>CM062296.1:349531232-350131232 GCA_031216915.1 Pictodentalium vernedei | reverse complement strand
GAATGGTTGAGTTTCGACCGTGTAACGATGTCTGCAGTGACTGCTGTAAATTTGTTATGTGATTTTTGTGAAGGGGGACCTCATTTAACTGGTTGAGTGCTAGAAGCCACTATCAGGGCTTTCACAAAAACAAGAGAGTACAGCGGCAAAAGCCAGCATTTTTCTTGCCTATGTTTTATAGTCAGTCAAACGCAAATACTATTTTGTTTATATAAATTTGTTTTATTACAAGTTACTGGTGAGTGCCTGTTGAAACTCTCCAATAATTTGCCATAAACAAATTTTGAATACCAAGTTCAGACCACCAAAATAATCTAGCCTTCAACCAGTTAACACGACCAGAAATGCACCGACCAAGCCATTCTGTACATCAACTAGTAAATTACACGCATTTACTTTTCACCTTAATGTCTAATCGACAAAAAATTAACCTAAATTTACAGGAGATGCCTTAACTCTTTGCCTAACGTAACGGTTATGTGCAAATCACTCTACAGTTTCATGATTCCTTTCAATCCCCCTCTCCATAACAACATACTCACCCCCCCCCCCAACCCCAGTGGAACAAACACGTCGTGTTCGCTCCACCGAGGGGAAGAAGTGCGCCCCAGAAGGAAGAATAAAAATAAAAAGATAAATAAAATACAATAATTTGACTTTTTTGAGCAGACGTCATTATATTTTCAAAAACGTTATGCTAGGCAAAGGGTCAAGGCGACTCGATCCACAGAAGATATAAAAGGGGTTAACCAGTTAGCAGAGAACTGATTGTATCCCATCTTAGATTTATTTCTTTTGTACGTTTTTTCGAGAATGAATATTTAGATATGAGTACTAGATTTCTGTAATTTTTTAATTGTGCAAAAAAGCCTGTGTAGGTAGATAGACTTTTTTCACTTTGCAGGAATAAATAAACTCTCTGTAGATAAACATATAGAAGTCTGTTGTGTTATTAGAAGGGGCATGGGTATATTTATAGCCTAAAATAACATATTCTGGGGTTAAAGGAAACTCAACATCGCACTTGTTCCTCAAATGTTCCGAAAAATTTAGAACTGTTTTCAAAACAGAACATTCAAAAAACAAGTGAAGTATTGTTTCCTTTGTACTGAAACAAAAAGTGCACAGTCCCGTTTCAGCGCGTTTGCATTTATAAAGTTTTGATTTCGTATATAGAATTTTATGGACTATTTTGAAATGCAACCTTTGTAGATATGAAGCATTCGTGATTGTAAATGTGATTTTATATATACAATTTCAATCATCGGAGTGCAGAATTATATCTAAAACCTCATTCCATTTATTCTGCGTTTGAATAGGAGGTGTTGTGTGCAGTTCTAAAAACTTAAAATAAAAGGCTCGGGACTCTTTTTGGGTCGATTTTAACAGGTCAACGTTTCTGTCCTGAATAATGGGCAACTTTTTATTGGATCTAATCGCAGTTTTCCAGGATTTGAGTAATGCATTTATAATACCCTGAAAAACTGTAAATAGGGTGTTGATGTTATACTTGTTGGAGAAGTCAGAGAAGGTCAGGAGGCGTTATTTTCAGATACTAGCTCATTTACGAAGTAAATACCTTTATTACATCACGTTTTATTGAAAAAAAGGTTGTCCGTTTACTTTTATTTGATTATTTATGAAAATAGTTTAACCCAGTATTTCTGCAGGGGTTGTGGTACTTTTATTGTCCAGCAGATAGCCCAAGAACATTAGGTTTCACTAGGGAAAAAAATCGGAGAAAGCTGATTTTTTCAGGGAATGTCGAGTACATGTCACTGAACGATTAGACAAAAGTCCCCTAAAATCCCAGTTGAGCTTTTTTTTCTACAGCCTTTTTTCGAAAACGCGTTTGAAAAAAATAAAAAAAAATCGCACGAACTTTGTAACCTCGAATTGATCCAACTGTATTTTTTGTTTACGCGTATTTCGAGCTGCATAATGTCTAATATACATTCACCTAGAGGAAAATGTGCATTCTGTGACAATTTCTGCGAAAAATTATTGAAAATTCACAAAAAAGTATCGGATTTACGCAAAAAATGACGATTTTCCTAACGGATTTGCCCAAAGGGTCGTAGTACAGAACGGGATGTTAGTTAGACAGACGATAAAAAATCCACCACCATTTGAAGACTTTTATCATTGCTTACAAAATAGACATTATGGAAGACCCCCTCTGCTTCTGGCCGAGTTCCCCTTTTGGCATAAAATTCGTCAGCATGAGAACTCAACTATTTTCGGGCTTGGGACCGAACAGACACGTCTGTGTCTGACAGCATTAGATCAATAAATAATATTTACAGAATGTACAAAAATCAATAAATAATATTTACAGAATGTACAAATCAATCAACATGGATTAAGTTACATTGACTATTATCAACGCTATATACAGAAATGACATGACCTATATACATATTATTCATCGAACTCAGAAATTTCCGACAGGACAGTGTTTCTGTGGTTGTTACAAGAATCCGAACTGCAATTACACAAACCTGAGCAAGAGAGTCCTGCCTTCTTACACCCACACCTTTTTGTACAAGCACTCTTGCAACCACAACTGATCAGATTCAGTAGGTTATCGGGGGCACATGGCTTTGTGGCTGCAGTCGGTACAAGAAGTCCATTGTCTAGCGACCACCCCCAATCCGTCGGAGGAAGCGAAGTGCCCAGCCATTGTTGGACCTGGAGATAACATCTGTAGACATGTTGTTGTGCAGCATCGCTGCTTGGTGGGAGTGAGGCTAGGTCGATGGGTTTATTCAGTTTAGATTTTGCTACATAACGCTTGTAAGTGACATATCTATATTGGTCGAGAGAGGAAACAGTTTTACTCCCGTATAAGATCCGGCGAAGTTGTTCCCCGGCAGCGGCTACTGCACTTGGTGTACTGTCATCCGCCAAAATTGTGTTGACATACTGTTGTGAGTCGCTAGTAACATCGGAGACAATTGTACTGAATACTTTCTTCTTACCAACTCGAAAGAGTGCAGAAGTAGTGTCACAACCACTTATAGAATGTGCTACAAGGAGGTTGCTTCTATGGTCACTCATTTTGGTTGCTATTTCACTAACTGAAACTAGTAAGTTTGGGGTAATGGAATACATCATGTTAATATTACCTCCCGGTTGAACTCGAGAGGTAAGAATGACTAACA
The DNA here is from genome assembly GCA_031216915.1 of Pictodentalium vernedei. Lineage (NCBI taxonomy): Eukaryota > Metazoa > Mollusca > Scaphopoda > Dentaliida > Dentaliidae > Pictodentalium > Pictodentalium vernedei. The sequence goes on along the minus strand of CM062296.1, from coordinate 350,128,068 downwards.
AGTCTGTGTCTGTTCCCACAACGACAACATTGTTGTCATCTTGAGCGATGTCAAGTGCAGTTTCGGCTATCAGTACATCAGCATCAGCCTCGGCCTGCTTGGACTGAATATTGATAGCAGATAGCTCCCGCATTAGAAGATCGATCAGTTGGGTTTTGTTCTTGGCATTTGCAAGGAAATCGGATTGGGGTGTGGTGACTGGTAACTCGGGTGAGATATTGATATCAATGGAATACCTGTCTTTAGATCTACGGGCTTGTTCCATGCCCTTTGTCGACATTGTACAAGCATAACCATCAAAAACAACCACGACGTTCGCCCCAAAATGTCTCACTAGATAATTGGAATATGATGTACATATGTCCTCATATGACGACTGTTTAGGCCATACAACAGCCCTCAATAAAAATCCACCATCTACAACAAACAGAGAATGTTCTGGGATTTTAGTTTGCTCGGAACCGTATGTTTTGAGGATCTTACCGAGCGTGCTTTTCTGTGTCTTCCTCATTCCAGCAGAATCAAACAATGTTGGTGGTTTCGGGGCGAGTTCATATTTGAGATACTCTTCCATCTCTGCTTGTGACTGAATAACACATGTGATGCGGTTGAACAGAATTGTGGGGTCAATCACTACCTTACTTCCACGGACTTTGATGCTATTTGCCATCGATGCGAAAGACTTCACGGTGTCAACACGTCGTAGTTTGATGCTGTTGAACGTTTTGCTTACAACATTCGATACGCAACATTCACCAATTTTGCGAACTTGGTCACAGTTCACAGTTTCGTCGGCCACAAGCCCGGTCGCTATAGAGACTAATTGTAGTGGATCTCTATTCTGAAAGGGGGAATGCACTCTGAGCCAGTTCAATAATTTGGTGATATCATTGGCATCAGTCAATTGTGAACTTTGACGGAGATCCCGATGTTGTTCGCCATGACCAGTGTGAACATGAACAAAATTTTCGAGAGCATTACATATCGGAAGGCAAAGAGGTAGTCCATGTACCCATTTCGCAACAGTGCTATCGGTTATTCCCCTGCCATGTGTGAGACCACCAGGGAGATTGAACATTCTCATTAAACACTGCTCTATGGTCTGATCAGAATATATCCCGTCCCAGAATTTATCTGAGCGCCTTATGGTAAAGTAACCTTTCTCAGTGAACAACTTCAAATCATCCTGTTGCATTATTTCTGTTAGCTCATTCATCTGATGCAAACAGAGATGAGAACTTTTTGCGTATGCAAAATGACCACCTGCGTGAAATACTGGAATCATATTGCGAACACAATATGTGTGGAGTTCCCAGTCGCCTGTGCGCTCTGCTCTCAAGAACAACTGGAGAAGACCTATTTGCTCGTAGTATTGTACCCAAAGCTTTCCTGTGCGTCCTACGGACGCATTCTGGAGCAGTTCGTGTAATTTTGACAGTAGATGTTTATGAGTACACATCAAGGGCGTGCACACATTACATGCCAATGCATCTTGAGTGTAGGCGAACACCACATTATGTGATTTAATCGAACATGGAAATTGAAACAATGATGCTATAATACGGTATTTGAATGAGAAAAGTCGATGCCGTTTGAATTTGAGTTTAGGGGGTATGGTTAATATTTCACACGTTTCACCAGTTCATTATGGAATAAATGACTATTGGTATATATCATTATAAAGCCACTGCTTTTCTGCAATTTTTGATATATAATTTAACTCTCAAAGTAGTCGTAGATTTGATTTAATGGACGTTGTGTACCGTTGTGTATGAAAACAATAAATTTGTTTTCGTAATTTTGTACATTTTCGTGAATATTTCACCATTGAGTGTGAGGATTGGTACAAAGTTGGCATTTTCTGTTGGGGATATGTACTCTCAATATAATTCAGCACGATATATATGATTCTCACCCTACTAAGGCGAATAAGAATGAGAAATATGGAGCTGGGTCGAATTTTTTTAAAAAAAAATTTTTTCATCAAAAAAAACGCTATAACTAAAAAAGCTCAACTAGGATTCGCGGGGACTTTTCACACTTTATCCGCAATGTGTGTCCCGGAAACATATAAAAAAAATCAGCTTTCTCCGATTTTTTCCCTTACTTTCTCATTTTTATGTCTAATGTGCCTGGACTAAGAGTCCAGGCCAGAAGAACATCCTTCCAGAATGTGTTCACATGTTTCCCAACCACTTTTAATCCATCTTTATATAAGTGCCAAAGCTTGTAAGTTCCAAACACTTCTAATTCGTTAATTAGGAAGGTTTTCCATGCAGCCATGGAAAGTATTATTAGTAAGTATTCTGAATGTTTTATCTTTATTCCATTTATATTTGGATTAAATTTTAGGGACGCACTAAGAATTTCTACACCAAAAATAAAAAGATACGGCGATAAAAGGTCACCTTGCATTACGCCTCGTTCTATATTGAATCTTTCAGAACAATGGCTATTATTAAGTACGCAACTAGACATGTTGCTGTAAAAGGTTTGAAATCACCTTATCATAAAGGATCCAAAATTTAAGAATCCCATCGTCTTTTGGATAAAAGTCCATTCCAGAGAGTTCAAAGCCCTTTCGAAACCTATAAGAACTAGGGTGTTTGGAATGTCTAGTTTCTCACATTTGGCAATTAAATCAAAAGCAATTAAATCGAAAGTTAATCTGGTACATTCACCAATGTAACGGTCCTTCATAAAACCGAGCTGGGTGTCTGAAATTAAATTGGGAAAAACTCTTTTTACTCGGTTAGCAATTGTTGCTGATCCTATTTTTGTATCTACCTTAATTGGGGATATTGGGCGCCAGTTTTGTATGTATCGTTTTGGTTTGTTTTGTTTTGGTATACAAGTAATAATTTCGAATCTCTGTGTAATTAAAAGTTGTTCCAGTTCGTAGCCATAATTCAGCGAATTGATTAGATAAGTGCCTATGTCTTTACAGAAACTTTTTAGAACTCAGCTGTGAAGACGTCACAATTGGTTTTTTTATTGTTTTGCATTGCTTTAAGGGCATTTAAACTTTCGCAAGGTGTTAGGGGCCCTTCAAGGGATTATTTTTCGTCATCGCTTAAAAAGTTAAGAAAGAGGTTACTTTTGTCAAAAAAAATACCCTCTGTATCAAGAGGAAGATTTTTAGGTAATTTTGAGGAATATAAATTTCCATAAAAGGATTTTTGCTCGGTCAGAATCTCGCGTATATCAGTAATTTCCGATCTTTATTAACGTGGGGATAGTTTTTTCCGGAAAATGTCTTTTCTCGAAGTTGCAGAAGTACTTGGGTGGTTTTCCCCCTATATATTTTCCATTTTGATTTGGTTCTCATTATTATTTCCTGGAACTTTTTATCCTTAATGGTTTCAAGTTCATCCTCAAGTGAGATTCTCTAGTGTTAACGAGTAAGAAAGCAGACAGATGCTTTCGATCAGATCGTTACTGTGTCGCGATCTGGTTGAAATTATCCGTTCGCTTTTGTTATCGCAGTATTGTATGTACAGTGGCTTGGACAGAAAGGGTGTGTTATTGTAAATAAACTTGTGTGTGCATTCAGGTGGATTTAATGCAGAGTGCATAAGTATTGGGAAATATCAATACATGCTGATGAGTTCTTGATGAGCTTTTATTTTCTCTTTCTCTGTTGTCACCACGGGACCATTGTCTCCCCGTATATTTGTTCACTCGACCATCACACTTTTAAATGTCATTTCTGTAAGGCTAATTTCAGGGACGGCGATGGGGTGGGAGTGTGAGTGTCTTGCCCACTCACGATATCTCGGCCAAAACTTTCAATAGTTAGACATTTTAAGCCTCAAAACACCAACAGTTGGACATATCATGTCGTATGGTAGTAGATTCCTTGGCATTTTATCTATGCCTGCGACCGTCTTCATCGGGTATTTAATGGGGCCACGCTGTCTGCAGCGGTGCCCTTTAATTAATAGCTTTTCCGTCCGTTCGACCGTCCGTCCATTCGTCCCATATTTTCCACACTTCTTTCAGCTATCGATAAAAATATTGAAATGATTTTTCCAATGCAGCTTCCAGGTGGGTACTTACAGATCCAGTTTCAATTCCATTCCGCTCCGTTGATTTATTATATAGTTATGACCGTTGAACTTAGGAATTCGCTCGTTAAAACAGGTTTTCCGCACTTTTTCAGCTGTGGATGGAAATATTGAAATGCGTTTTTTTTTTAAATATAGCTTCCTGATTGGTAATTACAGATCATGTTTCAATTCAATTTCACTCTGTTGGTCCATTAGAGAGTTATTGCCCTTGAATTCGAAAAATCGACAATTATAACAGGTTTTCAGCTATGGATGGAAATATTGAAATGATTTTTTGTATGAAGCTTCCTAATGAGTACTTACAGATCAAGTTTCAATTCCATTCTACCCATATGGTTTCTTACTGACTTATTGACCTTGAACTTAGAAATTTGACAGTTATAACAGACTGTCCGCACTTTTCTTCAGTAATGTTAGCGATACATGAATGATTTTTGTATATACCTTCCCTGTGGCAAAGTACAGGTGGAGTTCTGTTTTTGCTCCATTCAGTTAGTTTTTCACGCATTTACAGTGTTATTGCCCTTGAACTTGGAATTTTGACAGTTATAACAGGTTTTCCACAATTGTTCCAGTTATGGATGGAAATATTGAAAGAATTTTTTGTATGTAGCTTTCTGATGAGCATTTACAGATCAAGTTTTAATTTTATTCCGATCCTTTCGTTAATCGAAGAGTGATTGCACTTGCACTTGGAAATTTCACATATTAGCTGCGGTGATGGCTCCTCATCCAGCATACAGACTGAAGTTGTTTGAAAGTTGTCTGGCAAACAAGACCTTTCATTATAAATACCTCTTTTATACAACAATATAATAATGATATAAATATCCTGGACCCGGAAATTCAAAACAGCTATTCGGTACATCATGACTGACCTCTCAAGATAGGTGGCCTCTCAAGGAAGGTTTTACTGTATTGTATACTGTTCGAATTGCAAACCTTTTAAACGCGGGGCCAACAATGACTGCTCCCTTCACTTTGCAATTAGTTGATATTTAACAATATTTCCTGGGATTTTCTAAGTGAAGACAATATTTTTCAATTCTAGACCCCCCCGCCTCCCACCCACTCCCACCCCGGCAAAGAGGTCATATATTTTGAGCATAGTGGCAGATGTTGCATTCGGAGTTTTTGCAGCAGTTGGAAATTCACAGGTAGAAAAAATTCTCCCTCAAGAGAGAAGGTGAAAATGTTTTTCTAAAAAATTGGATGTTCGGCCGCAAGGGGCGCCAGTGTACAAATTAGTACAATAGGAAATTTACAGGGGAACACCCCCCTCCGCGAATCACCACCCTCTTGCTACGTCCCTGACTAAATGTTTACTCAAACTTCTCAAGTGTAAATACGCGTGGTTCACGGTAAAAGATATTTTAAATAGTGCAAAAACCACTTCCATATAATTCTGATCAAATTGTAGGTGACATTTGTGTCGGGGTTTACAGTTTAATGACACACGGAAATCATGTTAGTTTAGATATTGTAGGTTTTGGAATAAATAGAATTACGTGAGACAAAGCAATTAGTGGAGTTTCTTGAAATCCTATTGCTTGATTATTTACCGGAAAATACAATTTATGAGTTGCATGGTTGTTTGAAGCCAATTCTCTTTTACACAAGAGATCAATATGTTGTTCGAATACGGACAAGGAAACTAGTTTATAGGCAACATAAATTAAACAGAATTGAAAAAACGGAACGCTTACGTGTTCCAGATATTTTAATAACAGACTTCCGAAAATGTTCTTTTGCAAGCTGTCTTGAACAAAAGCAAATCGAATCAATTTTTTTAGATGGGTTTCGTTTTGAATCTTGTTCAGTTTAGAGGAGATCCGTATACAAATTGACGCACGGTACTCTAACTGTATACTGAGGTTGAATAAGGAACCATCGGTTAGCATCGCACATGTTATAAAGCTATCCTAAGTTCTAAAATGGCCGGCGTCACTTGCGTTGTGACACTGTGCGATGCCCTCATTCACGCTTTCTCCCGTGGGAAAACAGCGACACAGCATGTGCACTGAACCAGAAGTCGTTGTCTCGATTTTCGCTCGTCTTCGTAATGTACGCTGAAATCAGACAGTTGTTTCACTGTTCCTCGCTTCACTCTGGTTCTCATTGGTTTGCTCCGGGTAGCCCTCCTCCCTGTATCCTTCAAACTGTTGATCTTTAACGAGCACAAGGGGCTTTCCAGTGAGCCTAAAACACACGATAACACGCCTCGCTATCAAAGATCGTGATAAACTTCAGAAAACTGGAATATCTGGTCAGCGAAAGGTATTCTCAATGCGGAATTCTGAAACACATTCAGTCTACTCCCCTGCAAAGAATGCCGTTAAAATGTAACAAAAAGCCCGACAACCAGCTACCGTGAATGCTACTGTAATATTTTACGGTAAAATGTAGTTCTGCAATGGCACCCTTTTTCGAGAAATTGTTTCTTGATTTAGCTTTGTTCCTCCAAACGCCATAAAGAGTAAATCAATTACAAATGTTAAACTGAAGCTATATGGCTGCTGGTTAAAAATATTAACTAGTAGAGTCCATCTTTGGGATCTATTTGATACCGTAACTCGAAGGCTGCAGATCCTCTGGATGTGCTTCATTTAGTCTTTAAAATGATTTTTTTAGTCAATTGCTCTAAAGCACATTTTCTCGATGGGATTCGAGTCGTTCCAGCAGTATGTGCGAGTCACTCAAGGTAAGACGGAATCCCACTTATGGAATCCCTTTTTGGAATCCCTACAGAATCGCTTTTTAGGATATGTCTGTGGCTACAGAATCCCTTTTTTCCGAAATGAGTCGTATGTGCGAGTCACTCGATCGAGCAGTTGCTCTAAAGCACATTTGGTCGATGGGATTCGGGCCGTTCGAGCAGTATGTGCAAGTCACTCGAGGTAAGACGGAATCTCACTTATGGAATCCCTCTTTTGGAATCCCTTTTTAGGATATGTCTGTGGCTACAGAATCCCTTTTTGGTCGTATATGCCTATGTGCTAGTGTACAGTTTGTCACATTGTGGCTTTTCACATATGCATATATTGGCACATCCAGCATGTGCCTATGTGCTAATGCACAATGTGTCACATTGTGCCTTTTCGCATAAGCACATAACGGCACATACAGCCTGTGCCTATGTGCTACCTGTAATGTGTGCAATAGAACATAAACATGTTTAGGGAAGTCAGAATAAATAGAACAAAGAAGTCATAACAGAGCTTGTAGATACATGGGTAGAAACCAAGAATTTACTCGGAAATCAGAGCCAGGTAAACATTTATTAGGCTGTTTGTGGTAATTCTAAGAAGTATTCTGGAGAAAACCCGAGCCAGAAAACTACTCTTGTTCAATCGAACATACTCCTGGGGGTGGGGGGGGGGGGGGGTGGGGGAGCTTCTCAGTACTATAGCACTACGTGCTACTATTAAAATCCATGGTATGACGGTCTTAAAAAGGATTCTGGAGGAAATCCGTACTAAATAAAGTCGTTCTTGGTGATTTGGAGGGATTGTCGGGTTGTTTGTGGAATTCTTCGAAACGCGAAATTACTCTTATTAAATCGAACATACCATCTGAACGTACCCCAGTCCTATTATAAGCCTTTGGGTGACATAGCAACCACGTGCTATCATAGAAACCAAGATGACAGCCTCCAGTATACACAATGGACGATGGAAGCACATATCACCCTAACAACACGCGCTGCGCATGCGCACTAACACCACGTATCACTATGGTAATGACGTCACAAGATGGCCGCTCACACTGGTTACCATGACAACACAACATGGCGCCACTGGGTCACGTTATATGACGTCACTTCCGAGGTCCTACACCGAGGTCCTGCTGATGAGGCACGAAATATACATGATATGCTACTAAAATGGTATCTTCCAACACATGTTTTCATTCGACATGGGTGATACCATTTTGTAACAGCAGGAATGAAAGAGTTAAATTAAAATGAATGAGTTCCGTTTTAAAATGGTTTATACCACTGAATACGAGCATTCCACTGTTATTACCGAAATAATTTGTTTTGACTAGACACGGGGCAGCGTGGTTGTCAGTTTTTTTTACTGTGATTTTAAATTTAATTTTCACAGAGACGGTATATCTTGTAGGGGAAAGGCGGGCCTTGTAATAAAGACCTTACATTGTACACGGTTAGCAGGTCACACAATATAACATTGTGGTAATAGGGATCTGCGAATTACTAAATTTGTTTCGAACCGAATCGTGTCTCTGATATCGATATCGAATCGAATCCCGAATCGAATCTTAAATGACAAGTTATTTCATATTGCGCCAAACGGAAGTTACCGAACATTGTGATAACCTTTACAAGACTAAACGAACACCTTAAACACCAATAAATAAATATTCTCTGTAGCACCGTCGTTGAAACAGCTTGGCCTATTATCCAAAGTTTTAGTTTTTGAAGGCTTAAACTTGTTACTATTCACGTTCTTAAGAACGTGAATAGTAACAAGTTAAGCCTTCAAAAACTAAAACTATGGATAATGTTCTGGGCAAAATTCACTACTTACCTACCTGTTAAACATTGTTAATTACTCAATTAAATAGAAATTGAGCGTACATGAATGAATTTTCTAATGACAATTTTATCTAATTTTTGTTGGAAATGTAACAAATTGAAGTTAGTACGAGAGATTCGAAAAAATCGAATCACAGTTTTGAGACTGATTCGGGGTCAATCTCGAAGCAGACGTCTGGTATCGATATCGAATCGCATCTCGAATATTCGCAGGATCCTGCGTGGTAACATATACTAAAACTTGATTTGATGTTCTTTCGCCTTCTCTGTATTACTGCACCCACTTGTGCTTTACATCTTAGGAGAATTACCGCCAACATGAATTGCAACACCTAACGCGCGACCTTGCCAAATTAAGTTCGCGGGTTATTGGTAGCTATTTATTTTGGCGGTAATTATGTTAATATGTACACGGCATACCATTCTGGTCATGTGTGGATGCAGTGTTCTACCTTTGAGTCGAATTAGTCCAGATAAATTGTCAGGCATGACAGATAAAACATGCGGGATTAGGATTCACGTAAACTTATTTTGTCCTAACCCGTCCTGTCTGTTCTCATATTTAACAACTGAAGTAATCCTCGCGTAATCCTAAACGACCGTTCCTGGGTATTTCCAGGTCTGGAAAGAGGTGTCAAACCCGCAAGAAAAACTGACATTTAAATTAGCAAAACACTACGGTAAAAGTTTAACAGTCAAATGCGAATTCGTACACAACATAAGTTGTTACAGGTGAATTTATCATTAACATTGGCTTTCACATCCCTTTCAGGGATGAGCAAATTCCTTTGAAATGTCAAAACTTCGAATCTGAATGAAAGAAAACCTGACAGTGAAACACAAAGTTGCAGTAACAGTCTGCTGATCATTTGTTTTGTCACAATCTAAAATCATTTCGGTTAACCCTTTACCTAACATGAAATGCAGACGACACTTGCAAAAACAATTCTTGAATAACTAATTTTTTTCATTTTTGTCTCAAAAACATAGGTTATGACCCCTCGTTGGAACGAGCTCGACGAGCTCGTTCCAACGAGGGGTCATAACCTATGTTTTTGAGACAAAAAATGAAAAAATAATGAAAATTAACTGACGATTTTTGAGAATAGCGCTGGCCGGTGATGGCCGTTACGTTGGGTAAAGGGTTAAAAGTGTGTTAACCCCAATCAACTGGGTTGAATGAACTATGAACCCAAGTGGGTTCATATTTACTCAACCCAGTTGATTTGGGTTGATTTTTAACCCAACTGATTTTATAGTGCATATGCCTTACCTGTTTTCAATGTTGTTTTGATATTCCGTATTTGATTTATTCGTAATACTATATTAGAGGGGCAATGTTTGAGTACAGAAAATATTTTGTAGAATGGCCGGTTTGAACAAAATGTCGAATGGAAGCCCACTCGAAGCTCGTTCGACATTGTTTTCAAACCACCCGAGAGACGAAATATTTCCAGCAATCAAATATTTACTTCTAATACACTATTCAATTTATTTTATCCAGCAATATCTAATGGTTGTATTTTTCTGCGAATGAATGAAAACTATTTAACAACACATTCCGTTCATTTGATTGGCCCTTTTCAAATTACGACTTTGTGATAAGCTATTGTCTCTTTAACTTAAAGAGAATTATAGAGTGTTTACTAGGGACCGTGAATGTGGCATTTCTTGTGAAATCAACATGTGGGAAAACTTCGCAGTAAACAATTTGATGATCGGACTTTTAAAACGAGTAGTTAAGACGAAATTTAAAATTGATGTGTGAGGGGCGCATGTGTGAAACATTGTTAGCATCTTACCGGCGCTAATTGTTTGAGTAAGCAATTTTTCTAGTTATCTTTCACTAAGGGCAGCACCTATTCTACTCTATTCTTTATACCACGATTGTCCTGTGTATTCACTGTTACCCGACACAATACAGACATTGCAAAACGTCCAAGTTACCCCACGCGTGGAATGAGGCATATGCGAAAGAACGCTATGTGAGAACGCATGTGATGTTACACATCTGATGACATTATGACGTGAATGGAATCCTCCGACACACAACGGCGTTAAGCAAGAATGTAGACAGACCACCCAAAGTGATATATTTCCTCAAACATAGCTTCATTTGCTCAATTCAAGTTTAATCGGAGTGAAAACACAAAACACAACTCGGTCGAGTGAGGGGAACACTAATCACCGACCTTGTTGGAATGTTTCCTGTATTTCATACGTTCCTTCGGCGCTAGTGAAATACAAGAATAACTACAACTTGGGTCGTTAATGCCTAGTCCCCCGTACCCCACTTCTCCGTGTTTGTCTAATTATTCCCTCATTCCAGGGTTTCATACAAAGTGAGTAATAAAATAAGCAACCATTTAAACATAGGCCCGGCGCCTTGAATTGTACCATCTCATACAATACTGTCTACGGCGTAATGGGAGAACTGCATTTGGAGAGAGGTGAGGAAAAGATGTAATCCTCCAAATCTGAAGAGTTATAGTATTACATTATCACAGATCCGCCGAACTCATTGGGTGTTTATTGTGTCGTCTGTTCGCCCACTGTCTAATTTTTCTTCCCTTGAAAATGTATGCGTATCATATTGAAAGGTTTATTTATTATTTATTTATTTATTGGTGTTTAAGGTCACATATTTCTGCACAATGGCTAATCATGACCACTACAGATTTACGGGTGAAGGAAGCTGGAGTACCCGGAGAGAACCACCGAGCAACGGCGAGCAACTGTCAGCTCAACAACATACTAACTCCACACAAGCAGGGTTAGCATTGGTTGACGACAAGTGCACGATCGACATGCAGCACACCTTTGTACACAACACCACAGTGCCCCCACGTGGGCAATGGGGGTGAAGTGTCTTGCCCAAGAATACACTTTGTTGCCGCAGGTTGGATTCGAACCGAAGACCTCTCGATTTGCAGCCTGCACCTCTACCTACTGAGCCAATGCGCCCCCATTGAAAGGCTTAACATTGGGGTACCATACATATGCGCGCACGCATATATGTGTATAAAGAAACTTATGAGCATACTCACAGATGTACAAAACCAGGTAAGAGTGACACCTACTTGTAGATTATTATGGTCAACAATTTATTAATATTCATTATCGTATTTTTTGCCATCGTTACATAATTAATTGAAATATGAATTAATCAAAGCAAAGCTTGGTAATTTTCAGTTGATGTACAAAACCAGGTAAGAGTGACACCTACTTGTAGATTATTATGGTCAACAATTTATTAATATTCATTATCGTATTTTTTGCCATCGTTACATAATTAATTGAAATATGAATTAATCAAAGCAAAGCTTGGTAATTTTCAGTTGAATTTCACAAATGCTTTTCACATGATAAACAGAAGATAAATACGGCATTTATGTTTCTGTTGTAGAATATTAATGGACATCGTCTCAAATTTCCGTTTTGTCTCGCCAGGACCTCGTCGAAAAGCAAAATTGTAAGACTCGGCATCTGTGCTGTGTTCTTGGGCAAGAAACTTAATTACGATTGCCCAAGTTGAGGGCGCATGTCCCCGAGCACGAAGGCGTGCATTGCACCTCAATAAGGCACATGCCTTCAACCGCTGCAAACTCTGCTTGAGCCGGGTTAGAAAAATTGCCGAGTCCGACGGTTTCTCGTCGCTACTGGGTGGTTCTCTATGCATACTACGCCTTCCCCCACCCGTATAACTGCCCGGTATAATATTACTCTGGCTGTTGAAAGTGTGGTTAAACCCCAATAAACAAGCAAACAGACATTTTTGTGGATCCCTTGTTCAGTTTTTTTTTAATTTTAGTTATTGTATACTCTTTGTCTAAAAAGGTCGCTAAAAGCATTGTTTTAGTTTTTCCTCAAATCTAGCTAATACCACTCTCGGGTGCACGGTGGCTCAGTGGTAGAATGTTGGACTTCTATGCTAGAGGTCCCAAGTTCGATCCCCGTCCGGCACGACCCGCGTTATGTCCTTGGGCAAGGCACTTTATCCCGGTTGCCTACATGGGGGCACGGTGATGTCGTGTATTAAGGCGTGCTGCACGTCGATCCTTCGCATGTCTTCAACCACTGTAACCCTGCTTGAGCGGAGCTTGAACAGAGCTAGAATGTAGAGGAGCTAACAGTCTCCGGGTATTCCCGCTTCCTCCACCCGTAAAACTGTCACGGTCACGCTTAGCCATTGTGCATAACTATGTGATCTTAAACTCCAATAAATAAATAATACCTCTCTCTAATTTGATACATTAAATGCCTTACTCGCCATAAAAGATTCACATATGTTCAATTTGTCTCATGGAGATAGCTTACGTAAGTTTCTATACTTGTCTCTGAATCCTTTTTTCTGGTTCTATTGTTGTTCTTATCATTGTTTCAGTGTTGTAACATAATGTGTCAGTATAACTTGGAAAATAAAATAATGCTTAAAGTAGCAAATTGGTTCAAATACGTCACATGCAGACTGAATATAAAACCATATACTGCCTGTCAACATCAATATACGCTGACAGCTATGGGTAATCTCTCCTTTGTTCATTGATTATTCAAAATGTCGACAGCCGATAAACGCTTCAAGTTGAAAGATTGAGTGTTGGAAGCCCATATTTGGTCTGAAGTGCAGGTTAGACAACTTAAAAGGCTTCATATTCTGTGGATGTGTGCCATGTTACCTTCGAAATGAAACTGTTTGGTATGTATGAATTTGCCTTGTTACAGTTCATGGGAGAGTGCCTGTAGGCACTCTCCCATAAATTTTAACAAGGCAAAGACACGTGAACACATTGTGAGAATTCTCTCATTTAATTTTGATCGCTGTTTTTATTAGTTCTGTGCATCGATGCAGCAGTCAGTAAAATATATTCGTTACACAGTTTGTTGGTGGCCTAATATGGTATATATGGTGTCAGCTAATTTCATATTGGACTTCGCTGTCCATATTAGGCCACCAACAAACTGTGTAACTAATAATATATAAAAACAGTCGGGCAACGTTATATTATCGTTCGGCAAACATGAGTCAAGCCTCATCAGTATCTGAAGATAGGTAAGGATCTGCCGGTTTGCTTCTTCCCACCTCGAATCTATGCGTTGCCACTTAACTCTTAACCTGCTGAGGATTGTCGAGATATTTTCATCAAATCTAGTCATGGCTGCTTCACAGCAACCATGACTAGATTTGATAAAAAATTCATCCAAATTTAACTCAAAACATCTTTGGTGAAAAAATCCATTCAGTTAACTAGGGGAATGTTTGATCAAATGTTTCAAAATTTTACTTATTTCATTGGCAAGCGAAATCTTGTCCTCAGCAGGGATATCTACCAGCAGCATATAAGGAGTTAAACGCGTTCTTCAATATGGTCCTACAAACCTCAGTTTTCTAGTTTGAACAATTCTCGAATCGAATCAGATAGAGGAGTTCGAATCCATTTGAATCTTGAATCGAATCTCACCGCTTTTCAAGCTGTGTACATTGCACCTTTTTACAAGGACGGAATGGAGCAAATATTGTTAGTCTCCACTCAAGTATTGTATTCTGCGGCGACTCGTATGTTTCGGTAAGTCAGTCGAAAAAGTGGAATATTCCCTAAACGGAATCAAAAGTAGTTTCGGAAACGGAATCTCTTTGAACTATTTTTCTATGATTAGGTCCCCTTCACAGGAGAACTGATGAGACACCTGAAGGGCCAATACTATAAAACCTTTACAACTGTATTTTCTAGAATTGAATTTTCGAGTTATGACTTTAACAAGGGTTGAAATGAACCATTAGAATTTTCAAAGATATGACAATTTGCTAACTGGCAAATTGCCATATCTTTTGAAATGCTGATGATTTTAGCCAGTTATATTAATAGGTAGAAAATACAATTCTAGAAAATACAATTGTAAAAGTTTTATAGTATTGCCTTTTGGTTGGATTTTGAGAACATCTCGACTACTCGAAAATCTTCCAATCAGCCCGACTCGAATTGAAACATCGAGACGATTTCGAACCGAATTGAATATCGAAGGGTTTTATTCTCTAAACAATAGTCAAGATATTCTGAAAGAGATACTGAAGAGTTAAGCCTTTATCGTGATTCCGTCCGATGAATCAATTGATCCGTTTCGTTTATTACTGCCTACAGCGTTCTATTCTATCTAAGAGTTACTAACTTCCTGCTGGTATCAACAACATGAATCGACATCCAATTTCAAGTGGGCGAGAGAAAGTTAATAGAGAAAAAAGGCAGATGGAGAGTGTTATTCCAAGTTGTCGCGGAAATTAGTTTAAGATCCAGCACAGTCCTATGGTTTCTAGATTTTTTTAGATATCTAATATGGAAATTGTCTGGTTTCTTAGCAATATTGTTCAGAAATATGGTGCCTAGGAATTTGTAAGAGTCGGGATATGTTGGAGAATAAACGATTTGAAGCGACAGAGATTCCTTAAGCTTTCAAATAGAAGATGAGGTTTTCTACCTCCCAAAGTGCGTTGCCTGACAGGTCGACACTGGATGCTTTTCTAAATTGCAAATGCAGATGAAAACATTCCACAAATGTTGTGATCAATCCTTAACCATTAACATCACAAAATATTCGATTGCAAACAACACATTATGCAGAATAAGACAATTTAACAAACATCACCGAATGTTACTCAAGTACAGAAAATGGTGGAATATTTCGTTCAAACTATCTTATTTGTCTGAAACCCTCCTTCTAGAGAATGATGGCGTCTCAACACTAGTTAACCCTTTACATAACACAAAAGTCAGAAGACACTTAGGAACAAAATGCTTACATAAGGCCCCACAATCTACTGTTTCTTGGGCCGTTTTTTGTACTATCGCATGTGAGCGGGCGGTTTTCATTTTTGTATTTGACATAAAAAATTCATACTCTTCATTTGCTTTATGTTTTCGGCCTCATAATCTACAGAGTATCATGAGTTGTGGTGTATTTCATCCCTTGAGTGAAAGACGACTTTGCAATGCTAAAGCGTTGCAAAGCCTTGTTGCACTCAAGACACAAATTTGTCAGTTTTATTAACTTGAGTAAAATATCAGAGACAATGTTGCAGTATTACGGGGTTAAATTGATGTTCAAAGTGATGGCGGAAAATGTATGTTCTTATCAGAGCTCAGCCAACAGCCAGTGACTGTCGTCTGAACCCCAGTTCGAACGTAAACCTTGCCACCTTATCAATGCCCTGTCCGCTTGGGACTCTTAGGATTCCTGAGGGTGCCTGTGGCTTACAACGCCAAAGGGTGATCAACGATAATTCACTGAAAAGATTATTTATTTACATGTACGAAGAAATAAAATATGAAACAAATTACTCACAAAATTATCCATAAGAATACATTAATCACGCGGATAAAAGTTTATTCTTTAGGGCCCTCGACGTCTCCCACAGCTAGCTGTGTCCGCTGGATCAACCTCACTTCATCTTCATTTTCTCACGGTTTGTGATACATACAAAGTGTCTATTCACTTCTCGTTGCTTCCTCCTCGCAGGGTTACTCCACAGTCATCCGGGCTTAACACATATAATGTTCTGCTTGCGTGCCTCTATCAGCGTTCTTACAGTTCAATCACAATTCAATCGGCGTCTACCACAGTTCACGATCGCTTTGCGCCTTGCCTGGCTCTCACGGGGTTAAGTTATTCTTCGCCTTCAGATATATACTTAACAACGCTTACATAATAATATTCTGCAAAGTGTTCTCAACATCACCAATTCTCCCACCGCCTAAAACTATTTTAACTCGCGAGCTATTCAAGCGCTTACTCAAGCTCTTAATACGGTTTCTATACCTCAACGTTACAGCTTTTACTTCTTTGGCTGCTATGCCACTACATTTCGCAACCGTTAACAAACTGCTATCGGTTCCTTACAACCCTCACAGGGTTACGACAATACGCGGACTTTCAATCTCGGTGCCTATGACCCTCGACGGCCAAGGCTAAACTCGGACCTTCTCTGAGTGCCCTCAGGCCAACTGCCTCTCAGAATTCTGCTTCACTCTTTATAGAGTCGGAACGCAAAGTTTAAACATATTAATTCTGATTTAACGAGTGCTTTATAATTCGATATGGATAGAGATATAAATGCGAATTTTGTTTGAGATAAACTCTTTTGACATTTTCGGAGACAGGATAGATGCGTAATATGGGTGTGTCCAGAACATGTGTGATGCACTGGTTTCCAACAATTAGATTTTAACTGGCTTTAATTACCCAGATAATGATAACCGGAGAGAATATTGTCTCTCTTAGTACTGATCTGTTATCAGATAGCCCAAGTGGCGTTCAACAAGTGCGCCATAATGGACATTAAACTTTCATGCTTTATTACCACCGCTCGAATATTGAAAAATGGGTTTTCAGAGGCCGCCGTATATCTATCTTTACTTTTTATGTTTAACCCATTCAGAAAGATTATCGAAAATATTAACACTTATAAACAAGAAAATCCCAACTTTTAGCTATCACTTTGACAGACAAACCACTTAATTTTTATTTTTTTAAGTTTGTATTGGTTATAAAAGAGAGCATGCGACTGCCAAAGGGACGTGCGGAAGAGACTGAGAAACAGATTTTAACTTTTTTAGGCCTAACTTATTTTTTCATTCTTTTGCGAACAAAACGAGCTCGTTCCAACGAGGGGTCATGGCCTATGTTTTGAGACACAAAATGAAAAAATAATGAAAACAGATAGGTAGTTTTTGTGAATAACACTGGTCAGTTTTGGCCGTTACGTTAGATAAAAGGTTAATGGCGACAAATGAGGGCTCTCAGCTGTAGAATAAGTTGTGGTTTCAGACAAAAATTAAGAAGTCATTGGAAATTTTGTCTGACGCAGGGTTCCCGTGGGACCTTGGATTCGAGGAATAGCCTTTGATTCTTCTGGAAATGTGCCAGAAGACGTTGAAAAACCTTGAATATTCGAGAAATAAAAATGCTGACGAATCACGTAATCATAAAACTATATAGTTATATATGCGAGAGCTCGTGAAAGCACAGTCCTAGCTAGGACCCTTCGGCCATTAGCCCATCTCCCACTTACCTTGTAGGGGAATGGGAGGAGGGGTAATGACCGAAGACTCCGGTTCAGTGCTGACATATATCAAAAAATAGCCTTGAATGGCCTTGAATTTTATCAGTCCTCGCCTACAGGAGGCATGTGACGTCATCCTTTGTTTGTCAATTCCAGTATCTATCAAGATGAGTGCGATATATTCACTTAAATCAATATTTTGTGATTCCAGTCAATTATTAAGGAGACAAAACATGACGTCACAGGAATCCTTGAAAGATGCAAGTCTTAAATCGATCAATTATACAATAACATGATTTTCGAGGACGTTGGGCTCCATTAATGGACCGCCATCTTTGATTTACAGCCCAGCAGTCATTAGCCTGTAATGGATGTGGGGCTGCTTATCCCAAATGGAGGTCCAGTAATGAAGCCAAACGACGCCCGAGAAAATCATGTTATTATTATTATTATTAATACTTAGAAATTAAAAGAACGATTTTCGACCTTTTGGGATTTGTATTATTTTCTGAAAAGAATCAATGTGAAACATCATTCATTAAGCAATTTTGGGCAGAACTCTTTATATTTAGGGAAATGTAAACATTTCCAGGAACGAAATGACGTCTTGCGCAGAACGTAAGGGCGTGCTAGCCGGTCTGCGGGCGCTAATGACTAAAAATAGCCATTAGAGACCGGCTACGCTTAACAATCTTTGTTGCAAGTTTATTAGGCTCCCCTACAGGCTGTGTAAATTAGTATTAACATGAAGGTAGCGCACAATGAATTGATAATAATAAATAAAATATTGAACTGTCCTCTGTGTTACGCGTATTTGGCAGTCCAATATATTACATAAGGTTAAGGTTCTCGGCTAATATACATGTTTTTAATATGATATTTGAAATTTGTTTGAGATAATGGTATGACGGTTCTACTTAACTCAGAATGAGTTTCCAGACTTGAAAAATGGTAGTTTGGAAGAGTTGTTATCTGAAACTAAGCATTTTGGTAAAAATGCAATTTGAAGTAAACCCGATGAAGCATTAAATTGAATATTTTCGTCTCTGCTAAACATTCTAGAATGAAATGGGGGAGTGGGAGGGGGTGGGTTCGACGGATTCTTTGACCTAAAATTGGAATTAACTGATTGTGTGTTTTGTTTTCGGATTTCAGAAGGGAATTGTGCACTTGACCGGACGTGCTCATTTTCTCTCTTATTTGGTATTTTCCTCAAAATTTTCAGGGCATTTACGAGGGACTATTCTTGGGAAAGATATTTGGATGCCTAAAATAACACGAATATTACATGGTCGTTTCTATAGATGAAACCTCGCTCAATGGCCCTATTCTGCACTCTAAAATCAGTTGGGTTAAAAATTCACTCAGTTCAACTGGGTTGAGTTAATATGAACCCAGTTGGGTTCATATTCACTCAACCCAGTTGATTTGGGTTGATTTTCATCCCAACTAATTTTAGAGTGCAATAATTACCTAATATTAACATTCCCATTCGGCCGTTTTGTATTTGAAGATTAATATGAACACAGTCTGTTTATGTAATTACCTTTGGCAACCATAAAAAGTTTCAGCATTGAGATCTCAGATGAAATTTCTATTTACGCACTTACTGAAGATAAAATAGGCCTTTGTTCGGGTTTTGTGTGTTTTTTGTTTACTGGGTTTAACGACACTTTCAACAGCCAGTCTCACATCGTGTCGGACAGTTTTGCAGGAGAGGAATTCGGAGTACCCGGAGAGAACCACTGAGCAACGGCGAAGAACTGTCGGATTCTCCAACTTAGTAACCCGGCACAAGCCAGTTTAGCATTGGTAAAATGTCTGTGTACTGTCGACGTGCTGTACGCCTTGGTACACAGTTCTCACATTTATGGAATCGGGATTAAATGTCTTGCCCAAGAACACAACAAAACGAAATTAAGAACCATCGACATTTCGATCTGAAGTCCAGTGTGCAAACCAAAGAACCACCGCACTCCGCGGAGGTTATAGATAAGTGGTTCATGCATCACTGTTGAATGAAATTTAAAATCTGGATTTTCTCCAGCTGTGACGTATGTAACGCCTGCAGAGAAATGACACCCAAAATCACGGTGATCGTATACGGTTACTTATCTTTCTCACGTCTGTTCGAGATTAAAGAATCGTTAGGACTTTGCCTAACTGAACGAACATATTTGGCCAGCGTTATTCACAAAAATCAGCATTCAAATTTTATATTTTTCAATTTTTGCCTCCAATTCATAGCTTATAACACCATTAACTCGTTCTATTGAGGGTTCGATAACTATACTTTGGGGCTTAAAAGGAATTGTTTGTTAATATAAGAAATGTCGTCAGATAGATGAATCATTATAGATGTGAATAAGTAAATACTTTGATGACATGATTGGAATTTGGAACCATTCGATGGAAAATTCGATACATTTTAATTCAAGAAACCATTGAACAAAAAGTTGATACAATTTACAAGGGAAAATTTGGTTCAAAGTGCTCAAATTATTTTTTTAACCCTTTACCCATAGCAGACGATATCAAAATTTATTATTTTAAGTATCATTTAAAATTTTTCAAAAAATTTCAACAAAACCATATCATGTGACCCCTCGTTGGAACGATCTCGTCGAGCTCGTTCTAATGAGGGGTCACATGATATGGTTTTGTTGAAATTTTTTGAAAAATAATATTTTTTCAACTGCTGAATTTGCATATTATGCGGGCGGATACGGGCGATTCATTGGGTAAAGGGTTAAGTGGCACTGTTACGGACGGGCAGTTTTGGTTCCCAATGTGCTATTTAGCAGAAGAAAATATTACTGACCAGTGAAAAGCGAGACAATGATGCACTCTTTCTGGCACAATATGATACCAATTTGTACGCCATCTTTCCTCATCTTACAACGCCAGACATATGAAGTCTGTCCATTTCATTGCAATAGTGGAATGCAAAGTCGTGCGACGGCCACGCATGATCATCGTCTGGTTTTGCACACAACTGTTGCGTCAAGATGCACTGGTGAAGTTTCAAGGAGCAGAACTAATTTATCTCATGTCACGAAAGGGACTAGAATGCACCATAACGGAAGTCAATGTATTAATTTTCCGTGTATTGGAGGGAGAGGGATTTTCTTTTCCAATCAGCGGTGCTATGCGCCTCGGCAACGCGTCTCAGGCATTGACCGTAACTTTTCAAAGAGGCCGTATCAATTTCACAAGCCGCGTTACCCCTCTATTTTGGATATATAAAACACGTCATGCACACCTGCACAAAACAGTTCATAGAGTTTGTCTTCTGTGCCTCACATAGACTCTTCTCTTACTAAATCAAACCTAACGTTACGACAAAAAACGACCAGCGCTATTCACAAAAATTGCCATTAGAATTCT
This sequence comes from Pictodentalium vernedei, assembly GCA_031216915.1. Classification (NCBI taxonomy): domain Eukaryota; kingdom Metazoa; phylum Mollusca; class Scaphopoda; order Dentaliida; family Dentaliidae; genus Pictodentalium; species Pictodentalium vernedei. Next base: position 350,107,001 of record CM062296.1, on the reverse strand, counting down.
ATTACTTTCATTTTTAGCTCAACTCTGGCGAAGCCAAATTTGAGCTTATGCCATGGCCCGTCGTCCGTCTGTCCGTCTGTCCGTCAACAATTAGATACGGCTCGGGCTTGAGGCCGTATTTATGAACCGATCTTTACGAAACTTCTTGGGTACCTTTGTTATGACCGTGGGACGAGAACGAGTGTTTTTGGGTGCAGTCCGAAATTCAAGATGGCTGCCAGCCACCATTTTGTACCGACGATGCAGAAATCTGTTTTTTGTACAGAACTTCCATATGGAAGCTCTGATTTGAATAATTTTTTGTATGAATGTTTAGTACCATGGGATAAATCACATATAATACGGTTTTTTTTCTCGTGCGTAAATTATGCAAATTAAACTAACTTTGATGTTTTTTTGGTGTTACTTTCAGCATTGTAAGTGCAAATGCCAATACGGCTCGGGCTAGAGGCCGTATTTATGAACCGATCTTTCCGAAACTCCTTGGGTACCTTTGTTATCACCGTGGGCGAGAACGAGTATTTTTGGGTCCGGTCCGAAGTTCAAGATGGCCGATGGCAGCCATTTTGTACAAAATTTGGTGCAATCAGATTTTTGCACAGAACTTCCATATGAAAGCGCTGATTTGAATAATGTTTTGTGTGAATGTTTAGTACCATGGGATACATCACATATAATACGGGTTTTTTTCTCGTGCAGAAATTATGCAAATTAGATTAACTTAGATTTTTTCAGTGCTACTTACACACAGTAAGTATACATGTCAATACGGCTCGGGCTAGAGTCTGTATTTATGAACCGATCTTCACGAAACGTCTCGGGTACCTTTGTTATCACCTTGGGACGAGAACGAGTGTTTCTGGGTGCGGTCCAAAATTCAAGATGGCTGCCAGTGGCCATTTTGTACCGAAATTAGGTCTAATCAGTTTTTTGTACACAACTTCTATTCGGCTCAGGCTAGAGGCCGTATTTATGAACCGATATTTACGAAACTTCTTGGGTACCTTTGTTATCACCATGGGATGAGAACGAGTGTCTTTGGGTGTGGTCCGAAATTCAAGATGGCCACCAGCAGCCATTTTGTACCAAAATTAGTGCAATCAGTCTTTTGTACAGAACTTGTGTATGAAAGTTCTGATTTGAATAAATTTTTGTTTGAATGTTTAGTAACATGGAATACATCACATATAGTACGGGTTTTTTCTCGTGCAGAAATTATGCAAATTAGATGAACTTTGATTTATTCAGTGCTACTTATACAATGTAAGTCAATACGGCTCGGGCAAGAGGCTGTATTTATCAACCGATCTTCACAAAACTTCTTGGGTACCTTTGTTATCACCTTGGGACGACAACGAGTGTTTCTGGGTGCAGTCCAAAATTCAAGATGGCTGCCAGTAGCCATTTTGTACCGAAATTAGGTCCAATCAGTTTTTTGTCACAACTTCTACACAGCTCATATTTGTGAACTGATCTTCACGAAACTTCTTGGGTACCTTTGTTTTCACCTTGGGACAGGAATGAGTGTGTTTTGGGGTGTCTTTGTTATCACTGTGCTATGAGAACAAATATTTTGGGGTTCAGTCAGACCCACTCTGGGACTCGAAGATTTTTTTCTAGTTTAGCATCTGACTGTCACCCACCTTTACAATACTTTACCTATACATTTCTTACAGGCAAAACGGTCAGTATTTATGTACAGACCGTTACAATACTTTATATGTACCTTTGTTATCAGGTCATTACCTAGATGTTTGTCATTGCTGTGCCACATACTATACATGTACATGTCTTTGTCTTGACAAGTTGAGCTACAGTGTCACTGACACTTTCATTTCTCAGAAGCATTGCTTATGGCCCCTCGTTGGAACGAGTTCGAGTTCGTTGTACTCGTTCCAGTGAGGGGCTATAACCTATGTTTTTACGCCCCCCAAAATGAAAAATTGTGGTTATTCACAAGATTTGAGGAGTATCGTGTGCCATTCGCGTTGGGTAAAGTATTAAATGTGTTGAGTGTTCGGATGAATTACCGATTCTTGTTGTTAATGAGTGCTCCCCCGTGAGAGCATAAGCATGAACAGTATTCGATTGAAAATAATGAGTTTCTCGCTAACGAATGTTTCACAATGGACTGATATTGACGTCTCGTAAATCTTTCTATGAACTATCCACCATGTTTGGCCTTCATATTAATTATCACATATAGAAAGAACACGCCGAAGGTTGTTAATCACGATATGATATGTTGACCTTCTGTTTTCAAGATAAAAATATTAGGTCAACCCGTTTGCCGTTTTACAACGACATTCCGCCGTGCACCTGCCGACACCATAATATTGATCCTGTTAATGACATTGACATTGAACGTTCGTTTTCCCAGTGGTGTATGCTGCCCATGTAAAAAAAAAACTAATTAATATGACAAAGTAGCTGTTGAATACTAAATAAAGGACAAGAAATTTTCTTATTTTAATTCATGGGATATGGTTCCTTGCTCAAAATATCTAGTATTATAAGTTACATGGTGTGGATGTGAAGTTTGTTTAACACTGAGTGCGACGCCAGCGATACGATGACGTAGAAGTGAACAATATTTCTTCCCAGTACACGATTCGTCACATTTTGATGTCTGCAATTTAAAAGGACAATAAGATGCAAATTTGAATAAAAAAGTTGACCTTTTAACAAAACCACAATTTTCGTTATGTTATGCAAAAGTACCCTTATTTTTCACACACATATCCATATGGACGCTTTCGTGTCGATTAAATACATTAACTTGAAAGCGAGAATTTATTGGCTTTATCAAAAAAGGCAGACAGCATTTTTCACCTCGATGTAGTTATGCGTCCAAATTAGCTCCCCAGAAGGACAACGATGAAATTTGTGTTCACGTGTTTTTGTTGCTAGCGTAAGCATCCATGCAGTCTATTTCGGATTGCCGTTGTCGATGTAGACGTTATCTTGGTTTTATTGGAAGCATACCTGCGCTTTATTTAAAAACAAATACACAGTTTTGATCTGATAATGTCCTGTTATTGCTAAAATAATGCACAGTTGTTGTTCGTGGCGACCAATCATTCAGAACGCAGCGAAGGTATTAAATTATTTCACCGTGTGTCAGAAATTATAACGCGTGGTTGTGTGTACTTCTGATCAACTCAGGCAACTTCGTTTATCTCTTCGCAATGTCATATATTCCGAAAATTTGTTTGCATTAAAGTTTTGATTCACAGATATATATATTTTTTCATTTTGCTTCTGACGTCTAACAATTTGCACACATCGTTTTTTTTAACATGATTTTTCACCTACAAACAAAATCTGAGAGTCAATATTTTTCAAATTACCGACCGGCTCATTACCCATTCAACTGTTGTAAATAAACAGAAATATCAAGAACTTAAAAGACCAAAGATCAAACTAACACTTGGTAGAAAAGTTGTGGGTTCTGACTTGATCGTGCAATGGTGGAAAAATAGAGATTTGGAAATTCCCAGGCAATATTCTACATTTATTATATCTACACGCCTGTTCTATGATATCTCCATCTACAAATACACAAAACTATGCGGAAAATGAAAATCTGTTCCGCACATATGTGCGGAACGGAAATTGTTGACGGACTATTTTTAAATAGAAGCGAAACTTCACTGGAATTTTCTTCAAGTCCTTCACCACAATTACAATTTGAATCTCTACCGATAGCTAAAATCGTCCCCTGAGTTCCAATGTGTTCTATGTGCCAGTAGGCACATAGAACACATTGGAACTCAGATGACGAAATAGTAACACGGGTTCCCCTCGCAAATTCGGAGGGCGATAAAATGTGTTCTTTTTGTTGATACTTGTCAAATGAATTGCTGAGTGTCCGTCCTTCTAATAATTGTTTTTATAGACGCGAATTCGTGTAATAAACACAGAACGACACGCGTTTGTGAAAGGGTTAATCGATATGGCGCTTGTGCCATCGCGAAAGGATAAAACTCGAGGCCTGCTTTCTCTCGTTCTATCCTTTCGCACTAGCACTCGTGCCAAATCGATTAACTCATTCACACACGCGTGTCTTTCTGTGTGTTTCCTGCCGCACAGAGGCCCGAATTGAATGTTCTCCATGCACTTTTACAAACCAAACATTCTGTAATCTAGTACAATAAGAATTTGCGAAAATGTTGGGAAATGAATCCAACACTTCCATAATTATTTTATATATTATTTTAATTATTTTATATTATTATATTTTTCACCTAATGCACAATATTAATGGTTATAACAGAATACACAGAAATTTATTTACTTACTGTGCTTAACGCCATACCAGTAATTAAGGCTATATCGTGGTGAAAAAAAGATATGTAGAGTAAAAACGATTCTTTCATGAAATAAAATATATGGGAAAAACGCAAAATGTACATGATCGGGCACTTATTCTGGTTGCATATCTCCATCCAATAAAAACAATGCGTAGTCTAGTATGGCCAATTTGATAACGTGTCAAAATGACATGAGAGATTATCAGTGCAATGAAGTTTCCTGGCGTGCTGTATCTCTCTTGCGTTGAGGAGCTTCAACCAAGCAGTATCACACGAGTCGGCTTGGCAGACTCGTGTGATCCAGCTTGGTGAAGGTCCTCATGCGATGCAGCACACTAGAAAACTTCATTGCCCTGATGGTCTTTTTGATTATATATTCGCCTCCATGTAATAATTAAGCAGTATGCCTTCCGGGAAAAGTAAAAAGAAGAGGACATCCATTTTGGACGAAAACAGGCGACAGACTGTTTGTTGTCGTTGTTGGTACGGTCTGTTCTTTATTTCCATTCCGGACTGGGTGGACTCGATCTACCTCATCATCTCGGTGTATCTGGAACAAATCTAATTTCAGTTCTACAACATTCGCTGAAATACGAATTGATCCATTAGTAAAGCGATAAAGATGTAAAAAAATCTTAATTGATGGTTTGTGGATTTAGAGCTCATCTTGTGGAAAAAGATGACGCAATTCTCAACCAGTCTCGTTTTCGTTTTTGCTCTATCGCCATGCGTGCATGTTTTCTGCCAGTATCATACTCCAACTTATGCTGCAGAAGTGATTTAATGACCGAAATCGTCCTCATATCAATCATATGTATATAATAAACGAAGTTACTGTTAGTATTACTTGCGTTGTGTCCTTGGGTAGGACTGACTCTTAGCCTTCGATTGCTCTAATAACAGGTGTGGTATATTGTGCCCTCAACAAATACGATCCGGACTTAAGCCCCATTAGAACGTTGGGGAGTATGCTAGGTGCTCACCAGAGCTTCGGCTTCCTGTAGTTACCCACCCCAAACCGAAAAATATCGTCAATTGGGAGTCGCCAGTGGCCTAGCCTCCACATCATCCCCTAAGCTCTCAAGCAATCAGTCAAATTCTGTAAGAAATCCGATGCTGTTAAGTCACCCATTTTTGTGGAGTTTGCGCGTAAACTGCCGTTGATTTAGTGTGCAGCCCCTTTTCTCACAAAGATATATATATATATATTCTTTCATTACCTCGTTATAAATATTCCAATCAATAAGTATTGAATTTGCCTTCAAAACATTTACACAATAATACGTGGAACTAGGCGACGGACTCTTTATTCATAATTATTTCATAAACAATATTTTTATTTCATTCAGTTGAAACTGGGTTTCGCGAACAGTCTGAGCCTATCATAACGCCGTGATAAACACACGTCTTTTTAACGGTACTGTTGAAGTACTGAAGATTCGATTACATGAACACTCGATTGAGAAACATTTTTTGTGTCGATTCAAAGTAAATGAATGTGCATATTTTTAGATTCAATCGTCTGGAATATTTCAGCTGGCCGGAAAAGCGAATCACAGGTTCGCTTTTCCGATCAACTAAAATATTCTGGACGACAGAATCTTAACATTGACTGTGGATTATGTAAGGGCTAGACTGGTTCCATGCCTTAACAGTGTCGAATTTCTAACAGACATACACTGGTATCCTGGGTGCTTGATCGTTCCCACTGGCATACAAAACGTAAAAAACCGACCCTTCCCCTTTCGTTTATCATTGATTATAATTTTGAAACAACGACTCTGTGTCAAAATTATTTACAATGATTATGTGTATCACCTTGTACATTTGACTCAGAATCAACCTACAGAAGATCGCAGATTTCGCTGTCACATGTTAAGTTAATAAACCTGTAAATTCTATGTGCAAAAGTGGTCTTATATTCCATATAACATTTATTTGAAAGCATTCGTTTCGGCCTTATAGAAAACGTGAAAACACGGGACTGTGGCAATTTAACTTTTACGGCCTTCTATCAGTTGAAATATATTGTCACCTCAAAGTTCAGTGACTACATCGGAATGGCCGTATTCAGTTAAAAGGTATTTGTTGTATATAAGGGAATTTGGGGGCGCGGTGGCGTTGCGGTAACCGGTTCTCGTCAGATCACTGAAGTTAAGCAACGTCGAGCCCGGTTAGTCCTCGGATGGGTGATCGTCTGAGCGATCGATTCGGACTCCCACGTTGTGTCCTTGAGCAAGGCACTTAACCCCGATTGTCCACATGGAGGCACGATGACGCCGTGTACTAAGGCGTACTGCACGTCGATGGTGCGCATATCTTCAACCAATCTAACCCTGCCTGTGCTGCAGTGCGGAGTTACGATGTTGGGGGAGCTGGTAGTTGCTCGTCGTTGCTCGGCAGTTCTCTCCGGGTACTCCGGCTTCCTCCACCTGTAAAACTGTCACGGTCATGATTAGCCATTGTGCATAAGTATGTGCCCTTAAACACTAACAAATAAATAAATATAAGGGAATTTATGCATGCAAAATGTATTGATTTTATAAACTGGGAAAAATTATTTGCGGCGTATTGTCACTTCAAATAATTAATATTTTTGATCGATAAGAAGACTGAAGTTACAGGCATCATATTGTATCCAAACTGGAAACTAAGATGAAAAATGTGAAGTATGGATTTATGGCGTCATTCACGCCCAATATAGAATTCAGTAACACTGTAGCATATCATGTCACTAACGAACTTTGTAACGAATACGTTTTACAGACTATTCTTCCTGTACAATGGATTAGCTTTTGATGATTATATGGGTGACCGTCTGAGCGATCGATTCGGACTCCCGTTGGGAAGTCGTCGAGGTGCTCTCGCCTGTGAAATCATAGGATTTCAGTTGTAAATTTTACGAGTTGGACCTCCATATTAACCCTTTATAAACGAATCGCCCGCATCCCCCCCCCCCCCCCCGCCGCGTAATATGCAAATTCAGCAGTTAAAAAAATATTATTTTTCGTAATATTTCTACAAAACCATATCATGTGACCCCTCGTTGGAACGAGCTCGTCGAGCTCGTTCCAACGAGGGGTCACATTACATGGTTTTGTTGAATTTTTTTGAAAAATTTGAAAAAATGATATTTAAAATAATAAATTTTGATATCGTCGGCGTTGGGTAAAGGGATAAGATGGAATGTACGTTCTCCGGGTAAAAAAATCTCAATCTTCTGAAGTATCTTTATATCTAATGGGAAACCTGACTTGAAAATAGATGACTGTTATATCCGATGTCGTTAAAAATCTACACTATGTACAGTACAGGCGCCATGGACTGGTCAGTTTCCACGGGTTGGCAATATTCCCATGGACGTAATAATATTGGATTCCAAAAACTAATTATAGGAATAATCATCAAACATTTAATTAATGAAGCACCGGGTAAAACGGTGTCGTCAGGGCCGTAAGAAGCATTTCAAATTTCAAACATGATAGGGAAGGGGCATGACCATAGAGGGGCATCCACATACTGATATGTATCAGTGGTGACATCCCCCCCCCCCCCCCCCTTCTCTCTTCCTATTTCCGGAAACAATTAGGGGTACATGTGGGTGTCACCTGTAGATGATTTTTTCACCGCTTTGACGATATCCTGGAAGAAACCTCGACTTGTCTCTACCCAGCACAACAGATTTTGTTAAGAGAGGCAGAAAATACAGCAGTTGTATTCCGCAGCTGCTGCATCTTCTTACTTCCGTTATCAAGCAGGTGTCTTACGCGTTCGATTCTCCGAACACATTTTTCCGCCCAAGTACACGAGGTGCTCCTGCCTATGAAGGCATAGGATTTGTGTGTAAACGCGATGAAAGTATACAGACTCTTCGTGAACATTTATGTCCCTGTAAGGTTCAAACTGAAGTTATCAAACGTCTTTTTATTCTCACTTGTGTGACGTTATTCATCAACATCAGTAAAAACAGAAATCCGTTAAAGGAATTCAAAATAAAAAATACTCCATCTCTGTTCAACCTCAGGAAGCGAAGGTTGAATATTATCCACAGTATGATTAAAAACTGTTGTCGAGACCCGAATGCGTACAAGTTTGACAACTATACTTCAGATGCTTCTTTTGCTGGTGTGGGCCATGTTTTTGAAGACTCACATCACTTCATCATGGTGTGCACTCCGTACAGTTTTATTGGAGTATAGTTTTTTAAATCGTTACAACTGTTCTGCAATAGCACACGTATGGGAGAAGACTCTTTATATATACTGACAATGAAGCCATTTTGAGAGCTACTCAAAAATCTATCCACAATTCGGGTCGTTTCAATAATATTCTTTGTGTAGTCAAAACGTTTTGTATTCAAATCCATTGAACTCTATAGAATTGGTTTCCTGAACGCTCATTGATCACATATAGAAAAGTGTCTCAGGTTTTAAAGAATATACTTTGTACCACATTACTAGTTTTTGTGCTTGGTAAATACTAAGATGTTTGATGAGATAAAAGCTGTTACGCTGTGACTATTGTCACAGCCTAACAATTTTCACATAGTCAAAACGACACCGATGGGAGAAGTTGCCGCGTTGATTGACTTGACGCCATCTTTGACGAGGCGGGACACATTGAGTGGCGACGTTTTTCACTGACGTCACGGGGTTGTTGGTGGACTCCGCGCTAGATGACCGCCTCAAATCAGCGGAAGGCCCAAGTATTATAATTATTATTGCAATCCAGTTGTACAGAAATCAGAGGTAAAATCTGACGAGCAGTAGGGTTCTGTCTTCCGAGAATTCCCTGCTCCGTGATGTGTGATGTCAGTTTTGTTGTTACTTTTCTTCTTGTTTTCCCTTTTCCTTCTAAAAATACTTTTTTCTCTTTTGTTTCTCACAAGCTTCCTTTTTTATCTCTCCTTTTCTGTTTTCTTTTCTTGGTGCTCCTTTTCTGAACTGTCTTGCACACCGGGCTATGCCACGCACGTGTTCTACAAATAAACACACTATAGCACAATTCAGATTGCCTTTCGTGTCTGAAGAACCTTCTGACTTGGAAATTTGCCAGCCAGCTTGAAATCATTTGATTAATTGATTCGTGACATTACCTCTGTTTGCATCACAGACATACGCGTATACTATGTGTTTTATCTCATCTTTCTTACTCTCAGTTGCCTAACCATACAAACCGAATTTACTTTGTTTAACACATGCTCAAATAAGTTATCAAATCAAAGATCGGCTCAGTGGAGCGACAAAATCCCGATGGAACGGATATCGACGTAAGCCGCCCGATCAATAGACTAGCCTTTGTTTAGATTGGTACATATGTGCGTGCTTATTGCTGGAACTATTGTCTGAGTGTAACCCTTCTTCACTTCCTCAGTCCAACCTTTATTCTGCCCGTTGTCTGTCTCTATCCGCAGTCGAAGACAGATTACTGGTCGCGATTTTTGATCACATATTTTAAATTGATTATCGAGTCATCTGCAGGAAATCGTACTTAAGGCGTTAACATTTTGAAAGGTTTCCGGGGAGCACCTAACCGCCAAGACCCCTCTCCCTAATTTAAACTTAAACTGCCACCCCATCTTGCATCAGAGAGTGTCATGATCTGTTATTGACAGTATTTTAGAGTTGAAAATAGTGGCAAATGAAACATATATCCTCGAATATACAACAGGTACTGTTCTGGTTGAAATAGTTTGTCGCAAAACTGTACAGTAAACTTTTTTTCTCTTTCTATTGATAGTATCAGCTTATGGTAAGAGTTCTTGGAAAGCTCTCATAGGCTAACATCTAAAAGTTTACGTCAAGAAAGATAGACAAATATTTCTGTGCCAACAGGGGTGGCGGAAGCTCGATAAAAGTGGAGGGGCACAAACTTACAGTGCTACCATGGTTCGATCCAGTGTTAGACAGGTTCCATCGTATATCGGAAAATGTACCCTTACTCGCTGTAGTCTCTCGTTTAGATGAATATGCAGCTGTGTGGTCACTGTCCTGACCGTTTCTTCTATTTCAACCATCTTCCAACCCGAAGGCCAGCCTTCGGGTTGGAAGATAGTTGAAATAGAAGAAACGGACTGGAGCTATCAAAAGTGGGATTCTTCGGCCAAATATTGTTTGGGTTTGTAAATAATGTTACAGCAATGCCTTATATGGACACGTTTGTACGTACTCATTTTAAATCATTGTGTAAGTGCGAAACATATCTGTGGAAAAAGTGGGGGGGGGGGCGTTCCCCCTGTGCCTCCTGGCTCCGCTGCCTCTGTGTGCCTAGCCTACATCTGATCCCAGTGCCGTATTAACCCATGGCCAGTCCCCAGGCTTTTAGGTACTTCAATATTTCACCCCACTACAGATGACAGCCTGACACTGGTACTGTAGGCACTATGCCTCAGTACACAGCCCTGCATCCATTTTGCGGGTCTCCTGAAGAATTCTACTCACAATTCTTTTTTTCAATATTTTTATTGCGTTAATAGAATTCTTCAGGAAAGCACATTTTGGGGGTATATATAGTATACTTATGCGAGTATATATATGGATAAATACATATGTACATGTATCGCAACGGCGCAGAGTGCAAAGCGCATTTACCCATTGGATCCCTAAGGCGCTGGTAAAAATGCCTCAGCAAAGAAACTAATTGGCGGGCGCCTAGGTTTCAGCCTTGCCGGCCTTATGAATAATACGGCCCTGCCTGATCCAACTGATCGTGAATATTTCTTGAAATGAAAGCACAGCCGTGGGCATAGGGCATAAATATAAGGAACAAACGGAAACGTATGATTTAACACATCTGTCTTGATTCAACCCTGATAAACTTTTGAGGTATCGGATCAGTCGATTCACTGTGCAATCGTGAGGAAATTGTCGCGACAACAAATTCCCCTGGCAGTTGTTTTCTAGTCCGATCTTGGTAATATTGACCAGAAAACAATGCCAGGTCGCAGGAGTGTCTCGAAGATTACCCATTTGCGCTATAAACCTGATTTTTTCCCGACTGTGATGACTCAAGCCCCTTTTCCAACTACATCATCAAGGCATGCCCTTACTGAAGGAATGCCTTGATGATGTAGTTGAAATATTAGTCAGTCGAGGTTTCAGTTAAAGAACTCAAGACTTCTTGGAAATGTATTAGTGAATAAATAAAATATACATGTGGTATTTGTGAGGCAACTTCTTATTTGAGTAACACAACCACATCGGTACTCCAAATTGTCATGCTGGTTCCCCAACAACCCGAATCGGGTACTATATACATGCATTTGTATGACCGACTATGTACGTGAAACAGGTCCAAGTATCATTTCTGGTCTTGTAACTAAGTTAATGGTTATAGCAAGAGAGAGAATTGAATATACCCCATTTACATGGCGAGATATATTCCTGGAATATTTAATTTCTAGGAATAAAATATAGCCCTGAATCTTATTGTTTGTCATGTGAACGCAATTATTTGGGGAATATTTATTTATTCGGGGAATATATATTTCAATAATACTCCACCTCGAGAGGTGGTCGAAAATCAAATAACCCAGGAATAAAAAGCAGTTTCGAGCTCATGTAAATCGCAGGAGAAATAACATAGGATTATGTGCAACAGGTACGTCATCAACTTCGTCATACAACGGTTGGGGTCGCCACACCAAAATATTGCCTATTGTTCGATACTTTGTATCTGAAGCCGACCAGAAGACAACTTTAGCAACCTGTTTTTTGACGGAAATGGCTTGACAGATGCAATTTTCAGAAAGCTGAAGGTGGGGGTTCCACCTCTAAACACATTTGATCAAAAGAGGACGTTTTCATACGAAAATTATCAAACCACTCTTTGTCGTTGAAGCTTATCATAACGGTTTCGTCAGACCAGACCTCTGAACGAGGACGCTGTCAACAAGACCGAAGCCGCAAACTACCCACTGTCACCCGATAGAATGTGCATCGGGAAAAACTCGCTTCCGCATACGTCTAAAACGTTCCATGTTTCTGCATGTAATGACAACTTAACCCGAAATACTCCCGATTTCTCAAATGACATGTGGAGGCAGATTATTTTCTGAAATTTATTCCTGGATTAAAATTTATTCCCCAAATATATATAAACCAGGATTATTTTCTGTCATGTAAATCGCCCTAAATATAGACTCCATTCCTGTTGAAAATGTCCCGAAGAAAAAACCCTAAGCGACGCCTTACTGGGCCGTCAGTCTCACAGACTGGATCATAGAGGAAGTTCTGCAACCTGCGCCGTACTTAAGGGTTAAAACTGACACAAATATACACATAAACGCGGAAAAACATTTTCGCTGGTTTTGTTCAGAGACAATTTGTAACATGGCATTCACTAAATGTGTTTGGTATGAACCCCATGGGGTGTAATATGGTGACAATTTTAGATAATGCAAAGACACAGACGCTGTAATATTGGCATAGGCATCATTTCCAATCGATAGAAAGAAAATTTTCGCTGAAGTCTGAACTCCATTCATTCCCATGACAGCAATAAAATGAACCACTATACGCAACATCAGGTTATTTCACACAATCTTGGTCTACGAGTTTTATTTTGTAAATGTGAAAACTCACGTTGCAGAAAGGAATTTTGCGCTTTAAAATGAATTGGTTTTTAAACTTATTTGCATGCATGTTTCTGTCTGTCCGTTTGGACTTATCTCTGACTCGTTGTGTCCTTGGGCATGGCACGTAATCCCGATTTCCCAGATGGGGGCACGGTGGTGCTGTGTGCTAAGGCGGAATGCACGTCGATGGTGCACCTGTCTTCAAACCAATGCTAACCCTGATTGTGTGAAGTTAGTACTTTTTGGGGAGTCTGACAGTTTCCCGGTGGTTCTCTCCAGGTACTCCGGATTCCTCTACCTGTGAAACTCAATAAATAAATAAATAATAAATAAATAAATAAATAAATAAATAAATAAATAAATAAATAAATAAATAAATAAATATCTCTGACTACATGTCGCCTTTCGGGAATGAATGAATGAATGAATGCTTTATTTGCAGAAAACATTATAGTACAGTTACATTTCATAAAAAAAATTTCAACAATTTGTTATAAAGAAACATGTAAATTATAATACTGGTATTTGCTTTCTGCAGGACGGTGTCCACCGATGCACGTTGATATTCATTCTTTAACGTCAAACTATATTCTTTTGTGTTTAGTTGTATGTGTGTTTGTTGAAGGACACAATCATGTTTTCGAAGAATTTAGAATGTGGATTTCTGATCTCCGACCAGGAATTGAACCATCGGCAACACCATCCGGCAATCACGAGTTCAACACCTAAACCACTAGATCATTGCACAATGTCTAAAGCGATGGCTTGAATCCAGCTTATCAGATGATGTTCTCATGATTACTTGGTTCACTTTCCTTACGGCAGCTAATTGAACGTGTGAAATGCACTGGCAAAAGTACGGTGAAAGTGCTGTGGTTGGCCTCAGACGAAGACTGGCACAGACATATGTGTGTGTATTGAAGGACACAATAATGTTTTCAAAGAATTTGATATGTTGATTTCTGATGCCCGGTTGGGAATTGAACCATCCTCAACATCGCCCGGCAATCAGGAGTTCCACACCTAAACTACTAGACCATTACACACTGTCTAAAACGACGGCTGGAATTCAGCTTCTTAGATGACATTCTCATGATTACTTGGTTTACTTTCCTCACGGCAGCTACATGAAAGTGTGAAACGCGCTGGTTACAATATGACGAAAGTGCTGTGGTTGGCTACAGATGAAGACTGTCACGGGTCTGTGTGTGTAATGGCCCTAGCGTTCTTTAGTTACACGTAATAATTCTAAGAGGTGACAAACTCATCATTTGTTTCTTCGTGTGTGTGTTTTCGATAACTTACAAGCAGTTTTAGTGGAAGGTACTGTTTCGTGAGTGATGTCTTGTTGTCTTACTACTGTAGAATTTTGATGATGAACAGGAATAATGGCCACCAATGTTAAAGGGTGGAGTCAATAATAAACCCCTTGTTTGCAATGCCACATGAAGGACCTGAACTGTTGTAGGCTTGTCTATCGATGTTTAACGCCACTTCCAAAAGCAAGTGCCGTATCGTGCCGTATCGTGCCGAACAGCTTTAATAATAGAGAAAGCCCTAGTACCAAGAAAGAACCACCGAGCTCGAAATCTCCAACTTACCATTCCGACACAAACAGGGCTAGCATTAGTTGAACGCATGTGTACCGCTAACGTTCTGTATGCCTTAGCACACGATACTACCGTGCTACCACAAGTGCAATCGTAACTATGTGTCTCTTTTCCAAGGACACAACGGAGATGACGCCGATCAGGTTGTAACCATCGACCTTTCGACAGGAAGTCCAATGCGATATCCAATGAGCCACCACCCTTCCGAATAAGATCTACAGTTAAAACTAGAAGTCCTGTCACGAACTGTGCTTAATTGCGCGTAGGAATTGCGCGCAATTGCCATATCGAATGGCATTCAAAGAATGGCAGGTCCTCCTGGTTACTCATAGTAAACACAGGCAATGTTTCTGCCAATGGACCTCATGGTTACCCGGAGGTCCATTGGCTGAAACATGCTTGGTGCACAGGCCAGATGTACAGAATTTCATAGCCTTACTATGGTCACAACGCGTAGATCAACGCGTAAATCGACGTGCTATTTGTGCGCATTTCATGGCAGGACTTCCAGTTTTAACTGTATAACTGAACCTCTCAATATTTCTCACAGAGAACACTAAAAAGAAGGCATAATGTTCGAAATGTTAAATGATAGAATAGAATAGAATAGATTTAGAATTAGAATAAAAATTAGAATTAGAATTTTTCGTCCACTTCATTTTACCCCGTGATGGGTTAAGAGTATATAATTAAACTTTTTTTCGGTTCATGCGTTTTCAGATAAAACGATTGGCTCACACGATTCTGTTTTTTCTTTTCATAACTCAATGAACCGAAAAAAACACAATTAGGTCCGCCCCCAGCCACGCCCCTAAAATACCAGTCTTCGGAGTTGCAACATGGTGTCAAATCAATAGAAGTTAGAACACTGGCACGTTCTAAATCTGAAAAAGAAAAATAAATTTATATTACTAATTTATCACCATGAAATTATTTATAAAATATTTTAATGACATTTCAATTTTTACGCACACTGGGTGATCGTCTGCGTTCATCGTTTTACCCAAATCGATTGTAAACAATGGCTGGTCACGACGAATACGGCAATTTTGACATTGAATTCAACTAATTTCATGTCAGCTGGCTTTATATCTAACTCCACTTTTACAAACTGTGTTTTTCAGTTCTCGGGAAACGGTCAAAACCAAAATACAATGTAATACTGATGGCCTACTTCCACCTACCACGGAACGTAACTTTTACGTGAAGTGAACAGTTGAATGAAATTTGAGGGAGGCGTGGCTTATGACGTTTTCTTTGCATTACGTAATTCATTAGTCAATAAAAAATTTAATGACATAAGTGCATTTGACTTGGAAAGTGTGTCAATTGCTACCTGCATTTCAATAATATGCGCCCTCTTTTATGCCAGAAAAATAATATGTCTACCAGTTTTAGTTTTCAAGTCTTTGTTCGCTGAAGTAGAGGACGACTAACACTATTTATTTATTTGGGTCGCGAACGTTTAATTATAAGGAATGATCGTTTCTTTTTGTCTATTTCTTGAGTTATGAACCCCAAAAAACAAAGTCCAAACATCGCGTAAACAATTTGGACTTTGTTTTTGGGGTTCATAACTCAAGAAATAGCCAAAAAGAAACGATCATTCCTTAAATATCCCCAAATGTGGAGCCTCATGTTGTTCCCTCGGGAATATTTATAACTTTTCTGGTCAATTGAAACACTCTTACAACTTTTCTTTTTTAAGGCGTGATTACTCAGAAAGTGATGGTTTCAGAGTGTGTATTCTACAAAGGTAGGTCTTGCCCCCGGGAAATATTTGTAACCATGCCTGTTAATTTGGGGCACCCTTTGAACTGTTCTTAGGCGTAAGTACCTAGAAAGTGATAGCATAACAAAATCACTCCAGAAATGTCAAGCCGAGAGTGGATAAACTGGAGTCAGCGATTTCACGTGAGTGGTATGTAAGATTGGCATTTGCCAAGGAAAGTAGTGGAGGCTGCGATCCCTTCAATCACCTACTCCACGTGCCCTCGTCACTGACTCTGATGTGGCAAGAGGGACAGAAATGCGATATTAAATACCGAGCGTTTTACATACCCAATTATTACAATATTATATACCTCATGCTCATAATGATAACTTCGCTTTCAGTTCACGCACCTCGATTATATAGAGGATATCTAGTTTTTTTGAGTGGATACCGAAAATTATCTCATGAGTGACCGATACAAATGATTATTTTTCGCGAGCGCATGCGCCAGCGAAAATAACCATTTGTATCTGTCACAAGTGAGATAATTTTCGGTATCCACTCAAAAACACTAGATTTTCTTTTTGTTATACGCTTTTTGCTTTTTATAAGAATCTGATAATTCCACTCGTTTCAACCATGAATTGATGCATGAAAGTAAGCAGTGCATTGAATCATTGATGTGATTTGATCGATACTCCAAACAGATGGCGTCTTGCGATCTGATTCAGTTGGCGGGTTTCTTGTCTAAACATGGCCTGAAAGTACGTAATATAAGTTTTTGGTTTGGTACGTCCTATGAAAGGACGTACCAAACCAAAACCTTATATTACGGTCTTTCGGGCCATGTTTGAACTAGCGGGTTTCATGCATCAATTCATGGCGGATACGTGTTGAATTATTGCTGGAAATGATCGCTATCCACTCAAAACAACTAGATTTTCTTTTCATTATACATTTCTAGAACAAATTGATCATTTCCAGTGATAATTTGACTTGAACTCACCTTGAAGTGATGCTTTGAAAGCCGTTATTTTTATTGATACCGTGAAAGTGAAACTTTCTATATTTTCACAGTGGGGGATACGATTTCTATCTTTCTGCAATTTCTTCGATAATCTATCTTTTAGCGTATAATAAAAAAAATTATCGAGCAGATTAAATCTGGAATCAACGGAACTGGTTTTACAAATTGATATCAAAATGTGACTCGAAAGCATAAAGGTGCTATCTGCAATGCTAAAGCATTGCCTCTGGCACTTTTGTGCTTTCGAAAGACGAAACGGTACCAGTCACTTCATAATTAGGTCAATAAAAAATTCTTGTTTCTCATGCTATTTTCCCTCAATTTTATGATGAGGGAGGGAGCCTCTATTGTTTATTCACAAAACGATTCTGAAAATGGTTGGAATAAGAAATTTAACGACTTACATTATTATGTGACAAACCAAAGTTTTCAGCAGTGAAAATTTCCCATGGTATAGTTGACATTTTAACCAACTATATCTTGTTCGACAGAACTCTGTGAGCTCTGTCAAACAGGGTATAGTTGGTGAAATATTTGTTTTGCCAGTGGAAAATAGTGTCATACTTCCATGTGAAAAATAGTGATGAGGCTGGTTTTTTATGACGAAGGAGGTGTATGAGAAACAAGAATTGTGTTTAATAGCCTTACTGATACAGGATTTTTGAAAGACAAATGCCTGCAGGAGTTAGGGCTATAGGGTATTTATGCCCGATTACCAGTGACGGCATTGAAACCAATATCGCGGTATACCAGTATGTTGTCAACAACAGATCAATTTTAAAATAAAATATTACAAAATACCTTTATTTCAATGTAATGTCACAGCCAATGTGCTTCCAAACCTAGAAAATAGTGCAGCAAAACCAAGAAACCATTCTGCAGGCTTGCAATTTCTCAAATTGCACATTTTTATTATTTGCTTCTGCTGAAATTATAAGGAAAGAGCGAAAACGTAGAAGTCGTATTTTTCGTCTTGTCCAACACAGGTCATGCAGTTACATTATTTAAAAATTGTATTTTCACTGTTGGTACAACCGGCGAATCACAGTGAAAATAGTATAAGCAAATACGAAAATGTTATAAAAGTTAGAGATGTTTACTATTTGATAGTTAGGAGTTGTTGATATGATTATTTATAGTATTTACAGTACGTGGGGAGTGGAATGGAACTAAATCACCCGCGGAGTGGAGTTATCACCCAAACTATAACTTTCAAATTTTGTATATATCGACTAAAAACGCAAGCAAAGTTTCAGCCAATGGACCTCCGGGTTTAACCCGGAAGTCCATTGGCTGAAACTTTGCTTGTGCTTGTTATGCTTTGCAACAAATTTGCAATTATTGCTTGGATGGAATCTCCACTCTGTGGGTGATTTAGTAATAATACACTCTCCACGTACTGTAATTAATATCCATTAACGTTTCTGTGCTGCTTTCAGTGGAAAGGTGACGGAACTATTATATTTCGTGTATGGCTAATATCGTCGCTAAACGGTTCGTTGCATATCCGCTGATGGGTTTTAAACTGAAATGTTTGTCGCTTTCGAAGTAATTACTTTGTATTGATTTTGGTTTAAATGTAGAAATTTTTGTTATGTTTTTTAGGGGGTACCATAATTTTTCATTCCTCACTGCGGTCCCTTCTAGTCACGAATGAAATAATTATGCTATCCACTCAAAAAACGTAGGCACCCCTTTCTGTTTGCATATACTGACTTAATCCAGGGCCGGACTGGATCAAAAAAGTTGCCGAGAAACGTACGAAGGTGACCCTGGATCCAGACAAAATTTTGATTTTTCGAACCAAAAGCATGCTGCTTCCTTGCATGTTAGAGATCAATGATACGCCACATAGGACATTTATGGCAGCATTTTTGCATCATCTTTGTTGCTCATTTGGCAAATATGGTTGCACCAAAGGGACCCGAACTCATCAGGTCGACCATACTTCGGCTCAGTGGGAGAAAATTTGATTTTTCGAACCGAAAAAAACGCTCTTTCCTAGCACCTGATCGATTAGTGGCAGACAAGACTGCTGGCCAATGGCTGACCACATAGAGGGCATTTCGATAAACTGACAGTCTATGCAATCAGATCCATTTCGCTTTTTAACTATTTTCACGAAATGTCATGTGCCAACAGGTGTTGGACTGCATAGACATTGGGGACTCTGGAGGATGGTGGTGGGGGGAGGGGGCTTCTAATAGGGGCATAACTAGAAATTTCACGGTGGACCCTACGGCTAGTCCGCCTCTGACGCAATCCACATCGACATCAAGAAGCTTGAATACTTGAATCTCCAAGCAACCTGCTTGACAGTATATGATATTTTTCTGACCGTGTCACACGACACTAATGACACTGGTTAAATCTGTCAGTGTAATAAATTATAAAGAAACAAAAACAAGCTCCCAGACTACCAATATAATTCTGTGAGGAATCCGATGCTGTTATGGGTTATTTGTGTACCCACATTTCGTGGAGTTGACGCGCAGGCCACCGTTGATGTAATGTGATGTTCTTTCACTCACAATAGATATACAGTTATCATTTCGTATTCTAGTTATATATATATATTCCGATCAATAAGTATTTAATTTACCTATAAACCAACAAGAAGTTAACCCTTAAGTCCTCAGATTAATTTTAAAGTATTTATGGCCTTTTTCTGCTTACATAGTTATTGATGACTTGGCAGTGGTTCTACATCACTGCTGGCTGCCTATACAGGCAGCCAGCAGTGATGTAGAACCACTGCCAGGGAAAATTCTGTCTACATACAAGGGTAATAAAAAAGATGACACAAGGGAGCACCTGCTTCAATGCAATATAAAAGTGGCGGTTTGGGGCTATATGGGGGCTTAAGGGTTAAAACAATTTGTGGAACTAAATAACGTAATCCTAAAACTACGGCTGTGGTGGCTCTTCATTTCTTATGGTAATATCATTAAAAAATTCAGTGAAATTAAATCTCGTTTTAGCATGATTTCTTGTATGGATTCAATGAAAAGGAATGTTTATCTTTAGATTCAATCGTCTATAGGTATCACGGAACTAAATATTTTCACACAGGCTACCATTATATCGTCCAGTCGAAAAAAAAATATGATCGCATCACTTTAATTGTGGCATTCAAATATCTTTGTCAAGTATAACCCTTCAGACAAATTGTGACCCGAAAACATGAGGTTTTGCAACAAATAAGATAGAAAAACTGACAGGAAGGGTAATACCGGTCACGTGCACATATTTTTCAGGGAATTCGCAACAAAAACACACCAAAATTCAATTGTATTTTTGGATCCAAAAGTCATCAAATCACACTCTTTATTTATTATTCAACAATAATGCAAGATGTTAATAGAATGTTTCAAATGTTTATTAAAACAATATATTTTCTCAAGGCTGCTTATTTTAGAGATTGCATCATTTCCGACATGCAGCATTCAAGGTTGGTAACTCTAATTCAAATATTTAGTTCAGTGATAACTTTAATATATTAACTGAAATATTCCCACACAAGTGAATATAAACATGGACGATACACTATTTAGGGGTTGGACTGGTTTCAAAATTGGAGCGTTGGCCCGAGAGCTTGGAAAAAAACAATTGTGTACTGATAATATTGAGAAATAACTTCATTGTTTTTCGGGAAAAGATTTTTCAGACTAGTTATATAGATTTCCCCCGGAATCACAGGTTATTTCCTCAAAGAAATTGATATTAACATTTTCCACTCTTCACACTCTAAGAAATAACAATCTTTGTTAAACCGACACCGAAGTTTTGAAATCTGTATCATATTATTGCAATCACATTTATTAATGAAATAGTCTTTGCAGATTTCAATCTGTCACTCGTCAGATCCTTGTGAACACAAATTGTAAAACCATTTTAGAGTCGCAACATGTTCTGAAAGATTGGATCAATTTATTAACTCGTGGATTCAACATGCGCATCTCACAATATCGCAATCCTGTCGATTCTGCCAGTGATGTATAAGCTAATTAATCACGCACTCTGAGTACTAATTCACGTTATTTCAGACTCAACAACAGACATTCATTCCGAAACAAGAGTCCTTACTAATTGAAACGATGTGTCATAAAATCTTCTGCGTGACAAGAATCTCCCATCGCTTTCCGAAGCTTCTTAAATTTTGAGGACTGTGGAAAGATGACCGAAGATCTTTTACACGCTAGACGCGATTCTAATTTATCTGATACTGATAAATAACGATTCTTATTATATACCTATCAATGATATGCCGTGTTTCTCACCCATCGAATCCAGCTCGCCGGATCACACTGTGTGGTTTTCCGATTCCGTATCAGATGGTTGGTCTCAGAACGAAGACAGTACTGAAGAACGTCAACCGAGGTCGCCCCGGTTACCAACCGCTTCAAGGTACGCTTCATTTGTTTAAATAAACACTGTCGAATAACGTGAATATCTAATATTGTTCTTGACCAATTTTATTTTGATTTCTCGTGTAAAAGGTGACTTTCCATACCGGCATATAATAAACAGATCATTATGATAGTAAAGTGATCTGGTTTGTCGCATTCCGTCTCGTTGACGAGGTCAGATCGCCGGATCAAACAAGCCGCAGAAGGAATACGACAAACCAGATCGCTTTATTGTCATAATAATCTCAATTTATCAGACAATCATGATTTAATAGAAATTACGAAAATATCACCAGCAACACAACTAATCAGCACGTGGTGTCAGCATTAGGTCCCCTCCGTTTATTCCGGTTTTCGCCATAAAACCTCGGGTGGGTGAAAAGGGGAATAGACCCAGTTGTTCGCTAGAAAGCCCTAACCACTCAGTTTAAACTTTCAAATGTAAATACGCTGTTTCAAAAATAAATAAAGTTTACATTCTATTCCATAATGCCAAACAGGGATAAATGTTTTTAACATGTTGGAAACAAAAAATAAAAGAAAAAACCCCCATGAAATTATGTATAAAAAAGGAAAATTTACAGCCACTGTATACAATTTCCACGCACCGGTTTCATACTTATGGTATCAGGGAACTAAATATTTGAATTAGAGTTTCCCGCCTTGAAATGTCGGAAGTGATGCAATCTCTAAAAATAACAGCCTTGGGAAAATAAATTGTTTCAAGAAACGTTTGAAGTATTCTATTGACATCTTGCGTTATTGATGAATACTCCAGATAAAAAAAGAGAGTGATTTGATTACTTTTGGACCTGAAAAATACATTTATATTTTCTGTGGTTTTGTAGGGAATTCCCTGAAAAATATGTGCACGTGACCGGTACTTCCCTTGCTGCCAATTTTTCTCTCTTACTTGTTGGACGACCTCCTGTTTTGGGGTCAGAAAAAGTTGTCTGAAGGGCTATACTTGACAAAAATATTTGAATGCTAAAATTAAAGTGATGCGATCATATTTTTTTGCCTGAATGCTATAATGGTCGCCTAAAGGAAAATATTTAGCTCCGTGATACCTTATGGAGAATGCTGCGTGGTATCCTGTCTTATGATGAAGGTGAAGGGCAACACATGCCATGGAACAAAAGAAGCTGAAATGATATTTGATCTGCAACAGCAAAGACAATGATTAACAACACAACGTTATATTTCTGCACAGCGGGGTGGATGTGGAGAACTTCCTTTCACTACGCAAGCAGGGTCATGATATCGAAGGATTAACGAAGGATTAACGCATTTAATATAGTCTACTAGTTGCTAACATACTGGTGTGGCTTGTGTTGAAGGTTGATTGTGACGTCTCAACTAGAAGTCACACTAATATTCACCCTGCACATGTTCCTCCTGCTAAATACAATGACACCGAGGTACCAAATTGGAGGAGCGCATTACTAACAAACCATTAGACAAAGATATAAAGAGTCGCAATTCGCTCTCCTAGTGTAGATTTGTACATGCGCTAATTGCTTTCAGTTACTATCGCATGCGACAATTCTGCTTCAGCATGTCAATTTGTACGCTTAACGCATTTACCCCAACCAAATCTAGTGTGCAGTACTATCACAGCATGCATTAAGGTGATTGTTATAAGTAGTAGTATGTTATGTGGTTTTCACCTCACATTTGCCGACCTCGGTTCCGCAGCTCGGAAGTGACGTCATGTCACGTGACCCAGTGGCACCATGTTTTGTTGTCGTGGTAACCCCAGTGAGCGACCATCTTGTGACGTCATCTCCATAGTGATACGTGGTTCTAGTGCCCATGCGCAGCGCGTGTTGTAAGGGTGATACGTGTTTCCGTCGGCCATTTTGTATACTGGAGGCAGCCATCTTGGTTTCTATTGTAGCACGTGATTGCTATGTGACTTAAAGGCTTCTTATGGGACAGGGCTATGTTCGGAGGTAAATAATTAAATACTATTATTATTATTACTATTATTATTATTATTATTATTATTATTATTATTATTATTATTATTATTATTATTATTATTATTCGCCGCAGGAGTGCTATGTCGGTGGTAAGATTTGAGCGCAATAGTAAAAGTATTATCTACGGTGGTAGCAGTGATGATGGTGGTAGTAGTAGTAATAGTAACAGTAGTGGTAGCTATAGTAGAAACGGAAGTTTAGTGTTATGGGAAGAGCAACCACTCGGCCTGGTCGACCATCGGCATGGAAAATCAAATTGACAGAGATAGACTCAAGGTACAGAAAGGACATCAGTCAATCAATCACATTTTTTTCCCTCTCTCTCACTCTTTTTTATTGCGAAGTTAGATTTTCTTGTATATATTTTTTACATTTCTCTCATTTGTTTGTTTCGCCAGTGTATAGATTTTTTGTATCATGTTAAGGGAGCGGATGGTATACTATGTGGAAAGCACTGGTCCTCCTATACTAAGTGAAAAGCACTTGTCCTCCTATCCCAATTTGCAACTTATTTTAAGAGTAAACCTAATTACCACAAACAGCCCGACAATCCCTCCAAATTACCAAAAGCCACCTTATTTGATATGAAGTCCCCCAGAATCCTTTTAGTCATGCCGTGGATTTGAATAGTAGCACGTAATGCTATAGTATCCACCAAACACCCACGTTCCATGGAGTCCCTTTTTGGAATCCCTATGGAATCCTTTTTTGGAATCCCTTTTTTTGGAATCCCTATGGAATCCCTTTTTAGGATATGTCTCTGGTTATAGAATCCCTTTTTAGTCACATGTGTCTATGCATTTTCACATAAGCACATATCCAGAATGTGCCTATGTGCTAGTGCACAATGTGTAACATTGTGCATTTTCACATAAGCACATATCGGCACATCCAGCATGTGTCTATGTGCTACCTGTAATGTGTGCAATAGAACATAAACACATCTAGTGAAGGTACAATAAATAGAACAAAGAAGTCTTAACAGAGCTTGTAGATACACAGGTGGAGAAACCGAGAATTTAGTGGGAAATCGGAGCCAAAATAAAACAATTGTCGGGTCTATTTGGGTCGTTAGATATCCTCTAGTTCAATCGAACTTACCCCTAAGGGCCCGCTCGGTACTATAGCACTATGTGCTACTATTAAAATCCACGGAAAGGCGGTCCTGAAAGGGATTCTGTGGAATTCAAATCAAATAAAGTCGTTTTTTGGTGATTTGGAGGTATTGTCGGGTTGTTTGTGGTAATTAGATTTACTTTTGTACAAAGGAACATACCCTCCGAACGTACCCCTGCCCCATTAGAAGCCTTTAGGTCACATAGCAACCACGTGCTACCATACAAACCAAGATGGCTGCCTCCAGTATACAAAATGGCCGACGGAAACACATCACCCTAACAACACGCGCTGCGCATGCTCACTAGAACCTAGAATATGGATGGCGTAACAAGATTGCCGCTCACAGGGGTTACAACATAGCGCCACTGGATCACGTGTCATGACGTCACTTCCGAGGTGCGGCACTGAAGTCCGGCAAATGTGAGGTGAAAACCACATGACAAACTACTGCTATATGACCAAAAATGGCTGCAAATTTTATTTGTGTTCAGAGATAAATTGACAGTTTTTAAGGGATTACCTATATTTTATTTTAAAATAATGAGTCATGTGCCATCTATAATTGTGATAGAATGATACTATGCAAGAAATATTGATAACCAAAAAATTAAAACTCACCAAAAAATATGTTTTCAATTTCCATCAAACTTTCCCGGGCCAGACTTAATAAATGTCTAAATGTTCCCAAAAGCGTTCGGTCACGTGGGTCTAATTTCGTCTGTCAAAACCTTGTGTGAAATTCTTTTGAGGTACAGTTAATTTCAGTGCATCATATGCTGGCTGTCATCTCTTTGTATATCGATATTATTCTGTTAGGAGAAAGATTGATCAGTTTTTTACTCAAGTTGTTTTACCACTCCTCGTTGGTCCGCAAGCAGGGTAAATTGATGTTCAAAGTGGAACTCCGGTTTTGATTTATCCTGTACATACTTTGCGGGGTTGGGAATGATCCTATTGGGAACATTTGAGGCATACTTTTGCGGTTCTTGTGCGCATATTTCACGCTGAGATGGCAGTGCAGGGGTTGGGAGTGATACTATTTGGAACATTTTGGCATACGTTAGGTGGTTATTGCACTTTTGGCAGTTCCTGTACACATACATTATGCTGAGGTGGTAGTGTTGGGGTTGAGAGTGATGCTATTGGTGACGTTTGTAGGTATAATTCACTCTGCTGTGAATATGGATGACTGTTCTCGTGTCTTGTCCTAACATATCTCTCTAAATTAACCCTAGCAAAGTGACAGTTACAAATTGTACAGGCTTCAGACAACATCCTCAAGAACTTACAGGGATAAACGTATGTTCAAAATAATTGAAAATAAGAGATTTTATTTCTAGTCTCATAGACCTATTATCCCATCGGTCGTTCGTTCATTCGATCGTTCGTTCGTGGGTAAATTCCCCAACATACCACATCCACACCCACCACATTTCCACCACATCTCAAATTCCACTCCCATATATAGGATTTTTGTTTTGGCGCAACGAATCGTGGTTGTATGTTACACTCTGGGCATTGGAGTCAGTTAAGTGTAATTACTACCAATAACCCTCTTCACTCTGATGTGAAAATGGCAAAGTTTTCACAAGCAATATTTCCCGTAATACAGTTTAATATTTAACCAAATATACCTTGTTTGACAGAGCTTACTTTGTGTTCTTAAAGCAGTAGAGTTTCCAAATCTGTGAAAACCGAGAATAGAAAGCATCAGCGGAAGATAGATTCGGACGTATAGGGAAGAACCGTTACATCGAACCACGCCCCCCCCCTTCCATCACCCCCCCCCCCCCCCCCATGAAAAGTCGGAGGAACAAAAAGAAAAGGAAAGTAAGAATGGAACATAGAGTGGGCGACGCCATTGGCGGCAACTGAAGAGAGGGAAGAAATGAACGAAAAATAATGAGTAGATTGAAACCGCTAGAAAATTAGCAAAACCAAATTAACCCTTTACCCAACGTAACGGCATAAAACCGGCCAGCGTTATTCACAAAAAAAAATCACCATTCAATTTTCATTACTTTTTTAATTTTTTATCTCAAAACATAGCTAACATAGCCTATGACCCCTTATTGGAACGTGCTCGTAGAGAGCTCGATCCAATGAGTGGTTATAAGCTAAGTTTTTGACGCAAAAATAAAAAAAAATAGTTATTCAAAAATTGTATTGCAAGTGTCGTCTGCCTTTCTTGTTAGGTAAAGAGTTAAAAGGAGATGGGGAGAAGACAAAATATTTTTCTGCTGCCATTTTTGTGTTACCATGTTTTATCCCCAATTTATTTCACCTCGTCCTTGGGTTATAATTATGCATTCGCCATAGGTTTATTCAGGGTCTTCTCTGGGGAAACAATAACTTCTCGTGTCGATTGGAGTACTTTGGGTATTTTTTAAGTAACCACAGCAAAATGACCCAAAGAAAATCAGGGTAAGAGTGGTGATGAAGAAGGGATGGGTTTGACTCACCACCATTTTAGCAGCAGTAGGGCAGAGTCCTTATTTCCCATAGCTAGTATATTGAAGCATAAAACTGTCCCATCTCCGTGAGAACCCCGGGAAGTGGGGCAATGCTTGTTTACTGTAGTAATCAAGTTCTGCTTTTCTGGTAAAATAGGAACCGGTAACTAACTCCTGAGGTGGAAGTTCCCTAAGGTGGGCAACGCAGGTATAAACGATTTGATTACCTTGACTTCATACCTATGTTGTGGTCGTGATATAGCCATAGATGCTGGCTGTGACCTTAAACAGCAATAAATAAACAACACCTGTCTCAGGTGGCTGCTAGTTTGGCGATATATGAGTCGAACTAGCCCTATAAATTACCGCGGATTTAACCCTTTCAACCCAAGAGGCCGCCTTTCCGGACCAGAAGCATGATACGTCATAATTTTATTACGTAGAATGGCTGCTGAGTGAACGTGTGGGCTCGGCCAATTAATATTTTCAACATGCAGCCCCAAGACTGCAAGTTGAAAATATTACTTGGCCTACCCCCAAATAATGAATATGGACTCTTCCAACTGCGGTCATTGAACTAACATGGAAGATACCTCCTCTGCTCAAAGGGTTAACCACGACATTGCCGATTACTGAGGCCAATTTCGGTGATTGTAGACTCCTTCTGTGAATAGCTTTCCCATTAGTATGTGTACATAAGAAATGAGAGCCGCTAGGAAAACCTATGCCATGGTTGGGCAAGCATTCAACCTACACGCCTCCTCTCCCTTCCTGCCCACAGAATATCTGAAGTTAGTTATGGGTCCACTTGAGTTCACTTGATTAATGAATACCAAGCTCTCAAACCAGTAGTCACCACTCAAACGAATCTGACGTTGGTATGACTCTAAAGAGTACATCGCCTATTTTTAGATTCAATCTGATGGAATATTTCAGTTGATTGGAAGAGCGAACCTTAATGCTTCGTTTTCCCAACCAACTTAAATATTTCATCTGATTGAACCTAAAAATACCATAAACATTCATTTTCTCTGAATCGACGGAAGAAATACTTCCCCCATAAAAACTTTATTTGAACGAATCCTTGATGACATTGCCATCAGTTATATAACAATGTTTTCCAGGTAAATTAAATACTTATTGATTTGAAACAGGAACACGAAAGAATATCTATATTTTGGGGGCAACCGGGCATCGCATTACCTTAGCGGTAATCTGCGCGCAAACCCCACGAAAACTGGGTGAACAAATTGTCCACAGTGGCGTCGAATTCCTTACATAATTTGGCTGGTGGTCTGAGAGCTTGAATGAATTCGTTAACCCTTTACGTAATATGAAAGGAAGACAACAGTTGCAAACAAAATTCTTGAATTTATTTTTTTTTTCATTTTGGGCATCAAAAACATAGCTTATGAGCTCGTTCCAATGAGGGTTCATAAACTATGTTTTGGAGACAAAAATGTAAAAATAATGAAAATTGAATGGAATTTTTTTGTGAATAGTGCTGACCGGTTTTGACGGTATGTGGGTAAAGGGTTAAGTGGATTTGAAATTTAATTACTGAAAAAACAACCTCTGTAATAAAATTGAAATCCACTATTCATTAAAGTAAACGCAGATTTCTTTTTCTATTGAGACAATTTTGAGTGAAACAACTGATGTGCAAACATTATATTCTCATTATATGAGATTGTTAATTTTTGAACAGATGTTTTGTACGTTCCGAACTAAATTAGAAAGAACTAGTTTATTAACTTTAAACTAAACGACGCTTTGACAAACGTTTTAGTATCACTTATCTTTCTTATTTTCAGCGTGTGGAGGGTTCATATCGGTCAGTGACACAAACTCAGGAATAATCACATCGCCAAATTATCCCGCAGCCTATCCGAACTATTCTAGCTGTATTTGGTTATTGGAGTCTGTTTCCAGTTACCAGGTTGTTCTTGAAATTGAAACTTTCGAAGGATCAAGATATGACGGAGCATGCACCGACTACATCGAGGTAAGCCATGTTTTACTGTGATTTGTGAGATGTTCTTTGATGGGGTGAGGATGTATGGGCAGGTGAGATTCTGCAGTGTTGCAGGGAGGAAACGGACAAATAAGTTCGACCGCATCGTGACTGGCTCGCGATTCGATCGAAATTAACTGTCCAATTCTGTGATAACAGTACTGTGTTCTAAATAATCTAAATATTCAATCTACACAATGGTGGACAACTCTCAAACTCGTAATTTTTATAAAAGAAAATGATTTTCCAAAAATATCGTATCAGAGAAAGAGATTTATTTAGGTTTATTTTTTTACTGTGATTTAACGACACTTTCGACAGCCAGGGATCACCTGGTGTCGGACAGTTTTACAGATACGGCTAGAGCAATCTGGAGTACCCGGATATAACCCCAACGCAACGGTGAGCAACTGTCAGATTCCCCAACGTCCTAACTCCACACAAAGAAGGTTAGCATTGGTTGACGACATGTGCACCATCGACGTGTACACCTTAGTACACAACGCCACCATGCACCCACGAGGGCAAACGGGTATTAAGTGCCTTACCTAGTAACTCAAAGCGTCAACCCTGACGGGGATCGAACTGTGGACCTCTCGGTTTGAAGTCAAATGTCGTAACCACCGAGACACCGCGCTCCCCAGAGAAAGACATTAACATCAAATTGTGATAAAACCGAACCTTTCAACGACTGTTCTACAACTACTGTTGATGATTCACAGGCGTTATACACTTCACGATCGTCCTACCCTTCTATCGTGGCTCTAGAAGGCGGGTGTACACATTGGCCTTGCTAAGATGCTCGGTTGAGGTGGGGTGGAAACCCGATTTGGCCCGTCTGTGATGGATCAAGTCGCGACTGATGAAATATTCCAACTATATTAAGGCATGCCTTCATCGAAGGCATGCCTTGATGATATAATTGTCATATGATATCAGTCGGGACTGATAGCAGGAATATTAGTCAATCGAGATTATTAGGATGACTATTAGTCAGTCTGGATTACAGTTAAAACAAAACCTTAAGTCTTCTTGGAAATTTATTTACAGGAAAATAAAATACGTCTGTATTATTATATGCCATTTTGTGAAATATCGCAAATTATCTGAATAATATTTCACGGTATCCATCGACTTGATGCAAAACGAAGAATATCGCCAAGTAGCTTCCTAATTGATGTCACGCTTCGGTGCATCACTTCGCCTTCGATACTGTTTCAAGCGATTCAGTGCCGGTGTGACAGGAATGGAAGTCCGTAGGAAAATTAGTCCCTCTGGACTATTATTCCGCGGAATTATAGTCCTAGGTCTAACATTTCTAGGAATAGAAGTCGGACTACTATTCCTAGAAATGTTAGACCTAGGACTATAATTCCGCGGAATAATAGTCCAGAGGGACTAACGTTCCTACGGACTTCCATTCCTTTTACACCGGCTTTACCAGCAGTACCAGAAGTACGGCCTATTCCAAGCCGTTCTGGTGATTCTATGACTGAAAAATTAGATATATAATAATAATTATAATATAAGAAAATAAAACAATTAGAGGTATAGAAAGTGACTACGAGAGTGATATTGAGCCTTGAACTGGGTAACTTTTCCGAAAAACCTTTTTGATCGATTCGCCTGGGAAATTTGTTTGGATGAGTTGGCGCAATCAGTTAAAAATTCCTTGTTGTAAATTGACATTTAAAATGTTCTAAAACTTAACATTAATGAAAAATATGAGAATATTCTCATTTGTAGTATTATAATCATTAAATTGCATCTGTGACTTGAACAATTAGTTGGAAATTATCGTGGGAAAGTGGGACTGTTTTTTAAATTTGAGCTTATATTGCCTTCAAAGAACGATCAGCTGTTCTTTGTTATTCTTTTGAAACGTACGTGTTTGAAGTCGAATTGGGTTGAATATTGCGCAGAAAAATGTCACATAGCATATCACCCCTATTTTAGTATTGCGATTAAAAATAAATATTTTCAGGTCCACACGAATGAGATAATTCCTGATATTCACTAAAATTCTATATAGTCATGTCGCATTTATATTTCATTAACACGCACCGTACTGCTAATTGGTCATGCCCACCAACAGCGCGAATCCCGTACTACAGACCTCCATTTCTTGGTTTTGATGTGAGTGATATAAGCCAAGTATCAAATCTAGACACGGAGGAAAGTACACCATTGTGATTAGCGAACCGATATCTGAGACCCCAATCCAGACCAAAATGTCCCAGCTGGAAGAATTATTGCGGGGTAGGGCGGAGTAGTGGCTCAAGCTTATTCGAGCCACTGACCATCTTAATCAGTACATAGGTAAGTAGATGCCACCCATTATCTCAATGGAAACTGGAAAATGCAAGTATTGTCGTAAAAAGAGTTTTTCGAATCTAGATTCTAGCTACCTCGCAATATCTCTCTAGTTGCTAAGGTAAAGCCTGAAAAATGTATCATTTAAAAATGGCAGTTTCGTGACGAAGATAATCTCGTTTCACAATTCCAGTAGGGATTCAACACAGGTGAGTGATTTTGCCATCTCTGAAGTTGGTTAGGCGATTCCCGTGCTTTTCTACAGCGTGAGGCCTGCTTCCAGCACAGAGGACCTACTCTAATGCTAGCTCTGGGGCGCTGTCTTCAGCAGGTATCACAAAGTAATATTGAAACGATACCCAAAGACATACCTAATCACCAAACTTTTTGTGCAGAATTATTACGTCACTCAATTCGTTGTGGGTGCCTTTCGCGAGCAGCATTGCTTCAGTGTTTATGTTTAATGCTCCTCATTATTCCTGATTGAATCTAAATCCTGAGCCATCAAGTATAAGTTCATCTGTCTTGACTCGCCATTGGCGGGAGTCAAAGTTTACCAAATGAACAATCAGAATTTGAATCCCAATATTGATAAACTGCATTGTGAAGTGTAAGTGTATCGTTCTTTGAGTGCATCACGGCTTCATCTGTAGTATTGAACCTTATATGCGCTTTTTCTGAAACTTGGCTAAAATTTACCGACAACAGCTCTGATCTTTAGCTCATAGTGTTTCAAGGGGTGGTAAGAAAAATTTGTCCAGATAGGGTGTAAGAATTGCAATATATGTTAAAAGCGGTGTTTTCTATCGACCCCAAATAGTTAGCAGCCAGCGAAAACTGGCACTTGACTCCTGACATATGTTAACCCTTTACCCAACGTAACGGCCAAAACCGGCCAGCGCTATTCTCAAAAATCGCCAATTAATTTTCACTATTTTTTCATTTTTTGTCTCAAAATACATAGGTTATGACCCCTCGTTGGAACGAGCTCGTCGAGCTCGTTCCAACGAGGGGTCATAACCTATGTTTTTGAGACAAAAAATGAAAAAAATTAGTTATTCAAGAATTATTTTTACAAGTGTCGTCTGCTTTCTACGTTAGGTAAAGGGTTAAAAGAGCCTGGGAGTCGGAATTCTGGATATAATTGCCTCTGTTGATTTAATTTACACTGTAAAAATGCCGCTAAAATACGTTAAAGGTATTGCCAACGTGTTACCGGCATTTATACCATAACATGTTATGGTGAAAATATCGAAGTAATCTCATTTAATGCGGACCTATTTTGAAGCCAAACCGAGGAAGTGATATTTGGTTTCTCTTTTTTACATAAGAAAGTTGTCGATTTGTATTTGTGGATCCCTTTAGAGAAGAAATAGGAGGACAGGGATGGAAGGGGTAAATTCTGCCGGACCTCCTGGTTGACATAGGATGTGGCATCATGGTAACGCGACCCAATGACGTCATCTTGAGTTTACATGGTAGTCTGCGAGAGCGGCCACACTGCGACGTCGACACCATGCGAAGGGTGGTGCGCATCGCGTGTTGTTAGGATGACACGTGTTCCCGTCGTGAATCTTGTTTACGGAGGCCGCTATTTTGGCGTCTGTGGTGGCATGTGGCTTCTATGTGCCTGGAAAGCTTCCAACAATAGCGTTCACATGAACTGTATTTTCATTTCATTGTTTATTATTCTGTCACCGGAAGAAGACCGACAAGGTCGAAAGCGAAAAAGAATTATCATAGGTCGAAACTCTATCTGTCTGTCTATCTGTCTATATATATATATAAATAGTTCAACAAGAAGGCTCAATTTAAATAACCATCGACGTATCAAAATTGTGTGGAACAGTGGTAAGTAAATTATAAGTTTGTGACGTTCTTCGCATCGCTTGCATCGTAACCTCTGTGTGATAGAACTTTAGAATTCTAAGCTCGTCCGACCGAGACAATTCGGCGACATTAATTTTATAGAATTCGTCGGATCAGATTAAATAAATTCCCGAGTAAATAACATTTCAAAAGCGGATTGTAATTAAGGTCTGAATTTATAGCTGTTCATGTGAACGCAAAATGTGTACTCCTTCTTCTAGATTTGACGAAAATCGGATTCAAGATTTTTCGTTTCTCTCGACGAGTCAATTACTTTCATGTTACGCAATTTGTCAAAACGTGTTATCCAGATCACGTTCGTGGAAATGAAAACTCGTTCGATTCCAATATAGTAGTACACAAATCATTCAGTTAAACTGACTGTGTGTTTGACAAATTTAGTCATAGTCTGTCGTTTATTGTCTTGGCGGCTCTTCTACAAAAACAAATCATAACTGGCATACAGAGACCATGATTTGATTTTATTAAAATGCAGTAAATCATTGATGTAGGAATTGCTAAGTTCTACAATATTTTTTCCCTGGTTATTTCATTGAAATAATCGTAAACAGACAATGACCACGAATGACACACAATGATGTAAATTCTAAGTGTCACTCCCACCTCCACCCCCTAACACACATCCCAAACTAACAGTGTGGCGTATTCTCACCCAATAGAACTCACCCTAAGCGCGTGCGTAATTTAATTGAGTCAGCTGAATACGCCATCGAATCCAGAACACATTGTCCTAGACAGCCACATGTAAAGCTGCGCGATGTATCCAGAATCATTACGAGAGTGTGCCAGCCTTGTTTTATCAAGAGACCTCCGTATAGTCAAAACAGTGCCGCGGGTGGCTACTAGTTTGTTCATATGCGAGTTGGACGAGTCCTAGTAGTTAGCTTAGCCGATCGGAAATTCCAGGGGAAAAGCCGTAATAGTCTACCACGGTTTTTACCACAACATTGGTATAAAATTGGAGATTGCAGATTCGTCGTCTAACTTGCTCGCCGAGAAGTATGCATAAGAAGCGTCGGGAAATTCGTGTAATTGTCGGGTAAACTTGGGTCCCCCCTCCCCTCGCCAATAGCGACGCGTCTGATGACACATCTGATTACTCAAACAATATGCTTCGGGGAGGTACAGAATCGCTGGTTCATAAAATGAAAGTTTAAGGGCTCTCCACAACCTTGTCCTTGTAGTCTTCACTACTAAATGGCCATGCGTCATAGTTGCACGTTCGTGCAATTCTTCCATTGTTCACCTTTAGTCTCGTTTAATGTTGATGTTGAAAGACCGCTGTGAAACTATTCTGATTAGTTCCCATTTTCCGAGGCTCTATTGAGTTAAAAATGAAAAAAATCGGGACGTGTTTCATATAATAACCTCTGCAGTCTGATGTTCAACTATCAAAATTTCAAGATGTAACTTTTTCTCAAAATGCAACTATGAATTTAATCCTTTGAACCCTGTTGGTATCTTCTATGCCAGTTCAATGACAGCATTGGGAAGAGTCCATAATCATTATCTGCGGGTAGGCCAATTAATGTTTTCAACGTGCAGCCTTAGGGCTGCACGTTGAAAATATTGATTGGTTTACCCCACGCATTCACTACGCAGCCACCTTACTTAATGAAATTATGACGTATCATGTTCCTGGAGCAGAAAAGCTGTCTTTCGGGTTCTAAGGGTTAAACAACTCAATCTAACATGTTTGACACAGCTTGTTGAGCTGTCAAACAAGATTTAAATGTTTCAATTCATCGGAGCTGCGTTTTTGAAATAATCCGTTGTTTGAAATTTGGGATCAGTTGCAGAGGGTTAATACATGAAACACGTGCCACATTTTCATTTTTAACTCAATAGAGCCTCGAAAAAGTCGTAATTAATCAGAATAGTCTGATAAATGTCATTCCAGATGAACACCCATGCTCTATATTGGAACCCCATCATTATATAATACTCGCACTGGGCATTCGCGAAAAACAAATGTAGCTCAATCGAGATGAATAAATGCTGTGTTTACAAGAATTTATCGCAAATTCCCTTCCCTATTTAAATGTGAATTCACGCAGGAACGATGGAAACGCTCTGCCGTTCAGACACAAAGTAGTCCATCAGTGTAATACGATTAAAAAGTCACGGACTCTTTTTTGTTGCGTCACCCAACTAAAAAATATCTTTATGATGCCACGCAACTGAATTTCAGTTTCATTCCGAAAAATGGCTTCTTAATATGTCATTAATAGGCGTGATTGAAAGCTTTGTATTTTTACAAACAATGATATAATAATAATTTTAGTCGCGAACACATATTCAGCAGGCATGGCTATATCATAACAACACCATGGGTATAAATACAAGTTTAATCAATACTGTATTGTAAGGGTGGGTGCTCCCCGAAAATAAGCCAGTCAACCCCAAATTTAGCAAAGCCGGAACAACTTATTATTGTGCATCGCACTCGCATGCGAGTATTTTGCTCGAGATAATCGAAGAGTTTTATTCCGTGTCCGCTTGGAAATTCCTGCAAGGGACCAGATTAAAAGACCTATTGGAGGTACATGACCTGTCCACGAACTCTGTAAAATATCAGGTTCAAAGGCACAAAAATGTTTTTTAACAAGACACAAAGTAGAAAAGATTTCAAATTAAAATCATATTGAATTTAAAACGTACATTTATACCATGATTACTTATTCTACTATATATGAAAAGCCTATGACATAAATGTTAGCTTTACACACTAATTGTGGTGAACACGACAGCAGTGAGAGTTCAATAGTTAAAATTTTCACCTACAGTGGGATTACATGCAAGCTGACCTTTGGTGACGTCGACCTGAATGCGAACTTGCCTATATTTATCGCACGTCGCCTCGCGAAGAGTGAAATAAAAGTGCAAATTATTTATTACGTATTTAAATGAGTTTACCCCCTAAGACACGAAAAATTGGCAAACACGCATTGTCTCATGTTAATAAAGCTCCCATAACTGCAAGTGTATGAAAAAGGCGCCGTTTCTTTTTCCATTTCGTTTCTGAGATAAAATTGACAGCTGAAGTACCGCCCAACGATGCTCACGTAAACAAAAACAGATTCGCACGTATGTACGTCTGCTGCTCCGTAAAATCGAGAAAAAAATAATAGCGACTCTTAATAATATGACGATCATAGTATAAACAAAATATACCCAAAGTAGCTCGGTGTACCAAATGTTCACCACTCGTGGTGAAGTGATGTTAACCGCACGCCAAAGACTCGTGGTTAGCACCACTTCACCACTCGTGGTGAACATTTGGTACACCAAGCTACTGTGGGTATATTTTTTATATATTTGAGATTTTACAAGTTCTGCCACTTGTGTGCCGTCATACTTTGGAACTCTTTACTCTTTGTTTGAGCCGTTATGAAAAAAATAAGTAACAGACGAACAGTCAGAAACTCACTTCGAACAGCATAAGGTGCCATTTCAACTATCAAACTTTCCCAAATCCATTCGTCGTGTTTGTTCTTGTTCTTGGTATGTTTGTTTTCATAATACTCTCAAGGGGGCGGGGCAGTGGCTCAGTAGGTAGAGATGCAAGCCGAGAGGTCATCGGTTCGAATCCCACCTGCGGCAAGCGCGTTGTGTCTTTGGGCGAGACACTTAATCCCATTTGCCTCCTGGTGGGACGGCGGCGTTGTGTACTAAGGCGTAATGCACGTCGATGGTGCACTTATCTTCAACC
Source organism: Pictodentalium vernedei (assembly GCA_031216915.1). NCBI lineage: Eukaryota > Metazoa > Mollusca > Scaphopoda > Dentaliida > Dentaliidae > Pictodentalium > Pictodentalium vernedei. The sequence goes on along the minus strand of CM062296.1, from coordinate 350,069,867 downwards.
AATACTAACCCTGTTTGTGTGGAGGTAGTCTGACAGATGCTCGCCGTTGCTCGGTAGTTCTTTGCGGGTACTCCGGCTTCCTCCATCCGTAAACCTTTCCGACACGAGGTGACATTGGCTGTAGAAAGTGTCGTTCAATCGCAATAAATAAATAAATAATGCTCTCAGGGGATCACTTGGATACGACTAATCGATTATCATTTATTATCTCGGTCGATTAATCGATTAGGATAATCAATAATCGTGACATTTCTAGTTTTTAACCATTTGGATCCAAAGGCGTTTTTTCGGTCAAGAATTAATTATATGCCCTAATCTGATGGAAGGAACTGGCTGGGCAGTGAATTTGCGGGGAAGACCAATCAATATTTTGAACGTGCAGCCCTCGAGCAGCACGTTAAAAATATTCTTTGGTCTTACCCAAATAACGAATATGAACTCTTCCTGTTCTCGGCTTGAGACCGACATGGAACATACCGCCAGGGTTGAATAGGTAAAACATTATCTCGGCAACTCTGTCCTTTTCCAGGCAGTGATGTATTAGTTTGACAGCCATCCAGTTTAAGATTGCTGAGAACGAAAAAAAATATGTTATGTTAATTACATATTTATTATTGCACGGTTTCAAAAACTTCCATTCACAATGAATTACTTGATCTTGTTTTAGAGCCAGAAAAAAGATGCTGTACTATTATCGTATCCCGGTCTGATTTCGACATATTACACCGGTGAACAGTTATTTCAGAAATATAATATTGCAAAATCATAGCTGAATCACGAAAGAGAAACGAAAATGGTATCTGAGATACAATGTTTCATTTTGTCTTTCGAAATGTGAAATGTACTGAAGCCGATTAGTGCCACCTGTAAATCATTTTTTATGTCGTAATTACGACATAATATGTCGTAATTACGAATAAGTGTGCCGTAATTACAACATAGTATGTGGTAATTACGACATACCGTATCTCGTATTTACGACATAGTATGTCGTAATTGCGACTTATTATGTCGTAATTACGGGAACGTACCTCGTCATTATGACATACTAAGTCGTAATGAAAACATACTGTGTCGAAATTACGACTTAGCTATTGTCGTAATTACGACATAATAAGCCGTAATTACGACATAATATTTCGTAATTACGACATACTATGTTGTAATTACAGCTTAGTATGTCATACTTACGAGATAGCCTATGTCGTAATTACGACATACTAAGTCTGAATTACGACATACTATGTCGTAATTACGTCATAAATAATGATTTACAAATGGCACTCACCGGCTTCCGTAGATGTGTTTCAACGTCGTGGGTCCAGAAAAACACAGAATTTCGCCATCCATACTTCCGCTTTCAAGTAGGGAAATATTGTGTTCCTCACAAGGGGTCAGGGACGTAGGAATATTTTTTTTCGAACGGGGGGGGGGAGCAGTCACGCAAAGGGCACCCACACAATGATATATTTCAGTAATGATCCATGTGCCTAAGTGGCATGGTAAGAATACAATGCACAGAGCTATATTTACGACTCATGCACTTTTGTATTGGGAAAAATGCACATTTGTGGTTCCATGTTGAACAAATGGCCCCACAGGGCCGAAACGATGTTTCGTCCCTGTGGGGACATTTATTCAATATGAAGCCACAAATGTGAATTTTTATCGACTGTAAAGACTTCAGTGTAAGGAGTTATGTGTAAAGAGTTTGTGCACCCTTCCTGCTACTTCCCAACAAGATTACAATGGCTGGGTTGGTAAAGATAATATTGGCTTAAAGTCTCTCTTTTTGTCTCTCCCTTTGTCTCTCTTTCTCTCTATCTCAGCTATTTTTAGAAAAATTAGGGTGAGGTGCGCGCAGTCTGTTCCAGCCCTGATTGTTGCAACGTTCCTACTAAGAGGTGAGAGATGGGGTTGATATCGTCTTCTTAGTTCCAGAAATACGTCTTTCTGAAATTTATCATTCGGAAACTTATATTTGTGTCCGCTGTGCAATATATAACGCAACGGAAGAGTTTAATACTATTTCATATACAGTCACTGAGAGATGATTTTCAGTCCATAAATTTCCAATAGTGTGCCTTGTTCCTAAGAAAGGAATCTCTACAGGGAAACATTGAAACACGTCACCTTATCAGACAGAGTTCGATAAAAGAAACCGTAGGAAGTTATTATCGTTCGAGCTTGTGGTGTATTTATTGCGTCCATTCGTCATTTTTCAAAAAAAACCTTTTTATCGTGTATGATATCTCGACAGTGGGAAATGGCTTCTGCAGACGAGGCAAGACATCATCGTGCTTTCAGATTTATCAAACTCGTTCTATCCAGCAAAAACGTTTATCGCAAACCAGAACAATCATTGTATTATCTGGAGTGAGTTCCATCGTATTTTCCAATTTATCACTTTTGAATCTTTCTTCCATTTTTTTATCTTCAGATCTGGGGAATAATCGATTTCGTAATATGTCAGAATCTCAGAGAATAGCAATTTTGTGGTGGGAGTGAGAACAACAAACAACTCTTCACGACTGTCTGCAAGTCTTTCCCAAGACAGCTGGCAGACGACATTGCACAAAACTTTCTTGAACAACTATATTTTCATTGTTTGCCTTAAAAACGTAGCTGGTTCCAAGGAAAGGTGTTAAGCTATATTCCGGTGCAAAAGGTGTAAAAACAAAATGGCGATTTTTGTTGTTAATAGTGCTGACCGAAATAACCGGTACGCTTGGTAAAGGTTTAAATTGTCACTTACGGAAGTGAAGAGGAACGCGATGTTTCTTTGCACCGCCATTTTTTGTCTAGACCTTCATGAACTTAACCCTGTATATCACGATGGGATTTCTTCATTTTAACCCTCTGCAGACTGATATCAAAATATCAAACTTTTAACCTGCAATTTTTTTCTCATAATATTCTAATATAATAATTTTCCCGTAATAAGTATTCAAGCAAATCAGTCTTGTTTGTCAGAGCTCAATGATCGAATTGGTTCACAATTTCTTGTTGCATTATGGAAAAGTCTTGCTGCTTGTAGTTTTGTATTTTGACGTCAGTGTGCAGGGGATTAACTTTAACCCTTTATCTAATATGAAAAGCAGACGGCACTTGCAAACAAAATTCTTGAATAACTAATTTTTTCAGTTTTTGTCTCAAAAACATTGGTTATAACCTCTCTTTGGAACGAGCTCAACGAGCTCGTTCCAAAGAGGGGTCATAACCTATGTTTTGGAGACAAAAAAATGAAAAAAATAATGAAAATTAATTGACGATTTTTGTGAATAGCACTGGCCGGTTTTGGCCGTTACGTTGGGTAAAGGGTTAACAGAGATTGAGAACGGACATGTAAAGGACTTAATCTCTCCCGCTATTTGACGATTGGCGATTATATTTGCTTCGTGGCAAAACTTTGATAGAATCTTCCCCCAGACCGAATACAAAACAAATTAATCCCTCTAAATTTGTGTGAACACATCGGCTGGTAGACGAAACAACAGGAGCTGTTTTGTTTGCTGGGGTTTAACGACACTTTAACAGCCATGGTCATATCGTGTTGGACAGTTTGGCGAGTGGAGGAAGCCGGAGTACCCGGAGAGAACCACCGAGCAGCGATGAGTAACTGCCGGACTCCCCAAATTACTACCATGGCACAAATAGGTGTTCAGTTCGGTTGAAGGCAAACGTATGTGACGTCCTGGTTGAAGGCAAAAATATGAGTTGTCCTGGATGAAGGCAAAAGTATGTGTCGTCCTGCCCTAAGCTTTAGTACAGAGCACCATTGTGCACCAACATGGGAAATGGGGTTTAAGTGAACATGGGATAGTGGGTTCGAATTTCTCGCAATAGTCTTCGTTGGAAGTCTGTACAAATATTGCGAAAGATCGTTCGTTCGACCTACCGTCGAGTGCCTAAGATAAAATAAGGAAATCTATAATCCATTTCGCCCCATTACAAAATCCTACGCAAGATTTACTCTTGGTACACATGTCAACTCTTTCAGAACCGTTATCCACTATTTATTTATTTATTGGAGTTTAACGACACTTTCGACAGTCAGCGTCACCTCGTATCGGACAGTTTTACGGGTGGAGGAAGCCGGAGTACCCGCAGAGAACATCCGAGCAACGGCGAGCAACTATCAGGCTCCCCAACATACTAACTCCACATAAGCAGGGTTAGCATTGGTTGCACCATCGACGTGCAGTACGCCTTAGTACACAACGCCACCATGCCCCCACGTGGACACAACGCGGTTGCCGTAGATGGGATTCGAACCGAGGACCTCTCGGCTTGCAGTCTGCACCTCTACCTAGTGAGCCACCGCGCCCCATCTACGTTATAATAATCGACGTGGAAGAGTTCTAATGCAATGGCAATTAAATACAGTCATGTTCAGACCTGTCTATTTTTAGGCGGGCGATCGCCTTCGCTCCCTATCACCGGTCTGATTTAAGAAGGAGAGTGGCAAATGCCTGCCTGTCTAAAGTCAGGGATTCTAAAGAACGTATTCCGCAGTAAATCTTATGGAAACAGTGCGATTTTCAAGTAATTTTCTATAATTTTTACAACACACCACAACGGTGGATGGGCAGTGATCTCTAAAGACAGCCAAGACTTGACGAGAAACCACCACTGAGGTAATTTGACTATTGTCCACGGGACCTCTTCTTGATTGTATGTATGTATGTTATTTATTTATTCTATTTCATTGGGGTTTGACGACACTTTCGACATCCAGGGTAGTCTTGTATCGGACCGTTTTATGGGTGGAGGAAGCTGAAGTATCTGAATTTAATTTTGGGTTACGTCGACGTCAAAAACGTGACCCGCAAAATCGGTCATAAGCGTTGAGAGTTTCCCACCTCGGTACCACATTTTTAGATATGTTTTTGTGGGAGAATTTATTTCCGAAATTTCTAGAAAGAAAGTTTCATTGGCGAGTTGAAATTGAAAGTTTAAGAAAAAACGTCTAAGGAGAAGTTAACAAATAAACACATGTTGGTCTTGAAATTTATGTATATACTGTACTGTGATTACAAAAACGAACAAGAGAATTTCAACCCAGTCGCAATCCTGTCGGAATTTTATGTCTGCATTTTTCACTGGTGTGTACGATGAAATGCAAGAATTTTGAATCTGAGATGCTATTTTCATTTTTTTGTTTCTTGTGGTCTTGATTTCTCAGTATTTTTGTAGAAAATTTCGACCATCTGATGTGTGTCTCAATCCAATTGCGAGCTGATCGCGAAAATGACCGCGATACATTGTTCACGATTCAATACGTATCGTTGTTCACTGTATATCGCGATACAATAAATATAAATAATATCAGGCGTAACAATTTCGTAGATTTTTAAAGCTGGTGCATTGAAACCCTGTTTTTTGCATACCAGCATTGACAGTGCTAAATATGCCATTAACACAGGATTATTCTGTTAACCAAAGGTTGGTGTATTCCCTTTAATTTGATAAATATCCATTTGATTAATCCATTATGTCTTGTTTGACAGAGCTCACAGAGCTCTTTCAAACAGGATATAAGGGATTAAATTGTTTGAACAGATTTTCTGAGAGGAAAAAAACCGCGGAAAAAGTGTAACAAAATCAAACCCTAAAATAAATGAATGCCAATGGTCATCAATTGGAAAAGTTACATACTGTTTAAAGAATGCATTCACAAATTTGTAATAAAAAGAAGCTACTGGAAATCAATACATGTTGTTCAAAGTATTTGATAGTTGTACTTGGACGGCATGGAAGATCATGTATATCATGATACAAATCGTATTGTGCAGATTGAATTGTGATACGTATCGTATCGTTAGGAAAGCATATCGTTGCTGCCCTATTTTGTAATCACAGTACAAACACCCCACTACACTTGCCACTGGAGCCTTGTTCATAGCAACCCCCACCTTCTCCAACACCCCATCCAAGTACAAAAAACTGCGGCAACAATATTGATACAGCTGCGCCAACAACGACACATTTAATTTTCTGTGAGTGTACTCGTCCCGAACAGCCCCTACACAACGACAACAGCCATCCAGTTCTCAGTTAGGGCTCTCGTCCCCAAGAGAGTGGAAATCCGAAATTTAATTATAACGGCATAGAATGATAGGAGATCATGTCATTTCCTATTTACAATTCATAACATTTGTTCTCAAACTACGAGAAACAAGATTACCAATATATGTAAACTGTGACATTTCGACAAAGGAAACTCATGTTTAATTTTTAATGAAAAAGTTTTACATCACGCATGTAATGGCTTATCTTGTAACCACACATCACATGAAATCCATACGTTATTAAGCATTCATTTTGTTCACAGTGATGTGAAACAAAAAAGCCTCGGGTCGTCTGCTAAAATAGTTTAACCATTTATCTAACACTGTGACAACAAAGAGAAGATAGCTGCGAAAAAGTGAAATAAATTTTTGAAAAACAAAGCATTTCAAAGCTCATTCCAAGGATAGCTCCTAAGCTGTGTCTTTTATGCTAAAATTTTGAAAACATAGCATTTAACCCTTTACCCAACGCAGACGATTTCAAAATTTATTATTTTAAATATCATTTTTTAAATTTTTTCCAAAAATTTCAACAAAACCATATCATGTAGCCGCTCTTTGGAACGCGCTCGACGAGCTCGTTCCAAAGAGGGGTCACATGATATGGGTTTGTTGAAATTTTTCGAAAAATAATATTTTTTCAGCTGCTGAATTTGCATATTACGCGGGCGGATGCGGGCGATTCGTCGGGTAAAGGGTTAAATGGTTGGGGGTTTTTAATAGCATTGACTAGATTTGACCGTTACGTTTGTGAAAGGGTTGGAAATATTTTCTGACCCCAAACCATGGCTTTTGAACCATAATTGGAACAAGTTCTACAAGGTTGTTGTAGTGAAAGATCATAAGTTATGGATTGGATTTCACGAAAATATGAACAAAACTACATGGTTTTGAAATCGCAAAGAAAATTTCCAGAAGGCATCCAATGAAGCACGAGCAACGCCGATAAGGCGGCTCACGCAGCTTGGGCGGCAAACGTCGTTTTTCCGGTCAAATATGGTGTGTATTGTGATTATGATTTTTCAAATTTCGAATGGCAGATGGTAAAAATGATATGAAAAGAGAATGCAGAAAAAAACGTAAGATTGGTTCCCCCAACATTGTTTACGCCATGTCGTCGTTACCTGACGTCTGATTTGCAAAATTGTTTAAACATTGTGTTTTGGGCCACGCTAACTAAAATGCCCTAACTTCGACTTCTTGTAGTAAAATTTAATTTTGACCTTTTCCGACCCTCGATAGGAATGTAGCGTCAACATTTTTCAGGCATTGTGGATAAAAGCTGGCAATGTCCACCTTCTATACTACTCAAAGTTTGCTAAGCACCAAATATTTGACACATCATTGTGGAATTTGCTGGTGACATATTTACGATATTTTTGGTGGATGTGATTGAGGAATGTATTGAGATGGTCCCAGAGTTTACATTAGCTCTCTTGACAGGCAGACTATTCGTGACAACCATGGAAAGCATGTACCCATTGATGTTCATGATGTTTTTGTGTACTGTCTACATGTACATGACATGTGTTGGGTATTCAATCTTCATTTCAACACAAACTCTTGTGATTTAATGATTGAATATGACAAATGCAAATGTAAGAAGACATTTGTCTGAAGCAGAAATGTGGCGGGCTGTAGGGATGGTGGAGCAAGGGACCACCCATCGTCAGGTTGGTGAAGCCCTTGGTGTGCACCATACGGTGATCACCAGAGCCTGGGCAAGATTTCAGCAATATGGCACACCAGTAAGACGGCATGGTGGTGGCAGAGACAGGGCAACATCTACAGCTGAAGACCGGTTTTTGATCATTCAGGCCCATAGGAAACGCTTTGCCATAACAACCCAGCTTCGCAGTGACCTTCAGAATGCATCGTGGGTAAATGTTTCAACGCAGACTATCCCGGCAAGGTTGCACGAAGGTGGTCTCCGATTGCGAAGGCCATGTATTCCGCTGTCCCAGAACCACCGCCAGGCACGATATGAATGGGCCATGGACCACGTTGGATGGACCAGAGAAGATTGGCGACCTGTCCTTTTAACAGATGACGCAATGTACTGCCTAGACCACACCGATAGGCGTTCTATAGTATGGAGAAGACCAGGAGAGCGATTCCATGCAGCCAACATTGCTGAGCATGACCGCTATGATGGGGGGTCAAACATGGTATGGGTGGCATCAGCTGGGATAGACGTACAGAGCTCTGTGTCCTTGAACGTGGTGCACGTGGCACAGCGGTATATTGATGAGATCCTGGATGTCCACGTCAGATTGTATGCAGGTGCAATTGGTAATAGATTCATTCTGATGGACGATAATACCCATCCTCATGTTGCCATTGTTGTCGGGGAGTACCGACAGAGGGAGGGGATTGAGCGTATGGACTGGCCAGCAAGATCCCCGACCTCAATCCAATCGAACATGTCTGGAATGAGTTGCAGCTTGCAATTTCAGCCCATCCAGTCCAGCCAAGAAGTGTCTAGGAGCTTGGTGCCATGCTGGTCCCAGAATGGAACAATATCCCACAAAGGACCACCAGGAACCTGATTGGGAGCATGAGACGGCGTTGTCAAGCTGTAATTAACAGTAATGGGTCCCATACTCGATATTGAACCCGTACCAGTTCGCTCCGTCAACTTTTTGGCATATTGAAAAAATTTCCTCTTTTACCAATAATATCCATTTTCCATGGTTATGGTATTCAAAAGCTAACAAATAATGTCAAACACGAATAAAATCTTTACTTCTGCACTTCAATCATTAAAGATATAATTAAATAAAAAATATATACACTTTTCAATACAATAATTCAACTAAAAGGTAAAACAGGTGTTCGGATATACTTGGTGCTTAGGAAACTTTGAGTAGTATATTATTCCTCAAGAGGTCTGTGACATAAATTTAGTGCTATATGTTTTATAGTGTACGAGGCAATTGGGAGAGGGGTCCGGCTTTACGTCATTGAGTTCTCGTCGTTGCTTACATGGCCATATAAATACGAGTAGGCCATCTGTTCATTATTAATTGAGCTGAATGTAATAGACTACAGTGGTACATGCAACCAGATATTGATGTAAGGCTGTCACTGAAGAGGCGGGGTCGTGTTTTTCGCATTTCTGTCTCACTCGACGTCATAACGATCTCTGTGTTGCATCATGGGCCATATAAATGAGTCAGAGCCCCCCCCCCCCCCCCCCCTGCAATTATTAATGTAGGTGTATGTAATATATTATTATGGTGAATGTTACAAGATATTGCGGTAGGGTTTTCACCAGATGGTAGGAGGTTAAAAACATAAAGTTTTATTTTTGCATCGTTGACGTCCAACCGTCACCGCAACGGCATCCCCAGAAGATTTTTTTTTCGTCGGCTAAAAAGTGATTGCATTTTTAGATATGGTTTGTATTGGAGCGATATTTCCAACATTTTGAGAAGGAGAGTTGAATGATGTGGTAGATATTATTAAGCGTTAAAAAAAGACGTGAATCTGATGTTATTTTTAATAATGGTTCAACTTTGATTATAACAACTACATTTAATAGAGACATCATCATCATTATAATGTGCGAAATTTCATAGCTGCATGTATTATTAATAGAGAGCTATGTGCGTTAGAAAATATGCGTTTTAAGGAGAAATGTCCATAAAACTTCAAAATTTAAAGTGACATTAAAACCTAAAAACGGCGATAAATCGACAAAACTAAAAAAACACGCGTCTCTTTCTTTTTTAGCCTTACAACACAGTAAATGTTTTGGAAAATAGGCCGACATTTAATTTTGGGTTACGTCGACGTCAGAAAAGTGATCCGCAAAATCGTCCGTAAGCGCTGCGAATTTCCAACATTGGTATCACATTTTAGATATGTTTTTTGTCGGAGAATTTATTTCTAAAATATCTAGAACGGAAGTTTTATAAGCGAGTTGAAGTTGAAAGTTTAAGAAAAACGCCTAAATTGCGCGCTGTTTGGGTAAAGGCATTCAATTAAAAATCTAAAGCAGCCATGAGAAATAGAAATGAAGGACTTTAAGTGTGCCTAATTTCGTCCAAATCGACGACAGTTAAGTACAAAAAATCGTGCCTGATTTAAAGAAAAGTTTAACGATCCCAATAAGTTATTGAAACTTCGTTAAATGACTTAATAATAAAATTTGAAAGGTGATTTCTATGTACACGCTGAGCGTATTTGTCTATAGTAGGAAGTACTGAATGCTGGGATCGTGACTGGTTTAGCGAAGGGAGAACACGGGGAAGCGACCTCATAGTTTTCCAAGAATACCATTGCCACATGGGTTGTCGTGGTAGCACGCGTCGTGAGCAGCCATTTTTTTTTGGTGTCATCACCATGGTGATATTATGTGTCAGCGCGCATGCGCAGCGTGTGTTAGAGTGATACGTGTTCCGTCGTCTAATTTGCTGTGTGGAGGCCGCCTTCTTGAGTTTTATGACAAGATGTGGTGGTCTTGTCAAATCCCATTTCACGGAATCGGCTAGGAATCCTGTTATGCTCGCAGGATCCTTTTTTCGTATGAGGGTATGAGGGATGTGTGAAAATACCTCAATGAGATCAAACCGCAAGTCACTCATATACTCATCTGGGTATCGAACAGCCCCATCCTGTGGGATCCCTCTTTCAGCAAACCTATATATACATGTACAGAACCGCACATACGTTTGAATGGGTTAAGAAGTATCGCACGAGACTGCTTTGGCCCAGGATATCCTGGGCCAAAGCAATCGAGTGCGATAATTCTTAACCACACACATCCCATATAATAATCTACACGGAATGGAACTAAACGTACTTTTAACTGGATAATTACTGCGTTTCCTTCGTTGCCAACAAGACATCACTGTTAATTGGCAGGGTACCAACCCTAATTTGCTTTTTAATTTTTACTGCATTCAATTGGTCGAAACAAATTGACACCGATCAGTGTCACGGTCACGGTTATCGAATTTCAAATATTGACTAAATTGTGGGGAATAACACAACAAATAGTTTTTAAATAGTTAATAAGTTTAGCACACTCCATCAATACATGGCCAGGTGTAGAAAGTATTTGTCAAGGAACACGCAGTCAGAATGTTATATTTATTTTGTAAATTTTTTACTGCAATCTGATTGTTTAAGAGTCTAGTTGTGTTAGTTGTAGTAACAGTGGATAAAAAGCATTGGACTTACACTGATACAAACTATTATCGGTACCGATAGTGGCTAGTAGTGCACTTGATAGGCGACAGTTGTACTAGAAGCTAGTGATGGCCATAGTAGTCGCAGAAACCAGTAGGACTATCAGCGGTAATGATTAAAAAACTGTTCCAAGTGTAAAGTTCTTCCACTCAACCAGGGTACTCTGGGACCATAAATTTGAAATACCACTTCGATTGGCAGTAGTTAGCATAGGCTAAAGGCTAAAAAAGGCTAAAACAGTAACAAAACACTTATTCTACTCCAAGTTTGGCGCTCAGTTGTGCTTCGGGGTACCCATTCAAACAGAACCTTCGCGACACCCTACATGGTTACGTGCTACACCCTGAAGCAACGTGTAAAAGGCCTATATCACTAGGTGTTGCTCTTGATAACCAAATGAGGAAGAGTATCTAAAAGGTTTTGGGGTCCGTTGGGGTTAATTTCAAGTCATTTATCTGATCGTTTCCGGTAATTAGATATGCTTCCCCCAACGATCATATCCCCAGATCACACTCCAACCCTGATGTAGGTAACATACAGCCACGTGCCACCATAGAAACTAAGATGGTGGTGTCCCGTAAACAAAATTGACTACAGAAACACGTGTCACCCTAACAACACACACTGCGCATGCGCTCTGACACCACACATCACCATGGTGATGAAGACGAGATATGGCCGCCCACGCGCTAACACTACAGCCCATGTGAAAAAGTTATTTCTGTAAAAATACGACGCCACTACCCTTCTAGCTCTCACTCCGGAAAACGGCTCGATTTCAACATGCTAAACTCCTCAATTGCTTCCAAACAATAACTTATGGCTCGAAATAAGATCGGGTTGTACGAGCTCGTCCCATCGAGACTTCGTGAGCTATTGACTGGAAAAACTTGAAAATTTTGATGTTGACTATTTGTGTTCAGTGTTGAACGAATTTCATCGATTTGTTAATTTGAAGTTAATCAAGTACTAACTCTCCATGTTCTTTCGAGGGGTCAAGCTGGCTGGTCATTGCATGTCAATATCAAATCTAACGTCTGCTATTTTTTTCTTTGGTAAAAATTATCCTGCTTCCATTCAAACTATTCTATGGTTTGATCGAAGTCTTCGTCGCATAATCCAAAATAAAACTCCCGAGGGTTGTTCTAATTGCCTCCGTGGCTGGCTCTGGCGAATTACTCTATTATTCTCAGACTATAGGCTATTTTCTCATGAAGAATTTGGTATTTCCAATGAATGAAATTACAAATAAATTCGCAAGATACTATAATTATTTCTCAAGTAGTCTAGACATGTCCAAGACCACAGTCGCTGATCGTATCATCCAACCCCAGTACTCCAAGCCAACAGTTGGAGGCAGAACATTACCCATTCACAAATAAACCTTCATCTTGCGTAGCGGAAATTCTAATTAGTGCAGTTTCCAAATCTCGCGATTCAAATGTTATTATTTTTTAGTTTGTGCCTCCAATATTTACCTTGTAATCCTTTGTTGGAATGAGCGCGTTGAGTTCGTTAAAGGAAAATGGCTCACATGCTATGTTTCTGAGGCGGAACTTGAACATTTCTGGTTATTCAAAGAAAATATTTTTGCAAATGTAATCTTCTAGTCGCTTTGGGTAAAGGGCTATCTCTTTTCACTTCGCGTTCCTGGATGGTATCGTAATATGCAATGCTATGCTATCGAAAACAAATTTGCGAATCTATATTGTATTTAAAGCCGACATGGGTATTTTGAATTGAATCACACAGCTCTACTGCCCTCGTCGATATTGTAGTCATCTGATCACTAACAAGTTTTAGTTATGCATGCCTTTTTGAAAGGATTGATAGCCTGTTTCAGTTTTATTACCATATTGGATATCCTTTTGTAGGAATGAGGAAATTTAGCGCATAAGTTGCAAGGCATGTAAAAACGTTTCATGCTTATTTAAAGAAGCAGAAATTGACGTCGTCGCTGCGTAAATTCACGGGATCACATGTTGTTTATTTATTAATTTATTGGGATTTAACGATATTTTCGACAGCCAGGGCCACCTCATCCTGCAACTGCCAGACTCCCCAACATACTAACTCCACACAAGGAGGGGTAGTATTGGTTGAAGGCAAGTACACCATCGACGTGAAGTACGCCTAAGTACACAGCGCCGGTCCCTTTTAAGCGTCTTTCACTTTTGTCTAATTCAAATTCCGTTACGTTAAGTGCCGTATCAATGTATACCGGAGTAATTTCCCGAGCATGACGGCATTTTGACAAAAGTATATATATATATATATATATACCTGTTTTACGTTTTAGTTGAAATATTGTAATGAAAAGTGTATATATTTTTATTTAATTATATCTTTAATGATTTAAGTACAGAAATTATGATTTTGTTTGTGTTTAACATTATTTTTTAGCTTTTGAATACGATAACCATGGAAAATGGATATTAATGTTAAAAGAGAAAATTTTTCAATATGCCAAAAAGTTGACGGAGCGAACTGGTATGGCTTCAATATCGAGTATGAGACCCATTACTGTTAATTACAGCTTGACAACGCCTTCTCATGCTCCCAATCAGGTTCCTGGTGGTCCTTTGTGGGATGTTGTTCCATTCTTGGACCAGCATGGCACCAAGCACCTGGACACTTCTTGGCTGGACTGGACGGGCTGCAATTGGAAGCTGCAACTCATTCCAGACATGTTCGATTGGATTAAGGTTAGAAGATCTTGCTGGCCAGAGTCCATACGCTCAATCGCCTCTCTCTGTTGGTACTCCCCGATAGCATTGGCAACATGAGGACGGGCATTATCGTCCATCCGGATGAATCTATCACCCACTGCACCTGCATACAATCTGACGTGGACATCCAGGATCTCATCAATATACCGTTGTGCAGTCAATGTACCACGTTCAAGAACACAGAGCTCTGTACGTCCATCACAGCTGATGCCGCCCCGACCATGACTGACCCTCCACCATAGCGGCCATGCTCAGCAGTGTTGGCTGCATGGAATATCGCTCTCCTGGTGTTCTCCATACCCTAGAACGCCTATCTGTGTGGTCTAGGCAGTACTTTGTCTCATCTGTAAAAAGGACAGCTCGCCAATCTTCTCTGGTCCATCCAACGTGGTCCATGGCCCATTCATATCGTGTCTGGCGGTGGTTCAGGGACAACGGAATGCGAATACATGGTCTTCGCGATCGGAGACCACCTTCGTGCAACCTTGCCGGGATAGTCTGCGTCGAAACATTTACCCCGGATGCATTCTGAAGGTCACTGCGAAGCTGGATGGCTGTGGCAAAGCGGTTCCTATGGGCCTGAATGATCAAAAACCGGTCTTCAACTGCAGATGTTGCCCTGTCCCTGCCGCCACCATGCCGTCTTACTGGTGTGCCATACTGCTAAAATCATACCCAGGCTCTGGTGATCACCGTATGGTGCACACCAAGGTCTTCACCAACCTGACGATGGGTAGCCCCTTGCTCCACCATCCCTACAGCCCGCCACATTTCTGCTTCAGACAAATGTCTTCTTACATTTGCATTTGTCATATTCAATAATTAAATCACAAGGGTTTGTGTTGAAATGAAGATTGAATACCCTACACATGCCATGTACATGTAGACAGTACACGAAAACATCATGAAAATCAAAGGGTACATGCTTTCCATGACTGTCACGGAAAGTCTTCCTGACAAGAGAGCTAATGCAAACACTGAGGACCATCTCGATACATTCCTCATATCCACCAAAAGTATCGCAAATATGTCACAAGCATATTTCACAATGATGTGTCAAATATTTGGTGCTTAGCAAACTTTGAGTAGTATATATATAAATAAAACGGTCTATTGTCCCAGCTTTTAATATATATACACATATATATATTTCTTCTGGTATTTACAAATCAAGAGATTTTAAAGCACCTCTTCACCGAACCGACATGCGATTATGTTGCAGCATCAATGTCATATAGATGTTCAGTGCACGTTTTATCGGGTGGTTGACAAAGTGTATGAAAAAATCACACATTACGACAGCAGTTTTGACTTTTCATGGCAGCATGTATTTCATAACCAGACAGGTGGTGTGAAGGGACTGGTTACGTATTCCAGAAATGAAAGCGATTTAAGGCTAATTTTTAGAGATGATCTTTAGTATTTTTTCCATTTTCAACCTATACTACAGTATCGCAGACTTTCCAATTCTGTTTACTTTCACCGCGCCAACAGTTTATGGGGTTTCCACCTTATCTGGCTTTAGAGTTACGGTTCTTCACCAATACTAGGCTTGGAAATCGTATCCCCATATGGGGGAAAGGAGCCCCTCAGCAATGCCCCACTTCGTATGCTTCATGTCTTTCGTTCTGAGAAAGTTGGGGACATTTATTTATTTATTTATTTATTTATTTATTTATTTATTTATTTATTTATTTATTTATTAATGACACTTTCGACAGCCAGGGTAACCTCGCGTCGGTCGGACAGTTTTACGGGTGGAGGAAGCCGAAGTACCTGGATAGATATTTCTAACATATTGGTATCTGAAGCGAGTACCCTTATTCGAGATCTGTTTGGGGGTTCAGAACTGGCAGCTGGTCTACCAATATTAAATACTCTTTATAATCAGTGTTGTCTCTATTGCTGTCACCATCACGGTCACTGCACTCCCTGCTTTTCACTGCGACTACCAATAATACCGATCTTGTTTCTACTGCAAATGCTATGCTACACTAACAGACGTTACAATCTCGAATCACGGCTGTCGTTTTCCACTTTCCCATAACTGCCCAAACCATCCCTCTCACCCTTCAAGAAATCTGAAGAACGATTGATGAATTGATCAGATAAAGATAGGGGAGTCAATTAGGTCCATTCCCATATCCCTCGTTTTTCGTATGCTTCATAGAAGACAATTTCGACATACAGTACAGTGAATCCAAATAGCGGACAGAGAATTCGATCCGATCACGGCCAGGCCGCGATATTCTCAACCCGCCTCTCTCTTTCCAACACGATAGAATCTCATTCGTCTAAAAAGATGAGAAAATTGAATTTCGGTTGCTAATTTCGGTTTTTTTCTTCATTCGAGCTTGATTTTGATCAGGTCGCGGTCTGATCGAGAAAGCGGCCACCTTTGTGATCAGATTGTTATGAGATTTGGGGTGATAATTACTACTGAAGTATCTTTGTTGGAAGATCTCTCTTCGTGTGTCAGTTTCAGGAGATCAATGTGGGAAATGGTTGTTTAGTCTTAGGATGAGTCACTACAGATAACTAGAGATGGCTATATCGTAGATTGATATAGGTGGACAAAAAGTAGACAAATACAGGAAAGAGAGAACCGAGAAAGACAGGAAAATAAACAATAATCACTCAAATATTATTATTTCGGCAAGAGTTCACACGAATAACGTTGTTGACATTATACGATAAATTAAACAAACAACTGCCACCGTTAATTTCTCTCCTTCTATAGATTAGAACTGAAGTATTATTATCTCCCAGAAGTAGTAAAAGTTAAATTTTCCGATTCCGAACCAGAAAATATATCGATCTGATCATTGACGTTCTATATTTCTTTGACAATCACGAAAGGTCGAATTCGATAATTGGAAACACAAACAAAATGTGTAAATTGTTCTGAAATATTTGACCCCATTCTGTTTGTAAACAATCTCCCGATCGTGGATTCTGTCGGGCAAAGGTTGGATAAGAAATTATGAAATACCAAGTTGGGCAGACGTCCTTGCCTCTCCGACGAAAATATACACACGCTTTGGAGTACTCAGTAGGGCATAATCTCTTGCTTGGCCGACAAAAATATACACATATTGGAAAGTGCAATAAATGAACGACTCATTATATCGGTGGAATTACACATCCAGGGACAGAGTAACTAATAACAAATGATTTTATGACCACGATCTGTCGGGCTCCTCTAGCTGGTGTGTAATTGTTGTATCAGATCAGAAACCAACATTCTAAATTCCTCTAAAACATGATTGTCTCCTTCAAAAAACACACGCCAGCCAGTGTCAGTCTTCGTCTGAGGCCAACCACAGCACTTTCGTCGTACTGTAGCCAGCGCGTTCCATACTTTCATGCTGGTGTCGAAAAGAAAAAGAACCGAGTATCACGAGAACTTCATCTAAAAAGCTAGATTACAGCCATCGTTTTTGTGCAGTGGTCTAGTGGTTTAGGTGTTAGACTCCTGATTGCATGGCGGGGTTGCCGAAGGTTCGACTCCAGGCAGGGGGTCAGAAACCAACATTATCAGTTACTCTAAAACATGTTTGTGTCCTTCGCAAAACACACAACGGCCCGTGCCAGTCTTCGCCTGAGACCAGATACAGCACTTGCTGGACCGACACAGATTAGAAAGTGCGATAAATGCCCGACTCAATACATTGGTAGAATTCCACATCTAGGGAGAGAGTAACTAATAACAATTGATATTTAAGACGATGACCTGTCGGTCACCTCCACCAACCTGGTGTGTAATTGTTGTTTTAATCCTTTACCCAACGTAACGACCAAAATCGGCCAGCGATACTTGATAAAATCATCATTCAAATTTCATTATGTTTTCTTTTTTTTGTCTCAAAAACATAACTTATACGTCCCCCCCTCGTTGAGCTCGTTCCAGTGAGGGGTCATAAGCTATGTTTTGGGCACAAAAAATTAAAAGAAAATATTATTCAAGAATTTTGTTTGCAAATGTCGTCTGCCTTTCTTGTTAGGCTTAGTGTTAAAATGCAGTATTTTATGAATGAAAACTATATTTGCAGCGTTTTCGTCTTTGATAAATGCAGCTAGGTATGTTCAAATGTTTCAGCGTTGTCGGTTCCAAAAAGTCAGTGCCGGTGGTAGTGCCGTGGTACTCGGGTATTTCGATGGTGCGGTTCCAGAACGTCCGAACCACTTGTTCCGGTACATAAAGTTAACATTCAAAAAGAAATTACCATACTCTCAGCCAGCTGATCTGCTAATTCTCTACTTATTTGCAACTGTTTTCGCAATGTGGAGTTTTATGTACTCTTCTAATCCTTGTGGGATCACACACACTGGCGGGATTTTCCAAATTTTCCCTTGGGTACATTTTCCTCTGAATCAGTAACTGTTGTCGCCCAGAGAAGAAGGAAGCATTTCGAACTTGAGAAGGGGGAGGTGGGCGCACGGCCAAAGAAGAGCACCCACACGCTGATATATATCACTTGTGGCTCATGTGACTTGGTGGGAATACAATACACAAGGCTAGGTTTGTGCCCAATGCGCCTCTACACTGAGAAAAATTAATATATTTAGCTTTATATTTAACAGGCCCTGTGGGAAAATTTGTTACACACAGAGCCAAAAATGTTAATTATTCTCTACTTCGAAAGCCATAGGAGAGAAGAATGATACGAGCAAGAGTGAAATACAAGTGACTACAGTTGAGCCCCACCTCCACCACACACACTTATTTTCTGGTAGTGTATTATGGTGTAAAAATAATATTGCATTGGTAAGAAGTTCTCTCTCTCTCTCTCTCTCTCTCTCTCTCTCTCTCTCTCTCTCTCTCTCTCTAGGTTTCGACGTCCCTCATGTCATCCAATCTTATTATTACATGGCTTCCACAAATAGATCCAAAGTACAGCTGTAGTTTGCCCGTTAATTCTGGTTGTCCGAAAAACGAGAGTCTACTTTGTTCCAAATCCATATCATGTATGCCTCAACCGAGGCTCGCGTAGCATCACTGATCAAGATGTTGTTTTTGGAGGCGAAGTAAACTTGGGTTCCTCTACTCGGAATATTCTGGATAGATCTATTTGAAAATGCTGTTCATAGCACTTTCCTTGTCGCCAGTCTACCAAAAACGTAAAAAAATCTGTGTTTTTGACATCCAATCGCGATAAATATTATTTTTAACCTCCAGACATTGTAATATATGACCACGATCAACATTTCCAATTTTTGGATTTATAATGTGTTATATAGTGAATATAATTTCGTTGTTGATCGCATTTTAGGCGTGGTTCTCAAGTTTTAAATAGCCACCGTTATATGATAAACAAATTATTACAACAGTCAATCAACCTGCGTTGTCATATTCCGTCTCGTTGACGAGACCAGGCCACCTAGATCAAACACGGCGTCTTGTTTAAGCAAGCTAATCTGATATCATCAGTTCGACGATATACGACAACCAGGATCAAAAGGCCGTGGTAATAATTTGTATTTACCACACAAACTGGGCTTTAGGATGTAAGTGTTATGAAGCATTCGGTGCATGTCTTAAGACCACCAGTCCAATTCTATTCCTGTTCGTGGAGTTTTCGCGCAGACGACCGTTGGTACATTAGGATGTCCCTTTACTAACAAAGGAATAGGTATATTTTTCGTGCTACAGTTACAGATATTCCAATCAATAAATATTTAATTCACCTTGAAAACATTGGTATATTAAAACAACTTGTGGGACCACGGAGCACAATCATTGACTTACAGTCGTGAGTTTCCATTCTTAATGATAATGTCATCACAGAGTCGGTCAAATGAAGTCTCGAATGAGAAACAAGCGCGTGGTTACGATTTGTTTACGTTACTATTTATAGAACATTACATGCTTTCGAAAGGTGTTCGCGAGAGGCCGTGTACGTTTTTATATATGATAGGGAAAAAATCTTCTTAAAAGTATAATTGTTCAATTAATAAACCACATTGCTTGTATGCTTCTCTGTCTAAATCAATTGAAGCATTCGAATTGAAACAACACGCTATTTATAGCGCATAGTCTTTTCGGAATGTTGAACAAACGCGCTCAATAAGTTTATCCTGGGATTAGGAAAGTTCAAGGCATCCATATACAGTTTCCAGCTAAACAACCTGCGTTTTATGAGTCTGAAAATAAAATCTGAAACTAAAAGGGTATTGGCTCTACAGTTGAAAATGTAAGATAAATCTTTTTTATACCATGATTACATATTCTATTATATACGAAAAGCCCGTGACATAAATGTTAGCTTTACACACCAACCGCGGTGAACACGCCAGCAACGGAAATTTCAATAGTTAAAATTTACACCTACAGTAGAACTACATCCTTGACCTTTGGTGACATGGACCGGAATGCGACCGTGTCTAAATGTATCGCACCTCGACTCGCGAAGAGTGAAATGAAACCGACAATTATTTATTACGTTTTTAAATGAGTTTACCTCAAAAGATGCAAAAAATTAACAGACATTGTCTCATGTCAAAAAGGCATCCGTAATTCGAATAGTATGTTATTATGTTATTTCTTTTTCCATTTCGTTTCGGTGATAAAATTGACAGCGGAAGTACCGCCCACCGATGCTCCTGTAAACAAAAACAGATTCGCACGTATAGACGTCTGCTGTTCAGTAAAATCGAGAAAAAATAATAGCGATTCCTCATAATCTGACGATCGTGGCAAAAATAAAATATACCCAAAGTAGCTTGGTGTACCAAATGTTCACCACTCGTGGTGAAGTGGTGTTAACCGCGCGCCAAAGGCTCGCGGTTAACACCGCTTCACCACTCATGGTGAACATTTGATACACCAAGCAACTTTGGGTATATTCTATATACCACTATTATATTTAGGCATACAATGTTGTATTAGAGTCTTGTTTGTAAGGCTACACCTCGACTCGTCGAGATAGAGCCTTAGAAACAAGAGCATGACTCTGATACAACATTTTATATATAAACATAGTGGCGATGATGAATATTCATTTTATGATGTGATCTTTTTTCCCAAACATTAATCTCAGTAGAGCACGGCAGATCAATAAAGATTCCGGAAGTAGACAAGACTTATGCAGTTGGGTTGTTTCGTAAATAAAAAATCATTGACAGTCATAGGGGACTATTTTTTTAACTCCGCCAAACAACGTATTGCATGAACAGCGTAATTCGCGGCTAAAAGAAAGAGCTGTTCGTTTCGAGAGTCACTTCGCCATCTTTTATCGGAATTTGAATCAAGTAATAAAAAGAATTTTCAACTCGCTCCCAATGTGTCTAGTGTGTAAGAACCTGTATGTGTTATATTCATGACGTGGGTGTTTCAAACTTGAAATGTTAATAACTCGTCCCCGATGTTCCTTTGTGTAGCAACATGTATGCGACGTATTTATGGCGTTAGTGTTTCAAATTTGAATTTTTAATAATAATTTTTTACAGATCAGAAATGGAAGCAAAAGTACACAACAACTTTATTATTCATGCGACACAGTTAGCTCCCATAACGTGACGTCAACCGCAAGATGGATGTGGTTACATTTTAAATCTGATGGAATCAATGCAACAAGTGGGCTGAAAGCTAAATGGAAAGCAGTATATGCAGGTAATGGGAAGTCGGATACCTCTACTACATGTGTTTACTCCAGCCATTCGATGTGACCGAAGATATCCAGTCAGCCAGAATTGTCCGCTTTAACCACATGTCCAGAGTTTTGAGTAAAATATCGAACACTTCGGCTGTTTATGTACAATAACGCCCGAGATCCCTTTTCTTCAAGATATGGTTAAAAAATGTAAATGTACTCCGAAGTGCAGGTACCGCAACGTAAAGGATTTCCAGTACGTGGAGAGTGTATTATCACTAAATCACCCGCAGAGTGGAGATTCCACCCGAGCAATAATTGCAAATTTGTTGCAAAGCATAATAAGCACAGGCAAAGTTTCAACCAATGGACCTCCGGGTAAAACCCGGAGGTCCATTGGCTGAAACATTGCTTGTGTTTTTTGTCCATATGTATAAAATTTGAAAGTTATAGTTTGGGTGATAACTCCACTCCGCGGGTGATTGAGTTACAATCCACTCTCCACGGACTGTTTCTTCATTGGATACGCTACATATCATCTTTGAAGTTAAATTATTTAGTCTCATTGAATTTGCCTTAATTGTTATAATTTATGGGAGAGTCTCCCCATATATTGTAACAAAACAAAGACATGTGAACAAATTTTGGTGATCAAAAATAATTTACCACTCTACCAGTAAAAAATGGGGGATCTTAACATTTTACCCAGTCTTCCATTGTATCTGGTCGTGTGTAAATTTATTTCTTATGTAAACGATTTGTGAAATAGGATGTTTTACTATTCACTTAGCCCAAGTTATACCACAGATTTCATTTTGCTGTGTTTGTCCTCAAAATTTAAAATTCGTTTGCTAACCCATTACCTAACACAAATTAGTGGACAACACTTGCAAAACAAAAGTAATGAATACTCACAAATTCTCAAGTTTTCGTCACAAAACATAGGTTATGACTCCTCATTGGAACGAGCTCAACATCCCAATGAGGAGCCATAAGCTATGTTTTGAGGCAACATTGAAAAATAATAAAATTTAATGGCGATTTTTGTGGACAGCGCTGTTCGAGTATGGCTGTTACGTTAGGTTAACCCTTTACCTAACATGAAACTCAGACGATACTTGCAAATAAAATTCTTGAATAACTCATTTTTTTAATTTTTTGTCTCAAAAACATATTTTATGACCCCGTCATTGGAACGAACTCGACGAGCTCGTTCCAAAGAGGGGCCACAACCTATGTTTTTGAGACAAACAATGAAAAAAAAATGAAAATTAATTGGCGATTTTTGTGAATAGCGCTAGATGGTTTTGGCCGTTTCGTTGGGTAAAGGGTTAAGAGTTAACACTGTTCATATCGCTTTATATTCTATTATAGTGCATCAGTGACAAGTGTACGTCCGTTTATTACAGCAGTATGGCGATCACATCAGTGCCCACTCTTTCATGCAAACACAACGTGGTTCAATTCCTTCTGCACAGAAAAATAGAAATGCTTCCGATGTGTCTGTTTAGAATCTTTATAAAATAAGTTTAGAAATCATGTCGAACTGGCGTTGCAGTCCTTAAAACACCAAGTTGACGGCGTTTTATTGGTCGACCTCAGTGTCAAGACTAAAGCCACGGTTTCTTCATAACATAAAAATACAAAAGAAAAAAGAAACGATTGACAAAACTGATGAAAGAAATCATAGGCGGTGGAGCCAGGGCCACAGGAAGCACGTGCCCCTCCACTTTTTTCCATAGATATGTTTCGCAGTTGCGCAATGAGTTAAAATTGGTGCATGCAAACGTGTCAATATAACATTCCTGTAACATTATTTGCGAATCCAAACTATTTAACCAAAGAATCCCTCTTTCGGTCGCTTCGGTCCAGGCTGGCCTTCCGGTTGGAGAGTGGTTGAGTAGAAGAAACGGACAAGACAGTGACGACACAGCGGCATATTCATCTAAACGAGAGACCATAGTGAGTCATGGTACATTTACCGATATACGATTGTAACCTTTCTCACAATGGGTCGAACCATGGTAGCATTGTAAATTTGTGCCCCTCCACATTTATCGAGCTTCCGTCGCCACTGTAAGAAATTGTTCAGAAATGAATTTTCCTTCTCACCGGCGAACTATTTAGACAAGAAGTTTACATTCACCGTAATTAACCATGACAATCACCTATGCAGTGGTAAATAGAGTAGTAAGAAGGTCACAACTTTTATTGCGGCACTAAAGATTGCCGATGCCCATTTCACATATCAAAACCTAGCAACAACCGGAGGTCTTTGAACCTGCCCATTAGTGTGCGATAGTACTCTGTCCCAGTGGCGTAACACTAATATTGAGGGCCTTTTGGCCACATACTGTAATTATTCAGTACAGTATAATTATATTCCAGCACACTGACTGGGTACAAACATTCTATGCAGTATAATATCCAACCGGCCTTGCCTAGCTTAATAAGTTCAAGTGGTGGTTAGTGGTTACAGACTGGTTACGTTCCACGGGTGGGCAATATTTCCGCGGATGCAATAATATTAGATTCCAAACACTAATTATAGGAGTAAAAGTCAAAAATAATAATTAATGAAGCACCCGGGTACAACCCGGTGCTTATTTAATTAAAATATTGCTGATGATGATTTTCGTTCGTCATTTCGTTTCCTGATGGTGACTTTCGTTCGTCATTTCGTTCGTTTCTGTGTTCGTTCCTTCTTAAGTTGGTCAGCACCTTAACTGAGAAGGGGTCATGTTGGCATTGGTTGGTTTCGGATACTGCTTCGACCGTTTGATGTAACAACATGTACAGAATGCATCCACATTTGTAAATGAATTAAAATTAAAATTGTTTCGTCATTTGAACAATTCTCTTGTTGCCGTGTGCTACGTACACAACACCGTAATTGGTTTCAGAGAATATCGCTTAGATTCTTTAAGCAAGCTGGTATTGGAGCATCCAACCTCAATGCTTCAACTACATCGCTGTTTTGAGACCCTATAATGATTTTTCCCAGAATGTTGGAATTGTTGGGGACCCCTAAAAACGCCCAATTGTGTTACGCCACTGCTCTACCCAACAACTATACCCGACGAGACAACGAATTTTCGGTGTGTGACATTCCCTTCCTAGGACATATGCATCTGAATAATGGAGTCAGGAAGAATAACAGCCATGCTGGGTCCACTCTTAATTCATTCGATTTCTAGAGCATTCATTTTTTCTACCACTGACCTCGAATAAGAAAGCCAGAGGAAATTGACAGCAGTGGCGCTTTAATTTTTTTTCTGAGATTGATCAGCCCATGGCTATGAATACTGACAAATGAAATTAGAGATCAAAGTGTGAGTATTATTTTCGAGTTATACATTCCACGGTATCGTTAATTTGGTTTGGAATGTGGATCGGTTGGAGAAAAAGTATTCAATATTGAGGCTAATCCGTTTCTGGCTAGAGTGGCAATTCCTCCATTAAATCGTAATGACCTTAACCCTCGTATCAATAAAGTTCACAGAATGGGAGAGTCCCTATTCATCACACACCAGTTTGCAAAACGAAATCTTAACACATAAGCTGCCGAAAGCTACTATTGTCACCCATCTTATGATGATTATCTGTACGTTTTGGTATGCGCAGATCAAACTTATCATCTGATTAATTGTTGGAAAGGGCTCAGAGAGCCCTTTCCAACAATTAATTAGGTGATAGAGTTTCAAGTATGTCATAAATTTTATTAAACATCCTCACATAGAGGTCATCCATATATGGCTAAAGTAGGCGTGGAAGTAAAAAGGTTAATTGAACTTCGCATTTATTCAACATTATGCATTGTAGGTTTAAGAAGCAGTCTTCCAGGGGCAAATTTGAGTTTAGGTAACGAAGTCCTCTATTTGGATTGGGTTCACGAAAGAGAAACAAAATTGTATGATGTTTCATTGGATAAAAATAAATTTTTGATTTCGATTCAGTTTACATACTAGTCTCCGTGCAGCGACGAATGTTACTGTTTGTTCTACGGCAGAGTCAAATTATAGACATAGCACTGACAGAATAATCGATAAATAAAACTAAACGTCATAGCTCGTTTTGTTCACGCTATTATACATTCTGTGGCAGCCATTTTGCCTCGCGACTTCTGTTGCGGTCATCACTTAAAATAGTGTTGCCATGTTTCGAACTTGTAAGCTTCATTTTTCGAGCGAGTTGTGTTTGTGGCTCCGATGTTGTTGGTAGGAGTGTTTGTGATCATTTCCAGACGATAGGAATTCAGTAGATTGTGAAAAACATTGAATATTTGTTTTTTTTTATTGTCTGTCTTTCCCAAAGAATGTCAATACAGCAGTCGTTTGCATATATCATTTTCAGATCGTTTGAAAACAAGAGTCTCAAATTTCCCAGCTCCATGTTATGCCAGTTTCAAACAAGGCTCACGTCTGAAAAATGTTGTGGCGACTATTTTTGTTTACATTTTAGATGCCCTATTCAATTTTAAATACCCATTATTTTATAAGAAACAAATTATTAGAGAAATCAATTTATTTCTTGGTTATCATATTTAGTCTTGGTGGCGAGACCAGAGCGCTCCGATCAAACAAGACGCCTATGGCGTCTTGCGTGATCTGGCCAGTCTGGTCTCGTCAACTCGACGGAATGCAACGTTCCAGTTCAAATGACTGTTGTGATAAGCTATATATATGTTGGTCAGACAAAAAGACATAAATACGTAATATTTTTTCTTATCTATCCACAGGTCCATCAATCAATGGTTACACGTCCCCGATCCAAAGTAAGTAGAGTTTGAAATATCTCTAGAAGCTAACGTACTAAGTGTAATGTTTCTAAGACTGTAAAGAAAGTTTGGTCCATAAAGTACCCATATAAGTGACGATGATGGTCGGTTATTAACTAACATGCAGACGTTGATCCTTGTTCTATGTTTTATAAAGTAATTCTACTGACTGTGAAAATGAAATACCATTACAGATATTGTATGTAAAACATTAAAGAGGATTTGAAACCATCGCTGATCACAGACCTGGAAAACATCAGCACCCCGGCTGAGGTATCGAAAGAAATTGGATGGGTAAGAATCAGTCTGAAAAACAAAAGTATTGCCCTTGGGGTTGTGTATTGTGCGGTGGAGGGAAGCAAACCCGAATGGAATGATTCGATATACTCAACACTAAGGTCCAATATCACCGAATTACAAAACAAGGGGCTCGGTATAATTCTGATGGGTGACTTTAATGGCCACATAGGTAATGATGAAGAAGGCATAGAGGGTGGGGACAATAAAGTCAACAGGAATGGAAGGAAGCTGTTGAACTTCACAAACGAGCTCGGTCTGAAGATTCTGAACAGGGACGCGAGGTGTAAGGGGAAATGGACCTGGGAGAGGAACGACAGAAAATCAATAATCGACTACATCCTCACAGATATTAATTTATGGAGGGAGGTGATAGGGGTAGAAGTGGATGATGAGGGTAAAATGGAGGTGGATAGTGATCACAAGTTGATTACGGTGACGATCAGGGCCAAAACTCTAGTAAAAAGCAATGGAAGCTCTAAGGATATTTGGGAACTCAAAAAAGATGCTGACTGGGCGAAGTTCAATGAAAAACTGAAACCAAAGCTTGCAACCGAACCCAAGAGGGGCAGTGTCCAGAAAATGGCCGACGTCATAGTTGCGAGCCTGGTGGAGGCAGGAAAGGAAAGTGTAGGAAAGGTCAGGGTGCCAACACGGGAACTTGGGTACAGAGTGAACGAAGAACTGAAAAGGGCCATAAAGGGAAGAAAAGCTAAATGTGCTGCATACAGGAGAGGTAGAAAATTTAAGAGGGCGGAAAGCAATGAGGCCACAGTTGCTAAGGAAGAATACCACCAAGCACGAAATAAAGTAAATAAGATTAAAGACTATAATCGGAGAGTACGAAATAGCAGTCTTATTAGGACGATAAGAACGACAGGGGGGTCGAGTTCGAACGTATTTTGGAAATGGGTGAATAAACGTAACAAGGGAAGTAACCCACAGAGTATTAAAGTAGATGGCAGAGTTACAGACGAGCAAGATCAAGTCGCATCAGAACTAGTCAAGCACTGGGAAAAGGTAAGCGATGGGGCATGGGGAGCCCACCAGAGTGTCCGAATCAGGTCGAGGAAAACCTATCGAGTTTCGTGCGCAGCGAAATTAAAACGGAGGAGGTGCGAAAGGTGATATCAAAATTAAGGGATGGAAAAGCGGGAGGAGTGGATGAAATTCCTAACGAGTTTATCAAAAAAGGGGGAGAGGAACTCGTGGAAAGCCTAACTGCCCTATTCAATCTAGCCATAAAAAATCAAGAGGTCCCAAAGGAGTGGAAAGAAAGTAAAGTGACATTTATTCACAAAAAGGGGGAAAAGACGTTTTGGATAACTATCGAGGGATCTCTGTCAGTAGCAACATTGGAAAGCTTTTCTGTAAAGTCCTGTATGGGAGACTAGAGGAGGTGATTGAGGAGAAGGGATTTTGGAGAGAAATCCAGAATGGTTTCAGGAAGGGAAGGAGAGTTACTGACTATCTTTTCACACTATCCCAAATGATAGAATCCGCGAAAGCAAAAAAGAAAAAGATGTTTATGCCTTTTTGGATATCAAAAAGGCATACGATAGATTATGGAGGGAAGGTATGTGGCGCAAGCTGGAGGCTATGGGCTTAGGAGGCGAGTTTGTTGGAATTATGAAAGCATTATATAAAGATGTGCAGCGTGAACTTAGCCTGGGAAACATTACAACGAAACGTGTGCCTATGGAGATAGGCCTAAAACAGGGGTGTATCCTTTCGCCGATCCTGTTTGCATTGTACATCAAAGGTTTAGGAGATGAACTCCTGCGTAGCGAAGAGGGGGTAACAGTTGGGGACTTGAAGATCCCAGGGCTATTTTTTGCAGACGATATGGTTCTAGTGTCAGAAAGCGACGAGGGGCTAACGAAAATGCTGGGAATTGTTGAGAAATATGGGAGCAAATGGAGACTCGAACTTAATGAAAGCAAGAGCAAAGTTATACCTGTGGGCCGCAAAGTGGACCCCACTCGAAGGTGGAGAGTGGGTGAGTTCTGCATTCCGGAAGGGAGCAGCAAACTTCTCAGTGTGGGAGAGACAGGTGATTACGAGTATTTGGGGGTAAATATAAACATTACAGGAAGAGGCATCTACCGGAACCACACAAATAAATTGATTCTGAAGGGGAAGCGAATCCTTAACCAAATGAAACTTATAGGGAGAAACAGTTTCAATAAGGTTTTCGTGGGGAAAACCATTTGGGAAATGGTGGGGCTGCCAAGTATAACTTACGGTACGGAAGTGGTACCCATAAACCAGACGGCCGTAAAGAGCTTGGAAATCCTGCAGAACGATGCAGGCCGATGGATAACGAGGTCGAGTAATGCCGCAGCGCTAGAAGCAATCAGGGGTGAGCTTGTGTGGATGAGGATCAAGGACAGGATAGACCTGTTCAAGCTCGGTTATCTTAATTATTTGGTAAATCTCCCCAACGTAATGTTCCTGAGAATTTTCAACTCAAATATCAAAACGGGGTGGATGGTCCAAGTGAGGGAGCTAGTAGAGAACTACTCATTGGAGATCTCGGACCTGGACGTTGGGGCAAACCAGGGTAAAAAAATCGTCAGAGAAAGGGTCATGGAGGATTGTAACCGTAATTGGCGAGAGGGGGTCAAATCAAAGAGGTCTTTGGGTGACCTGCGTGATAGAGAGAAGCCAGGTTTTGAAGAGTACCTTGATGCACCTTTGGGGGTCACTGTTGTTCAAGCTGAGGTCGCGATTCCTGAAGCTGAGGGGAAAAATTGGGAAAGACGGTGAAAGGGAGTGCCAGATGTGTAACTTGGACATGGTGGAGACCCTGGAACACTTTCTTCTAGAATGCCCAAAGTATCAGTCTAAAAGAATGAGATTCACTGGGAGTATAATGGGGAAGTGGGATGGGAGAATGAAGAACATGTGGTTAGGGGGAGACTCAAAGGAGAGGGTTAATATGCTAATCGGAGAGATTGGGAAGAATGGGACAAGGGATATCATCAAGCAGTTCGTCTCCGAGTGTTGGGGAAGAGGAGAAGCGTGGGAATAGGGAGGCAGTTGGGAGTACAGGGGTAACCATGGCCTTCTCGTCCGAGAACCGCGACAAATCAGCGGCTGGCCAAAGTGTTATTATTATTACACTTGCACAAACGTGGGGCCGTGTTGGTCTACTTTATGGTTAGTATTAAAGTAAATGAGATGACATAATCTATTGTTGACCATGTTGAAACGCGTGTTTCGTTGCACACATTTGGGTTAGAGATAGGTCTCATGAAATGCCTGAGTACCATACCCAAAGCTTTTCTGAGCCAAACAGTCATGCCGGGAAGAAAATTGTTTATTTTCTCGTACAAGGCTACTGGGAAAGATGCCTTGCTAGTTTTTTTTCGGAGAAGCCCGGTAAATGGGTGTTGTTGGTTTGAGGCCGGGGTGCCCTGAAAAGTAAATAAGCAATCTCCCAAAACTTATCGTTTACAACTTGTGATCAGTATTGACGGACTACAACTTCCCAATCTTGTATTTGTTCTGGTATCTCTGCAACAACTCATTGCGGCCGACTTGGGCATGGACACCAGAAAGTTACATGCACAAAGAAAGTCGGAGCAAAAGACGAGAGCAATTAAATTGGCCAGACGCAGCATTGGCCTTGCTGCATTACCCCTGTTTCTTGGTGTAACAGCTATTCCATCCCAAAGCTATTCGCAAAATTCGTCATTCATATTTTATTATTTTTTTAATTTTTACCTCCAAAACATAGCTGATGACTCCTCTTGGAACGGGCAAAACAAGTTCGTTCCAGTGATGTGTTATAAGCTATGCATTTAGAGCTGGGAATAGACAGAATGGGATTCGCGCCCGGACTGTCACTTTTTACCGCACCAGATCGATTTGGGCGGAGGGATAATATTGCACGAGAAGTCGAGAGCTTTGAGTTCAATATTAACCTTCCGCCAAAATCGATCTAGTGGGGTAAAAATAAAAGTTCGAACGCGAATGCTGTTCTGTATTTATTGCACGCCTGCAGTTTACTAAAAAAATATTAAAAACACAAATTATTGTCAAAAATAACCCAAACGTAAAATTAGAGTAAAGTCGGGGGTGGCATATAACCCCCACCTGCAATACCATGGATAGCATTACAAAAATGAAACATTTATTACTGGGTGACGCTGAAGGATGGCAGATAACAGACCTGTGACAGATTACAGACCATTGGGGGCATATATCATAAGAACTATTAAGTGTCACCATAGGGTTACGCAAAAAGGTACCCCACCTCTAATTCTGTGAAAAAGAAATTCTGCAAACTTGATATATGTTGCGCATCTATAAGACATGTGTGACCATATCCTAAAGTTTCAACTCTCTACATTAGAAATTGTGGGAGGTGTTGATTACACCATAAAGGTACTCTTAATTAAACAAGCTATTCATAATTGAATTTTGGGACGGACAAAATGAAAGTCCGCAAAATGTAACTCCTACAATAATATACTGCATAACGTCTGCCTTGTACTGTGGGTAGACATCAATAGGGTAGACTAACACAACAAATATGAAGTCATTCCATTGAGTACTCTGCAAGTTATTCTGGAATTAATTTCAAGGCGGACAAATTCTAAGTCCATAAAGGGCAATGACTCTGGCAATAAAATCTCGCACGACGCCTGCATTTCCCTATGGGTATACAGCAATAGGATACACTCGCATACCAAATGTCAAGTCACCCAACCAAGTACTTTACAAGTTATTCATCACTGAATTTCTGGACGGACGGAGGGACAAGGCGAATCCTATATACCCCCG
The DNA here is from genome assembly GCA_031216915.1 of Pictodentalium vernedei. NCBI lineage: Eukaryota > Metazoa > Mollusca > Scaphopoda > Dentaliida > Dentaliidae > Pictodentalium > Pictodentalium vernedei. Next base: position 350,038,414 of record CM062296.1, on the reverse strand, counting down.
CTGGGGGCGGGGGTATAAAAAAAAAGTTAAATAGTCCGCGCACGTGATCCATGTTGTTCAAGGACAATACAAAACATTTATTATTCGCTTCGGTTTTTGCAGAAAAACGTGTATTTTTTTAAAATAAAAGCAAAAGCATGCAATAAAAAGGGTTAAATGAGATATTGTAATTTACAGCGAAATTTCAACAAACATCTAGATAAGTAATTGTTACCTACTGAAGAGTAGCACACTGGCGTTTTTTAAAATATCCACATGGTCAGTGCTTGAGTCTGGAGGTAATGTTAGAACAATATCCTCGTCTGTACGAATAAAAACGGTTACAAACCATGCAAATTAGACAATTAAAATCAAATGTAACTAAACACCAGTGCTGCTTTTCTGTTCTACCGTTGGCAATACTTGGTAATCGAAGCACTGTATGAAGTAGGTAACAAAGAAAAATTGCGCTACTGGTTACTAATGTAATTATCTCTCAACCTTTCATCTAATGAATTAGCCAAATCTATCCAGTGTCATAGACTGGTATAAAAATCACCGTTCAAATTCTGATACTCAGACAATTCTTGCATTTAAAACGTCGTGTATTACCCTTTATTCGAACGGCCTCAGTGAGCTCATTCCAGCTTGTGTAGCATAGTGAGGCTTAATGGCCGTTGCTCAAAGGATCGTCTAAAAGGTTTAGGACTTCAATTCTCACTCAATCGTCTTTGAGTTGTTGTGTTAAAGTTCTTATAAGTTCTGGTCGTCTGGTATCCGTTCCGCTTATGGTTCAGCATGCAAATACACCAAAGATAACTCGGACTAGCAGCTCCTTTTCTACACTAATACTTTTATTCTATAGTCACAGCTCAAGATATTCACCAATATCTTACGTCAGTAGTTATTCATCAAGGTTTTATATCAAAGGTAATTCATCAATACTGGAGTGACAGTAGATTCTTTAGAGCAGTAACCTAATTGCCTTGCCAAAAATGATCTGAACAAGAAACGTGTTGCGAGCGGTGACCGAAGGAGACCATTCTGGCTTACTGTTAGGGATTATATTCTCCATGAAACCTGATTGACCTTGGTAAGCTAAAACTATGCATTCATGCTGGCTAAACATCGCCCGATTCCGACTAAGTCAGTTGGTCGATCAGGTGACATGAGGCACTCATTACCAAAGATATACCTCCACCAGTCTGCTCTTATACTCTAACACTAGTCTCCATGTTTACCGTGGCTTCGACCTGGAGGATGTTATGGTGTTATGGGTGACAATCCATCAGCATCACACCATATTACTCGGTATTCGAGTTCCACAAATTATTCCTAATTATGGCAGCCAACTGTCAGTTTTTACAGAATGAGCTTTACAGCTCTGTACCATGCAGCTGTGTAAACTAGAACACTGCACAATAATATAATTCGGTTTTATCATTCCCACTGAGTAATATACTATTTCCAATTTGTGATTTCAATTCTAATTCCCATATTCATATACTCTGAAAATAAAATTGACGATTTTAAAATATGCCCACTTAACAGTTTTGTATAACATTAACCCTTTACCCAACGTAACGGTCAAAACCGGCCAGCGCTATTCTCAAAAATCGCCATTTAATTTTTATTATTTTTTCATTTTTTGTCTCAAAAACATAGCTCGTTCCAATGGGGGGTCATAACCTATGTTTTTGAGACAAAAAATGAAACAAATTAGTTATTCAAGAATTTTTTTACAAGTGTCGTCTGCTTTTCATGTTAGGTAAAGGGATATCAGATTTACTACAGGCTAAACTTCACAACACAAGCAATGCTAGGGAAGCAAAAATAAGGATCTCTTATTATATTAAAAAGACTGTGGGTGACGTCTGTAATCATGTTAGATAAGTGTTAAAGTGGTCCGCAATTCGGTATGTTATGCATCCCTTTCGAGTCGCCACTTATTAATCAGGGGGAAGCACGGTGACTCAGTGGTTACGACATTGAACTTCAAACCTGAAGGTCCACCCTTCGATCCCCCACCAGGAGTAGCCGCGCTGGGTCCTTGGGCAAGGCATTTAATTGCGATTGCCCACTTGGGAAATGGGGGGGGGGGCACGGTGGCGTTGTGTACTAAGGCGTACTGCACGTCATTGTGAACTTCTCTGCAACCAATTCTAACCCTGCTTGTGCGGAGTTAGTACTTTGGGGGTGAAAGCTGCTCGCGTTGCTCGGTGGTCTCTTCGAGTATTCCGGCTTCCTCCACCTGTAAAACTGAGGTGACCCTGGCTGTAGGAAGTGTCATTAAAACCCCAGTAAATAAATAAATAGAGAGTAATCGCTTGACTGGACTGGTTACGTAAAATAATTCATGAGAGGTGAGGAACGTTGTACAAACACGAGTGCTCGAATGCGCACGAGTGTTTTATAATATAGTCCCTCGCCTCGAATTAATTAGTTTTACCTAACGTAACGGCCAGCTCTATTCTAAAAAATCGCCAATTAATTTTCATTATTTTTTCATTTTTTGTATCTAAAAATTAGGTTATGACCCCTCATTGGAACGAGCTCGTTCCAATGAGGGGTCATAACCTAAGTTTTTGAGACAAAAAATGAAAATAATAACTATTCAAGAATTGTTTTGCAAGTATCGTCTGCTTTTTATATTAGGTAAACGGTTAAAAAAACAATGAAGTCCCCATCACATCCACGGCAAAGCGTCTTCGTTTGCGCGCACGGATACATGACACAATCGTTGATTGCATAATTCACTTGTGAAGTTATCGTTTACAATCAAACCCGGAAATCCCAGTAAATCACACTTTGGAAAGTAATAAATAACATTTTGGTTGACAAGGACTGCCAATACACCAGAGGATTAATATTGAACTGCATCATACTTCTGGATGCATCATCAACGTAGAATAGGTACCTGCGGGCATATATTTTTGTTGAAAGCATAAACGTGCCAACTGCAATGCTTAAGCTTTGCATTTGGTACGTCTATGCTTTCAGTGGACGATGTATGTCACTGACTACTGTGAAAATACTTTCACCTGGTCTGCAAGGAAAATAAAGTAAAACACACTGCAGACTGCATGTCAAATATGTGTAGAATAGTACGCTGCAGAAGAGTTGAGCAAATTGAATGTGGACAAAAGATCAACTGCTGTCGCTTCGATAATTAGTTCTCCACAACATGATAATTTCAGTTGGCCCTAATGTCATTTTTAATAAACATACAGACCCAAAGAAGATCCATACAGGTTGGAAAATCTTCTTAAAACTAAAAACATACATATTTGGATTCCAAACGTATGTCCAAAGAGAAACCCTTTCCATCCAGTTTTTGTGATGCATGAATCCATTGTTTATTTGTAGGGCCCCCCGTGGGAACCCCAGGAAGTGGCGTAGTGTTTGTTTACTATGGAAAAAAGTTCGACTTTACTAATACAATAGGATCCGGCTACCAATTCATGGGTGGAAGTCCTCTAAAAGTGGGAAGCATATGTATAAACGATTGGCTAAATTTAACTTCATATCTTGTTGTGGTCATGTTATGGCCATGGGTGCTATAAGTGACCTTAACCCTTTACCCAAAGCAGACGATATCAAAATTTCTTATTTTAAATATTATTTTTTTCAATTTTTCAAAAAAATTCAACAAAACCATATCATATGACCCCTCGTTGGAACGAGCTCGACGAGCTCGTTCCAACGAGGGGTCACATGATATGGTTTAGTTAAAAAAATTTAAATATAATATTTCTTCAACTGCTGAATTTGCATATTGCGCGGGCGGATGCGTGCGATTCGTTGGATAAAGGGTTAAACATCAATAAATAAAAAGATTTGTAGGGAATTTCAGTGAAAATGTATTACTGCTGCTCCTTCCGATTTAAGATTTTTTGTGTAATTCGCCAAATTTTCTGTTACATAGACATATATGCATACCGGGTCAAACAGTTTTCTTTTATTTGGGGAGAACAGAAATAAATACATCTCTCGTGAAAAAAAACATCGGTAGCTTGCTGTTCTCAGAAAATATTAAATGCAGCATATCTCATACATATTCTAGGTCATACTTGGTTAGTTTTATTTTTTCATCTTTTTCTCTTTTTTCAGGCTGTTTTACATATCAGTTCAGTTGTCCAAATAAAGAATGTTTACCCGTCTCTTATAAATGCGATGGGCGCAACGACTGTGGTTGTGATTTTGACGGTTGCGACGAAAACAACTGTGGATCATTCACTTTCAGTGAGTATTTATTTATTGGTGTTTAAGGTCACATACTTATGCACAATGGCTAATCGTGACAGTGACACTTTAACGGGTGGAGGAAGCCGGAGTACCCGGAGAGAACCACCGAGCATCGACGAGCAACTGTCAGCTCCTCAACATTCTAACTCTGTTCAAGCTCCGCTCAAGCAGGGTTACATCGGTCGAAGACATGTGCACCATCGACGTGCAGTACGCCTTAGTACACGGCGTCATCGTGCCCCCATGTAGGCAACCGGGATAGAGTGCATTGCCCAAGGACACAACGAGGGTCGTCCCTGATGAGAATCGAACTCGGGACCACTTTCAGTGGGTACTGTTTAGTATGAGCGAAGCAAAATGTTTAACAGGTTAACACGAATGAAAAACTACTGTTGGAAATAAAATTCTCGAACAGCAAAGAATTTTACTTTTTTTTGCCTCAACCAAACAGCTTTTGACACCAAACTGAAACAAGCTCTTTCTAATGAGGGGCCATACGTTAAGTGTTTAAAGGAAAACAATTTAAAAAATAAACTTTGAATGGAATATTGTTAATAGCACTGGGCGTAAATGTCGCTGCGTTACAGTACAGCTGCCATGGACTGGTCACTTTCCACGGATGGGCAATATTTCCACAGAGGCAATAATATTAGATTTCAAACACTAGTTATAGGAATAATCATCAAAATTTAATTAATGAAGCACTGGGTACAAACCGGTGCTTCATTAATTAAAATTTTGCTGATGATGATTATTATATCCTGGTAAACGCATGCGTGGATATCACTTCCAATGCGTGGATTATGACCAGTCCATGGCGACTGTAAAGTAGGTAGATGGTTAATCTAAGGTAACCAAGCACGTTATTTTTTGTTTGTAGGGTGGGCCCCCTGGCAATTGTCATTAAATATCTATATGCAGACCAGAAAGCCTGAATTATCGGCACATAAAACTGTTCGAAGGCATGAAGTCCTCGTTTTGTCAACAGGACATTTCATAGAATAACGAGAACATAAAATTACACCACGTTTGCGATTTTCTCCTGATCTCAGTTGTTGCGTCGCGTGAATTAATTGCCGCGTATTTTATGAAGTCATTCTAACATGTGATTCATCCGAGTTTACAAGTATAAATGGGGTGCGTTTTCTGGACAGTGATGTTGTTTTCTCATCTGTTTAACTATGTTTGGAAAAGGCAGTCTGAATTGTGGGATGTCTTGGACTTCTCGGTCACGTGGGAATCATAATATCTATTTCTCTCGTGTTTTATGATTTGATCAAAGTGAGACCAAAAGTCCACTCTGTACTTCTTTTGGAATTATATGTAGCATAGTCCTAAGTTACTAAAAGCAAATACAGCAGCTACCTTTTTTATTTAGGTTAGAGCGTAACCATAATGTACCTTTTTGTCCCTTTACAAGATACACTCTTAGGATTGCAACGCCGCCACTTCGTTCAAGATATACTGAGTCAAAAAAGAAATTATAATAGAAACAAATGTGAAAACATAGCATAAAGGATGAAATATAATAGTTCTAATGTTGCATGTTCGTGCAAAGAGTTTAATGACATGTTGTTGTCCACCCAACCATATGCAATTTTGCTACGGATTTCAAAATAGCACGTGCTACCCGAGAATGTCAAATTGAATGGGTGGCCGACGATTTTCTTTGCGTTATGTTGTGCCAGAGAGCCTGGGTTATTGAGAAAACACTCTAGTTTTTGTCTTCCGACATTTTAAAAAATGCCAAGGTTAACCGAAAATCAGAGGTTGCCTGCCATTGGTATGCATGAGGCTGGGATACCACCAGATGAGCTCGCTGCTAATTTCGGAGTCACTGTGGCCACTATTTACTGTCTCATTGGAAGGTATAGAACCACTGGATCTACTGCCGACCGACCGCGTTCAAGTCGACCAAGAGTTACGACCCCTGCACGCGACCGACACGTCAGGACGTCTCACTTGCAGGGTCGCTTCCTTCCGGCGACGAGGACAGCAGCAATTACTGCTGGTAGAACTAACAATAGAATCAGTGTACAAACTGTCCGCAACAGACTCGCTGAACACGGCATCCGCAGAAGGCGCCCATGCCACGGAACAATCCTTACACAACGTCATCGTACAGTCAGAATGGAATGGGTACGTCAGCGTGTTCGCTGGACTCAGCAGCGTTGGAGCACAGTTCTTTTCAGTGATGATTCACGATTTTGTCTACGGCGCGCTGATGGTAGGGCAAGAGTGTATCGCCGACCATGAGAACGGTTCTCTGATGCTTGCGTACGGGAATGCGACCGTTTCGGTGGGGATAGTGTAATGGTTTGGGCAGGAATTTCCTTGCACCATCGAACGCGGTTGATCTTCAATGATGGTAATCTGAATGGACAGCGATAGAGGGACGAAATTCTTAACGCTGTTGTTGTCACATTGTTCAACGCTAACGTCGGTTTGCAGTTACTCCAGCAAGACAATGCCTGATGTCACGTGGCGCGTATCTGTCGTGACTTTCTTGAGGAGCAGAGTATCGAACTTTTTCCCTCGCCCCACTTTCGCCAGATTTGTCGCCAATCGAGCATCTTTGGGATCAATTGGACCGTCGAGTACGACTTATGATCTTCAAATGTTAGGCGATTTACGTAATGTTCTAAGGCAGAAGGGAATGCAATACCACAGGGTGACATCCAGAGAGTTATCAGGTCCATGCGCCGTCGATGTCTTCCCATCCAAGAAGCAAACTGTGGACTTACACGCTATTGACTGCATGTGTGAACTTTTCATTTCAGCCTATGTCTGAATTGCGACGTCCTGACTTGACGCTGGCAACAGTGAGAACATGAAATTATGCAAATTCATATAGCTAGACTCGAAATGTGAACTTGCAATAATTTGTTTGGGATTAAAGTCGATAATACTAAAAACATCGCTCCTCAAAGTTTATTATACTTTCTTTTTTGACTCAGTATATAATGACTCCCCGTGGGCAAAAACTGTTGAATTAAACATTTCTGTTCTCAACAGCAGTTTTAATATTTGGACAAATTTGACTGTGCTGTTAAAAAGAAGAGCGTCAACGTATCTTGAATATTTTCATAATAAATTTTTTTCAGTGAAGATTAAGACACTGATGGGGAGACATTTCTGGACTGTATTAGATATGTTAATGAAAGTTACGCGCAACCCCGTGGGAACGCCAGGGGGATATTTATTTTTATGGGGTGGGGGTGGGTGCGGGGTCCGATTCAAATTTGGTCAAATCAAGTTCCGAGTTTTAACTTGGTGCAGTATTAGGAATATTCTTTTTTTTGCCTCAACCAAACAGCTTTTGACACCAAACTGAAACAAGCTCTTTCTAATGAGGGGCCATACGTTATGTGTTTAAAGGAAAACAATTTAAAAAATAAACTTTGAATGGAATATTGTTAATAGCACTGGGCGTAAATGTCGCTGCGTTACAGTACAGCTGCCGTGGACTGGTCACTTTCCACGGATGGGCAATATTTCCACAGAGGCAATAATATTAGATTTCAAACACTAGTTATAGGAATAATCATCAAAATTTAATTAATGAACTTTTATGAAGTCATTCTAACATGTGATTCATCTGAGTTTACAAGTATAAATGGGGTGCGTTTTCTGGACAGTGATGTTGTTTTCTCATCTGTTTAACTATGTTTGGAAAGGGCAGTCTGAATTGTGGGATGTCTTGGACTTCTCGGTCACGTGGGAATCATAATATCTATTTCTCTCGTGTTTTATGATTTGATCAAAGTGAGACCAAAAGTCCACTCTGTACTTCTTTTGGAATTATATGTAGCATAGTCCTAAGTTACTAAAAGCAAATACAGCAGCTACCTTTTTTATTTAGGTTAGAGCGTAACCATAATGTACCTTTTTGTCCCTTTACAAGATACACTCTTAGGATTGCAACGCCGCCACTTCGTTCAAGATATACTGAGTCAAAAAAGAAATTATAATAGAAACAAATGTGAAAACATAGCATAAAGGATGAAATATAATAGTTCTAATGTTGCATGTTCGTGCAAAGAGTTTAATGACATGTTGTTGTCCACCCAACCATATGCAATTTTGCTACGGATTTCAAAATAGCACGTGCTACCCGAGAATGTCAAATTGAATGGGTGGCCGACGATTTTCTTTGCGTTATGTTGTGCCAGAGAGCCTGGGTTATTGAGAAAACACTCTAGTTTTTGTCTTCCGACATTTTAAAAAATGCCAAGGTTAACCGAAAATCAGAGGTTGCCTGCCATTGGTATGCATGAGGCTGGGATACCACCAGATGAGCTCGCTGCTAATTTCGGAGTCACTGTGGCCACTATTTACTGTCTCATTGGAAGGTATAGAACCACTGGATCTACTGCCGACCGACCGCGTTCAAGTCGACCAAGAGTTACGACCCCTGCACGCGACCGACACGTCAGGACGTCTCACTTGCAGGGTCGCTTCCTTCCGGCGACGAGGACAGCAGCAATTACTGCTGGTAGAACTAACAATAGAATCAGTGTACAAACTGTCCGCAACAGACTCGCTGAACACGGCATCCGCAGAAGGCGCCCATGCCACGGAACAATCCTTACACAACGTCATCGTACAGTCAGAATGGAATGGGTACGTCAGCGTGTTCGCTGGACTCAGCAGCGTTGGAGCACAGTTCTTTTCAGTGATGATTCACGATTTTGTCTACGGCGCGCTGATGGTAGGGCAAGAGTGTATCGCCGACCATGAGAACGGTTCTCTGATGCTTGCGTACGGGAATGCGACCGTTTCGGTGGGGATAGTGTAATGGTTTGGGCAGGAATTTCCTTGCACCATCGAACGCGGTTGATCTTCAATGATGGTAATCTGAATGGACAGCGATAGAGGGACGAAATTCTTAACGCTGTTGTTGTCACATTGTTCAACGCTAACGTCGGTTTGCAGTTACTCCAGCAAGACAATGCCTGATGTCACGTGGCGCGTATCTGTCGTGACTTTCTTGAGGAGCAGAGTATCGAACTTTTTCCCTCGCCCCACTTTCGCCAGATTTGTCGCCAATCGAGCATCTTTGGGATCAATTGGACCGTCGAGTACGACTTATGATCTTCAAATGTTAGGCGATTTACGTAATGTTCTAAGGCAGAAGGGAATGCAATACCACAGGGTGACATCCAGAGAGTTATCAGGTCCATGCGCCGTCGATGTCTTCCCATCCAAGAAGCAAACTGTGGACTTACACGCTATTGACTGCATGTGTGAACTTTTCATTTCAGCCTATGTCTGAATTGCGACGTCCTGACTTGACGCTGGCAACAGTGAGAACATGAAATTATGCAAATTCATATAGCTAGACTCGAAATGTGAACTTGCAATAATTTGTTTGGGATTAAAGTCGATAATACTAAAAACATCGCTCCTCAAAGTTTATTATACTTTCTTTTTTGACTCAGTATATAATGACTCCCCGTGGGCAAAAACTGTTGAATTAAACATTTCTGTTCTCAACAGCAGTTTTAATATTTGGACAAATTTGACTGTGCTGTTAAAAAGAAGAGCGTCAACGTATCTTGAATATTTTCATAATAAATTTTTTTCAGTGAAGATTAAGACACTGATGGGGAGACATTTCTGGACTGTATTAGATATGTTAATGAAAGTTACGCGCAACCCCGTGGGAACGCCAGGGGGATATTTATTTTTATGGGGTGGGGGTGGGTGCGGGGTCCGATTCAAATTTGGTCAAATCAAGTTCCGAGTTTTAACTTGGTGCAGTATTAGGAATATTCTTTTTTTTGCCTCAACCAAACAGCTTTTGACACCAAACTGAAACAAGCTCTTTCTAATGAGGGGCCATACGTTATGTGTTTAAAGGAAAACAATTTAAAAAATAAACTTTGAATGGAATATTGTTAATAGCACTGGGCGTAAATGTCGCTGCGTTACAGTACAGCTGCCGTGGACTGGTCACTTTCCACGGATGGGCAATATTTCCACAGAGGCAATAATATTAGATTTCAAACACTAGTTATAGGAATAATCATCAAAATTTAATTAATGAACTTTTATGAAGTCATTCTAACATGTGATTCATCTGAGTTTACAAGTATAAATGGGGTGCGTTTTCTGGACAGTGATGTTGTTTTCTCATCTGTTTAACTATGTTTGGAAAGGGCAGTCTGAATTGTGGGATGTCTTGGACTTCTCGGTCACGTGGGAATCATAATATCTATTTCTCTCGTGTTTTATGATTTGATCAAAGTGAGACCAAAAGTCCACTCTGTACTTCTTTTGGAATTATATGTAGCATAGTCCTAAGTTACTAAAAGCAAATACAGCAGCTACCTTTTTTATTTAGGTTAGAGCGTAACCATAATGTACCTTTTTGTCCCTTTACAAGATACACTCTTAGGATTGCAACGCCGGCACTTCGTTCAAGATATACTGAGTCAAAAAAGAAATTATAATAGAAACAAATGTGAAAACATAGCATAAAGGATGAAATATAATAGTTCTAATGTTGCATGTTCGTGCAAAGAGTTTAATGACATGTTGTTGTCCACCCAACCATATGCAATTTTGCTACGGATTTCAAAATAGCACGTGCTACCCGAGAATGTCAAATTGAATGGGTGGCCGACGATTTTCTTTGCGTTATGTTGTGCCAGAGAGCCTGGGTTATTGAGAAAACACTCTAGTTTTTGTCTTCCGACATTTTAAAAAATGCCAAGGTTAACCGAAAATCAGAGGTTGCCTGCCATTGGTATGCATGAGGCTGGGATACCACCAGATGAGCTCGCTGCTAATTTCGGAGTCACTGTGGCCACTATTTACTGTCTCATTGGAAGGTATAGAACCACTGGATCTACTGCCGACCGACCGCGTTCAAGTCGACCAAGAGTTACGACCCCTGCACGCGACCGACACGTCAGGACGTCTCACTTGCAGGGTCGCTTCCTTCCGGCGACGAGGACAGCAGCAATTACTGCTGGTAGAACTAACAATAGAATCAGTGTACAAACTGTCCGCAACAGACTCGCTGAACACGGCATCCGCAGAAGGCGCCCATGCCACGGAACAATCCTCACACAACGTCATCGTACAGTCAGAATGGAATGGGTACGTCAGCGTGTTCGCTGGACTCAGCAGCGTTGGAGCACAGTTCTTTTCAGTGATGATTCACGATTTTGTCTACGGCGCGCTGATAGTAGGGCAAGAGTGTATCGCCGACCATGAGAACGGTTCTCTGATGCTTGCGTACGGGAATGCGACCGTTTCGGTGGGGATAGTGTAATGGTTTGGGCAGGAATTTCCTTGCACCATCGAACGCGGTTGATCTTCAATGATGGTAATCTGAATGGACAGCGATAGAGGGACGAAATTCTTAACGCTGTTGTTGTCACATTGTTCAACGCTAACGTCGGTTTGCAGTTACTTCAGCAAGACAATGCCTGATGTCACGTGGCGCGTATCTGTCGTGACTTTCTTGAGGAGCAGAGTATCGAACTTTTTCCCTCGCCCCACTTTCGCCAGATTTGTCGCCAATCGAGCATCTTTGGGATCAATTGGACCGTCGAGTACGACTTATGATCTTCAAACGTTAGGCGATTTACGTAATGTTCTAAGGCAGAAGGGAATGCAATACCACAGGGTGACATCCAGAGAGTTATCAGGTCCATGCGCCGTCAGTAGTATGTCAGGGGCTTTTGAGGGAACAGTTGGGAGACCTCGGTGGGGGACCTCGGAAGTGACGTCATGTCACGTGACGTAGTGGCGCCATGTTGTGTTGTCATGGTAACCCGCGTGAGCGGCCATGTTGTGACGTCATCCCCATAGTGATACGTGGTGTTAGTGCGCATGCGCAGCGCGTATTGTTAGGGTGATACGTGTTTCCGTCGTCCATTTTGTATACTGGAGGCCGCCATCTTGGTTTCTATGGTAGCACGTGGTTGCTATGTTACCCAATTGTTCTGTAATAGGACGGGGTATGTTTTGAGGGTATGTTCGATTGTAGAAGAGTAAATCTAATTACCACAAACAACCCGACAATCTCCCCAAATCACCAAAATCCACCCGAACTTTTACTATTTCGAATTCTTCCAGAATTCTCTGCTTCTATCTATATATGCAATAGTTTTCCTCTACCTGGGCATGTTCCTTTGTTCCTGAGTATACTCCAGTAACGTAGAAGAGCCTATTAGTTGGAACAGTTTACCTTATTATTACTATATTTATCAATTTCTGGTCTATTCTTGTTAGTTCTGACCCTATTCTAAGTACTCTTGTTGTTTCATTTATATAACTAACCAATCAGATTGCTTGATTTCCCATAATCTGTATGCAGAGTTATCTCCCTTCTGTATAATGAAAGAATATATCCAATGGCCATATCCTATGGAATCCCATTTTGGAAAACGCCCGTGGCTATGGGATCCCTTTTTTGTCGTATGAGGCCATGAGGGCTATTTAAAAACCCTCAATGAGTCCTCATTTATTATCCCTCATACCCTCATTGAATTTTGAGGTTATGAGGACCATTAAAAATCCCTCAATGAGGAAGAATTTACTACGACTCTTATCCTCATTTCAGTATTTAACAGGTATATCCTATGGAATCCCATTTTGGAAAACGCCTGTGACTGTGGAATCCCTTTTTTGTCGTATGAGGCCATGAGGGCTATGTAAAAGCCCTCAATGAGTCCTCATTTATTATCCTTCATACCCTCATTGAATTTTGAGGTTATGAGGACCATTAAAAATCCCTCAATGAGGCATAATTTACTACGACTCTTTGCCTCATCTCGGTATTCGAGAATACCTGACATTATATTATTTGAGGAAACTAGTTGGAATTTACATCCGGGTACTTCATACTACATCCGGGTACTTCCGTTGGGAAAGGTATAAAAAGGGTGTTGGCACGAAAATAAATTCATTTGTGTCCTGACCGTCGTCGAGTGAAGACATGTTACCAGTTCGATGCAGATACTGTTCCAAGTTATTGTCAAGATCGGATATTGCCAGAAGACGCCAGAAGAACCATCATCGGCTCCACTGCAGATATTGTACGAAGATGTTTACCAGATCATTCAGTGCTCGTAGGCATGAAGAACATCACTGTCCAAGAAGAACAGAAGAGGAGAGAGATACTGGACTGACTGACCAGAATAAAGCACTTTTAGAATTTTTACGGGATGCTGACAAGGTGGAAATCGATGCCGTTCTACGTGCTGCTGATGAAGATTTGATTACCTGTTTATGTAAATGTGCTACCAACATCCTCGAAGATAAGATACCACTGAATTTAGCTGAATTTGATGACCTGCGAAAATACGAACATGTATTGAAGCTGCTAGCAGATGATGGAATTTCTCCAGATATAAAAAGATGTATATTGCGAAAGAGTTGCTTTCTCTCGGCGCTTATCAACCCAGTCCTAGCTCTGAAAAAAGTATAAAAGGAGTGTTGGTGTGAAAATAAATTCATTTGTTCTACGACCACGAAAGAGTGAAGTCGTGAAAATCCATTGCTGCAGATATTGCGAAAAGGCCTTTTCCAGATCAGACAACATGCACAGACACGAGAATGCTTACTGCCCTATGAGGAAATCGGAAACATCGAGCAACACTACAAGATTAGAAAGAAATCTAGATACACTGCGAATTCTCTCTGATGCGGATCGATATGAAGCCAAGACTATGCTGAAGATGGCCAGTGATGATTTTATACAATGTTTATGTGATTGTGCCTCAAACATCTTGACGGGCGCAGTACCTATAACCAAATCTGAGAGAGCTAAGCTGATTCCACACAAGTACGAAATAAGGAGAATTGCCTCACCAACGAGAGAACTATCTTATCGGAAAAGAAGACGGATCATACAGAAAGGAGGATTTTTAGGAAAGTTGATCAAACCCGTCATCAATGCACTGTCCGATATCCTATAAAAGGGTCGTGCTCATAAGAAATTTGTTATTTGTAATCTGACCTTCGAAGAGAGCGGACACAATGCAATCCAGCTGTGCACCAGAACACTGGTCAAGAGATTCGGACCCTGATGAATCGTCGGAACTATCAGAAGATATGGAATATGAAGAAGAAGAAGACGAAGAAGAGGAAGAAGACGTTTCTATGATGGGAGGTATCGTTCAAAGTGCCTTTGACAAATACCAAAACGATTTTGACAACCTCATGAACAAATATATCGAAGATGGAATGGATAGTGAAGATGCAGTTGAAACAGCATATAGAGCACTTCAAAAGAATGTTAGAGAAGCCATTAGTGAGAAATACATTCATACCCTTGTGTACATTCGAAATTTTTGCAACGACGCAATTCACAAGAAAATTCAAGAAACTGCCAAGCGTCTTCGTGAAGAAGAGGACTTTGACTTTGAAGAATCCCAGAAATATGCATTGGAAAAGCGAAGATTTCTGTTCGACAACCTTATGACAAACTACTCATTCCGAGTAGATGATGATGAAGAAGAAGACGATTAGAAAAGTATAAAAGGAGTGTTGGTATAAAAATAAATTCATTTCCGTTTTGAACGTCGAAGAGTGAAGATGTCTGTGTCAACAACAGTGCTCAGATTCAAAGATGACTTACATATACAGATCTTCAAGAATGATGCTGGATTAAAGCTGACTTCCCAGGAACTGACCCAAGTGAATCGTGTGGTAAATGCAGCCAAGAGAAAAAATCTAGACATGGATGCTGATGGAAAGAAACAAAGATGTGTGGATACTGGCCGATCAGTAAACAAAAGAATAAAGACAGAAGAACTGACTCCCAATACAAACAGGAACGAAGTTACTACTGCGAACAAAGTTTCTACAGAAACAAAGAAAGATGTTTCCATTAAGAACGAAGTTTCTACTGAAGACAAGAAAAAGATGCCAGCTCCCACAAAGAAAGAAGTTTCCACTAAGAACGAAGTTTCTACTGGAGTCAAGAAAAAGATGCCAGCTCCCATAAAGAATGAAGTTACCACTAAGAACGAAGTTTCTACTGAAGTCAAGAAAGATGTTTCCACTCAAACCACGAATGAAGTTACTGCTGAAGATACGAAGGATGTTACCACTCAAACCACGAATGAAGTTACTACTGAAGATACGAAGGATGTTACCACTCAAACCACGAATGAAGTTACTGCTGAAGATACGAAGGATGTTTCCACTCAAACCACGAATGAAGTTACTACTGAAGATACGAAGGATGTTTCCACTCAAACCACAAATGAAGTTACTACTAAGAAGACTGAAGTTACTACTATGAAACAGCTAGAGAAAGAGGAACCAAAAGATGCCAGACAGGAAATTAAAGCAACCAACAAAGCCAAGTTATCAAATGAGAGAATGTGTTTTATCAAGAACCTAGCCATGCGATGGGAAGAAGCTCCAACCCACAAGAAGATGAAATGGTTAGCCCATGCAAGAAGAACTACAAAGAGAAATGCATTGAGACATTGAATTGTATGCTTGAATAAAAGAAATTTAAATTTATATTTAGTGTTATTATTTTTTTATCTACTACCCCAACAGAAGTACCCGGATGTAGTATGAAGTACCCGGATGTAAATTCCAACTAGTTTCCTCAAATAATATAATGTCAGGTATTCTCGAATACCGAGATGAGGCTAAGAGTCGTAGTAAATTATGCCTCATTGAGGGATTTTTAATGGTCCTCATAACCTCAAAATTCAATGAGGGTATGAAGGATAATAAATGAGGACTCATTGAGGGCTTTTACATAGCCCTCATGGCCTCATACGACAAAAAAGGGATTCCACAGTCACAGGCGTTTTCCAAAATGGGATTCCATAGGATATACCTGTTAAATACTGAAATGAGGATAAGAGTCGTAGTAAATTCTTCCTCATTGAAGGATGTTTAATGGTCCTCATAACCTCAAAATTCAATGAGGGTATGAGGGATAATAAATGAGGACTCATTGAGGGTTTTTAAATAGCCCTCATGGCCTCATACGACAAAAAAGGGATCCCATAGCCACGGGCGTTTTCCAAAATGGGATTCCATAGGATATGGCCATTGGATATATTCTTTCATTATACAGAAGGGAGATAACTCTGCATACAGATTATGGGAAATCAAGCAATCTGATTGGTTAGTTATATAAATGAAACAACAAGAGTACTTAGAATAGGGTCAGAACTAACAAGAATAGACCAGAAATTGATAAATATAGTAATAATAAGGTAAACTGTTCCAACTAATAGGCTCTTCTACGTTACTGGAGTATACTCCGGAACAAAGGAACATGCCTAGGTAGAGGAAAACTATTGCATATATAGATAGAAGCAGAGAATTCTGGAAGAATTCGAAATAGTAAAAGTTCGGGTGGATTTTGGTGATTTGGGGAGATTGTCGGGTTGTTTGTGGTAATTAGATTTACTCTTCTACAATCGAACATACCCTCAAAACATACCCCGTCCTATTACAGAACAATTGGGTAACATAGCAACCACGTGCTACCATAGAAACCAAGATGGCGGCCTCCAGTATACAAAATGGACGACGGAAACACGTATCACCCTAACAACACGCGCTGCGCATGCGCACTCACACCACGTATCACTATGGGGATGACGTCACAACATGGCCGCTCACGCGGGTTACCATGACAACACAACATGGCGCCACTACGTCACGTGACATGACGTCACTTCCGAGGTCCCCCACCGAGGTCCCCCAACTGTTCCCTCAAAAGCCCCTGACATACTACTGCCGTCGATGTCTTCCCATCCAAGAAGCAAACTGTGGACTTACACGCTATTGACTGCATGTGTGAACTTTTCATTTCAGCCTATGTCTGAATTGCGACGTCCTGACTTGACGCTGGCAACAGTGAGAACATGAAATTATGCAAATTCATATAGCTAGACTCGAAATGTGAACTTGCAATAATTTGTTTGGGATTAAAGTCGATAATACTAAAAACATTGCTCCTCAAAGTTTATTATACTTTCTTTTTTGACTCAGTATATAATGACTCCCCGTGGGCAAAAACTGTTGAATTAAACATTTCTGTTCTCAACAGCAGTTTTAATATTTGGACAAATTTGACTGTGCTGTTAAAAAGAAGAGCGTCAACGTATCTTGAATATTTTCATAATAAATTTTTTTCAGTGAAGATTAAGACACTGATGGGGAGACATTTCTGGATTGTATTAGATATGTTAATGAAAGTTACGCGCAACCCCGTGGGAACGCCAGGGGGATATTTATTTTTATGGGGTGGGGGTGGGTGCGGGGTCCGATTCAAATTTGGTCAAATCAAGTTCCGAGTTTTAACTTGGTGCAGTATTAGGAATATTCTTGAAATATATTATTTTACTGAACCCACAGTCAGAATCGTTTGATATTTGGTACACACCATCGTTAGGAGAGTCCAGTTCTCATTTGTTAAAATCAAGTTTTTCTTCAGATCCACCTGTCAGAACCTTTTAATATTTGGTGTACAGTATCATAAGGGGTGTCAGATCCAAGTTTGTTCCGATCGAGTCCCTGGGTTGATATCTGGGCTCTATATGGGAACCTAAATTTTTACTAATATTGTAATATATGGAATATTCTTTAGAAATCTTCTTCTACAGAACTACCCGAAAAATCTTTTGAAATTGGGTACACAGCACCCTTTACGGGATTTTAACTTAGTTCAATATGAGGAATGATCTTTAAAAATCTTCTTCTTCGAAACCACCAGTCAGAATCTTTTCATATTTAGTAAACAACACCCATGGGGGCAGATTCAAATTTGTTCAAATCAAGTTCCTAGGTTAATATTTGGGCCCGAATTTTAACCCGGTGCATTAATGGGGGATACTCTTTGAAAATCTTCTTCTCCAGAACTCACGGTCAGAATCTTTTGATATTTGGTACCCGCCATCCTTTGTTAAAATAAGTCCTTAGGTTAATATTTAGGCCCCCATTGGAGCCCAAATTTTAACGTAGACCAATATGAGAAATTATCTTTAGAAATCTGTTTCTGCGGATCTACTAGTCAGAATATTTTGAAATTCGGTATACAGCATCCTTAGAGTAGTTAGATTCAATTTGTTTAATGAAGTTTCTGAGTTAATATTTGGCTTCCCTGTAATGGGGGCCCAACTTGGTGCAAAAGAGGAAAATTCTTAAAAATCTTCTACAGACCCACCAGTTTCTGGATTCATATTTGGGCTCCCTATGGGGGCCCAAATTTAATCTTAGTTCAATTTGATGGTTAATCTTTTAAAATCTCCTTTTTCAAACCAACTTTTTAGAATCTTTTGATATTTTGTATACAACATCCTTGGTACGGAGGTGAGTCAGATTCAGGTTCGTCCAAGTTAAGTCCCGAGCTTAATATTTGGGCTTTATTCTTGTGATAAAATCCCAATCCTACAAAACAAATCATCTGATATGGACAATAGAGTTTTAATTAATTACATGACTTCATTTCTCTGTAATATTAACTAGCCAAAAATGCTAATTAAATCTTTCTTCAAACAGCTTTGTCAGGTGAGCACCTCAGCCTACCAAACCCCCCCCCCCCCCCCCCCCCCCTTCCCGGGCGAATCTTGTTTTCATTCCTTATGTTAGTATATTGTATTGGTGATATAAATATAATTATGGTCTGCATTCTGTCACATTTACTACAGAAACAGCAAAGCTGTAGGACCAAGATGAAAATGCTAAATTTATTCTGTTCCGTATGTCTCGATGTACAGATCATATGGTCCTTGTGTAATTCATTTCTGTGTGTAATACTGTTCATATCTCAGTTTTGAAAATATAGTGAAAATTACACTGAAATCAGTCTGTGCATTTTTACTGTTAAAACTTATGTGACAGTTGTGTCAAAAGTAGACTATTCTTCATTGATGTTTATTTGTTATTTACCGCATTAACAAAAGTGTTGAGTAAAGAGACACTCCTCTCCTTACTGTGATTATAGACTTGAATTGTACGCATGTCCTTCTAGCATTTTGTTGATCAGCCTCATCAACTTGGGCTGTGATGGAATCGCCACTTGAAGATTTTTTTATCCACCTCTTTGAGTGACGTTGCCAGACAACACGTTAGGGGATTTTTTACCGAGGGAAGGGTACTTAATTAATAATGCATCTCAAGTTTTTTAATTAACTCGAAAAAAATCTATAAGAAAGCTTCTTTCTCCGTCTGGTCAAAGGGAAATAACTGTTATTGGGCTGTTTTCAGTACCGTCAACCGGAAAGCGTCATAAGATCAGCATCAGCTCGTCACCCCTCACTGGATGAGAGCAAGCGTGGTTTCTTGTCTGTTACGGCTCCCCTAGCATATGTTACCATCTAACGTTACCACACGAACTATATGAAATGACGTTAGCCATTTCTCAATTATTCATTCAACAGGGTGACTTGCAAACCGCTTCATTTTTTCTACACGCGCAGCAGACGATGCTCCGAATGAAGTATTGTTCAAATTACAAATCAGTTTACGATTTGAACAGAGATGGAGTGACCTCAACCTTCATCTGATTCAATGATTATTTGTCCAGTGAAGTCAAGAGGTACACGAGAGGTTTGTTTACTAAACTTGTTATCGTTAAAGGCTTCCTTGTTCGATGTGGGTTTTGGGCTATGGGTAGGGTCTTGACCCCCGTCATCTGCGTTGCGTCTTCGGGCAAGACACTTTATCGCGATTTCCTGGGAGCACGATGACACTGTGTTCTAAGATGTAGGGCATGGCGACAGTAGGTTTGCATTAAACCATTGCAAAACCTGCCTGTGCTGGGTTAGTAAGTTGAAGTGTCCGACATTTGCTCGTCGTTGCTCGTCGTTGCTCGTTGGTTCTCTCCAGGTGCCCCAACTTCCTCAAGTGTAGTTAATATTCCGATAAACAAACAACCTAATCGAGAAGAACATTGGTCGTCTACTCTCTCGACTACTCGATGTTGGTAGGGCGGAACTTGTCATGACTTGTCCCAACCGTGATGTCTCAAGTCTCGACTGACGACGTAGTCGGAAGATTAGTCAGTCGAGATTTCAGTAGTACTTGGGAATTTATTTGTGAATAAATACATTTGTCCCTATATCCTGATAAATTCGGTCTTTTGATTGGTCAGAATGCCTTGGACAAATAGCCATGGCAAAGGATGCACCCAACATCCAAGGTATATGAGAGCGTGCAACATCCAGAGTATAAACGCACGTGAAACATCTGGGGTATATGGTTTAAACGAAAGCTTTCCGATCTTGCTCGCCTCGAAATAAAAATCGAACCAAAAAACCCGAAAATAGTCACAAATATTATCAGATTTCCGACAATTCAATCATAAAAATAAAATAAGAGCAAATAATTCGTCCCCTGAGTACCAATGTGTTCTATGCGCCATTAGGCACATAGAACACATTGGAACTCAGGTGACGATATGTCAACAAAATACTGTTTACTCGTTTCCTTAACGACCCAAGGGATGTAACTCTATCTGTTGTCTTCTGCGATTATAAAAACAAAATAATTATCACGAATTTGGTCCAAGTGATAGTGGAGCTGAGATTTTATTTCCACTATGCTTGTATTGTGTTTTAAACGGGACAAAAACGTTATCTCCACCAACATGTATGGTATATGGAGATTTAAAAGCCGACAACCAGGTATTAAATGTCCATATACCATACATGTTGGCGGAGATAACTTATAATAATAGTCGTGATACATGGCTTCCAACTTCTAATCTAACTCGAACGTTTCGTATTCTAGATTGATCATGTTGGGCCCGCAGTAGACCAAAATCGGGTTCCATATGCCTCCGTCGGTGTGACCAAACCTTGCATGTGACAAAGTTTAATTATTGCAAGCCTATTACTTTTCTTCCAGTTCCATATTTGCAAATCCGTACGGAACACGTGTTCAATGCGGATTTTCACTGACAGACTATTTTTCCACCTGACGTCATGGATCTATCAAAAGATCTAAACTCCTCCCATTTTCGTAATCGGCCAATCGAGGCGTCGCATTGTGACCTAGATCACTTCGGAAGCTGCGGTGACAGTCGATAAAACTAATGTCAATTGAAAAATATTTTTGTTCAAATCCACCAAAATTAACGAAATTAAACTTATTCTTTCAAAGGGGAGTGATTTTAGAACACTCAAATTCTGATCTTGAAGCGAATATCTCTCAAATAACGACAGCTAAATTCTTAACCCTTTACCTAACGTAAAGGTCAAAACCGGCCAGCGCTATTCTCAAAAATCGCCAATTAATTTTCATTATGTTTTTCATTTTTTGTCTCAAAGACATAGGCTATGACCCCTCGTTGGAACGAGCTCGTCGAGCTCGTTCCAACGAGGGGTCATAACCTATGTTCTGGGAACAAAAAATGAAAAAAATAGTTATTCAAGAATTTTTTTGCAAGTGTCGTCTGCTTTTCATGTTAGGTGAAGGGTTAAAAATACAAATAAATGACCTATTAGGACAAAATGTTCATTTATATTTTTCTGTTTACGTATCAATCTGTCACATGTGTTTACCAGTCACACCTGAGTTTTGTTTTTATTTTAAGCAGACGTCAGAGCTGTCAAATTTTACAAATAAAACCTAATGTTTTAAATTAATGGATTCTACGTCGTAGAGGTGTAATAAAAACAAAACGCCACGATGTGTGAATGCGTTCGTCAATACGGACGAGTGCCAGCGCGGAAGAATGGAACGTTTTATCCTTCCGCGATGGCACTCTGGCCCTATTGACGAAGGCATTCACACTTTGTGACGTTCTGTGTTTGTATGAAATCTGGGCTCGAAAACAATACCGTATGTGACATGATTACCAGCAAACTCGAAGCTGTATCTCGGTCTCCTATCCAGACGAAAATGCCCCGATTGAAAAAATAATTGTGGGGGAGTGGTCACTAACCCCTACCCCCCCCCCCCCCCCCCCCCGTGGGTATGCCCTTAAGCGCCCGTGGTATTTATGGGGTTTGTCGGGAAAAAACACAGACTCAGTTGACACAAACGACAAAACGATTTTCACACCAAAAAGAAAAAAAACGGAAAACTACCACACAACCAAAAACGGTAATCTACATGGTGGCGTGACAACTGTTACTTATTCCCAGTTCCATATTAGAAATTCGTTATCAGCCGATTTTATCATTATATCGAATATGGAACTGGAAATAAGTAAGGGTTGTCACGTCCGCTTTAAGAATATGGTTCTTCATAAAAAAAAATGTTTTAGTTATTACTTGATTGGGTACTTTATCGAACACTCTATCATCTCGTGTTTGTGTGTCGAAGCCAAATTCAATCTCGCTGAACACTGACGGAATCAATAATTGGTAGACTGGACACAGAATTAATCAACTCACTTTAGTTTTCTGGACGATAATCTTGCGGAGTCTATAAACACAATTTCCTCCGAGATTAGCAATAAATTGTGTTCATTTGTCTTCCAGTTGTCACACAAAAATAGTTTTGGTCAAATCGAAATCATCGCGAGTTCGTGTCCGTTAGAAATATACGTTTGGTTCGACTTTGTCATTAACACTCTGCCTTTGACAGCTGCAGTCAACTCGTGTAATATGGATCATCGACTAAAACGGAAAACGCGTTTTAAATAATGTTGCACTAAAAACAGATATGAAGAATTCCAAATGTTTTTCCTCAGTCATCTATTTATTTATTTATTTATTTATTTATTTATTTATTTATTTATTTATTTGTGTTTTAAGGTCACATACTTATGCACAGTGACTAATCGTGACCGTGACAGTTTTTACGGGTGGAGGAAGCCGGTGTACCCGGAAAGATCCACCGAGCAACGGCGAGCAACTGTGAGCTCCTCAACATTCTAACTCTGTTCAAGCTCCGCTCAAGCAGGGTTACAGCGGTTGAAGACATGTGCACCATGCAGTACGCCTTAGTACACGGCGTCATCGTGCCCCCATGTAGGCAAGCCTTCCCCAAAGAACACAACGCGGGTCGTCCCGGACGGGGATCGAACTCGGGACGTCTAACATAGAAGTCCAACAGTCTACCACTGAGTCCTTGGTCATCACCGCAAATCATAAATAAGGGCACAAAAAAAAGAAAACAATTCTGCCGTTTCTGGTTGGAAAATCCAAAAATGTTATCGTTGTGACGGTGACCAAAAAAGTGGAGATGTCCTTTTTGCACAATAATTTTTCGCAAGATAAATAATATTTTCCATCGGTAATTTTCTATTGATTAGACATACATGTATTATTCACCTCCGTCTGAACCCTAACAAAAATTGTTAAAAAGTGCTCCCTGTGCGTTTGATCAGAATATAAGTGACACGTGCAGAGCTTATCGAATATGGATCACGTGCTTACCACGAAATTAAGAAGAAATCAGAAAAGACTCAGTCGCGATCCGATTGAAATTCACAGTCCGCTTTTGTGATCACAGTACTGTGGGCTGTTACTTGGGATAAAGGTTTTTAAAAGTATAGCCTTTGATATGGAATAGCAATATTCATAACAAAACATGATTAAAAAGAAAACATGCCAAGTCGGGAATTTTCAACTTTTTCTATCCAAGACCACAATCATAAGGCAGTCATCGGCTGCACGAAAGGTTCATTGTTTCGGACGATACAGTAAGAGTTCACAACTATCTATTAACAAATATATCAGCATTTCAGAACGCGTTTTTTCACATTTCGTACAAACAGACGAGGGTTACCTGTATTGACACGAATTGCCCCCAGAGTATAGATGACACCTATTTTGATACTTTAAGCCCTAAGGAATGAAGTTGTTTCTTTTTCAACAGAAGAGAGTTTAGTGTGTGTGTGTTGGGGTGGGAGAGGGGATGGGGTAGAGAATTTCGACCAAATCGAGATCCGGTCGAAATTCTCCGACCGCTTTTATATTCGTCGTACTGTAAGGTGTTATAAAGGGGTTATAAATAGATTTGATTGTCAGCTCGATACAGGATATTCGGACAAACAAAAAGTGCATTGGACTTTAAATCCATAGGACGACAGTTCGATCATGACCAGCGATAACTGCTTTGTGTCCTTGATCAAGCCACATAATCCCGATTGCCCGTGTGTGTGTGGGGGGGGGCATGGTTGCTCGCTGCTGTCCGATGGTTCTCTCCGAGTACTTCGGCCTGCTCTATACACATATAATACTCTGCGACACGTTGTGACCCTGGTTGTTAAAAGTGTCATTAAAACCCCAAAAACAACAGAGATACTGACTTTGTTTTATGAAGAATCTCAAGGGGGCTGGGGAAAAAAATAAAACAGTGCGGTGTATTTCATTAAATTAGGTAATACTTTGTTAACTCGTTGGGTGAGTTACTATTTTGTTAGGTATAGAATACTGTTTCAAGATTAGATTTTTACTTTTCCAAACAGTCAGAGGGCCTCGATATTTAGGCACAAATGATTGTAAAATATAGAATTGTCAAATGAACAAGGAAATCGTAAATTCACAGTCGAGTAAATGATGTCTTCGTTTTGTCCGAAAATCGGGAATGGAATTCAAGCTTGAGCACTGAACAATTCTGTCAAAATATTATGTTTAAAAACTCTCTCCAGTTAGCACAAGCGTTGTTGACTGAATCCAATTATTTAAAACCTTCCGTTTCCCTTTATTTTACCATTACCTGAACAATAAGGGGAATAACCGGGCGTTCTTTTGAATAATACACAGTTATTTTTCCCCCGACATCATAATTTTTCTAATGATGTCGGGGGATTGGGGCTACAACTCCTTGTTGGGGCGATTTAGCCCGCCACTCGGGTAATCTGCTTCCCGTATTGTGGGCTTGTCGGGGAATACCCCAGCACCCCCCCCCCCCGTCCCCCTCTCCCCCGTTAGTCTGGAAGCACGCCCCCCCCCCCCCCCCCCGTCGGGAAATCCAGGTGCCATCACTGTTCTCATACAAACATCAAACCAGGCCTGACCAAGTTTTTACCACGAGGTTCTACAGAAACACCCGTGCACAACCCGCTATTATTTATTGTCTTCGATGAGTTATGTCCTCACCCATCAAAAACTGTTCTCATTTTCAATTTTTTATTCTCCTCAATGTGATAAAGTTATTTTATTTATTCGCATTAACTGGTTGAGGGCTACATTATTTTTAGTGGTGGTCTGAATTTGTTATTTAAAATTTGTTTTTTTACAAATGATTGGAGAGTGCCTGCGGGCACTCTCCAATCATTTGTAATAAAATAAATTCATATAAACAAAATATTATTTGCGTTTGACGGAGTATGAAACATGAACAAGGAAAATGTTGGATTTTGCTCTAGTACGCTCTTTTTTGAAAGCCCCGACACGAGCTTCTAGCAATCTACCAGTTAATATGTGAGTTTAATATAAAGTGGGTTGTAGGTCAGACAATACACCCAACCAAGGAGATTTGGCCAGATAAAACCCAACAACTTTGGGTGTTTTTATTTTCTTAGATCTCGACCAGTATCTGACCGAATACCCTGGGCAGACTGTGCTATCATTACGTAAACCTGAGTGTAAAGCGCCCTGAGAGTTGATATCAGCGTTAAACGAAAAATCGCGAAGTGAAGTTGAAACCCATTAGAATAGAAGGAAGCCCAGTGGCTAAGTGGTTACGACATTTGGATTCAAACCGAAAGGTTCACGGTTCAATTCCCGCCAGGGCAAGGCACTTAACCCCAATTGCCCACGTTGGGGCACGGTGACGCTGTGGACTAAGGCGTATTGCACGTCGATGGTGCACCTGTCTTCAAAATGAGGAAAACCATACAGTATCTCTTAATATTTTTTATTTCACTTCTAGCTCAGTTGTGTGCTCATTGTTCAGTTTATTAATGCCCTGGTGGACAACATATCAAGTGGAACATACCATTATGCAGTAATAAAGGGGAGTAGTAGAGATGAGTTGTCTTAAAGTCAATGAAGTCACCACACCTCCCTTCCAAAAAAATTAGAAAAATACTAACAAGTTAATCGATCAGGTGGCATCATCAATCTCCCTGATCTGGTCCTTGGTTCAGAAGTTGGTTCTGAAGTATCAGGACTTTTGTTTGGTTGTAGGTCAACACTTTCTACCGACCTTAACGTAGTCCCACTTGATTTGTATTCAGACTGTTCTGCAACAGGATCTATCAACTAAAACATTTGTAGCCTCCAACGAAATTATGCCTTTTCGATTCCGTCGAATTCTACAACCATCATCAGTGTGTATCCTAAATGAACGTGGCCTGTTAGATGGACAGTTTTACATCGCCTGTTTTTATCTTGTATAAGAACACAATCATCTGTGCGTAGATCCATTAACCCGCTTACTCCGTACCATTGATCAAAATTTAGTTCTTAGGTAGCTTTTAGTTTGTTACCCCTCTCTCGAAAATGAGACAAACTAGACCATGTCGGTGCAAGACTGCCTTGTATTCTGTACAGTGTGGTACTTAGGTTTCTATTGGAAACATACCTGCTGGACTATAACCATGATGCAAAGGTGTGCTATTATAATCCACAAGACCCAGGCGCAGATCTAAACATTTCTTTAATATGTTCTTAATTGGCCCAACTGCCTGGTCACCCATTCCATTACTCTGGGGATATAATGGGCTAGAAGTGACATTAGTAAACCCGTACTCTTTTGCATATTTCCTGAACACAAAAGACGCATAGTGTGGCCCATTGTCGGACACAACCAGTTTTGGTATACCTCGCCGATCAAATAGATTTTTTAACTTGCCTAGTACTGCGATGGGTGTAGTGTTTAACAGATTAAAAACTTCTACAAATCTTGAAAAATAATCAGTTATAATTAAAAATGTTTTTCCATTTAATACGAACAAGTAGTCTGTTCTCAGTTTCCCCAAGGACAATCAGGCAATTCTTGAGAAATTAATGGCTGAGATCTATTAACTCTTCCTGTGGCACACTTCTAACAGTTCTGTATCATGTGTTCTATACTTTTACTAAACTCTGCTCAAAAGACAGATATTTTAGCCCTTTCCTTACACTTGACAAAGCCTTGTTGACTTTGATGCAGTTTTTTGCGAGATATCATCTCTCATGGATATAGAGATCACAATTCTTGACCCTTCTAATAATAAAAGACCAGAAACAGATTATCCCGATCTTATACACCAGTAGGCTTTCAATTCACCCTTTATATTATACCTTTCTGGCCAAATATATAGAATATATAGAGGATATTCACGAAAATTTGATGAATACCGAAAATATCTCGTGAGTGGCTACAAAGAAATATGAGGATCTTCACGAGCGACGCAGTCGCGAGTGAAGATCCTCATATTTCTTGTAGCCACGAACGAGATATTTTCGGTATTCATCAAATTTTCGTGAATTTTCTTTTTATTTAATGCTCTACGACTACAAACTCTCCAATTTGTGGCCTTTATTTGCCATTAAGGCGCAAAATTTATGTGCCGAACCGGCGTCCATACAAAAATTACAACAACCAAACTCCAACCATTGGAATGTGTGAATATCCGCACAAAAAGTAGTCCCGTCTTATTTCTCCCCTAACTTTACGATTTACCAAGGCTGGCGAATTGAAATAATCGCAATGTGTTTCGAAGAAATAGAACAATAACAAAAAACACCACTTTCTTATTTTCAATAACAAGACACGTCATTTTATTTTTTTTGAACTCAATGCACTGAAGACGTGTGAAGTTGAACTGAAGAAATTTGAAAGTGATTTCGGCTTTTCGCTGGAAGGTGAATGAGAAAGTCAAACTTTGAAACCGCTGATTTAATGAATTGATTTAGTCACTGTCACTATCAATTATTCGAATTCGTTTGTATTTGGGACTCTGGAATTCATTACTGATGTGCTGACTCGTTTAAAGTACATGTGATTCGTCATCCGAACCTACGATGAAATATCGATTTCTAAATATCATTTTGATATTTCGTTTTGCCGACCGACAGGGGAATATGACTTAATTTTTCAGCGTGAATTGATGCCTGAGCATTAAATAAAATGATATAATGCTTTATATCTCTGCACATGGATTATTGCGTAAGAGAAAGGCTTTTTAGGACGTTGAATCCTAGGGGGCAACTCATCTAAATTTTGGGTTTTGAGTAACGACACATTTGGTTTGTGATCTGTTTCAATATGAAGCCGCTTGCCTAAAATATAATCATTGAATCTTTCACAAGCCCATGTTATTGCCAAAGCCTATCTTTTCAGTTATGCACACATCTGTTCCACTGGAGTAAGAGAATGCGAACAGTGTGCAATAGGATGCCATTGCCCATTTGTTTTGCCTATTCACCCCTCCTATAGCATATCTATATGCATTTGCTGAAAGCACTGTGGCAGCTGAGGGAATCTACTTTTCCAAAACAGGTTCATACCACAATTCCGATTTAGTACTTTCAAAAGCTTCAGCTTGGGCGTCTTCCCATATCCGGGTCCTTTTGAGTGATTTTATTTTCTCTGACAAATTCAGAATAAATTTACCAATATGGTTCACCATACCAAGAAAACTTCGGACTTCTTTTACAGAACTTGGAGTTTTAAATTTGGAAATTACCCTTTCTGCATCAGGATGAATCCTATCTTGATCCAAAATGTGACGTACAATTGAGTGCATATTCACTCAACCCAGTTGATTTAGGTTGATTTTTAACCAAGCTGATTTTAGAGTGGATATAAAAAATATGAAATAATATATTTTTGTTGCTAATTATTTCTTGAGTTAATTCTAACGAAGTGTTATCAGGGTCATTATGTCTTGAATTGACCTGCCATCTCCAATAAAACTATGTCTCTGGTCCAATTTGAGGTGATTGAAGCATCTAACTTATGTAACCTATGTAGTTCGCCTCATACTAAAAGTGTGCTCCTAACACTGCGGAACAACAGAGCAGAGCAGTTTCATTGTTTATAAAGTGTTTTTCAAAACTATCAGTAAAAACTTTAAAGTACTGGCAAGGATGGGTTTTTTTCGGGCCGTGGACCACCCGGGCCTGTGTCCGGATTTTTTTTTTTTTTTTTTTTTTTGCTACCCCCACCCCCTTACGGAGAGGACACGATTTCTATGAACATTCAGTCATTCTGATTGAAAACAAAAAGCATACAATGAATTCGTTCACAAGAAGACGACAATTTCAAATATCTGCTTACTGTTCAAATCGCTCATGTGATGAGCATGACTGACAATTTTCGTCATTTGAAGAGATTGACAGAAAAGTTATCTCCCCTGAAGCTGCCACCAATTTGACACTGAGTGTCTGGGAATATCATTTAAAAATTGAAATTTCGAAATGTTAGTGAATTTGTGTCATCGATGTGCGCTTCATTTGATAAACTTCTGTTTTTTTCCTGCAGCTTAGTATAAAAATACAGAAGATGTCTTGTTACACTTTCCCCCAATTAGTTTGCACGTTTACCTATTATTCGTTGAAGCCTATTTAAAAATACGAAAACGGCGTTTTCACTATCTTTTGACGCTCTGTAACTTTTTACGTTCATTATATCACTAGTGTGTGTACAGCGTGACATATAATACAAACACTGTCCTTTCCAGTCTAGGAGTTGGGATTTGCAATTTTTTCCAAAGGAAGAAGGAAAACTTTCAGATTACTGTACAAACACATTCGCAAAACAAAGAGTAAACGTGGACAGTAACTTACTGTTGGAAAAGATGATACCGATAGATATTCTTATTGAACGAATGAAGTAGTTGCTTCTAATTAGCTTGCCATAAAAAGCCAAGTTTCCTTTTGTAACTTTTAATTAACGAAAGCTGTCTGCTGTTTTCGTTTATTAAAAGTTTCAAAAGAAACTTGACTTTATGGTTTGTTGATGTCACATGTATTTTCTCAATAGTTACTTGCTTCTTAATTGGACCTTCCATTTTTTCTCGCCAGAATATAGCCTTTTATGCTGATGTGGCATTAAGCACCAATAATAAAATAAAAAATAAAATGGACCTTCCTCGTGCGTCTTCTAATTTCAAGGGAGATAACTTTATCCAAAGTCGCTTTTCATGACAGTATTTGTCAGGGATTTTTATTTTATTCTTTTCTATTTCAGGCAATGGAGCAATATCGGGGATGGGAATGGGCATCGGTTGTGCGATATTTCTGCTTCTTTTTGGTGTTGTGCTCGCTTACGAGAGAAGGCGGAAAAGACTACATATGCTGAAAATGCAGAAAGGTTCCGAAGAGGAAAAACCAGTTATTAAGACATACGAAAGGAGAAAATCGCGAGCTATGTCTATATTACCGAAGGAGGCAACGGAAGCTAAGACAGTTGCTGAAGAAGAGTGTTAGAGACGCACCAGAGATTTTTTTAGAAGAGACAGGCACCCGCCTTTTACTAACAAGTCCTAATTGTAACTTCATCTTTTGGAATTTTTTTTTCACGCTGGCGTTATTGTCCTCAACTCAGTTAACAAGATAAATTGTCCTTTACTTATTCCCAAAATGTCGATTGTGCATTTCCGCCTCTATGTCGGCGTTAACTGATTTGCGTACTCCATCGTTGGAACCATTTAGTATTTGTCCTTCCTGATACACCTTTACATTATTTTACCTTTTAATGGTTAACTTTTCCCAACATCATGCAGACGTTTAGAGGGATTTCTTGAATGGGTCTCGAAGATACATTTCGGATGTCATATTCAATTTTTAAATATGTGCTGTGATGTATTAAACACATTGTTACAATGGTCAATCAATCTGGGTAGTCGAATTGCGTCTTGTTTGCGAAACTAGGTCAGGAAGATCAAACAAGACGCCTATGGCGTCTTGTTTGGTCTGACTGATCCTGTCCCGTCAACGAGACGGATTATAACAACCCAAATAAACTGATTCTTGCAATAATTTGTGTGGATCCAATATATGCCGAGGTTTGGTGTCTGCGTCAATGAAACTATCTTTGGATAGTGTGAATCATACCACGTTGGCGCGATTCTATGTATAAAATTGGAATAAACGCGGATAAATTCCGCATATAGAGAATGTGAACAAGTTTCCATTTCGAATAATATGAAACTCATATAAAGCATTTTTATAGTGCCGAAGCTGTGGCGAGACAAAATGCAAAATCCGTGTACCGTTCCATAAATGAAGGTGAAAATGAAAGTGATATCCCATTCCCCATATAAAACAAATTTTGGTTGTTATCGTAGTTAACAGAATTAATTAGCCAGTAAAAACGATTGCCTTGCCCGCCTGTGACACACATCGATGGCATTGTGTACGCGATGAAGAATACATCCAACAGATTTCACCTCATTTCAATCCAAAAATAATCCTCAAGACAAAATAGGTGTGATTTTGTCCGCACCGAAAGTAAACACCTGCTTTTTAAATTTATTCAGAACTCTAAATCCGCCTTTGTATACGATTTATTAGAAACGTATCTTTGTCAGACAGTTCTGTTGGTGTTACGCAGGGGTTAATACGTATGAGATAAAATGTCAATTCATAAATCCGTGTTTACGTTCCTCTCAGATACGTCACGCGATAAAAAGACAGAACCGCTCAAGCGTTTGAATGGGTTAATGTTTGTCGTACAAGTTTGATTGGACGAAAGAATACTACAAGAGGCGAAGATTAACCCATTCAAAAGATTGTGAGGTTCTGTATATATTACAAACGTCTGCAAATATCTTAGATCATTTACTGTAATAACTACGGATAAACCAATCCTTCGTAGACGTTAAGGAAATAAAATAAGAGAAAAATCCAAAGTATCTTCCCACACAGGAGACCAGTCTTATTGTTATATCGTAGAGTTTTTTAACTTTCATTCATAATTTCAACTTTCAACGCGTCACCACTTCGATCGATGAAACACGACGGTGAAACAGAAATACAACTTACCGTCTTTTTATGCCTTAATTGTATAGCAATAATTGTGAGTGGTTAATGTGATCCCATTAAAAAGTTAAAAAACAAAAGATCTAAATTCGTTAAAATACTTCAATGAGATATAATAAAAACTCAGATGTTTATCTGACTTCCGCGAGGCTGTTGACAGGTTGTTATTCAACTTATTGACGGGTTAAGATTTTAGTCAAGATTAGGGTTGTCATTGTCGATTCACTCCACGTAAACTAAATTGATATCCTTATTGTCCAAGAGAACTGATTGTATTATTCACAATGCCCCCTCAATAATAATAATCCGTGTTACAGAGTTTAACAGAGATACAGAATCCATATGAATTCCAATGCTTATCAGCATGCAGTCGTTCGACACACACTTTATTTTGTATTTCGATTTTGGTGATCTAAAAGCTTGCTCGCTCGACGTTATTTTGTCCTTAGTTTGAACTGCATGTCTGTCATTGACGTGTAATATTTTAACCCATATAATCGTTCAATCAATATTCAGCATTGTGCGCCTTAATAAAATAAATTAGAAAGTTTCTTCTGATACTCGGTCGGTGTATAGTACATGAGTACCTTCATGTATCCCTAGAAACATGACTGGTTCCATTCTAAAGTTGAAAAAGTGCAGAAACCTATATCACACATGCGTGTGATAAAACTTTATTTTTATCACACATTCTAGAATGTGGTGAACAAACCTTAATTTTAGATGGGTGTGTAATAATAAGGCATAACACAACGAGGTTCTGTATTTACACTACAATTAAACTTGATTTAAGTAAAGGAAGCTTGAATATTTCAAGAAAAATATCACCTTCGGCGGTCCGTTTACTTTTTCGCGGGGCGCTATTTTGTGTCGAAACATTTCATTCCCGTCCTAACGTCAATCAAATGAGTTACAAGTAATCAGAAGCATTCGTACATAACGTTTTCACACGAAGACCGGAGTCCACGTGTGGTGTATATAGCGCATTTCTCAATTTCTGCATTGTATTCGGTAACGTTGAATCCCAACGCAATCGTTGTATAAAACGTTTTCTGCAGTGCGCAGATTCTCCACCCGGGTGCTGAAGAGTGGTACGCAAGAACTGATAAAACCGAGGTTATTACGACGTGATATATTGGTGAAGCGCACCAATACAGTTCATTTATTCAACACCTCATCGGATGTAATATCCACATCCTAGTTGGCATTTCTTCTCAGGTACCACCATTTTAGCTATATTGTGTGTATGATACAAAAATATCATGTTTTTAACTCTTCACCCAACACGAATAGCAGACGACCCTTTCAAAAAAAATCCTGAACAACTAAAGCTTTTCATTGTTTGCCTCAAAAACATAGCTTATGACCACTCAATAGAACGAGTTCGACGAGCTCGTTCCAATAAGGGGTCATAAGCTATGCTTTTTAGGCAAAATTGAAAAAAACTGAATGACGATTTTCGGAATACACGTGCCAATTTTTGTCGTTACGTTGGGTAAAGGGTTTAACGCAACTTTTGAACCATTCTTGCATTACATTTTTATCAGAACTTTATATTTTTACATTTAAAACCTCTCATGTTTGTATCTCTCATTTTTGTGCAATATCATTTACATGTATTCATTAGCATTCAATCGCACTTTCGCCTTGACTAATCCAAGCGAAATTATGTCAATCAAGCTTACGTTAACTGTTGTATAGTATACGCAAGGCCTGTCCAAATACATTTGTAGGCCGAGAGCACTAAGCTAATCCCCATATAATTCGAAAAATGTTATTGATACGTGCATTCCCAAACATGTACCTTTGACCTTGCGGATTGTTCTAGATCTAGATCGGATTGTTTCAATCATCAATCAGAACTCCTCAGCGTTGTTCTAGAACACTGCATTTCCTTGAATATTAAATGACTCTCAATTGGAAATCGTTCTTTCTGATACAACCTTGTTCATACCCTGCGGCAACAAAAAACAAAATTCCCTTTCAGAAGTTTGTTCTGGGATTTATAGGGCAAAAATATTAAAACTGAAACAAATGATAAATAAAGCATGGCAGTCACAAAGGAAAACCCATGCATATTGAACGAGCGGTGAAGTTTGTTCTGAAAATCACTCACATTCGGGACAGTGCTTGTTTACAAGTTCTGATTCACTGGTAAAATGGGATCCGCTCACTCACGCCTGAAGTGAATGTCCTCTGAAGATGTTACCACGAGTTTGAACGATTGGCTAAAATTGACGAAATACTTGTGCTGCGGCGGTCATGATATAGCCAAAGATGTTGAAATCCCTTTCCATTTGTGTAAAGATGTTGAAATCCCTTTCCATTTGTGTATCATACAACATTCTACTATCTTGTTACATAATAAATTTCAACTGTCTTATTAAATACTAACTTTCTACCATCAAAAATTATCTCTGATAGGGCTTTAACCCTTTACCCAACGCAGATGATTTCAAAATTTATTATTTTAAATATCATTTTTTAATTTTTTTCAAAACATTTCAACAAAACCATATCATGTGACCCCTCTTTGGAACGAGCTCGACGAGCTCGTTTCAAAGAGGGGTCACATGATATGGTTTTGTTGAAATTGTTTGAAAAACAATATTTTTTCAGCTGCTGAATTTGCATATTACGCGGGCGGATGCGGGCGATTCGTTGGGTAAAGGGTTAAAAGTTTGATAAATTACATTTTCTGTTCCAGCAAAGTCACTCTTTTTACGCAGGTTATTCACTGTTCCACGAATATAAAAAGGAAACAAGAGATGCAGTCTGTTGATTTTTACATTAAAATATGGTCAACTGAAGAACTGTCACAACATGAAATTATCCAGCCACGGCAAAAATGGCAAAACATGGAACATGATGGCTGCGGAATTAAACTAATTTAATCTTGTTTGCCAGAGCTCAATGCAGCTGAATTGGTTAAATACACAGTTGCATTATGGAAGAAATGTTCTTGAAATTTCAGTATTTTGACGACAGTCTGCAGTGGGTTAATGTAGTCACCGGAAGGAGAAGTTGGATCGTCTTTTGGAAGCAGTGTAGATTCATTGGGGGTTTGCATTATTTATTTGCCATTGCCTTGCCTCCGAAGTCGCAAAGAAGCTTTTCAATGTAAACTTTTTGACAGTACATGTTTCAATTTCTTCATGAGTTATTTTGTAAAAACCTATATCAAACCATTTTTTGCAAATATTGTCCTTTCATGTTGTCTATTCAAACTCTGTATATTTACATTGTAAATTCATTTGAAATTACATATCTACTAGTAAGGAATCTGAAATTATTCTTAATCTTTTAGAAAATGTAACGCCATATCCAGTCAATGCTACCGACAAAAATCAATACTCAAATTTTAGTATTACTTTTTTTCCAATTTTTGCATCATATGCAAAGTGCAAGACATCAGAAGCAACTCGACCGCGATATTACTTAAATCTGTAATTTAAAAAAAAATTGATGCAGACGAATTTCCAGAAGTCACGACATTGCGAAGATATGAATGAAGTAGCCTAAAATTGATCCTATGTAAACAAAACACCATGACATAATTTCTGAATACACGTGATTTTTAATTTTACCTCGCCGCTTTCTAAATAAATGGTAGCCATGTACAACTAATGCGCATTATTTCAGTAATTATTGGACACTATTGCATTAAAAAAACTTTTATTATAAAAGCCGTTGAGCTGTCAAGAAAACCCACAATACGCGTATTGACAAGGCAATCCGAAATAGATTGCACGGGCGCGTACATAATAAACAGAAACACAAGTACAAAAACTTCATCTTTATTCCAATAAGAAAGCTAATTTGGACGAATATGGCATTGACATTTCACGGATTTTTCCAGGGTTCACCAACTGAATAGATCAGGATGAAAAAAGGCTGCCTACCTTTTTGAGAAAAAACAATAAAGTCTCACCTTCAAGTTAATTTATTTAATCAATATGCCCGCTTTCTTCCGAACGATATATGAAACGTATGGGTACTTTTGCATAACAAAACTTTTGGTCATGTCAAATGGTTAACTTATTTTTTTCAAATTTGTGGCTTTTTATCCAACCCTTTACCCAACGCAGACGATATCAAAATTTATTATTTTAAATATCATTTTTTCAAATTTTCAGAATTACCATTAGACATACTTATTTACTAAACATTATGAATGAAGACCTATTACAGCTGTAGTTTTGTGATTACGCCGTGCAATTCCATCAAATACCTTAATATCAAGGTGTGTTCGAGCTGACTAAATATCTATCCATTGGAATATCATTGACTGGAGCATGAAGGAATATCTGCATATTTTCTGAGCAAAGGTGCATCACATTACAGAAACGATTGTCCAAGCGCAAACTCCACGAAAGGTGGGTAAAAAAACCTTTAACATCGCGTCGAATCCATTATAGTATTTGACAAATATCAACGCGCAGACTTGACGCATCAAGGGGCATAACTCGGGTAGGGTACGGGGGATAAGAATCAATGACCCTTGTTGGCATTTTCCTTGTATTTCAAGCGCGCGTTCGGTCGCTGATTCCAGCTCCCCCATCTTCTATCATCGTTGTGATCTGTCTTAACCCCTTGAAACCTCGTTTCCTGGAATGATATCGCCTTTGTGTACACATACAGTGAGATGGATTAGTCCAATGTCAGTATACAATGAGGTAAAAATAATAACTGCAGACTGCAGCCGTCAAGCTGCAGACAGCAGTTATTATTTTAATATCAGTGCCCCGTTAATAGACGTCTTATAATAAGATAAAATGGGGCGAAATTGTGCATTGAACCGAAAAATCGGTCTTGGGCAGAACCTTAACCGCACTGCTCTAAAATGACTGCAAAATATTGCAATATTTTTGCTATTTGACAATTTATGTTGTGAAATTTGTACGATTCATATTTCATTCGTTGTTTTATTCAATTTTAACATATTAACACTTTTTTTCTATGCAAAATTTGCAGTTAATAGTATTTTATGTGAAAACTTTGAGTATAACACTTTTGGAGATTGTGAAGTTGGACGAGATACGTACAGTATTGTTTAATATTCTGTTATATCGTATAGCCCTTTACCTAATGGAATGACAAAGATCACTATTCAAATTTTTAAGTTTTTCCATATTTTTTTATTAACCCTTTACCCAACGTAATGGCCAAAACCGGCCAGCGCTATTCTCAAAAATCGCCAATTAATTTTCATTATTTTTTTCATTTTTTTGTCTCAAAAACATAGGTTATGACCCCTCGTTGGAACGAGCTCGTCGAGCTCGTTCCAACGAGGGGTCATAAGCTATGTTTTTGAGACAAAAAATGAAAAAAAATAGTTATTCAAGAATTATTTTTGCAAGTGTCGTCTGCTTTTCAGGTTATGTAAAGGGTTAACTTCATACCTTCATTTGAACGAGTGCGTCAAGTCAAGCTCTATTCAGTGACTGAACATAAGTCTTTGTATTAATCATTTACCTAATGTTACCAGTGGCAACATCGGGAAGTTGATTAGTGTTTGTTTACTGTGGTAAACAAGTTCTGCTTCACTGGTAAAATAGGTCCCGGAACTAACACCTGGAGTTGAAAATCCTCTAAAGTGGGCAGCATAGGTATAAACGATTGGTTCAACTTGATTTCATATCTATGTTGCGGTCATTAGCTAGCCAAAGATGCTGAAAGTGACCTTAAACACCAATATATAAATATTTACCCAGTGTAGCGTTTTTTATCCGGTCAGATTTTATTCTTTTAAAATCTTTCCTCTAAAACTTAGCTCGTCTCATTGAGGGGTCACAAGCTATGTTTTGAGGCAAAAATAAAAAATTTCAGTTATTTCAGTTATTCAAGAATGTCATCTGTTTATGATGTTAGGTAAAGGTTGAGGGAAAAATATCAAAGATTTTCTTCAATCCTCTGCACACTGATGCTGAAATATCAAAATTTCAAGCCGCAAATTTTCCCATGATACAACTAGAAATTTAACCAAGTCAATCTTGTTTACCAGAGCTCAATGAGCTCTGTCAAACAATATTCAACTGATTAAATTCACAATTGCATTATTGGAACATTTTTTGCTTGAACGTTTGATATTTTGGCATCAGCGTACAGAGGGTTAATTTAGTAAAACAGTTACTGATGCTGTCAGCATAATATTTTAGTTAAATGATTTATGTTGTTTGTCATTTGTCCAAATGAGTTCTTACCAAAATATGTCTTCGAGCGATTACTTGATTGACCACACCACATATATAAACTTTGGCAAAAGAAGTTTATTTTTGATGCAGATACGACTGAAAGTACTCTGTTAATTTCCCCGACTACATTCCCTCAGACTACTACTTCTTTATTCCCTCATATTATGTCATGTATACGTACAGTTAAAACTAGAAGTCCTGTCATGAAATGCGATCAAATAGCACGTCGGTCTGCGCGTTAATCTACGCGTTGTGACCCTAGTAAGGCTATCAAATTCTATACATATAGCCTGTGCACAAGCAATGTTTCAGCCAATGGATCTCCGGGTAACCCAGAGGACCATTGCCTGTGTTTGCTTTGAATAACCAGAAGAACCTACCATGCTTCGGATGCCATTCGATATGTCAATTGCGCGCCATTCGTACGCGCAATTAAGTCTAGATAAGCGTACAGTTCGCGACAGGACTTCTAGTTTTAACTGTACACATATTTGCACATTCCAACGAAGCCTGAAAAGTCACCAAAACACAACTAACGAAATGCTTTCCATTCGAGGAATCTTATTCATTCGACGTCGAAGAGAATCGAAAATTCTTTTTCTCGACGTGGGAAATGATCATAGAACTTCCGACCAATATTAGCTGTGCACAGCATCAACGGGTGTCTTTAGTGGTTTGCGTCAATGCATTGCATCGCTAACGCCATTTTCTATCGGAAATTTCCTAGCGTGGACCTCCAGAATTAAATGAGCGTGTACCCTTATCTAATGGAGAATGATTTCCAATTTTATATGCAGTATCCGTGATTCTGATTTACAACTGACAATATGTTCTGATATTTCAAGTTTATTTCGACCTGACGAAGTTCAGAAATTTAATTAGATTCTAAATCGTCTGGAAAACTCGAAATTGTCGAATCGTTGATATGTTATCATTACCATAGCAAGTGTCTCCTCTTGAGCTCTTCTCCAATCATCGACTCTCTTTTACAGGAGACCGGATGACAGAAAAAGTGTCCAAAAAGCGGAGTATTCCAGGCCGTAATCAAAATAGTTTCGGAAACGGTCATTTTGATTACGGTTTGGAATACACGACGTTTCAGAATGATTTTCCCATGCAGTTCAGTCTCCGTTGCATTTATTTATTTATTTATTTATTTATTTATTTATTTATTTATTTATTTATTTATTTATTGAGATTGAAGACACTTTCTTCAGCCAGGGTCACTTCGTGTCGGTCAGTTTTACGTGTTGAGGAAGCCGAGATACTCTTAGACTTCCAAACCTACTAACTCCTCACAAGCAGGGTTAGCATTGGTTGTGGGCAAGTGTACCATTGACGTACAGTACGCCTTAGTACACAGCGTCACCGTGCACCACATCGGTAATCAGGATAAAGTGCCTTGCCCAAGGGCACAATGCAGTTACGGCTTCTTAGGATCGAATCGTGAACCTTTCGGTTTAAAGTCCAGTGCTCTAACCACTGAACCACTGCGTTTCCTTCCGTTGCATGCAATACTTGAGTGGAGACTGACAATATTTGGGATAAATTGCAATATATATATCAATATCTATGGACGAGCAGTGAGATTCGATTTGAAATCATGTGCTTGATTCGATTCGTGTTTCAGTTCGACACTGGCAGAACAGTTTCATTCCTTCAGGAGTGTCTATAGTGAGATGATAATATTTTTTCAGTGATTGGGATGGAGTGTTGTTTTCCGGTATGGTGAACATTTTAAGAAATTAAAAGTTTCCGAATGAAAACGAAACGAGTGACATTTCGGAGATTATTTCACGCCTATTCTTTGAAAATCCTATATACAGCAAAACAAAACCATGAAGAAAATGAAAATCTGTTCCGCACATATGTGCGGAATGGAAATCGTTGACGGACTATTTTTTAATAGAAGCGAAATTTCACTGGAATTTTCTACAAATCGTGTAACGCAATTACAATTTGAATCCCCAGCGAAAGCTAAAAATCGTCCCCTGAGTTCAAATGTGCTCTATATATGTGCCAGCAGGCACGAGTGCCCGTGCGGAAGGATAAAACGACAGGCCACAGGAACACATTGGAACTCAAGGGACGAAATAGTAACACGGGTTTCCCTCGCAAATTTGGTTGGCGATCATATGTGTTCTTTTTGTTGATAGTTGTCAAATGAATTGCTGATTGTCCTTCTAATAATTGTTTTTAGCTCAGCTTGACAAAGTCAAGATAAGCTATTGCCATCACGCGTGAGGAAGTCTGTTAATCTGTGAGTCTGTTCACATTTTCTTTTAGCATAGGCTACACCCCGTAGTTCTTGTCCGATCGTCAGGAAATTCAGTATGCAGGTTTAGGGGTCATGTCTAGATGAGAACGTCCCCTTTTAATCGCGATCGGTCAACCGTGATGGCTGCCCGAGCCCAAACCCCGAAAACCTTTAGGACAGTCTACAGGTCGTATTTATGAAGGGATTTCATTGTAACTTGAGTTACAATGAAATATACAGAGGCATCCACAGAGTGGTAGGATGCCTCTGTATAATATCTAGATGACAACGTCTCCTTTTGGTCATGATCTGTCAACCGTGACGCCTGCCCAAGCCCGAAATCCAAAAACTTTTAGAACAGTCTGCGGGTCATATTTAATATGGAGGGATTTCATTGTAACTTTGTAGGATGTCTCCGTATGATGTCTAGATGATAACTTCCCCATTTGGTCGTGATTGGTCAACTGTGATGGCAACAGGAGCCCGAAGCCCGAAAACCTTTAGCACAGTCTACAGGTCATATTTATGAAGGGATTTCATTGTAATTTGGTAGGATGACTCAGTATAATGTCTAGATGAGGACGTCTTCTTTTGGTTGCGATCAGTTGACCGTAATGGCTACACAGACCCGAAGCCCGAAAACCTTTAGCACAGTCTACAGGCCGTATTTATGAAGGGATTTCGTTGTAATTTGACAGGACGACTCGTTTTGGAATAATTTCACTGTAACTTGGTAACTTTCGTTGACGTAAATTAACTGTGAGGGCCACATACATTAACTATGAGGGTCGCATTAACCCACCCCTCAGTTCTTTAGTACAGTGTACACCTCATATTATTTTTATTGAAAACATAGCATACAGGGAACATTAAATCGATTAACAAACCATTATCCGCCACTGTCTGCCCTTAGGTGTTCGGGGTAGCTTCGTTTCTGTTATCAAACACTGGGTACTGTGGTCGCGAGAACACATGTCCCAAAGATGTAGTGCAAATATTTGTATTACTCTAATATAACTCAAACTAAAGGCTCCAAACTTAACTGTACTGCTCGTAGGAAATTTGACAAAAGAGTGTGGGATGTTTTTCCTGGGAGCAAATAGCTTGCATGTCCAACGCCTGTTACATCAAATATGTTTGATATTATTTGATTCGCGTGTCCAATGGTTCAGAGTGTGTGGGGGGTGCGAGCCAGATAACTTACGACGCCTACACTATTTTTATCGTTTGTGGTAGAGTTCTGTGAATCAGGCCAATCAAAATAAGCTTCCATTTAATGTGACTTGTACAAACTATTTCACTAGCTGCAAGAAGCATTTCATTGGCTCGCGCGAATTCTGGCGACTCGCAACGAACAATCAGATATTTTCTTACATCATTGTGTAACAGGGTCACATGCGTTGTTTTCCAAACACAATTTTCAATGCCTGTATTATATCGTGTAAAGTTGAAGACACACAACAATCGCGGTATAAAGATTAGGAATACATTATACATACGTTTGTAATCTCGAGGTCCAATCATCTCCACTCGGTAGATCTTTGCTCGAAACAAACTGGACAGCATGATGGCAAACTTTTAACTCTTTCAACACTGAGTACCTGAATGCGATTGTCATATACAGCACTGTTTATTGCGATTGTGTGAACCCATTTTATATTTTCAGGGTAGTCCAGTGACAATTCAGTCCAACAGGTCTCACGTCGCTGTGGGCAGCGATGCTTTCCTGGGGGAACACTGGAAACGCCGTTCCCCTACTTTTGTCTAAATGGAAGCGCTGTTCCTCTGCAATTCCAAGGCTTGAATGGCTTGACCTTCACGAATATACAACACAGTGAGCACTCACTCGTCTTGCTAGCTGCACTGAAACTCATTTTAGCTGTGTGGAACTGGCGAAAGCCGCATCCTAACAACAATGCCCACTCTTTTTCATAAGTTTTGGGAAATAAATTTAAAAATTGTTTCGGAAGTGGACACCCGGACCCGCTACTACGAGAGGGTTCTTCCAAATAACGCATCTCGCGTCGTCCATCGCTGTGCGTTGAGAGCCCGTCCGGAGCGGGCGCTCAGCGCGCGGTGATGGCCGACACAAGACGCGGGCCGTTTCCACACTCCTTAATTTAGGAAAGCATCACTGCATGCAGGGCTGTTGAATTAAATTGCTGCTGCCTTTACTTAATTATTGGTCGTCCTTTATGTTGTGTGCGGCGACCCGACGTATCAATTTTTTTAACGCTAAGGGTTGAAAGAGTTCTAGCATTTCATTAACATAGATGATAATTTTGCAATTCTACAATTTACTATAAAGGCAATTGTTAGCATAACATATTTATTAAGGTTGTTTATTTGTTAAACATTTTTTCTTCTTCAAGCATTTGTCTTCCTTTAATAAATTCTTCAGTTTTTGTTAAATTGTTTTGTTTTATGTTTTTTCAAAGACTCCATCTCCATGTCTGATAGCCATTATTTAAAAAAAGAAGTCGGTATTTACACTTATAGCAACATATTTATGTTCGAAATAATATTCCGATATCTTCATAATTCCTGTTCCAATTATTCTCTATAACACCCCCACCCCACCCCGACAACGGGCGTAGAATTGATTCTTTTCTTATTGATGAAGCATATGCGACATTCAGGAAATAAAGCAGTCATTTAGAGACAGGGTGGTGATAAGCTACTCTTCTAGAAAAAGGTTTTTGGAAAAAGATCGACGGCAATATGAGATCATAATGATATATTCAGAGTGGAAAGAAGTTAACTCATCCTTCTTTTCTGTACGGGCAGTTTGTAGTAGTTACCATCCTATTCGTAAATTTGAATAACCTG
Organism: Pictodentalium vernedei; assembly: GCA_031216915.1. Classification (NCBI taxonomy): domain Eukaryota; kingdom Metazoa; phylum Mollusca; class Scaphopoda; order Dentaliida; family Dentaliidae; genus Pictodentalium; species Pictodentalium vernedei. Next base: position 349,995,098 of record CM062296.1, on the reverse strand, counting down.
CCCACGTGCGGTAACACCGAGCTGCATAGTGGTGAGACAGCGACGGCGTAACATTTTTGAAAGTATTGGGGCGTAAACACAAAATAGGGCACTATACATACCGAAATTCGCCCGCATACAGTATGCGTTCGAAGTTCGGTATAGTATAGTGCCGTATTTTTATCGGCGCAACCATATGCACTGTGTTTTGCTAGCGGATTAATAGATCATCAAAGGCCCGGGATTTTACAAATATTCAAAACCGTGAAAGTGCATTTGAAGGGGAGAAATCCATTGCTACTAAATGTATTGTACTGTATGGAAAATGGACATCGATTTCAGAATAAATTTGGATCACTGCTGAATGGCGATTGCTAGTTCATCTGTGGACATCGATGTGTTCGTGTGGAGGTTTAAGATAAGATATTCCCGCCTGTCTGTGGAGGCAACTTTCTTTTCTGAAGGCAGGGACACTGTTTGGTAAGAACTGGGGGGGGGGGGGGGCTGATGACCTGTACCCCTCCCCTCCCCTTCACAGCACAGTACAGGATATTCAAATTCATGAATACCGACAGCAGAGTAGGTAGCTAACACTCGGTCTTTTGGTTTAAGGAAGATAAGTTATCGAACAGGCGCGTAGCCAGCTATTCCATGCATTTAATGAAGTCATTTATCGATTACGATTAGTAGCTTTAAATGTCTCTGACCCAGAAATCCAAACTTTACACGATGTTTTTTTAACCGGACAGTAGCAGAGAGGAGATCCAAAAGCCTCCCTTCATTTCTCCAGCGGGGATTATAATTTTGTCCACAAATAAAATGAAAGAATTCTTCAGACTTCTCATGACTATGATTCTGAGTCGCATTTTGTCAATAATTTTAACTGTAAATACTTTGTTCCAGGGGAATTCCATTTGAAGGTTTACAGTTTGAAACCATCCCTATCTTCTTTAACCTTGACTGCAGAAGTTCCAATGCTAACTGAGACGCACTCAATTATTTGTTAAGCACCTTACATCACAATGAAATTTTTGTTTTACATTTTTATACCCCCCCCCCCCACCCCCCCAAACAAAGTTTGGGTGGTATATAGGAATCACCCTGTTCGTCCGTCCGTTTGTCCGTCTGTCCGTCAGTCTCCGTCTGTCCGTCTGTCCATCCTTATAAGCGCAACTCCTCCTAAACCGTTTGAAGAATTTTCATGAAACTTTACACAATGGAAGAACTTCATATGAAGATGTGCATGAAGCAATATAATTCCGTTCTGACATTTCCAAGGAGAGATAATGTAACTTATACATTTCAGACGCGGCGGGTATCACTCTGCGAGCTTGCTCACAGTACCTCCAGTTGAATTAACTTGGGTTTTTAAAATACTTGAACTACCACTTAACAGGATACCAAGATATATTAACCCTTTACCTAACATGAAAAGCAGACGACACTTGCAAAAAAAATTATTAAATAACTAATTTTTTTCATTTTTTGTCTCAAAAACATAGGTTATGACCCCTCGTTGGAACGAGCTCGACGAGCTCGTTCCAACGAGGGGTCATAACCTATGTTTTTGAGACAAAAAATGAAAAAATAATGAAAATTAATTGGCGATTTTTGAGAATAGCGCTGGCCGGTTTTGGCCGTTACGTTGGGTAAAGGGTTAACCAACACAAGATCAGATGATGGGAGAGGTGGTGCAGGGGTTTATATTAAAGAAGCTTTAAATTATACATTACGTCTCGACTTAACAGATTTCATTCCACATGTATGCGAAACTTTATTGCAGAAATTGCACCCGCCCCCCCCCCCCCTCCCAACCTGATCCCCCGGTTGTCATCGGTGTAATATATAGACCTAATAGTCTTCTCAGAGTTGCTTGGCTCTATTTGTTTCTAAACATTCCGTGATAACCAATTTGATTAATTCTGAACATAAGAAGTGTCTACTCTGTGGAGATCTCAATATTGATTTACTTAAAATTTCAACTCATTCGAAAACAAATGACTTTGACGACATGATGTTCAGTCAAGGTTTCATCCCAACCCTCCCTTATTGTCCATATCTTCAGTAATATTAGAACACCAAATTTCAGTAGTGGCATAATACTAAGCGACCTTGTCGACCATTTTAGAACGTTTTACATAGAAGGAAGCTCAAAATCCTCCAAAGAAAATTTAACTAAGAGCATTAGAAATATCTCTGCCAATAATATTCGGGATTTTTTTAGGACCATGGTCTGTGGTTATGATTACAGTGAAGTTCTAAATTCAAATTGCCCAAATGAAAGCTTTGAAAAGTTCATAGAAGTTAATACACGAGCGTTTGAAGAAGCTTCCCTTTCAGGCAAATTACATTAAAGAAGGAATGCATAAAACGCCAATCTTCGCTCACCAAAGGTCTTTATGTTTCATCTACATATAAATCCAAACTTTACCATAAACAGCTCAAACACCCCATAGATGAAAATAAGAGAATCTACAAGACATACTGCAACATGTTTAATAGACTTCTGAGACATTACAAGAAAACATATTACAATACGGCTCTGCAAGAAAATAGAGAGATTATGAAAAAAAACTGGAAACTACTAAATGAGGCAATCTAAAAATCCCGTAAAACATCCAAATTTCCCAGCACTTTCAAGTACGATAACGAAGAACTGACCAACCCTGTAGATATAGCAATATCCATTTTAATGATTTCTTTTCGAACGGGGCCAGTCAACGATTAATAATATTCCCGAATGTAATACTCATTCCTCAAGCTATTTGCGATGCAACTTTACAGAAAGTTTTTTTGTTAGTCCAACTACTGAAGAAAAGGTCATTAACACCTCCAACCAATTAAAATCTAAATTTACCAGTGATTGCAATGATCTGTCAACAACTATTATCAAGCAAACCATTATAGAAATAGCTCCCTCATTAACACACATTATCAACTTGTCCTTCGAAACGGGTATAGTCCAAGACGGAATGAAAATCGCAAAAATAATATCTTTGTTTAAATCAGGTGACACTAATTCGTTTAATGATTATCGCCCAATTAGCATTCTCCCAACCTTCTCCAAAATCTTGGAGAAAATACTGTTAACACGTCTATACAGTTACCTCCTGGATAAAAATATGTTACACCAGCACCAATACGGTTTTAGAAAGCGACGTAATACGATGTTATACATCCTTCAAATTCTCCGACGAATGTTGGACAGTAGCCCCCAGGATGTTAGCCCCCAAGAGCTTAATGGTCTTAGTGGACACTAGCCCCCAGAAGAGTTTCTTAGTTGGACTTTAGCCCCCAACAGAGAAAAACATAGGTGGACGTTAGTCCCCCACTCAGAAAAATGAAGTGGATATTAGCCCCCAATTAGTCAACTGCCCCCCCCCCCCCCCCCACACACACACACACACACTCAGAAAAATGAAGTGGATATTAGCGCCCCAATTAGTCTAAACTTGGGCCCAATGTCCGTAATATAATTATATTACGGAATTTGGGTCTAAGTTTGGACTACCCCCAATGTACATTTTAGGCTATTAGTCTCACATTTAGTCAACTCCCCCCTCCCCCCACCCCCCACTCAGAAAAATGAAGTGGATATTAGCGCCCCAATTAGTCTAAACTTGGGCCCAATGTCCGTTATATAATTATATTACGGAATTTGGGTCCAAGTTTGGACTACCCCTAATGTACATTATAGGCTTTTAGTGAATGCGGTAACAAATAATACGGGGGCGCGGTGGCTCAGTTGGTAGAGGTGCAGACTGCAAGCCGAGAGGTCCTCGGTTCGAATCCCACCTGCGGCAACCGCGTTGTGTCCTTGGGCAAGTCACTTCACCCCGATTGCCTACATGGGGGCACGATGACGCTGTGTACTGAGGCGTACTGCACGTCGATGGTGCGCATGTCTTCAACCAATCTAACCCTGCCTGTGCTGCGGTGCAGAGTTACGATGTTGGGGAGCTGACAGCTGCTCGTCGTTGCTCGGTGGTTCTCTCCGGGTACTCCGGCTTCCTCCACCAGTAAAACTGTCACGGTCACGATTAGCCATTGTGCATAAGTATGTGACCTTAAACACCAATAAATAATATAAATAACAAATAATACACTATTAAAAAAGCAAATCTATATATGTGAACAATATGAAACGATAGCAAAGAATATGAAGATTTTAGACTACTTTACTTTCTGTAGTCGAATAACCAATGGCATTCAAAAACTGACAAATGTCCCTCTTTTCGTTCTTGTATTCCAAACACGATGCTTTTAATCGCTTTTGCAATTTTGAAGCATTTCTTTGCACTCGTTTGACTACAGGGTCACCTTGTCGCATTCTCTCTATCTCAGTCAGTGCATTGGTGTTTTATAGCTTTGTTATATGTCACTACTCATCTAAAAATGTTAATCCTCAGAGTCATATTGACTATAGTTTAATAACACCTTGAATGGCTAGAAGTTCCTAGTTGGAGATTAGTCTGGAGATGTTAGTAGTATGTAATGTGGTTTTCATGTCGTATTTGCCGGACCTCGGTGCCGGACCTCGGTGCCGGACCTCGGAAGTGACGTCATGTCACGTGATCCAGTGCCGCCGTGTTGTGTTGTCATCGTAACCCGCGTGAGCGGCCATGTTGTGACGTCATTTCCATGGTGATACGTGGTGTGAGTGCGCATGCACAGCGCGTGTTGTTAGGGTGATACGTGTTTCCATCGTCCATTTTGTATACTGGAGGCCGCCATCTTGGTTTCTATGGTAACACGTGGTTGCTACGTTACCCAATTTTTCTGCAATGGGACGGGGTATGTTCGGAGGGTATGTTCCTTTGTAGAAGAGTAAACTAATTACCACAAACAACCCGACAATCTCTCCAAATCACCAAAATCTACCCAACTTTTACTATTTCGAATTCTTTAAGAATTCTCTGCTTCTATCTATATATGCATTAGTTTTCGACTATCTAGCCATGTTCCTTTGTTCTGGAGTATACTCCAGTAGCGTAGAAGAGCCTATTAGTTGGAATAGTTTACTTTATTTTTACTATATTTAGCAATTTCTGGTCTATTCTTGTTAGTTCTGACCCTATTCCAAGTACTCTTGTTGTTTCATATATCTAGATCATTATCACCAATCAGATTGTTTGATTTCCCATAATCTCTATGCCGGGTTATCTCCCCTTATTGCAGTGAAGTTCTATCCGATTCTCAACACCTCTATATCCAATGGCCATATCCAATGGAATCCCTTATTGTGAAACACCTGTGGCTATGGAATCCCTTTTTTGTCATATGAGGCCATGAGGGCTATGTAAAAGCCCTCAATGAGTCCTCATTTATTATCCTTCATAGCCTCGTTGAATTTTGAGGTTATGAGGACCATTAAAAATCCCTAAATGAGGTATAATTTACTACGACTCTTGTGGCATAGCAGGGTTAAGTACCCCGGATAACTGATCGTCTAGTGGTTTTTCGTTCGGACTATAATCGTGGCAAAAATGGCCACAGGACAATTTAAGTGTTCAGTCTTAAGTTCAGTCTTAAGAGGCAACCAGTTCTGTAGAGTCTGCAACAATTCTTGATACTGCAGCCGCAGCAAAAGGGTGAAGTCAAAAACACATAAAATGTACTTACAGTTTTCTACACTTTTATTAAAACCCTAAGTAAAGTTCCTACAAGTTAAACTTGAAACAAATTCTCTCTCTGGTAAATGTTTGAAAATATCAGATACGAAATGAGACTAAGTCGAAATTATCGCATCGCTCTCATCGCGTCCTGTGTCTGGAAATGTTGTCTGGCCTGGCAGCGTTCGGCGGCATCCTTCCACGAGAATAGGAGAGTGACTTCTTGTATGTACGGAAGACCAGAGAGAAGTCCCGTCTCGGGTGATTCCGTTGGCTTAAATACGAATTGAATCGTGTCTACTCGGCAGAATTTACGTCATAAAACACCACAAAACACCACATATACCCCAAGATGGCGGAGAGGTATTTCTTAACCCCTTACTTCCATCCAGGAATAGAAGGGCATCCGGTGGGTATCCTATGCTAAGAGTATGCGTTCTCGCATTTAAAAGGATGCTGGCAATTAATAGGTGTATAACCGCAAAACCAGTCGGCCATCTTGTGAACGTGCAAGATTGCACAATTCTCAGAGCTGAAACTGATACTGGGTGTGTTGAGGTTAGGTCGGGTCAGTATACAATGCTAAAACCTGTCAAAAGCATTCTGATGGGGTTATTATAGGTTAGGCTTTTACTAGCTCATATGCCAGTCATAATTGCAAATACTGTCAAAAACACCTTTTTACAATAAGTGCATAAAGTACTTCTGTAGGTCAGTTGCACTGCTATTATGCAATGCAAATATACGAGGAATTGAATAAAATTACATAACTTGGGCTTGAAAACAGCGTTTACTTATTAAAGTTTATAACAGAGAATTATTACCAAGTAGGACTTGGCCACTCTGATTAACACATTAACACTTCGGGAACCAAGATTCTCGAGTGCAATCATAAGACTCCGACGCACCCCACGGAGGTTAACCCGACGCGCTCCGTGGAGGGGCTCCGTGGAGGGCATTTCGTTACAATCCTCCCAACCAAGACGCGAGGTCCGGTAAACTTTTAGCGGAGCTCGAGTCTGGATCAGATGAATTCCAGAATTATCAATAGTGATCAGGATAGTGACCAGGATCACCAGGATCACCGGCTGACCGGATCCAGGGAAACTGGATGACCAATCACCCGCGGTGACCAAGATGCTATCAGCATCACGGTCAACACAGTGACGGGAATCCATGACCAGGATCAGTCACTACCGGTTTTTAGGGAGAAGAAATGCACTACAGGGAGTATTTATTACGGACTAATAGTATCGGAACGCCACCAGACAACAGGAATCACCTTTTCTCCTAAGGTATTACATTCTTACATTCTGAATTCCTGAAAGTATTAAAGATAACAATAAATTCTACCTGATTCTGTTAGCGTGGAAAAACTGATAATTACGGATCATAAAATCGAAGCTATGCTTCTTCAAAGGAGTTCCCCATAGGAGGTCAAATCGACACAGAGGACAACTTTGTTTTTGCTGCATCCAAGTTAACCCACAATAGAGATGTACTATCTGAGTACATTGAGGACAACGATATGCTTCACGTGGCCCAACAATGTCCAACAAGCATATTGCACATTGTCTCCCATCTCCATCAACTATATTTTGTCTGGCTTGAAAGATTCGAAGGCTTGCGTACATTTCAAGCGAGTATTGCAAGACTTGATGACTGTATTGTGCATTTTCCCATTCATATGTATGTTCCACCTGCACATGATGGAACGTTTCACCAATTATCATTCGATATTCGCGAGGGAAATCTGGTATGGAGATTTGACTATATTCACTAGGGCGAAATGGACGGACCGGAGTCGATGTGATGAATAGATCGATCCCATTCTCTGATTGATAGGGAATTCGTTGATCATAATAAGTTCCGTCCCACCGTGGGTCATTCCAATAGCGAATAACACTTACACGGCTTGATCGTGCTGCCTCCCAAGGGGTTGCTAATCGAGCCTCATGTTCGATTACCACTATGTGAGGCATCACCAGTTCGCGTCCTACTTCCGTTGTATGGAGACAATACCGGTATAAAACTTGAGTTCGAATCAATTCTAAGTGACCGGTGACTTCGTTTAACTGGACCATATCCCACACACGGATTTTGCGCTGAAAAGCGGAAGCTCCGTTGTGAAAGATCATAGGTACAGGTATACGAAATCTCTGTGTCCAATACTCTAGTTGCTCCGGAAGAAAATCTTCCGAAGTAGGGTTAACTTTACGGTAGGCATATGCCGTGGCCATTTTTCACGGATTCAATATTACTTATAAACTAACTAAAAACGTGTTGAAACTAACTACAACAATTAAATATCAAGTGCAATAACCAAATTATCAAATTAAATGTGACTGACTATACTCTAAAACTGGAAAATAAGAAATAATTTCAAACCTTAAAAACTATTTTACACTATGCTACAGCTGTGCCGTATGAACAATTCTACTTTCCCCGTTAACGGTTCTTCGTTAGTTTTTAATCTGTTGTCGATAGTGACAAGACTAGGAGTCACGTCTAGAATGTCACTATATAATTTTGAAAAGAACTTTTTCGTTTACTTTACGTAGGTACTTTGTTGTTTGCGCAAGAAAAATATTATACAATAATGTCTAAAGATGACAACAGTGCCCGACGGCACGCAGCTGTAGAGGTCGCCTTTTTAACTTCTGTCATGTCATACGCAACTTAAAACTGATATGGATCCATTTCAGCTGGTACTGGAAGCTTCGGCTCGTTACCGATACCCCACCTTATGGGTGTACGGCAGTGCGGGCAAGAAGCTGGCTCAGGAGCACCGGCTTTTGATCTGGCCCATGCAATACCACAAGAGTAGTGGATTTGTTGTTTACATTGGCCACATTCAAATAAATCCTGCCAAGTTTTTGAAATTTCTGCTAAGCAGATGCAGCAAGGGTCCCCAAGACCCTTATAATGAGTTTGTACCTCCTGCGTCTCATTATATTTAATAATTTGGCTGCGTAAACTAAAACGTTGTAATCGTCTTCCCTCGTGTCGGATTAAAGCTTCACGAAGGAGCCGATACTGCTTTTGCTGTTTCTCCAATTCATAAGTTTTCTGTACGTTGCCAGGAGGAAAGAATCGTGCAGGGTGCATTTGGTGCTGATAAAATCCATATGAATCATCAGCATCTTCACTGGCGGGATATGTACTTCCAGGGAAGACCTCATGACTCCTGAATGGACGGACCAAGCCAGGATTGGCTATTAGGTCCAGTTCAGCATCCAATTGATTTCGCCCATGGTCATAATATCGGCCATTCCAACAGGGGTCAGTGACACAATGAATGACCTCGTCAGGACCGGGACCAGTGACGTCATGGGGTTCACCTTCGGTGGGAAACTCTGGAAGATACAAGAGATGGGGAAATATTACTTTTCTTTCCTCAGAGAGATAAAAACGATACCCAAGTTGATGTTGCATTATCTCTGTCTGGCCATTGGCAGGATTATAATGTCTCGTGTTCCAAATACGAATATACCTTAAACGGCGACGTCGCCATAAATCTTTTGGAAAATATAGAGAATGACCATGACAGGGAGCCGCTGCTTTATGAAAGCCTGCGCGTTTATGTTCTTCAAATCTTGCCCATTCCTCATAAGTATGGCAAGGAGTGACAGCATGTTGGTAGGCTTCGCGTTGATGTAAATCGTACATGGCCTGTTCTTCGGCAAATTCGTCGAATTCCAAAGTAGTTGCTGAAGCCATACCAACAAGAAAATTTAATCAAATATAAAATAGAATATAACTATATTTAAAAGAAACCACTATGTTACCAATAGTATTATGTTTATACACTAAAATTTACACTGATAATTCGCTCCCCTGGGTTCGTCTGTAACTTGGTGCACTCAATCAACACTCTTTCCACCAACTTTCAAATTTGTTTGCCCTGATACTGGAGTCCTGTGTGTAACTTATCTAATACACTCCAGGAACTCCGATTTTATAAAAACTGTTACACTGCAGTGCAGAATTACTAACTTTGGGAAATTTTTCACTAGTAAACAAGACAAACACAGACGACCCGTTATCGTCATGGATCAGGTTTCCAATGAAGGATTATACATAAATTGGGAAACCAGATTCATGAAAATCTTATATATATGTAGTAGTCTACGTAGACTTTTCTGTTTGTTGTTGCTTATTAAAGTTTTCACTTCTCAATCTTCACTCTGAAGGTTTTCATTTTGTGTTGGCAACTGATAATGCCGATACACAGTATTTGGGCCTGTTCGGTAATCAAACGTTGACCCTGTGAAATGTCCAATATAATCTGGGTGGTATTGACGATAGACAACAAAGGGTTGAAAACTCCTTGGTCGGCCATCTGAGTGATATCGTGCTCGTCTACGATGACTAAAGTCACGATATCTTGCACAGAAGGGAGTAAACTCTGCTACATTTCTTCGCATGTGAAATCTATGATGTACACTACTGGTAGTAGCCACCCGGTGACTATAATACCGTAGAGGTTCACTTACCTCACCCTGTTCATTGATTTTTGGATATTGTAAATCAGGGCAATTGTATATCACTAAATATCTAGACCTATTTGCAAAAGTTAAATGAGTATTAACAGCGCTGTCATAATAATATATCAACTCTCGCTCAACCTCTATATATACTATATTCAAATCCATATCAAAATATTGACATCCAAAGACATCCTCAATGCCTAAGAGATCTGTATCTTTCATAAAATCTTGTTCATATGTATTGGGTCGTATGATATCTCGATCAAATTCATGAGGAGAGGTCAACGGGCGAGGTGTTCTGAAAAACTCGCTCCTTGCCCACTCCCACGGCCTCGGTCGAATATCGATTATAGGTTCTGAGACAATATTAGTAGATAATGGAGCAATTTGTCTTGCTTCTACATCACTTAAAGGAGGGGTGTGTACGTCTAATCCAAGATCAGCTCGTGCAAGTTCATTTTGTATCACACTGATACCTGACTCTGCAACATCAGTGTCCAGAACAGTGGTAGAATCACTAGGCAACGAATCACTTGTAGGTGTGGTCATACTGGAAGAAGTATGTGATCTCATTGTTATATCATAAACAAATCCACCGAGTCCATCTTGGCTCTCGGGGTCCCGATGAATAATTGCATCATGGGTTCTAACAGGTAATCTTGGAGGAAGGACTAACGTTTCCACTGTATCCGTAGGCGAATAAGGTGGAAGTCGTTGAAGTCGTTCCGGTGTAGATAGTAAAATGGAGTCAGTAGGAGTTTGAACACTACTTGGAGGAGTCGACAAAAGGTCGGAAAATGCTATAGAAGGTGATGGTGATTCTTCTATTGATGCCAATACAGATACACTATTATCAGATGAATTGCTATTTATATTTACGTTTATACTAGATGAATTAGTGTCTTGAAAAAGTTCTCGTGAAACAGTACTATTACTGTCAGTTCCAGTACTAACTGTACTTGAAGTTTCATCATCATATAAAGTGTCACGATCATTATAATAACTCTGGTAATCAGGGAAATCATCGAGCCCACTGTCAACACTAGAATCAGATTCTGCCATTTGTACACTGGTCACTGAAACAAAAACACACAGTGTGTGAACTACTGTTTTTCAGTTTCTTTGTCTATATCAAACATAGTTATGTGGACATTGGCAGAATCCACGTCATGTTGTACACGGGGATATATTGATTTCCTATTAGGTTGAGGAGAAGGTCTAAAGTTTTGAACAGCTTTTCTCATCATGTCTCTAATACTCTTAGGAGGTTGTTGTTGTTGTGCTCCAGTTGGATCAGCAGGAGCTGAAGGCTGTGGTCTAGGTCCCATACTAGTATAGATTTCATCATTGGCAAATGCAAAATTAGACACTTCACTATCATCAACAGCAGAAAAAGTCGGTTTACTTTTACGGTTTCTTAACCACTTGTATATCTGTTTGTGTCTATCGGCTCGATAGCACTTCCAAAGCAGATATAATCCTATTATTAATGCAACGGTCACGAGCGCATAAGCCCACTTAGGGACTTCAAATGAGTCCGTCATTTGTAAATTTAGCGAGTCAAGTTCATGAATTAAGTCATCCATGGGTAAGTCATCCAAGTGATCTATTCCTTTCGGTATCGTAAACATCGATATGTTCACCCTCACTATGACAGGTTTCCACATCTGTCGTTGTAACAACGAGAAATTTGGTAACACTGTCTTGGTAACTATCCGAAAAGTAGAATTATCCCTTTTATGGAAATAACTCGGTAACATTAATTGACCGCTCGATGCCATACATAACGGTTTTAATTCCAAAATTCCAATTGGCGGAAGAATCCGTTTCGGTTTCGGATGTCTTCGTTTCGGACACGTAATTGAGAATCGTAGTGGGACATCTGTCGTGATGTACCACATTCCTTCATCGATTCTAGTACTGAATGGGAGGTCGATATTCAATCGAACTTCCGTTTGACATAAGTTCGGAATTTCTAATTTCATGTTTAAAAACAAAGCTAACATACAACTTGTCGTTGTATGTATCATTCGTACGGCACCTACTAAAGGACAAAACAACTTATTGTTATCTACACATTGATCATGTCCTATTTCTGGGACATACTTCGTCCTTTCTTTATTAATAATTAGTATGTCAGATTCAAGAGTATATATTGCTACTAATTTATTTGCAACTCGCGACGCATTCTTAGTTACATTGACAAAGGGTACAGGCAAAGCCTGCACCTTGAACACTTCAAATTGCAAGTTCGAATTACGTAAGGGGATCTTCATAAAGATCACCAATTTATCGTCATCATAAATGGCAGCCGTCGTAAGCAAATGATAATATTGCCATAATTCTGTTGTCAGATCTAGTGGCAACATGGACTTATCATCTAATTGAACTTTAATACTCATTAATATCGAGGTCAATAGTGAAGGATCCACTATTTTCGGTGATAACTTCCTATCGGCTAGGATATCCATTTGATCATGTAATCCCCGCAGAGTGGTTTCTGCGGCGATTATCATTGATTCTAATCAACTCATTACAAACTCAAGCTGATGATAAGCATGAGTGAAATGTTCAAGATATAATATTCGATCTGAATGATTCTGAACTACTTGATTTACTCGACCTTGAAATAACATCAATTCGCGCGACATATTTAACATAAATTCTCTATTTGTCCGAATTGCTTCATGATTCATCTTAATGAAGGTTAAACTTTGTTTTTGAATATGTTGAATCATTGCTTGATTAGTACTTACTCGTCTTAAATTTTCTGTTATCCCATCCAAATCTGACTGGGATACAGTTCCAAAGAGAAAACTCAATCCTTCACCTACAAAGTCGAACAAACCTCGTTTCTTCCGAGACGAGTTTATTGTGTGGCCATGTAATCTGCGGTAATCGTTCAGATCCTCTTTTATTCGTTTAACACGATTATTTAGGTATCTGATCTCCTGGTGTATATCCGTTATGATCGATTGTATCGCAACGGCAAGAGTAGAGTTTTCACCATTTACTTCGACAAAAGTTCGTCGAAAAGCTATGGTTGTAGCATTATACAAACCAGCAGTATATTGCATACTTCGATCAAGTCTGCGCACATATTGTATAAAATGCTGGAGCTCATAAACAAACATTGTACTCCAATCACTAGTTACCATATTTACTTCTTTCACTTTCTTAAAAATCACATTGTTTCTAATAATAGTATGTCCATCTATTATTGTAGTCATAGTCAAAAGACCAACTAATAACATCCAACACAACATCTTGCTCCTACAATGAGAAAGGAAGCAAGAGTTAGCGCAATGAGTAATACGCGATTCAATTACTTTCACTCTGACGATTCACTTCCCGGGTGTAAAAGGTCAGAAAGTTATTCTAACTACATGAAGTCTCAGTCAGTTCGCGAGGCTGACAAGACTCATAGTTTCGTTCCAAACAAATCATAAGTCAATACAATTTTGTTACTCATTTTACACTTTCTCTCGTCTCTCTCAAACTTAAGGAGTGGCACCATAGGTGTGACGTTTAGATATCATTAGTCCTGTGGTAATATTTAATCACTAGTACTCCAGGCAGAGGGTACCATAATTGCTCCTAATTCTAATTTCTCACCTGGTTCTTTAATCTTATTATGATCTTGTAACACAGCTTGTATACAAGAGATCATCTCAATTATATCTTTACTTGACTGTTTTGGTTGAGGCTCACTACTTTGGCCTTTTTCTTCAGTTATTTGTAATTGGTCAACTTCCATCGTTGAATCATTTACTCGATCATTTCGATCGCCAGCAATGAACCGTGATGGCAGTTGATCAGCGGAAGGAGCTTGTAGCTCCTTCATTCGTCTCTTGTAATCTCGTACCTGTTGTACTTGTTGTCTTAATTCTGCTAATGGAACACCATCTTCTTCTGAAGAAGAATGTTCTCGTCTTTGTCTTTTATTCTTAATGATTGACGTTAAGGGGTGTTTTTCTTGAATCCCTTGCATATCGTCACTTTCATTACTGTCACTACTGCTACTGTATTCAGTAGTCGACTGTTCTGGTGGGGCAGCGTAACGTTGTATTCGTCGCGCTCTAACAGGTTGGACAGGTGGAGGCACCTCCCATTCTTGAGGCGCTTTACTAAGTCTTTCTCCATGACATTTAATTCTTCTGCGAGTTAATTGATCTTGTATCTTGTAACTCACTGGACCTGTTCTCTCAATGACTCGAAATGGGTAGTCCCATTTCGATTCTAATTTTCCTTTAGATTTTCCTGAGGAGTATAAAACAGGATCACCTACTTCAAAGGTGATATCCTTTGCTGTAATATCATGTAATCTTTGTTGTTTTAATACCCGTTTCTTTTGTGCAGCTTGTTGTTTTCGAAATGCTTTATGTTGTTCCTGAATGGCTATCTTATGAGGTTCTTCCCCTACATATTTTTCTCGAGGTTTAAGTATATTGTCGAGTGGTAAAACCACATCTCTGCCATACACCAGATAAAATGGCGAGAATCCAGAGGATTCACTACCATTAAACCTGATGGCTGCCATAGCTTGGTTTAGGAATAAATCCCAAGTTTCTAATTCTTCTCGAGCGAGTTTTGCTAAGATGTCATTCAGGGTTCTATGTAGCCTCTCCACCTTCCCATTAGATTGTGGATGGAAGTAGGAAGTGGTCACATGATGTATCTTGAAATAATCAGTTAAATATTTCATCACTGCATTTACATTTTCAGATCCATTGTCTGTTAATATTTCTAAAGGACATCCAAATCTTGGAAAAATTTGATCTATTATCAAATTAGCAATTGTTTCCGCCTTTTTATCAGGCACTGGAAATGCTTCAGGCCAGCCAGAATAAATATCTATGAAGGTCACAATATATTTGTTTCCTGATAAAGTTTCAGGGTGTGGACCACTCATATCCAATGCTATTTTAGCAAAGGGGTATGGAGGTCTGTCAGTCTCTTGCAATGGCAAAGTGTGAGCTCTGGTGTTACGAGCTCGACACACAAGACAATTTTCTACATGTTTATAAATATGTTTATATAAATCTTTCCAATAATATTTTCTACTGATATTATTGTACACTTTGTCTATGCCAAGGTGACCCAATTCGTCATGGTATTGTTTCAACACATCTGCATGTAATTGTTCGGGTATGCACAAGCGTACCCGTGGGTTATCGTCAACTGTACTGATGTAATATAATACTCCCTCAATCATGAGGTATCTACTACTAATGTGTGCAGGGGTATTATTACCTTGATACTTCTTAATGATTTCAACAATCTTTTCATCTTTCTGTTGCTCTACCTTCATGTCCAAATCTTTGTAATTAATTGCTTGTGGTTCGGGCGGAACCTGAGGTTCATCTGTGATGACATGTACATATCTTTGAGGATCAAATTTGTTACTATTTATAATTCCAATTTGTAATGCTTTCTGATTTTCCACATTATCCATCTCGTACCCGGGGTCAGCGTTTGCAATTCCTTCAGGTAAACGAGAAAGTAGGTCAGCACATGTATTCTTTCTACCTGGTAAATATTCAATCTTACAATCGTAGCTAGCTATCTTTAATGCCCAGCGTTGTACTTTGGCATTGTTTTGCGGACTTTTCAACAAGTACTGCAAGGGGGCGTGGTCTGTTTTAATAACAAACTCTGCTCCCTGCAGGTAGTTATTGAATTTATCCAATGCATATGAGATAGCGAAAGCTTCTTTCTCAAATGTCGACCATTTCTGTTGGGTTTCACCCAATTTATGAGAGAGGAAGACAATGGGTTTTTCATCAGGTACTCCAGGTAGTTGACCTGTTTCATCATCACATGGTTGTGCCAAAACCGCTCCGACACAGCGGCCACTGGCATCAGTGTAAAGCACATAAGGCTTTCTGGGATTTGGATATGACAAATGAGCAACTTGAGTTAAACGATCCTTCAACTCTTGAAAGGCTTTTTGATGTGTTTCTCGCCAATGAAATCTTGCATATTTCTTTGTCAGTTCAAGGAGTGGTTGAGCAATTTTGCTGAACCGAGGAATAAATCTACGGTAGTATGAGGTCATGCCCATAAAAGATCTCACTTCTGTTACCGTTTTCGGCGGATTTAATTTTCGAATGACCTCGACCTTCGACGTCTCAGGTTTAATGCCATCTTTACTAATTACAAAACCAAGATAAGATGTTTCAGATTGAAAGAAGGAACACTTCTTAGCTTTTAGGTTCAGTTTATGTTTTCTTAGGCGACCAAACACTTGTTTAATGTGGTCGATATGAGATTTTATGTCACGGCTGAAAATCAAAATATCGTCAAGGTAGGCCAGAGAAAAATCCTCTAGGCCCTCCAAGACGCTTGTCATGAGGGATTGATACACCGAGGGCGCGTTCACGAGTCCGAAAGCCATTACATTGAACTCATAAAGGCCCTTATGACAAACAAAGGCCGTTTTTGGTCTGTCTTCTTCATCCATCTTGACTTGCCAGTAACCCGACTTCATGTCAAGAGTGGTGAAGTATTGACATCCATTCAATAAAGTAAAGATGTCGTCAATCAATGGAAGCGGCCAGTTCGTAACTTTCGTGACTTCATTGAGCTTGCGGAAATCAACGCAGAAGCGTTTCGAGCCGTCTTTCTTGTCCACGAGTAGGCACGGAAAACTCCATGCACTATTTGACCTTCGGATAATTCCGGATTGAAGCATTTCTTCAAGTGCTTCATCCATAATTTTTCTCTTCAGTAATGGAACTCTATATGCTCTACTTTTGATTGGTGGCGCATCACCTGTGTCGATGCGCATCTTCACTGTATCTGTCTGAGTTAATTCTTTATCAGTTTTTGCAAACAAGTCTTTATTATTATTGATGACTGGCATCAACAGGTGCCGTTTGTCTTCAGGCACCTGTATGTCAGCATCTGTGATCTGGTCTTCAGGTGTATTTTGAGTTAAGATCTGATTAATTTCTAAGACTTTTTCTTCCTGCTCTATTGGTTCAAGTTTTCCAATCAAACAACCCCTTTTTAAGGTGTAGTGTTTGTTGGTACTGTTCACCAACAGTACAGGTATGGTTTCATTTCCATTAGTGACTATACTGTTACTAACTAAGAGGCCAGGCTGTTCAGCCACATGACCTTTAGTCAGTCCATGATGTTCTAAGTATTTTGTGTTGAAGACAGATTTTGCACCGGAAGCTTTTGCTGTACACAAACAAGTGGATTGTGGTTTAAGTTCCACCTGATTGATCAGTCGAGTAAGACAACTCACCTGTATATCTTGAACAATGGGTATATAGTGACCATCTAATCTCAATTTATGAAATTCCCAATATAAATTAACTCGATTGCCCCTAATCCAATCCATTCCTAACAACATACTTCGATTCAATTCATTTATTACTAAGAACTCATGCACCTGATAAATTCCTTGAATATAAAATTCAAGTCTAACTTTTCCTCGAGGGAGAGTGTCATTCCCAGTAATACCCGCAATGCGAGGCAAAGAATTTTTATCACCAACTAGTTTCGGTCGGTGTTTCAGATTTTTCCAAAATTTTGTACTAATACAACTAGTCTGTGCCCCTGTATCTAATAAGGCACGTACTCGTTGTCCTTTGATGTTCACTAAGACACTATTCAAAGAAGCAGCCCCATAATTTATGGTTACTGTTTCCGGTTGAGAATGTCTAAGTTTTTGTTGCTGTTGTTCCTCATTTGGGTAATCATCATTGTTTACTAAGTTATTTCCCTTGGTTTCCATAGAGTGTTTCACTTCCTGTTGACATGGGTTTTTCCAATTACTTCCCCTTTGGTTTTTCCTGTTTTGTTGTCTTGGGTTTTTCCCAAGTGATTTCTCTTGGCTCCTTATTCTTGGATTCCTATTTCCTGATTCACTTACTGTCTGTTTCTGTTGATTTATTTCAACACAACCCTGCTTACCTGGTTGATTTGTAATTTGATTTTCATAAGCATTTTTCATATAAATCATAATATCAGGGTCTACATCTACAATGTGTATCTCTTTTAATTGTTTAGGAGTAAAGTTTTGTAGAACTCTCACATAAACATCTGCACATTTCTGTTTAGGTACACCATATATCCCGCTACTGATGAGTGGGATAGCTATGCTTACAAAATTTTCCTTGTCACATACCTGTAATACTTTTTGTACAGTACTGTATAAAACATTGAGACATT
Organism: Pictodentalium vernedei; assembly: GCA_031216915.1. Lineage (NCBI taxonomy): Eukaryota > Metazoa > Mollusca > Scaphopoda > Dentaliida > Dentaliidae > Pictodentalium > Pictodentalium vernedei. The sequence goes on along the minus strand of CM062296.1, from coordinate 349,976,833 downwards.
TATTTTTATCACTGTAATCATTCCAGCGTGGTCCCACAGCATGTATCACTTTTAAACATGGCAACATTCCACAAGTGGTAGTCATATTCTCACCTACTGGAAGATTTCCATGCTGTTGAATATATTGTTGACATTCTTGTTCAAGGGCTGGACCAGCTCCAAGAGCTATAGCTCGAGCAATACCTCCGCCATGGGTTAATTGGCTATTAGCCGCATTCACCATAGCGTCAGTAGCTACCTGGGTTATTCCAGTCCTGTATACTTTTATTTCCAGACCACTGGTGGTCCGACAGCTGAAACAATTTTGTGAAGTAAATTTTTCTTGCTGACTGTCCCTTGCAGGGCAGCCATTTTGTGAGTTGGCCTTCGGTTTCTTAGGCCTAGGCCTACCAGTCAGAGGAATGGTTGTGAATTTTACTGTACAATTTTTCCTATTATGTGTGGTCTGACCACACTTTGTGCATTGAATGGTTTTACTTTTCACTGGAGGAGAACCATTTTCGGTTCTCCTAGTTTGAGACTGAATACTTGGCTTTATATTACATGTTTTATTACCCGTATGTCCACCTGTCTTATTATTTACAATTTTATTTTTACAATTATTCATGCATTTATTTGGTACATTATTTACATTAATTAACACTTCTCCCTGGTGATTTCCAGTTTCACTTCTGTTGGGAGCATGTGGCTTCTCATTAACTCTGCTCATTGCCCTATATGGGCAGAGTTCCCTTCGTTTAAATTGACTCGGCAATCGCGAGCGAAGTGGTTTGGCTTCCCACAGCGAAAGCAGCAAAAGGTCGCCCCTGGTGACCTTTCACCTGCTGGCTGAATATCTAGTGTTCTCACCTGCTTGGCCAAGTTAACGCGGCAATCGCGTTTCACGTGGCCAACGCGGTTACAACGATTGCAAACCGGTCGTGAAAATCGTGTCGGTTTCTGATATCTGTTGTAATTTTGTCCTCCCCTATTTCTGTATTGACTATTGTACTGATTTTTGTTCTGATTCTGATATGGAGGTCGCGCATAACCTCCAGTGTAATTTTTCGTTAAAATATTCACCTTATGGCGTCGGCGTGCCACGCCTACGTCCATGGGAGCCTCGTCCCTTGTCTCCAGAGGGAGATCTACATGTTCTTCCTGTTCGTCGATGGAGTCGCGAAATACAGGGTCCCGATAGCGCTCATATTCTTCGTATTGTCGGTCAAATGCCTTCCCAAAGGGCGCTTTTCCTTTGGCGGCTTCAGAGCGAGCGCGAAATTTGATTTTCGCGGCATTTTCAAATAATGCCTGACTAACAGCGTTTTCTAGCGTTTTGGGCATGCGTCGGATCAGTTTCATTCGAACATCGTTGTCATACAACCCGTCACAAAAGTAATCTGAGAGATTTTTCTGAATGGTGGGGTTATCTATTTCCTGATCAAAGGCATCTTTCGCTAGATCAAGCAGTTGCTCAGCATATGAGACAAGAGTTTGAGTTTTCCCTTGTCGCATATGGCGCAACTGATTGGTGGCCATGGAGTTATCCATTGTGGCGCTATAGCGACTTTTTAGTTCGCCATACAGTTCGGACCAGGGCATTTCAGGATTTTTCTTCATTGATCGTAAAATAAAATCAGCAACTACGAAGTCACTGGTTTGGGCGGCGATTTTAGGTCGTCGTTTCTCTTCCACATCATTTGTCTCACAAAAAAGGTCAAGAGATTTTATCCAACCCCGAAAATTCAGGGGGTTCCCGTCAAATTTTTTAATATGGGAATGAATGGATTGCGCCTGAGTGGCGTTAGCTGTCTTTGGATGACTCTTTTCACTTTGGCGCACGGTTTTATGCAGGTCAATAATGGCAGAAGATGTGGGGTCCTTGGCTTTCCTTTCAGCCTCTGCCAATTTTTGTTGTATTTTTAGTAATTTTGCTTCGGCACCGACTTTGTCAGTAGCTAACTGTAGTTCCAAATCAGCTTTCTGCTGTACTAATTCTGCTTTAACCTGGTCGAGGGCTGCTTGCGTTTGGTAAAGGGTTTGTTGTGAGGCAGTATGCTGCTGCGTCAAGCTATGAGCTTGAGAGCTCAGTTCAGTAATGTGGCGCTCATACTGACCCACAAGACCTTCCCTTTCCTGTTTTAGTTGAGTAATTTCATCAATGAACCGTTGCTCTCTTTCTGGCGTGGTCATTTTTAATGAGTTTTATGAAATAATTTACAATGGGATTTTTCTGCTGTTAACGAACGTAAAATGAAGAAAATTGCACCTACCTTGCTAGCACTATAACTGTTGAAACACACGCGGCTGTCGTTTCAGAATTTCCTGGAATTCCTCGAGATTTTTCACAGTTTCCTGAGTTTCCGTTTTTCTCTGATGTTCAGTCAAAAGTTCGATATATCTGATGAGCAACGCTCGGTGCGACCAGTCGAGCGTAGTTTGGATGTGATAGCAATTTGCGGTCGGCGTCAGTGTAAATAATGGCACGTTGGACATGCAACCAGTTCCACCATGGAGTTGTACCAATTTTAAATTCAGAGGGCGCTGTCTGCGTCAGCTGCCTTACAAATTTTAGCTGCCAGGCGTTCAATTTACCAGTAAAATTAAGGGATGTCTGTCCCTCATAAATAGTTAGCAAAAAGTTCTCACAAGTTCACTGTGCTCCCCAGCGGCAACGTTTTAAGTCAATTTCGGCTTCACTGGGTCTGTTAGGGTTAATAAATGTTTCTAGAATGTTCACCCGATCGTTTCAAGAGAGTTAAAAGTCAGAGTCTACATCCTGACGAGCGGCACCATATAAACTGGCCTGTGGCATAGCAGGGTTAAGTACCCCGGATAACTGATCGTCTAGTGGTTTTTCGTTCGGACTATAATCGTGGCAAAAATGGCCACAGGACAATTTAAGTGTTCAGTCTTAAGTTCAGTCTTAAGAGGCAACCAGTTCTGTAGAGTCTGCAACAATTCTTGATACTGCAGCCGCAGCAAAAGGGTGAAGTCAAAAACACATAAAATGTACTTACAGTTTTCTACACTTTTATTAAAACCCTAAGTAAAGTTCCTACAAGTTAAACTTGAAACAAATTCTCTCTCTGGTAAATGTTTGAAAATATCAGATACGAAATGAGACTAAGTCGAAATTATCGCATCGCTCTCATCGCGTCCTGTGTCTGGAAATGTTGTCTGGCCTGGCAGCGTTCGGCGGCATCCTTCCACGAGAATAGGAGAGTGACTTCTTGTATGTACGGAAGACCAGAGAGAAGTCCCGTCTCGGGTGATTCCGTTGGCTTAAATACGAATTGAATCGTGTCTACTCGGCAGAATTTACGTCATAAAACACCACAAAACACCACATATACCCCAAGATGGCGGAGAGGTATTTCTTAACCCCTTACTTCCATCCTGGAATAGAAGGGCATCCGGTGGGTATCCTATGCTAAGAGTATGCGTTCTCGCATTTAAAAGGATGCTGGCAATTAATAGGTGTATAACCGCAAAACCAGTCGGCCATCTTGTGAACGTGCAAGATTGCACAATTCTCAGAGCTGAAACTGATACTGGGTGTGTTGAGGTTAGGTCGGGTCAGTATACAATGCTAAAACCTGTCAAAAGCATTCTGATGGGGTTATTATAGGTTAGGCTTTTACTAGCTCATATGCCAGTCATAATTGCAAATACTGTCAAAAACACCTTTTTACAATAAGTGCATAAAGTACTTCTGTAGGTCAGTTGCACTGCTATTATGCAATGCAAATATACGAGGAATTGAATAAAATTACATAACTTGGGCTTGAAAACAGCGTTTACTTATTAAAGTTTATAACAGAGAATTATTACCAAGTAGGACTTGGCCACTCTGATTAACACATTAACACTTCGGGAACCAAGATTCTCGAGTGCAATCATAAGACTCCGACGCACCCCACGGAGGTTAACCCGACGCGCTCCGTGGAGGGGCTCCGTGGAGGGCATTTCGTTACACTCTTAGCCTCATTTCAGTATTTAACAGGTATAACCTATAGAATCCCATTTTGGAAAACGCCTGTGACTGTGGGATCCCTTTTTTGTCGTATGAGGCCATGAGGGCTATGTAAAAGCCCTCAATGAGTCCTCATTTATTATGCCTCATAGCTTCATTGAATTTTGAGGTTATGAGGACCATTAAAAATCCCTCAGTGAGGTGTAATTTACTACGACTCTTAGCCTCATTTCAGTATTTGAGGATACCTATGGCCTGGGATTGTATTATTCGAGGATACCTATCGAAGATACCTTTTGGAGAATCCCTTTTTTGTCGTATGAGGTCATGAGGGCTATGTAAAAGCCCCCAATGAGTCCTCATTTATTATCCCCCATAGCCTCATTGAATTTTGAGGTTATGAGGACCATTAAAAATCCCTCAGTGAGGTATAATTTACTATGACTCTTAGCCTCATTTCAGTATTTAACAGCCATATCTCCAGGCACCCCAATTTCGGCACCCCTTTTTAGAAAACATGGCCTTCGGCACCCCTTTTTGTCGTATGAGGCCATGAGGACCATGAGTAATCCCTCAATGTGGTCTAATGTAGTCTTACCAACCGCTTCCATCTTGTCGCCAAAGCTCCAAGACCACTACTGGTCTATGGTCTATCTGTCCTACCATTAGCTTCTACAGCAGTCTTGTTCCATTGCGGCCTTGTACCAGTACTATTGACTAAACTACCATCCATTAATATTGACTTGTATCACTACTTCCTAGCTATACCTATCTCAGTCTCGACTATAAAATTGATCAAGGTTGAATCAGATTTTCCCTGTATACATATAAAGCATTCCGTAATTGACATTCTTAGCCGATTCCGTAAAATATGGATTCCGTGTTTTTACATCGACACTCGAGGGTATGGAAAGGGATTGGTAATACTCAATTATTACAAGAACCTGAACAGATACAACCAACCACTACAAAACAACAAAGGTACAACAGAACGAAGATCCAACAGAACCAATTGTGAACATAACAAATTGATAGGAGGTCAAACTAGTCGGATTGATCGAACTAGTTGGACAAACTGAACATATCTGATCAAATACAATCAAGATGGATGGGAACAGAACAAAGTGAACGAAGATCCAACACAACCAAGATCGAAGTGAACATTACAATGTTCTGAACTCTAACCCCTAAATATAACCCAGTGTTAACCCTCTTGAACGGTTTGAATGAACTATAACCTAATGAAAATATAACCCAATGAATGTATAAATAATTAAAACACCCTTTGACCTGAATGAACTTTTGAACCATAACCTAAATGAAGGTATTAACACCCTTTGAACTGAATAAATTTTTTAAACTTAATAAATTTTAACTGAATGAACTACAACCCATTAAACTGAACTCTTCCAATAGGGAAGGGGAATACCCTCGAGTGTCGATGTAAAAACACGGAATCCATATTTTACGGAATCGGCTAGGAATCTCAATTACGGAATGCTTTATATGTATACAGGGAAAATCTGATTCAACCTTGATCAATGTTATAGTCGATACTGAGATATATTAATGGATGGTAGTTTAGTCAATAGTACTGGTACAAGGCCGCAATGGAACAAGACCGTTGTAGAAGCTAATGGTAGGACAGATAGACCATAGACCAGTAGTGGTCTTGGAGCTTTGGCGACAAGATGGAAGCGGTTGGTAAGACTACATTAGACCTCATTGAGGGATTACTCATGGCCCTCATGGCCCCATACGACAAAAAAGGGTGCCGAATGCCATGTTTTCTAAAAAGGGGTGCCGAAATTGGGGTGCCTGGGGATATGGCTGTTAAATACTGAAATGAGGCTAAGAGTCGTAGTAAATTATACCTCATTGAGGGATTTTTAATGGTCCTCATAATCTCAAAATGCAATGAGGCTATGAGGGATAATAAATGAGGACTCATTGAGGGCTTTTACATAGCCCTAATGGCATCATACGACAAAAAAGGGATTCTCCAAAAGGTATCCTCGATAGGTATCCTCGAATAATACAATACCAGGCCATAGGTATCCTCAAATACTGAAATGAGGCTAAGAGTCGTAGTAAATTATACCTCATTTAGGGATTTTTAATGGTCCTCATAACCTCAAAATTCAATGAGTCTATGAGGCATAATTAATGAGGACTCATTGAGGGCTTTTACATAGCTCTTATGGCCTCATACGACAGAAAAGGGATTCTCCAAAAGGTATCCTCGATAGGTATCCTCGAATAATACAATACTGGGCCATAGGTATCCTCAAATACTGAAATGAGGCTAGGAGTCGTAGTAAATTATACCTCATTGAGGGATTTTTAATTGTCCTCATAACCTCAAAATTCAATGAGGCTATGAGGCATAATAAATGAGGACTCGTTGAGGGCTTTTACATAGCCCTCGTGGCCTCATACGACAAAAAAGGGATTCCACAGTCACATGCGTTTTCCAAAATGGGATTCCATAGGATATACCTGTTAAATACTGAAATGAGGCTAAGAGTCGTAGTAAATTATACCTCATTGAGGGATTTTTAATGGTCCTCATAACCTCAAAATTCAATTAGGCTATGGGGGATAATAACTGAGGACTCATTGGGGGCTTTTACATAGCCCTCATAGCCTCATATGATAAAAAATGGATTCCATAGCCACAGGTGTTTCACAATAAGGGATTCTATGGGATATGGCCATTGGATATAGAGGTGATGAGAATCAGATAGAACTTCACTGTAATAAGGGGAGATAACCCGGCATAGAGATTATGGGAAATCAAGCAATCTGATTGGTTATACCCTCCGAACATAACCCGTCCTATTGCAGAAAAATTGGGTAACATAGCAACCACGTGCTACCATAGAAACCAAGATGGCGGCCTCCAGTATACAAAATGGATGGCGGAAACACGTATCACCCTAACAACACGCGCTGCGCATGCGCACTCACACCACGTATCAGTATGGAGATGACGTCACAACATGGCTGCTCACGCGAGTTACCATGACAACACAACATGTCGGTACTGGGACACGTGACATGACGTCACTTCCGAGGTCCGGCACCGAGGTCCGGCACCGAGATCCGGCAAATACGACCTGAAAACCACATTACATACTACTGATGTTGATTACATTTTGCTATCAGGAAATAAATTAACTACGGAGGTCTGCATATTGTTTATACAAGGTATCACACTAATGGTAGGCAAGCCAGACTACTGAGAAGAAGCAATTAAATCCTACTAATTGGGGGGCTAACATCACACTAATATTAGGCAAGTCAGACTATTGAAAATAATCAATTCAATCCTACTAATTGGGGGGCTAATATCCTCTTCATTTTTCTGAGTGGGGGGGGGGGGGGGGGCTAACGTTAACCTATGTTTTTCACTTGGAGGAGGGGGCTAATGTCCAACTAAGAAACTCTTCTGGGGGGGGGGGGGGGGGTAGTGTCTACTAAGACCATTAAGCTCTGTGGGGCTAACCAGGATGGGGGGGGGGGAGTACTGTCCGTATACCTTCTCCGACACATGCTCAACGAAAACAACAAAACTACCCAAAACACGACTCTAGTTGTGTTTCTAGACTTACCTAAAGCGCTATTGACCATTCAATCCTTCTCAAAAACTAAATTTTTATGGGATTATGGGGACAGCAAATCAGTAGTTTGCCAATTATCTTTCTGGTAGGTCCCAGAATGTGGTATATCAAAACACATACTCTTCTAAAGTACCAGTTACAGTAGGCGTTTCACGGGCCAATTTTATTTCTTATCCATCTTATCAATATAAATGATATTACGAGTCCATCAAATTTCAATTTATGGTCATTTGTTGATGATACTGTGACACAGTAGAGGGGTTAATGGGTCGATATGGCCGCGATCGTTGCACCCCAGTCGTCTAGTGGAGTTTAGTTCGCACTCACGAATGTTTATTCTGGGGAGGAAGTTCGTAATCACTCCCCCACACGTAAGCTTAAAGAAAATGTCTGAAGTAATGGGTGAAAACCAAGTTCGTGGTTACTCTTGAAACATTCACCATGGATTCCTCGGGAACACTTCAGCTGGGCATGGGTAAGTCAAACACAGAAGAGTACTTACGATTTCTTTGTGATATATTCTTAATTGAATTATAGCGCCCTGATGCAAAACAAAATTTCAGATACACGTTCACTGAAGAAAATAAAATCGACAAATTGTTACTGAGAAGCAGGAATTCTTTCACCAGTTCGCGTTCGATCTGCATCAGAGGAGTCCGGTCAGGAAATTGACTTTCAGCGGCAATCACCTTGCTTAATATCCAAAATCCAAACTATTCTGTCAGAAGACAGTTTATCGGACCAGATGTTGACCAGATATGTGTGAATTGGATGCCCATCCCTCATATAACCCTGTTGTAACCGGCCAAACGTCATTACGTGTGCTGTATTAAGAGATAGCTCCCCCCACCCCCTTGAAAAGTGAACAGCAAGTATATTGTTAACGAATAATGTTTTGCGGAGCTCTAATCTCGACAACTATTAATTTATTATCAGCGGTGAGTTATGGCAAAAACACCCGTGCTCGACACTTAACATCATGCTATACTCCTGACCTCAGTGACGCGGCAAAGCATCCATGTTTTACAAGGCGATGATCCCACTCAACTTGGCGGGGCAAAAATATAAAAAGAACACCAAAAAGACGGGTGCAGAATGTTAATCTGCCCTCCCCCCCCCCCCCCCCCCCCACAAAAAAAAGTTCTTGGTAAAAAAAAAATGCAGTGGAAGACCAGTCGCGTATAGATATCATCTGACTGATTGGTTGGTTGGTTGGTTGGGGGGGGGGGGGAGGGGGCTAGGTACAAATTCAATGGAGGCAGAGAGCCAACTATTATAGGCCTACCATCTTGCCATCAGAGGGTGCAGTTGCGTAGGCCAACCCCACAAACATTTAATGTCTGTTTTTCTGTCTCCTCATGTTCAGTGTTGCTGTAAGCCTACTATTTGTGGGTCTAGGCCTATTAAAAAAAATCCCGGTGAACTTGGGTGCGGTGGGAATCTTATGCAGCATCAAGTGGGATATGCAAGTGTGATAATAGGTATTGCTCCTCGCCGTATGGGGCGGAACAAAATTTCCTGACAGACTAAAATAATTTCCAGACTGATTTCAGATGTGGAACCAAATTGACAAACAAACCGCGCGTGCACCTACATATCGGTTCCCGGGTGTAAGATGGCGCTATGCTGAAATCGTCTATTATGATTGAATAACATGTGGGGTGAAAATCTGAGACAATTCCTGACCAACACAGTTTCGTCCTGCATGCGGTTCGACCCATTGTTCAGGTGAACAGAATATTCTTTTACATTGAACCATGCAGGGCCTTTGAAACACTGTGGATGACCAAGACTGTAATTGTGGATATCCTAGAACCCATCAACGGTACATGGAGAGACATTCCAAAGAGAAACACTAACAGAGTGGAATTTTCACACATATATCGTCTTAACCCATGTGAAAGAAGCATTTCATTGAACTGAGGGTCGTTTGAATGACAACCTACGGTCCATCTGCAGAAATATGTTGTGTTCGGTGTCCCTTTTCCACCGAAGCTGAGAGCATATTTTGTAAACTCCTCGAGTGTTTTAGCAGAGACCCTTCTTTGTGTGGGGAGATGGGACGCGATGTGTCTGAATGTATCTGAGATCAGTTAAAAATTATAAATTGGCAGAATTTGGGGGAGTTTTCAGTTTCCCGTCTGAACTCACCAAAATTAGAAGAAACATATACATATAGTTTATATTTCGTTAAAAAACGATGCGTATAGCTTGAGGTTTCTTGCTTTGGACTACTGAGAAAAGTAGACCCACGCTGTTGTAATATAACTGAATATAACACAACATACAGTTGGGAAGTTGCCCGTCATCGGATTAGACCGTCTTTTGCCTGCAAGTACCGAAAGAAAACCATTGGGTGGTCCAGTCTCCTATCACACTTTTCTTTTTTTATGTTTTTTATGTTTTTTATTTTTTTTATTTTTTTATTTTTATTTTTTTCTCGCTCATTTCAGATTGTTGTTGTTTTTATTCATTCTTTTGTCGTTTCAAAAGAGTACTAACCTTACAAATGCATATCTACCTTACCTGAAAGGTACTACCAATAACAAGCTCCCTTGAAGGAGCACAGACCAAACCCAAAAGTCACCAACCCACCGGCATGTTGTTCCCATAAAAGTCGCATACCGTCACAACCAGTGTTCTACAAACTATCGTCTTCCTTGGTATGAACCCATACTTTGAGGGCCGTGAGACACAAATAGTACAATTTAACCCCTCACCCTATTCCACCAAGGGTCTATCCGAATCGGCATTAATGGCATTTCTGCCATGCCATTCCATGAGTACAACATCCACGGGTACCCAACCCGCCACAACCAACCTAGACGTGCCACTATACGGAGGTTTCCACCAACACACAATTAACCTCTAACCCTGCCCATGCAGGTCTTCCGGATTTGGGAGCCGTCATACACGCGCCACGACGCCTCCCCCCACACTAACGGGAAAGCTACCACGCCCATTCCCGCCGCGTACCCCTAGTAGATGACCACACCTGAAGCATGGTGGCGAATCTGGTTGCCACTGTCCCTATATCACCATCATCATCATCATCACATTGTGGGTGGAACCATTGCCCGCAAAATTCTCATCCTATACTCTTGATCTCATGACAGTCAGCACCACATACACCACAAGGATACAATGGGGAAGACACTGTAGTAATCGGATCAAAGATCGGTCTGAAAATTTTGGCAAATGAGCTATATTATATACTGATGGGTATGCACATAACTTTGAAAATTATCATTGCCAGAACAACCAAGCTTTTGTTCAAAAGAAACCGGTTATCAAATATGCAAGCCAATATCAAGAGTTTTCTTCAAAAGATCCTACATTATCGTTATAAAAATAACCAAGCCAGACTTAAGAAAACTGCATGTAAAAAATCAAAAGTGCGTCGCTAACTACAAAAACTACTATGTTGTACATCAGTAGAATTGTTTGACAAACAATAAAACACCCAACATAGCAGATAGGGAACAAAAAAAATTAAAATAGATCCCAGTTAAAAATAATAATAATAAATATATAAAATATAAAAGAGACAAAATTTCAAACCGGCCATTTATGCAAGCGCTAATTCGATTCAATATATTGACCGCTAATTAATTATCCACTGTAGATTCTTGTTTTCGTTATTTAGTCGTTTCTTGTTTTCGTTATTTAGTAGGGCAGGTCATTGCGACTAATCAACGAACACAAGTTCTGCGTCACGCAACACATTTTAAATCCTCTTTATGACCAAAATACTCATCAAAAGTGGATAAACTTTCGCACATGAGTAAAACATACACGTACACACACCCTCCACCCATTTAAAAAATTTTATTAACCTGTATTTTGCCATTTTTAACTTGTTTTCGTTTGTGTTTGTTTATATTCGTTTGTTTTCGTTATTTAGTAGCACCGGCTTATGACCCCTGATTGAAACGGATGCTACGCGCTCGTTTCAATCAGAAGTGATAAGATATGCTTTGGAAGCAAAAAATTAAGATAAAAACCTAAAAAAAAATTTACAGTTATGTCACGTAAAGTGTTAAATGCAAAAATGAATATTACACAGTAATTAGACTTGAATATTTCTCCATTTGAACTTTATATGCCAAGATTATTTTAATGTGATTTTTTGTTTTTGTTACAAATTACAATTAATTGAATATATTGATATATATGCATTCCCAATAAATTATAACAAATAACCAGAATAAATTTCAAAAAGATATTTAATAACATTTGATAAAAAAAAGTTGTCATAAAGGTAATAAACATCATCTCAAAAGTGTTATGCTTTATCAGACCAGTGCTGAAAAACCCCATTAACAAGCTCCTCCCACCCATAAAAAGTTCCTCTATAAATAGACACAAAGATCTCAATTGAACCGGACATCATTTTCATTACCACCAGGACATTCACACTTCTGACATCAGAGCGTGAACTAGTTGACTATGGAAATACCAGCCAGATTGCAAAAAACCATATCAGCTCTGGGCGTCTCTTGTCCCATCTCCTGGACTATCCAGGAAACGGGCAAGAACGTCCATCTGATTTTGGACTTCACCATAGAAGAGAAAAATACACCACCCTCCTCGGGGAGAGGTAGTACCTTTTGTGAGAGGAACCCATCTCACACTGGTCCTCACCTGAGGGGGTCTGGAGGTGGCCCTGAAAAGGAAGAGAGACCAAAGAAGAACAGGAAAAAGAGCCCATCAACCAAGCGTAGGGACGCCCGACGCTTGGAGGCTTTCCTGGAAAAGAAGAAGGAGAGGATTGAGGTGATGGAGGTTCCGGAGGCAGCCGCCAGTTCCCCTCCCAGTCCCACAGGAGCACCCAACCAACTACCGGCACCCCAGCCGACTCAGTTGGATGTGGAATGCCCTGCGGAGATTGAGCAGGAACTGGAAGTTGCTTTTTCGCCACCTCCCGCCCCTCACTCCCCTCTTCCTTCGCTTCCGGACAGCCCGGGCAAGGGAGTCTCTGCCAACCAACCAACACTGGCTGCACTGATAACAGAAGCAAGGGAACTGAGGGCGCAGTGTAATCAGCTCCAGGCAAAATGCACAGATGGTGACAAGCGCTTGGATGAAATCTCCAGAATGGCTAAAGAACTCATTAACAAAAGAAACCAGCAAGATCCGACAAACTCATCTCCACAACAACCACCACTAGATTCTACAAACTCATCTCCATCACAACCACCTCCAAAGAAGAAGTCCCGCAAAAAACATAGAAGAGGATAAGCTGCTTCCTTCTACACTCCTCCTTTGCCACGCCCAGACAATCAAAATCTTCTACCGTCACTGAGGGTCGAAAGGGGCTTGTCCCCCAAATCGTCCCTGCACGCCTTCGGCGCGCAATTCCATTTCATTCAGAATTGAACCGGATTAACAGTGACTGCATTTTGTAATCATATGTAACAACTGTGGTAATTTGGAAGACAACTTTTACACGGACTGCACACGTAATATTTTATCTTCGATTGTTGAATGGACGTCCCTTCAATACCAATATACTCAAAACAAATAATTAAGGATAAACTCAAACTCTCGTAAATTAGATGATAAATGTATCACTAAAATAAGTAACTAAATAATCACTTCACACGACTCTTAAACACTTATATATCTATATATTTATATACACTCTCCTCCGGACTCAAATATTCCTGGTGCGTATTCTGTATCCAAAACCCACCAGCTTATAAAAATTGTCTGGGGTAAAGGTTATATCAAGCGTTTACCCAATTTCGTTCCGTTATCACTTTGTTTAAGAATATGAAATGTATTGTCATTGCTACTGCAGGTCACAATACAATTTATACTTGACCCAGATTTCCATGGGCTCCTGCCTTTATTTCGATATCAAGACCCATAGAAATTGATTCTCGGAGTTATTTTGTCATCTTGTTACAAGTTATCTTAATAATTTTGAATCGAATCCAAACTACCCATCTACTGATGCGGTGTTTCGGATTCAATATTACTCCCACTATCACTCGAGGGTAATTGCAAAGTTCTATAAATGGTATTTGGTCCTGTTCGGTACTCAAATGTATCTCCAATAAGATCTGGATGAAATTGTCTATACACAATATAAGATTGACAATGTATAGGTCGTCTATCTTTATGAAATTTGGTATGTCGTTTGCGAAGTTTATCCCGAATTTTTACAAACAAGTTAAAATGAATCATGTTACGGGGCGTTTGAAATCTGTGTTTCGTATGATAAGATGTTGTCACATGGTGACTGTGACAAGGAAGGGTGATAGCATCATTATATTCTAGCAAATTAAGGCAATTGTGAATGGTTAAGTATCTTGAACAATTAGCAAAAGTGATACAATCAGATGCTGCTTTATCCTGATAATAAATCAACTGTCGTTCGACTTCAACCATTACCGTTTCTTGCTGTGTATCTATATAAAAACACCCAAATGGAGCCTCCATAGAGATGTCTCGTATCATTCTCCGAAACTGTAGTTCATATGTATTTGGACTTATGATAGGTCTATCTTCAATATAATCGACTGTGTAGAGGGGTCGATCTTCCTGCACATCACTTTGATTGGATTGAAGTGACAAGGACTGAAGAGGGTAGGGTAAGGGCATATGAATGTATTCTCGTACCGCCCATTCCCATAGTCGTGGCTGAGGATCAATAGTGTGGACCACTATTTCTGGTTGAGATCTTATTAGTTTAGCCTCTTCATCACATAACGAAGGTGTAGTGGATTCTATTACTAAATTATCCAACACTTCATGAGCCAGACTAAGGGCTTTCTGTATCGCAGATATACCCGACTCCCCCATCACCGAATAGGGTACGGTGGATATAGTTCAATATATCGAGGGTACTTCTAACACAGTTTTGATGTATATAGTCATGATGAGTTCCCAATAATTCATTATTAGGGCTAGGCTCAGAAACGGTACATGAATTTAGACAAGCTCGCGTGGACAGTCCAGGCAAAGATGAGTATGGTTTTGGATCAGGTCATGTTGATGGACCAGGTACAGGTTCATTAAACATGAACTTAAGAGAATCTGGATCAACATCACACCCAGGACCCTTAGATTCCAGACGAGGTATCAACACAGATCCAGGACTATCACTACTGGACAGGGATATAACTTCTAGACTTGTCACACTTTAAATGGATATAATTTCTGAAAGTAAAAGGTCACCTCAACCACCAGTTAAATCTGATCACTCAGACAAGATATCTGAAATCAAACACATGCTATAATCACTATCAGAATCATCAGTTTTAGTGAAGATATCCAAATTTGAACATTCATCGGAGTCATATTTGGGTGTAACCAATGCCAAGTTATTTGTAGACTCATTATCTGTCATGTTTCCAGAAGTAGATGTTTCACTATTTGGTGAACTGGTAATAGTAGAACTATCTTCTTTAAAGTGTTCACTACCACAGTCTGCCATTGCTCACTGAAACGAAAACACACAGTCTGTGAGCTTATTTCTCATTAAAGGTATTGCTTCTATCTACCATAGTCACATGAACACCGGCAGACTCAGCATCATGGCTCACTCGAGGATACATTTGTCGTTGGGCAGGTTTGGGAGAAGTACCGAGATTGTTTATCACCCATCTCATCATGTCAGTTATACTTTTTGGAGGTTGAGGTGACAAAGGTATCACCATTGGAGATGCATTCATAGTTGCATAAACATCATTATTGGCAGAAGCAAGATTAACCATTTCATTATCACCATCAGCAGAGATCATTAGTCACATTTTATGTTTACTCTTACTTCTACTTAGCTAGTTGCATATCTGTCTGAGGGTACCAGTTCGATACAAACACATTAACAGGTATGTAACAAGTATGCACATTATGGTAACAACGAAATTTGCCCATTTTGGAATGGAAAAAGGTTTGGTAGGAGTCTTGTTAACCATATCCAATTCACGAACAAGATCGTTCATAGGAATCTAATCTAAATGCTCAAAATCTTTTGGTATCTCAAAGGTAGTAACATTTATTCATGACAATATGGGTTTCCAAATACTCCGTTGTGTCATTGAAAATTGCGGTAATACCATTTTTGATACTTAGCGATGTATCTTTTCATCCATGTGATGGAAGTAGCTAGACAATAATAATTGACCGCTAGTTGCCATACACAATGGATTCAATTGTAAGATGCCTATTGGTGGAAGAATCCTATCCAGTTTGGGGTTCTTCCTATTTGGGCACGTAATGGAGAATTGTAATGGAACGTCAGTAGAGACATACTGTAAGCCTTCCTCGAGTCTCGTCGCGAAGGGTAAATTGATATTAAGTCTTATTTCCATTGTAAATAATTGCTTTATTGCCAATTTCATATTCAAGAATAACGCCAACATACAGCTAGTCATTGTATGTATTGTATGTATCACTCCTACAAGTTTACAAAATAATTTCTTAAGATCATGTCCTATTTCAGGTACATATCGCGTTCTTTGTTTATCAACAATCAAGGTATCAGATTCCAGAGTGTACATAGCCACAAGTTTATTCGCTTCTTGTGAAGCGTGTTTACTCACATTTACAAATGGTATAGGTAACGCCTGTAGTTTAAATACTTCAAAGTTAAAGTTTGCATTACTTAATTGCACCTTTACCAAGATTACCAATTTATTGTCAGCAAACACAGTTGCCATCGTCAATAAATGATAGTATTGCTAGAGTTTGTTTCAGACATCTAATGGCAATGACGTATGATCATTCAATTATGATTCTATTTCCATCGATACATTTGTTAGTAGAGAAGGATTTATGATTTTTGGAGATAATTTCTCATCAGCAAAAATATCCATCTGATCATGTAAATCACGCATATAGGACTCTGCGGTGGTTAGCATGAGTTTCAATTGCATGAGTACTATTTCCAATTGATGATACGAATTTGTAAAATGTTCAGTCATGTTCTTCATGGTCTGTGAAAATTCGTTGGGCTTGTGTCTGAATTCTGTAAATGATTTTGATAAATCTGTCATAAATTCTCAATTTTGTTGAATCGCTTCTCTATTCAAACTTACCATAGTTAAACTCTTTTTAACAACATGCTTAAGTTTAGCTTGATTAGCATATAATTTTTCAAAATTACTTTGTGGTCCCTTTAAATCTGAAGTAGACCCTGTACCAAAAAGAAAACTTAACCCTTCCCCAACAAAATCTAACAATCTCTGTTTAAATTGTGATGAGGTTGTATGTCTGTTGAGCTTACGACAGTCATTTAGAACATCTACTACTTGTGCGACATGATTATTTATGGATCTGACCTCTTGGTACATATCCGTTATTATCGACTTAAGGGCAACATGAAGGGAAAAAGCATTTTATCGGTAATATTAGTCTTTTCATGATTCTCTACATCAAATTGTTGTTCAGTTTCAGCATAAAACTTATTTAGATAAATAACATTCTGCTCTACTTCATCTATGTTTTGTATGAATGCTTTTAAATCAAAAACATACATCGTTGTCCAATCACTTGTTACCATATTTACTTCTTTTACTTTTCTAAAGATCACATTGTTTCTTATGATAGAATTTCCTTTTCCATTAACTATCCCTAATAATATCACCAAAATTCCAACAGTAATTATCCAATGTAACTTCATGCTCCTACAAAGAAAGGAAGCAAGAGTTAGCAACATGAGTAAATCTCTGTTGTATCTTAGCTACTCTATCATTTCACTGTCGACTTGTGAAACAACAGATAATAACCAACGATATGAGGTACCATGTTGGTTTGCGAGGCCAACAAAGTATTCCCAGTATTTTCTTTCTTAACAAATCTTAAGTCAATATAATTTAGTCACTTATTTTGCCTTCTCCAAACCTCAACCTCTCTGTAGATTGCCTTTATCATTGAAATTGTTATTCAGCTGTACTCCAAGGGACAGGCTGCACTATCACCGATTTGTCAGAATAGGTGGCATATTCATGATTCCTCAAGACTGTCTGAATCCTTGAGATCATATTATTTATGTCAGCCTGTGTTTCCTGCTTGGGTTTAGTTGGTTCATTTATTAACTGATTTACCTCCATTGATTGTTCATTGTCAGTCAGTCGTGGAGGGTCAATATTTTGGACAGAGCTCTTCAGCTCTGGGTGCACCAAGAGCTTTTTCATAGCTTTCTTATGTTCTCTAACCCTATGAACTTGTTGTCATAATTCTTCCAGGGGAACATCATCCTCTTCTGAGGAAGAATGCTCTCTGGTTTGTCTTTTACTCCTAACGAAAGGAGCCAAAAGATGTTCCCCCTTTGCCTTACTCAAGTCAGTGTCGGTAGTGGAAGGTTCTGGTGGTACTGCATACCGAACCAAATGGCTGGCCTTCTCTGACCTTGGTGGCACCTCCCATTCCTGAGGTGCTACGCTAAGTTTCTTTCTATGACATTTAATTATTCTATTTGTTAATTGATCTTTAATTTTATAACTTACTGGGCCTGTCTTTTCCATAACTACAAATGGGTAATCCCATCTAGATTCAAGTTTACCTTTTGATCTACCAGATAAATACAAGACTGGGTCACTCACTTCAAAGGTTTATCTTTTGCTTTTGCATCATATAATTTCTGTTCTTTCAGAACACATTTCTTTTGCACGACCTGTTGTTGTAAGAATGCTTTATGTTGTTCTTGCAAAGCAATTTTATGGGGTTCTTCACCCATATATTTTTGTCTCAGCTCAAGTATAGTGTCCAAAGGGCTGCCAGAGCTTGATTTAGAAATAGATCCCAAGTCTCAAGTTCCTTTCTTGACAATTTTGCCTAAACATTGTTTAAAGTACCAGGAAACTTCTCAACCTTCCCATTAGACTGCGGATGGTAATAAGAAGTCTTTACATGATGAATTTTAAGATACTCTGTTAAGTGTTTCATGATCTCATTGCAATTTTCAGACCCTATTGTCTGTTAATAATTCTAACGGACAGCCAAACCTGGGAAAAATTTGCTATTGTTTCTGCCATTTTGTCACGCACTGGAAATGCTTCCGGCCAACCTGAATACATATCTATAAAAGTTACTATGTATTTATTCCCAGATAAGGTGGTTGGATGAGGACCACTCATATCCAATACTAACTTAGCAAATGGATAAGGAGGTTTATCCATTTCTTGTAAAGGCAAGGTATGTTTCTTTGTATTTCTGGCTCTACAAGGTAGGCATTTTTGACATACTGGTAAATCTGCTTGTATAAACCAGGCCAGTAATATTTCCTGCTAATGTTATAATACACTTTATCAATTTCTAAATGCCCTAAGTTGTCATGGTATTGTTCAAGTACGTCTGTGTACAACTGTTCTGGTATACACAATCATACCCTAGGATTTTCTTCTGCAGCACTTATGTAATATAAAACTTCCTCAATCATCATATATTTACTACTTACACTAGGTGGTGTGTTAGGACACTTATATTTCTTAATAATTTTGACATGTTTAGAATCGTTTTCTTGTTCTAATTTCATATCTAAATTTTTATACTTTATACTCTGGGGTTCTTTTAGAAGATTCTGTATTATCATTGATTACATGAACATATTTTCTGGGGTCAATCTTATCACTATTTATAACTCCCCCTTGTAAAGATTTATCCATCTCAACATTGTACATCTCATAATGTGGATCTGCATTGGCGATCCCTTCAGGTAATCTTGAGAGCAGATCAGCACAGGTATTTTGTCTACCAGGTAAATATTCAATCCTACAATTATAGCTGGCTATTTTTAATGCCCATCGTTGTACTTTGGCATTATTTTGTGGACTTGTCAATAGGTATTGCAGGGGAGTGTGGTCTGTCATTAATGAAAAACTCCACACCCTGCAAATAGCTATTCAATTTGTCCAAAGCATATGAGATGTCAAATGCCTCTTTCTCAAAAGTGGACCATTTTTGTTGGGTCTCACCTAACTTATGTGATAAAAACACAATAGGTTTTTCATCAGGAACTCCTGGTAATTGACCTGTACCATCATCATAAGGTTGAGTTAATACTGAACCTACACAAATGCTCAAGGCATCCATGTAGAGTATGTACGGTTTTCTTGGATTTGGGTACGACAAATGTGCTACCTGGGTTAATTTTTCCTTCAGTTCTTCAAAGGTCTTTTGTTGGGCCTCCTTCTAATGAAATCTTGAATATTTCTTAGTTAGTTCTAACAAAGGGGCAGCAATTTCGCTGCACCTTGGTAGAAATCGGCAGTAATAAGATAACATCCCAAGATAACTGCGCACTTCAGTGATGGTCTTCGGTGGTTTTAACTTTTGGATAACAGAGACTTTAGACTCTTCTGGTTTTATTCTGTCTTGGCTTATCACAAAGCCAAGATAAGAAGTTTCAGACTGAAAGAAGGAACACTTCTTTGCTTTTAATTTGAGCTTGTGCTGGCGTAATCTTTGGAATACTTGTTTAATGTGATTCAAGTGAGATTTTTCATCTCAACTAATAATCAAAATGTCATTTATGTAAGCCAAAGAGAAGGCCTCTATGCCTTCTAAGACATGCATCATGAGGGCCTGAAACTCAGAGGGGGCATTTATATTAAACCATAGGGCATTATGTTGAATTCATAAAGGCCTTTGTGACAAACAAAAGTGGTCTTGTTCATCCATCTTGACCTGCCAACAACCTGACTTCATATCAAGACTGGTAAAGTACTTACACCCATTCAGTAAAGTGAAGATATCATCTATGAGCGGCAACAGCCAGTTCGTGACCTTTGTAACTCTGTTTAACTTCCAGACATTTATACAAAAGCACTTAGATCCATCCTTCTTTCCAACAAGCAAGCAAGAAAAACCCCAATAACTGTTTGAGCGTCGAATAATACCAGCCTCTAACATTTCAGCCAAGGCATCATCCATGATCTTTTGCTTCAGAAGATGTACTCTATAGGCTCGACTTTTTATAGGCGGAGAGTTTCCAGTATCAATCTTCATCTTAACTGTGTCTGTTTGGGTTAACTCCTTATCAGTCTTAGCAAATAAGTCTTTGTTTTCATTAATAACTTGCATTAATATATGTCTCTTATCATCCGGGATCTGAATATCAGCCTCGGTGATCTCATTTTTATTTAATTCATGCTGATTTGTCAATACTTGTTTTATTTCTATGAGTTGTTCCCCTTGATCCATGGGAGTCAGTCTTCCAACTATGCACCCACGTTTCAAGGTGTAATGTTTGTTTGTACTATTGACTATCATTACCGGAATATTTCCATCACCATTTGTTGCTATACTATTACTTACCAATAAACCTGGTTGTTCAGCAATAAAACCTTGTTTTAAACCATGATGTTCTAAAAGTTCAGAGTTAAATGCTGATCTTGCTGCTGCAGCCTTGGCTGTACACAAGCAAGTAGACTGGGGTTTAATTTCAACTTGATTAACCAACCTGGTTAAACAGCTAACATGCAAGTATTTAACTATGGGAATAAATTGACCAGCTAATTTCAATCTTCTAAGTTCCCAGTAAATGTTAACTTTATTGTCAGTAATCCAATCAAGTCCTAAAAGCATTGATCAGTTGAGCTCATCTAAAACCAAGAATTCATGCAATTCGAAAATTCCATTGATAGAAAACTTAAGCTTAATTACTCCTCGTGGTCTAACATCAATTCCTGATACACCTGATATACTAGGTAAAGTTTTCCTATCACCATGTAGTTGAGGCCTATGTTTCAAGTTTTTCCAAAATTTGGTACTAGCACAAGAAGTCTGAGCTCCCGAATCAAGTAGAGCTCTGACTCGTTGTTTACCTAAAAGTACTATAACACTATCCAATGAAGCTGTGCTGTAATTAATTGTAAGTGTTTTCAAACCAGAGTTGGATTGTTTTTGTTCCACTTTATTCTTATTTTCTAAGTTTTTAGTCTCCCTATGCCCCTTTGGATCCGTTTTAATTAAGTTATTTCTATTTTTCTTCCCTCTTGGCTTTTTATCTGTATTCATTTTACTACCAAGTGTTTTGCTTTCAAGTGCATTGCTACTACCATGTTGTTTATGGGAGTAACTATGTGGTTTACTTACTTCCTGTTGGCCATCTTTTGATGGCAAGCTTTGCACATTACAGTTAAGATATCAGATTGTAAGTCAACTATGTGTATTTTTTTGGGCATGACCTTATTGCCAGAAGTGTTTGCATGATTTTGAATAGCATTAACTATAATTTCTGCTCATTTGTATTTTGGGACCCCAAAAATTCCACCACTAATAACAGACATAGCCAGAGTAGAATACTTCCTTTTCTGACATGTCTGTAATATTCCCATCTCAGTTTTATATAAATCTTCAAAACATCTGTTTTTGTCATGATACTCATTCCACCTGGGTCCAACTGCATGGATAACCCTGGAACAAGGCAAATATCCACCAGTGGTTACCACATTTCCACCCACTGGTAGGGGACCATTTAGAGCTAAGTATTCCTGGCATTTTCTCTGAAGGGCAGCTCTTCGAGCTATGGCATTTGCTACACCCCCGCCATGTGACAAATGTGAGTTAGCTGGGTTAATGATAGCATCTGCCCTTAATGTTGTGATATCAGCTTGCCATACCCTCGCCTGTTCCCAGCTTGAAAAGTGAAAGTATGTCAGGAAAGTCTTACATTTTCAGAGGTATAATTATGCCCTTTATTCTTCAGATCAGGAAATTTTCTACAATTTGGCTCCCTTGGACAGTCTTTTGTTCAATGATTTCTGACTGTACATTTGTCACGCCATTTTAACCCCTTGCAATTCCTAGTATAATGGGTTTTATGACCACACTTTTCACAAACTCCAGCAAATTTAAATGGGGTTGGGTCCAAGGGGCCTTGACCTTTCAACTCATCCTTCTTGACCCTTGAGCATGCGTTCACCTGTTGTTGGTTTTGAAGTAGAAGTTTTGGTTCGATTTTACACTTATTACTTCCTGTTTTTCTTACATTTTTATTATTTACAGTAGTTTGTCACTCTCACGAGTGATACTTACACCTCTGATACCAAGTTTTGTAGGAGAACCATTTCTGAGTCTCGTTGACTCATATATCTTAGTTACTATGGGTGTGCCAACTTTGGTTCTCGTACATTTTTGCTGCAATTCCCTCTCATTATTTTTGTTTATAACTCTACAATTATTTACACTGGTCTGCTGTGGTTGTTTAACTTTTATTTCTCCCTTTAGTTTGACATTTTTATTTTTACATATTTTGGGAGCCTGTGGTTCCTGTTGAGACTTAACCCTGTTTACTGCCCCGCATGAACAGAGTTTTCCTCGTTTAAATTCACTAAACAATCGTGGGCGAAGTGGCCTCTCTGGTGACAACAGTAACACTCAAAGTTTATCCTATTTCTTGGAGATTGTACCTCCAATGTTCCGTCTTGTCATGTTAAATTAACTCGACAATCTTTTCGGACGTGGCCTATACGATTACAGTGCTAACAGAGGAGTCCCGGGGGCCTTACAGGCTGTTGGTATCGATTACCCGGGGACCTCGCATTCTGCTGATATTGATTACCACTCATTTTTCGGTTAACCTGTTGATAAAAGGGTCTCGGTCTATCTGGATTTCTGTCATATGACTGATGGTAACCACTGTAATTGCTTTTTGTTAAAATATTCACCCTATGCTTCCATCTGGTGGTTTCTACCTCCATCGGAGTTATGACTCGCATATCCTTGGTGTCTTCTGCTATTTCAGGGGGTAAATTTGTCACATATTCTTCATTATATGGATTTTCATTCCGAACCCTAACTTTTAATGATTCCATGCGTGATTTAAACTGTAATTTTGCTGAGGCTTCTAACAAAGCCTGGCTCATCGCATTTCCTAACATTGTGGGAGCTTTTCTGATCAATTTCATTCGAACATCGCTGTTGAATAACCTATCGCAAAAAAATAGTCTGCAATTTGGCGTTGGATTATGGGGCGCACAACATCTTCCATGTACGCATGTTTTGCCAAACCATTCGTTCACCGTAAGTAACGACAGTCTCATGCTTGGTTTGCTTCATATACCTCAATGCATTGTTAGCCATACTAATTATCCATAATAGCACTATACCTTTTCTTCAATTCCTTTTAAAGTTCTTCCCATTTCATATCGGGACGGCCATTAATTGATCGTAGAATAAAATCAGTGACCACAAATTCACTGGTTTGAGCAGCTATCATGGATTTTCGGTCTTCCCCTATTTTATCTGTTTCACAGTAAAGCTCCAGGGACTTAATCCATGACCTTAACTGCGCTGGGTGGCCCGAGAACTTTTTAATATGAGTGATTAATGCTTGAGACTGCCGGGCATTTGCTGTAGTGGCTACATTTACATTGCCACTAATTATTGTTTCATGCAAATGTTCAATCGTGGCTGTGGCAAGACTATCCTCTTTTTGTTCGACTTTTATTTTCAGTCAATTGATTACCTGTTGTAGTTGGTCAACCTCTGTTTGATGTTGACCCCTAAGCATAACCAACTCATCCTCATGACGAGTTTTCGTGTGTTGAAGTTGTTTTTGCATTCTTGAATTTGGGTTTCACGGGCATTAATTTCACCCTGAGCAAGTACTAACTGCTGTTGAACTTGATCAAGGCCAGCCATACTGATTTCTTATAATTATAAAACTTTCTCTGCTGACAAATAATAATGAAACAAGAAAATCAAGCTACTCACCCTTTTATGACGCGACGGCACTGAACGTTCGTCATTTTCTGTGAAGAATCTTGTAGAATTTCTGGTGATTTCCTTGTTGAGATGAATCCTGCCTACCTGCTGTCTTCTGATGTTTGACTTAAAGTTTCTGAGTTAACCATAGTGGATGGAGTCAATCAGTGAGTACGTGTATGGGTAAAGGGCCCGGTGTTGGGTTTTATTCACAATTCTGTCCTTTGCCCTCCAAAATTTGTTGCACCCATAGTGTTAAATTCTACCATTAAACAAGCGGGAGTCTGGCATATTTCTGCAGCGGTTTTGTTATTTTCAATTAAAACTGCGTACCGGAACTGGTGTAGTATCCTGTATTATCGGCTGGCGGTCTTAGACATCCGCCCCTTTAAAAAAAGTTCAGGAAAATTTTCAAGAGAGCATCGAATGGTCAGCGGCACCAAATTAAGTCTATGTATGGCACAGTAGAGGGTTAATGGATCCATATGTCTGCGATTGTTGCACCCCAGTCATCTAGTGGATTTTAGTTCGGACTCACGAATGTTTATTCTGGGGAGGTAGTTCGTAATCACTCCCCCACATGTAAGCTTAAAGAAAATGTCTGAAGTAATGGGTGAAAACCAAGTTCGTGGTTACTCTTGAAACATTCACCATGGATTCCTCGGGAACACTTCAGCTGGGCATGGATAAGTCAAACACAGAAGAGTACTTACGATTTCTTTGTGATATATTCTTAATTGAATTATAGCGCCCTAAACTTGTAAAAGACTCTGGTGCAAAACAAAATTTAAGATACACGTTCACTGAAGAAAATAAAATCGACAAAGTGTTACTGAGAAGCAGGAATTCTTTCACCAGTTCACATTCGATCTGCATCAGAGATCAGGAGTCCGGTCAGGAAACTGACTTTCAGCGGCAATCAACTTGCTTAATATCCAAAATCCAAACTATTCTGTCAGAAGATAGTTTATCGGACCAGGTGTGTGAATTGGATGCCCATCCCTCATATAACCCTGTTGTAACTGGCCAAACGTCATTACGTATGCTGTATTAAGAGATAGCTCTTCCCTCCTCCAAAAGTGAACAGCCAGTATATTGTTAATGAAGTAATGTTTTGCAGAGCTCTAATCTCGAAAACCATTAATTTATTATCAGCGGTGAGTTATTGCAAAAACGGTATCGGACGATTCGTCGTGATTGAAGATTCGTCGTAAAGATGAATCGTTCAAATTACGATCATGATGAATCGTCTTTTGGGTTTCCGACGAAACGTCCAAGACATGGATCTGTAACACTGAATTATTTTTAAATTTTTGACCAGTTGATTTCAAGGTACTTTCATGTGGGATCTTTTGAAGTAACATCAAAAAGTGTTAAAAAACAAGATGGAACAGCTAATAGAAAAGGGCAACAAAGATGTAAGTGTGCAGTGAAGAACAGCAGAATTAACTGTTTGGCATCAGTTAAGCAGACAGGAGACTTATTTACGAAAGTTAAGCATACAGGAGACTTATTTACGAAAGGACCACGTCCACATTCGTGCACTTCAAAGGACACTGCTCTTCATGCAGCTAATGTTAGGGCTTACATTAGGACTGAGGGCCACAATCGCCCATATGCATCAGAATGTACTCTTGTTAAGGAAGCCCTGCAACAGCATCTTCGTTCTTATGTACCAACTACGTCGCCAGAATATTGTTAATGAAGTAATGTTTTGCGGAGCTCTAATCTCGAAAACCATTAATTTATTATCAATGGTGAGTTATGGCAAAAACACCCGTGCTCGACACTTAACATCATGCTATACTCCTGACACGAGGTAATTAAAACTTAGTTCAAGGGAAGAACTATAAAACTGTCGTCGTGACATATGGTATTTGGTCAGATAGGTATTTGTAATCGGCGTAGAGATGAAATTTCTTATTAGTTATCTCTTAATGGGAGATCGTAAATACCAACGACCCGCACTCGAAACCCTGCAACACACGAATTAGTTAAAATATTTTCGTTTTACTTCTTATGAGAAAAATATGTTTCTCGTGAAAGAATTTCATGAAGGTAAAATCATTCGTTACATACAAACTAAATTATATAGCACGTCCTTGGGATCACATCCCCTTGAGGATGAGGAAAAGCTCTACGCTCGTCATTAAGGACCCACGGGAGGGCATTATGTGACAATACTACTGTTTATATGTTGGACGATTGCATTGATTCTCTGTACCGCAATGTAAATAGAAGAACTCAACAATGTAAACACATGGCGCTCAGCCAATCATATCCCGCTAAATTCCAACAGAACTAAGTACGTATTAATTAACCCACCAAAACGCGATGATCTTCCAAACAGAGACATCCATATCGATCACATTCGAATCAATCGCGCAACCGACAACGAGACTTGTAGTTCATTCAAGTTCCTTGGAATAAATATTGATGAAAGGCAAACTTACAACCTCGCATCGGTGCTTTGCTCCAATATAGAATAAATAGGGCAGAATAGTTTTTTACACGCCACGCTCTCCTTTGCTTGTATTATTCTCTTGTCCATAGCCATCTCATTTATGGGTTACAAATTTGGGTGTTCTCTAAAAATATGAAGAGTTCATTTCTAATATAAAAAGGAGATACTCGGATAATCAAATAGCGGAAAATATAATTGTCACACTGATCCACTCTTTTTGAAAGACAAAATTCTCAAATTGCCCGAACTGTACCAATTACATGCACTATTATATGTTCATGATTGGAACTTCGATAGACAACCATTATCTTTCAGAATTACCTTTCTTATAATGTACCTAACGCTGGCACTAGACAGGTGGTGCTATTGAAAACAGGGAAACGTAGAAAGAAATCTCTGGATACACCCCAATCTAATCTATTTTCAAAACTATGGACGACTTGGACGCTTGGGTTCGCAATATTTACAACAGATCTCTGTTCCGGAAAACAATGGTTCACAAGTTCTTTAGTGCATTTTTACCATCGGTATTGCAACAATCCCTTGATTGATTGCAATTGATTTGTGGAAGGCTACTGAATAAACACCGCGTGTGAAAGTAAGTGTAACTGTCACACATCGTTGCCTGAGTCTTGTCGAGTGCTGTATCCTAGTGGAAAATAGCTCATTGTGAGGCTTGGACTGCGATGTGTGGCAGATATAGTTTTATTTCAATATAACACTTGGAGATAGTATTGTGAGTGCTTAAAGGGTGGGGGGGGTCATTAACCCGTACAAGATTATTTCCCACCACTATTTTGTTACAAACAATGTCGATTTTCAATTAGCCTATCGTCGCTTGTCGGACTCTCGTTTGATCTTACATCTTATTCGCTTCACGAAAGAGATAACACGTGAACTGATGCCGCGATAATTCAGTCTTATCTAAAAGATTCTTTGAAAAATGGGAGTATGATTGGATAGTGTTTGTGTGCCATATTTTGTTTACAAACCCCACATTTGCACAGAATAATACCGACACTTTTCTAATTTTGATTTTCTGGTAGGTCTACATTCAATATTGCACGTTTACTGGTCGCACCATTTTTACATATTTTGTGATTTGATATCTGTCAATGAACTGGAGAATACCATTACCCTGGTCTCTTAACCAAATTAAAGTAGCGACATTTATTTTATAGTTGATATCTTTGTCTTCCACTGTTTAGTACATACATCTCTTAGTCGCATTCGCAGAGTAGCGAACTGTGGAACTCACATTTATCCACTTATCATTGAACCCACATTCAACAGCTATGACAAGAATCAAATCATCATCTTGTGAATGCTAATACTGATCCTCGAGGTCTTTTTTCACAATCTTTCACAAGACTTGAATACGGTACTAAGAGCTAGCAAGTCAATCTGAAGTGTTGACTGAGAACTGACTTGTATCATTATTTTCATGTGCTATTGACGATCACTTATCTGTCTTGTGTCTCACCTTTACTGAATTGTAGCACTACAACAGGCATACTGGCTGGCTCAGTCTCGACTTAACAGATTTAATCAGATTGCTTCATTTCCCCCAAAATGTACCATTTTATACACAGTTCAAATTCCATGTATAACAACTTTACACAGGGAAGGGAAGGAATTCGTTAAACGGAATACCTAGAAACAGGGTTGATGATTTCCCATTAGCTTTCGAACAGTTGCTGAAAAGTCATTGCTCGAATCCCATCGAGCAAATAACCAATAGAGCAATTGCTCGAATGAGTGACTCCAGGTACGACTTTAAGATTCATTTCAGAAAAAAAGCGATTCCATAGCAACAGACAAATCCTAAAAATGGATTCCGTAAAGGGATTCTAATACAGGCTTGCTAACTATCTCAAGTCTCGATCTCTACTGTCAGCTTAGTCTTATAATGTCCGAAGGACCGTTCATGGTCTACTGCGGTACTAGAATCCAAGCATACCCCACACAATCAAATGGCCTAGCATTCCGAAGGGGATAGTACAAATCATTAGGTGTTTTTCGAGTACAAAGGGGTAACAGTAGACTTATGAGGTACCGACCGTACATCCCATACTAACATAACCTTACCTCACAATACCGATTAGCCTAGCATTACACACTACCTATACCAACCCCCGATGGTAAACTACATTCAGTGGATTACTGATACCAAATACTAACAGTGCACCAACTGGCGATCACCCTATACATCCGTACTAGACAACCATACATTGCCCCCACACGACAATACTGCTCGACCTAGCATTACGTACTACCTATACCAGTAATAGGATAATATAAAATAGTCGGTTGGTAAATAATTCAAGGGTTAAGATGAGACATGCAGGGTATATACCGAGCATACTATACTACCGTTCTAAACTACCAGGCATTATCCCCACCCAACAGTACTGCTTGACCTAACATTACACACTATCTTTACCAGTCATAGGATAATATGAAGTATTAGTACGGTAGCCCCCAGGAGAGACCCATCACGGCATTCAGCGTTTGAAGTTGTTTTATTATTGATTGTAAGTTACCAGAAAGTCTCTGTTCGGCCGTTTTTTCCTCTCTCTCTTTATTCTGTACACACGAAGCATTTTTAGTATGAACTTGTTGAGGACTCCGAGCTATAGCAGGGGTATAACTTCTAGGTGTGTGTGTGGGTGTGACCCCCCCCCCCCCCCACACACACACACACACAACAAAAAATAAATAAATAAATCTCCCGATTGTGGGTTTTGTCGGGCAGAAGGCAAAGACTGGGCAAGTAGACGTCCTTGCTTGCCCAACGAAAATATACACACGCTTTGGAGTAATCAGTTGTACAAAATCTCTTGCTTATCCGACAAAAATATACACAGATTAGAAAGTGCAATAAAAGTCCGACTCAGTATATCGGTAAAATTCCACATCTCTGGAGAGAGTAACTAATAGCAAATTATTTTTATGACCATGTCGTGCTGAAAGCGCCCAGATGGTCGGACACTTCTACGTAGTTAGTGTGAAATTGTTGTATATTTAAAATACAGTATTTTATTAATAGAAAGTATATTTGTAGTGTATAAGTCTATAAGTCTTTGATAAAAACGCCCTACACCCCCCCCCCCCCCCGCTCCTTGTTAGTTACGACCCTGAGCTACGGATGGATGGACTGTGATAAAGTAAAAATATCCCAGATAACCTTGTAACGGCACGCTCATTTTTTAAAATAGTAGACAGGAATTCCATCAGTTTACATCGGAATCCCCTCAGTTTTTCGTTAATTTCATTAAAAATAAAGAACTCCAGCGACTGATACTTGATAATTCCCATCTACGGTAGGTGTGCCACCAATCTGAGAAAAAAAATACACTTTCTGGTGCATATGCCTCCCCCCCCCCCCCCCCCCCCACCCTCACCAAAGCGAAGAAGATTCTAGACAGAAAACGGTCTATTCTTTCAGTCTAACAGATATTAGAATTTGAGGCTTCAGTGTAAGGGCAATAACTCTAAAAATGTAGTCTTGGGGGGGACAGCGTTGGAGAAGGCAATGTGACATCTGTACACAGCAAGGAGGATTCGGAATTCGGAATATTGTATAATTATCGGTGGGTCGCTGTCAGTAGCAACATTGGAAAAATCATGCATTAGAGATTAGAGGAAGTGATCGAAGAGGAGTGATTCTCTTTTGTTTTAGTTTTTTTCGGGAGTGGTGGGGGGTCCAGAATGGCTTCAGAAAGGGAGGCAGAGACGCGGACCATCTTTTCCCGCTGATGGAATCTACAAACGCTAAAAAGAAGAAAGCTTTTATGGCCTTTTCTGGATAGTAAAACGGCATATAATAGGGTATGGAGGGAGCAAATGTGACGTTAACTTGAGGTCTTGGGCTCGGAAGACGAGTTGGTTGGAATTTTGAAAGCACTGTATAAAGATGTACAACATTAAGTTAGTCTGAGAAACGTAACAGAAAAACGGAGATCCATTAGGAAAGGTCTGAGGCAAAAATGTGTCTTTTCACGGATCCATTTGGCATTGTACATCAGAGTTTCAAGACACGAACTACTGCATAGCGATGGGGGGGGGGGGGGGAGCGGGTATTAGTTAGGGGCAATGCGATCCATGGGTTACTTTTCACGAAACATAGGGTACCAGTGTCATAAAGCGAAGTGGTGCTTGAAAATGTTGGCAATTGTTAGGAGATACGGGAACAAGTGGCCACTCGAACCGAATGAAAACAAAAGCAAGGCTGAAATGGCGCCTACTCGAATGTGGAAAGCTGGAGTGTTCTTTATGTCGGAAAATGGCAGCCAACTGCTTAGTATGGGTGAGACAGGTGGCTACGAATATCTGAGTATCAAAATTTCTATAACGGCCAGAGGCATCTATCGAAACCACATACGTAAACTAACTATGACATGGAAACGAATTCTTAATCAACTGAAACTTTTAGGAAGAGACAGCTTCAAGAAGGTTGCTGCGTGAAAAACTTTTTGGGAAATAGTGGGTGTACAAAGTATACCGTATGGTGCGGAATAGATAGCCCAGAACCAAATGGCTGTAAAGAGTTTAGCAACGCTACAGAACGAAGTACGTCGGTGGATAACAGGCTAGTGTAATGCCGCACCACTGAAAGCAATCAGGGATAGGCTTGGGTGGATGAGGATCCAGGACAGAAACTTCATGAAACTCGGTTATCTTAACTACTTTGTAAATCTCACTAACAACCGAGGATGTAAGTTAATGTTCCAAAATAATTGAAATTCTGATATCCAGTGAGAAGGGATTTGGAAAGTGAGGGAGTTGATTGTGAAGTATTTAATTTAGCTCTCGGACATAGAGAGGGAAAGCAACCCAGGGTAAAATTATTTATTGGTGTTTAATGTAACTTTTAGCATCTGTGGTTATATCATAACCGTAACATGGGTATGAATTCAGGTTTAGCCGATCGTTTTTTCCCATAGCGTGCATTTCAGATGACTTTTACCTCAGGCATTGGTTCCGGGTTTTAGTTTACTATTGAAGCAGTATTTTTTACCTCTGTAAACAAGCATTCCACTTCCCCCGGGGCTCCCACGGGGATAACCCAAGGTAAAAATCTTCAGAAAAAGTCGTGGACCAATTTTAAACGAAATGGCCTAGGAGGAGTTGAAGCAAAGAGGTTTTTAGGAAGCCTGCGTGATAAAGGATAAAGGGAAGCCAGGATTAGAGGCGTACCTTAATGGCAGCTTTTGAGGGTCACTGCTGTTCAAACTAAGGTCGAAGAAGCGACTGGAACTTAGAGGAAAGTTGGAAGGACGGTGAAAAGGAGTGCCGAATGAGCAGGAAGATCTTGGAACTGTTTCACGTGGAATGTCCAAAATACCAGGCTGGTTGAATAAGATTCACTGGGAGTATAAGAGGAAGTGGGGTGGGAGAATGGAGGATATGTGATTATCGGGTGATACAATGGAGAGAGTTAATATACTTATCGGTGAAATTATGAAGAATGGTAGGGGAGTTCCAAATTAACTGATCAAATAGTTCGATTCTGGGTGAGGGGAAGAGAAGTGGCGCGTGGGGAAGAGGTGTCATTTGGGAGCCTATGAATAATCAAGGCTTTCTCATCTGAGAACAGCGGCAGGTGTCGGTATTCGTGAATTTGTACAAGCCCCATGTTGTAACCCCTAGCCGCTACACTGTCATTCACCACACGGGGGCAGCTTATCCAAATCTCTGAACACTTCCAGTTGATAATTAAAAGAAGTAACCGCTCTTTCCGTTCCTCCAACGTTTCGGCCTCATGGCCTTCATCAGGGTGGAAACACTTAATTATCACATAATAAAATATTAATAGTCCTCTCACTAATTAAGCCGTGATTGGTTAATTTGACACCTTCTAAAAGTCATAGTACTGGAGTTTGGGGGCAAAACACAGGTACTATCGGAACGTTTTTATATATATCATCTTCAGTGGGTGTGTTTTCAATTTTAACTGCAAACAGTGAATTCAAATGAATCAGAAATATTAAAAGCTCGCGTGTTGTTCACCACTTCAGTGAATCGTGAATATGAGTTATGACTTCAATCAATTATATTTCCACAAGCTTAGTAGTCCTCGACCTCACTGAGCATCCGCCTCAAGTTCAAAATAAATTGTTTCACTCCGCTTAATTCTAACAACTGTTGTCGTCCCAAGAAACATGAATTTATATTCCATTAATTTATACCACATACCACACAATCATTAATAATGAATTATGACATGAACAGCATGATGCAGTTGTAAACACTGGCATTTGGTGATACAGAAACTCTCAAAGCGACGGCACTTGTGACAAGTCATTTTCGAAGAGACGTCATTCGTTCGAAATGACGTCATGTTTTTGGATTCGACTACATTGTTGTTACAAGATTGATTGCATGTTGCAGTTAATGCTTAACAATGGAGGTTATTTTTGGTTCGGCATAATAAAATAATTAGTTTAATAAACGTTCTAATATTATAATAGAGAAATAAGACGTTGGCATATACAGTAACGTCGTAGCGTTGCACGTATAAAGTCAATGACACGCAGTCATAAAAATTGATTATGACTGCGTGACGTTGGCTTTATGCGTGCAACGCTCCGACGTTACTGTATATGCCAACGTCTTATTTCTCTATAGTCAATTAGTGAGAGGACTATTAATATTATATTATATGATAATTAAGTGTTTCCACCCTGATGAAGTCCATGAGGCCGAAACGTTGGAAGAACGGAAAGAGCGGTTACTTCTTTTAATTATTGATAAATATGGAGGCCCTTTTCTTTGGACTTTTAGTTTGTGCTACTTCCAGTTGAGTTGGTAACTACTTTACACCACCAAAATCTTCCTTAATACAGCCGTGTACTGCTACCTAACCATCAAATACTTGTGCTAATTGATTGTACTCATACGTGTCTCAATAAATTCCAAATTACAGAGTACCACTCATTTTTATTAATGAGAAACATTTCACAAGAAAATCAGCGTCTGAAGCTTGGTTTAAGATATCATAATTCAGAATTTCTACAGAATGATCTTAATATCAGGCGTAATTTACCACATTTATTTTTTTATGTTAAGTTATTAAGGTTTAACGACACTTTAACAGCCAAGGTCCTATCGAATCGGTGACAGTTTTACGAGTGCAGAAAGCCAGAGTACCCGGAGAGAACCACCGAGGTACGACTAGCAGCTGCCAGCTTCCCAACATCGTAACTTCGCACTGCAGCACAAGCAGGGTCAGATTGGTTGAAGACATGTGCTCCATCGACGTGCAGTACGCCTTAGTTCACGGCGTCAGCGTGCCCCCATGTCGACAATCGGGGTTAAGTGCCTTGCCCAAGGACAAAACGCGGGAGTCCGAATCGATCACTTAGATGGTCACCCATCTAAGGACTAACCGGGCTCGACGTTGCTTAACTTCGGCGATCTGACGAACCGGTTACCGCAACGTCACCGCGCCCCCTTACCACATTACCTTACGTAACTACAATATCCAAGCAATGCTACCCGCAAAATCGCCATTAAAATTTATTTCGTTTTCATTTTTCGCCCTCAAAACGTAGTTTTTTTCCCCTCACTGGAACGAGCTCGCTGAGCTCGTTCCAATGAGAGATAATAAGCTATGTTTTAGTGGCCACAAAATGAAAATTCTGTCGATTTTTTTTCTATGTTTGGAATGTGTTGTAAGTGAGTCGTTTTTAAAGTCAAACATTTCTAACTTGATTAAACAAGGCGATCACCGCAGACGCAGTTCAGATGTGAAATACTCAAACAGTCTTGGTTCTAACTTGTCTGAATCTGAACTATATTTGACAGTGACGTCACGTGAGCCTCGTTTGAGGACGCTACAGCATTTGTTTTGTATGTGAGCTGTCGGGACAGTCATATAATTATTGTCGCTACTCAAATCAGATGCGATGCAAGCAACGCCACAAAGCTTCCGACAACGCCTCATACATCACGTGGTATCTGTCTACATTGCATTGTCTTTTTCTTATTGCGTTATATAAGATTCTCACTATAACACCGGCGGTCTGAAGTTTCCACCAAAGAAAAAACTCCTATAATAGGCACGTCACAGGTACAAGCGAAATGCCAGGCAATGGATCTCCAGATTTAAATCGATACGTGACGGAACGACTCAAAATAGCCACCACTCTTCACAAAAATCCCTTTTCATTTTTTTATTTTGGCTAAAAAACATAGCCTATAAAATCTCATTGGAGCGAGTTCCCTTAATTATCTTCGTGAAATATTCCAGTACAAACTTTTAAACATTTTTTTAAAATTTTTTAAAGGGAAATCCGCCGCTCCCTGTCACTGATTATAAACCTTTAGGTTTGCTTTAATTCTCAACAGTGTTGAAACACACAAGCAACATAGGTATTCGACGCCCAGGAGTCATCAAGGTAGTAACAAGTCAACAGAGATTCAGTAATAATTTATTTTATGCATTGCTTTAGGAGCTTTAAGATTGAAAGGATTTAACGACACTTTCAACAGCCAGGGTCACATAGTTTGTACAGTTTTATGGGCGGAGGAAGCTGGAATACCTAGAGATACCTACTCTCCAACGTACAAACTCTGCACAAGAACACAAGGCAGTTACCGCTGGTCAGGATCGAACCGTCGATATTTCGGTTTGAAGTTCAATGCTCTAATCGGCTAGCCACCGCGCATAGAAGATGGGATTACAACTGATCAGATGTGGGTGATTATTACTGAAAAAAAAGAAACACTTTCTATGGAATCCGTATGTATGCCAGACCTCTCTGATTCTAGACATTTGTACCTTCATCCTAGAGTATTTTGTTAACGTCTTCCAGAGCGGAGCGCTCTTGAGGCCAGTAGTAAAAAGCAGTAGTGCCAATAGATGATGTACAGGTACTGAGCATTATTCAGTAAATCAAACTTCAGACACATATACTATAAATATTGCACAGCTTGGAGTTAAATATGCCGGAATATTATATCTCACGTGACTTCCTTGCATTCTGATAGGCTGAAAGATATACCCGATTTCGTGTAGTTTGCATCCACAGAACTGACCAGGCACTACACCCAGGCACTACACGTTTTCTATTTTTAGCACACTACTATATCAGTTTTCTTTTCATACTGGGCGAATAAAACTGATCAGGCTAAATTTAAAAATCGATTCACAGAGGCACAACATCCACAAAACGACCCGGAAAGAAATCTTTGTGGAAAAATGTATCGCTTTTCCATTGTTGAAGTCACATTTTTCGAGGCGTTCATTTTATTCCTTAAGAAGATGATCCATATCTCGTTTCGAAGAGAATGATTCATACCTGGGTCCAACTTTCATGAGAACGCGTACGGATAAGAAAAATCGTTTGTTTCGCTGCTCATATTATTTCGCTATTCAGTTGTATGTTTTGGGCAGTAAACGAATAAATAATGGAATTCAATTGAATCTTCGGAGTTTGTATCCCGTGCTGACCCATTCGGTAATGTATATGTGTGACAAATGTGTGGAAATTATCAAACTGCGTTGTCAATTTTCGAAAATTTTAGTTTTCATTCGCGAGTTGCGCGATTCTAGAATACACAGTTCCGTTTGGGGGAAATGTTTTGTTTATCCTTGCCGACCTATTCAAAATCTGTCTTCTGCTCATATCAATAATCCAAGTTAGCCGTGTTTTGGAAGAAGAAAATGTTTTTTAAAAACTACATGGTATTTTTTCTATATAACGCTGGTTGGTAGGGCTGCTACCTTGGTAACCGATAACAAATCGGACAGATGTTTTTCTTGATGGGTGTTCGATATAATATAAGGATTAGTGCATGTCTTGTCTGTCACTGACTACGTCCATATAGTGCCCAGTGAGGTGGTGTAGTTCCCTCCGCTTCGCGGCGGGAACTACACCACCTCACTGGGCACTATATGGGCATAGTCAACTCCAAGCCATGCACTATTCCTTAACTAGTAGTTCTCGAGGAAGAATAGTCCCCGCACCGGAGGCGGGTGTACTATTCTTCCTCGATGACCTCTATTTTGGAATAGTCTACGACATACCGTATTATGTGCGTGTCGTCAGAGGGATGGGGTGGGGTGTCATCCCCCCATCCTGGTCAAAATTTCCCATAGTTGGAAATTCGGAGGGCAAGTCATGAGTAGTTGGAAATTTCCATCTCTCTGGATTTTATAGCTTCTTTGGTGATGCTGATGTCTCCTTTACTTCCCAAAATCCCAACTCGATTTCAAATCGGCAAAATTTCCAACTGTTACTATTTACAACTACAGTGTACGCAATATCGAGCTTCATAAGTATGCATGATGTCAATCGGTAGTAGATTTTTATAGTGCGTTTACTTATCGTAATAAAAAAAATCCTCGAAACGCACTTCAAGAAAATCACATCATGTAAAATCGTTATCCTGAGTTAATTCCATCATTCACAGTTACAAAATGATGAAATATCGAAAATTGATCATTCCTGCAAAAGATCTGATTTAAGGCTTGGACAGTGTGAATTGCTCAAAGTTATCAGCTTGAGCATTTGTTTAGCACATATTCTATTCCCAGAATAATACCAAATAATAATAACCTTATAATTCTATCATAAAGGTGTTGGCATCTCAGTTACCAGAATCAATTGTATGCCCCCTTTCGTTATCTCAGCAGCGAATTTCTAACTAGAATGAGGGACCGGGAGGGTGTTCTCCCTCCCGACCCCTCCATCTAGTTGGAAATTTACTTCCTTACACCCCCCCCCCCCCCCCAATCGGAAACATCTAGCCACGTCCCTGAGTATTATATTATTCGGAACAAACCCAATCTTGCTACACATCTTGCAACACAACAGGAGTTCAATCCCATGGAGCTTGCCCAAGACAGGCATTTTCATTCGCGAACTTATGAATGACGAAACAGAATTTGGGGGAAACAATCTCTTTAAAGGACGCGTTGTGTTACTGCAGTTGAACCTCTTAGAATATTCCATGGATATTTTTAGAAAGTGTATAGTGCACGGGAATAGTCCAAGTTTACTTTTAGACACTTCAGTGGGTAAAATTATCGTAAATAGGACAGTACTACCAGAGATGGGAAAGTCATTTGGCTTATAATATACTCAAATAGAATTATTACACGTCTGTTATGTGAAATCCCCATCTACAGCAAGACTAAACCATGCGGAAAATGAAAATTCGTTCCGCACACATGTGCCGAACGGAAATCGTTGACGGACTATTTTTTGACGATCACGTCATGTGTCAAAATTTAACATAACTCCACCTACTTGGAATTTCCGTTTGTCCTGCAATAACGGAAGCCACGCAGTTTAAACGAAACGATTGCGTTCTAATAAGCTATCTCAAAGACAATAAACTAAATAAAAACATCTTTGTGTATAGAATTACTTCTAAAGTTTAGAAGGGAAAGTTCAAACCAATCACTATTAGCTGCCCCCGGGAATTCCCCAAAATCGCACATGTGTTTGTAAACATTAGCAGACGATTGATCACCCGAAACTGAACCGATTGAGAAATAACTTTTCTATAGTTGTCAAATGAAGTACTGGGTGTCCTTCTACTGTTTGTTTTTTTTATAGACGTGAAGGTGTGTAATAAACACAGAACCACGCGCGCGTGTGAATGGGTTAATCCATATGGCACAAGTCCCAGCGCGGAAGGATAAAACGAGAGGCCGCGATGGAACAAGTGCTATATCGATTAATCCATTCACTCGCGCGTGTCGTTCTGTGTATGACTTGAAGGGTAGAGTTACAAAAAGAGACTGATATTCGTGACAACTGCGCCACCATTCCCCCTTGCAGGTCTCTGGTTACCCTACCATTGATTCCCTCTTCAAATCCGAAAATCAAAACTCGAGTGTTTCCTTTGCATTCGAAACACAAAAATTATAGAACTCTGGATATAAGTACCAAAAGGGTTCATTCTAACCGAATATACATTTATGCATTTAAAAAATAAATTGTGACTTTTGAATTTTAATGCAAGTTAATTTACATTTTAATGTGTACTTTATTAGCTGTAGTCGATTCATTCAAGTGTCTCATTTCTATTCATAACTACAGTTAAAACTAGAAGTCCTGTCATGAAATGCGCACAAATAGTACGTCGATCTGCGCGTTAATCTACGCGTTATGACCATAGTAAGGCTATCAAATTCTGTACATATGGCCTATGCACAAGCAATGTTTCAGCCACTGGACCTCCGGGTAACCCGGAGATCCATTGGCAGAAACATTGCCTGTGTTTGCTATGAGTAACCAGGAGACCCTGTCGTGCTTCAGATGCCATTCGACATGGCAATTGCGCGCAGTTCCTACACGCAATTAAGCCTAGATAAGCGCACAATTTGTGACAGGACTTCTAATTTTAATTGTACTGTATATTCTGTCTTACCTTGGGGAAGGAATGAACTGTATTCTTTTAAAATCAGAACTGTGAAAAGTGAAGCGCTCAAATTGTAAATGACGTATATAAAGAATTAATGTATCATGTAATTTGCGTCAGTGCAGTTAAATCGTTTTTAAATCGTTCACCAGGGACACATTCATTATGCAAAACTGACAAGAGTGTAATGAAACGTTATAAGACCCAATAGAATAGATTGTGTTGTAAATTACACACAGACGGGTTGTATGCATTAAAATATAGTATAAAGCAAAACATTAAAGTGTAGTAACGAAATACATTTATCTAGTAAATATAAAATAAAAAACTTCAACCTACTATAGTACAACCACTGTGGACTGATCACTTTCCACGGATGGGCAATATTTCCAAGGATGCAATAATATTAGATTTCAAACACTAATTATAGGAGTAATTTAAGTAATGAAGCACCGGGTGCTGGATGATGATTTTTTTTACCTGGTAAACGCATGCGTGGACATCACTTAACACTCGTGGATTACGACCAAACCACGGCGACGGCACTGTACACTGCAAAAAATATAGGTTCTCTTTAGAACCAAAACTGATTCTAATCTTGTCCCTGAGATGGAACCAGTTCTGTTTAAACAGTATTTATTTCAAATCAAATAAATTTATAAAGATTAACATTAAATATTAACAGAATTAAACATAAATTGAGGGGGTTTCAGCCGTAAGTTTAGAGCTTATTCGAGGTTGTCTCAAATCATTATTAAGCAAAGGAGATATGAACAGCTGGCATATCGAACCAGTTTTGGTTCTGTATAGAACCAATATACCAGGTATTTATATTCGCATTGTTTCAAAATGTTTGGCGACTGCGTTGAATAAGCTCCAAGTTTGCTGCTGAATCTACTTCAGTTCATGTATTATTCTTTTAAAATTGAATGCTAATCTTGGTAAACTTATTTGATTTGAAATAAATACTGTTTAAACTAAACTGGCTCCATCTCAGGGACAAGATTAGAACCAGTTTTGGTTCTAAAGAGAGCCTATATGTTTGCAGTGTAGACTTCTCGAAAGTGAAAAAAATCACGTTTGGGCGCAGCAGATCATGTTGCACAGAGCATGGTTTGTATTTATTACATAATCGCCATCATATAGCTTATTACGGAAATATGGTTCACTAAATGTCTAGTACGGACATGACGTCAGACGTCAACGTCGTAGCGTTGTGGGTGAGTTGGTTTCCGAAGAAGAATTGAATTAATCTCTTATATTCCATTACCTGTTTACCTAATACAAATAATAGACATTTGCAGAAAATATTTCCTGAATAACTAAATATTTCCATTGTTTGTCTCGAAAACATAGTATACAACACCTCATTGGAACGAGCACGACGAGCTTGTTCCAGTGAGGGGTTATAAACTATGTTCTTAAGTCAAATTCTCATGCTATGGATGAACTTATTTTTATTCATATCAAGAAACGAACCCTCAATATGTTGCATAATATCCAACATTTTCTGTCACACGACATTATGCTGAGGTCATTATGCTACTTTTCGTTACTTTATGGACACAGCATGACAAAGTTCTATTTTCTAAGACTAGTGGAAGCTAAGTGTGCCACCCTTCCCTTTAGCTAACGAATGACTGCTTACCAATGACAGAATGAATAACAGATGCCTACTCTGAACAAAGCTGGCATGTATTTAGATTATGAAAGCCTAAAAAAAGTGAGCACGTGACCTGGTGCATTTGATAACCAGAGTTGTGAGTAGGATTAAATAGGGATGATCAGCTGATTAGTTCAATGTCTGTTGGCTTTAAAAGCATTAATTATTTTCTACTTCTTTTTGTCCACTTTAGAGGGGATTAAAAAGTTTCTGTTTAATTTTGTGCTGGAATGTGTGAGAATCTCTCAAAATCATGAGACATGATAAAAAGTGTCAAGGTCATTCAGTTCAAGACCATACTGTAGTAGTGAAAATTTCAAATTCAAATTCAAATTTTATGTGGAACCATATATTTTTTCCGGTTTATTTTTTTCAAGAGATGATGTACTTTGTGGATGTATAGGCAATTACTTCAAAACAACTTGGGTGTTGTGCAGAGAGTGAACGGTCAGCATTGTTACCAATGGAAATGTTTTAGGCTTCCATAGCCAGTAAATACAACTCGAGTGTGTATCTAATTATTCTTAAATAGCCTATAGAAACGGAGCTCACGTCTGCCACAATGTCTATAATCGT
The DNA here is from genome assembly GCA_031216915.1 of Pictodentalium vernedei. Classification (NCBI taxonomy): domain Eukaryota; kingdom Metazoa; phylum Mollusca; class Scaphopoda; order Dentaliida; family Dentaliidae; genus Pictodentalium; species Pictodentalium vernedei. The sequence goes on along the minus strand of CM062296.1, from coordinate 349,935,515 downwards.
TATAAATATAATCGAAAAACTGAGTAATAAATTCTTCCCTAAATCCGTTTCGTATTTTACATACATCCCTAGAATTCATGTTGTCGGTTTCTACGTGGAACTGGTCCTCCTGTGCCATGAATCATACCTGTATATTTAATTCAATATAAGCATGGCTGAGTATGATGTTGATCGAACCCGTCTGCAGTTTCACTTCGTATTTCATTATTGACGTGGCGGCAGCAAAAAATAATGGGATTATATATTATGTTCGTTCCGCACCGCATGATTTTTGGCCTTTCTATTCACTCAGAGAACAGATTTACGAAATTGTAGTTGAACATTTTCGCAGGCGGAGTTATTCATCCGTTTAAGGTCGGACCAGCATATTTCATATTCATACAGAGATACTGGTTTTATTAAAACGTTGAACAAATTAATGTACATATTCACCGACGTTGTGTACGTTTCAGATAACGCACAGCGTAGTTTATAAAGAACTTTTTGCGCCTTAGATTTTAATGATTGTGTGCGTTTCTGAATCGCCCGTTCCAATATGTGGAATAGTGTGCCCCGTCCTATAGCAGTAATCGTCCATATTTTTAAGGGTTCGTTTTGATATGGAGTGTTCGTTCGTACGTGTATTTTTTTATCTGTTTGATGGCGTCAACATTTATTCTTACAATTATTCTTAAGCCTTTTACATTCGATATCAAACCATATATTTTTCTTTCGATTGTTAGTTTTGTGCAATATGGCAAATCTGGTGGCTGCTTTATTAACTGATTGGTGAATAATTCCCATAAACTTCCCCATAGTTAGCCCAGTGTCACAACTCTGGGACGCGTTAAATGGCGGTAATCTAAACCAGAGCATTTTCTGTTTGGTTTGTTCGAGATTTCTGTAAACCGGAAACATTTGCCTTTCTGTTTTACGAGGCAATAGTCAGAGTATTGAACTGGATCTCGGACACAAAAATAATCCAGGTTTGATAACTGATTTACCGACACAAGTATGGGGACGTGACAACCGTTACTCATTCCCGGTTACTTATTTTACATTCATTTTCAACCGAAATCGGCCAATAAGGAATTTCAAAAAAGGAACTGTGAAAAAGTAACAGCTGTCATGCCTCCCACAAGAAAAGAGTCAACAACGCTTGCTTATTTATACTGGTAAATGATCCAAGACTGTGTCTCCGCAAGCGACCATTAACAGTTATCATTCCTGTTTCTTGCCAAATCGTTAGTAAATCTCTTTCCGAAGATATTAACAACTTTATCTATATTGCGCCGTTGGCAGGATTCATCTATCATACATGTAATGGGACGGGGTACATAATTATCACCGTCGGTTGCAACATGATCCAGTTTTTTTATTTGTTTCTTGTAAACCTTTTAGTTTAGGCCTAAACAAGTTAAAAATATGTTTCTCAGGCCATCCCGCATGGTCCTTTTGGCTGCCGCATGCTCTCTTTTTATAACAATGCAAACATAAAAAAATAAAAATTAAATTAAATTTATGTCTGATTTTGTACTCAGGTTAACAGAATTGATAAATGTGTCCCTTAAGTGCAACAATGCCTTGCCATGCTTCAGCCATCCACTCACTGCTGAGATGTCGCTGCTGACAAACGGACGAACGGACGGACGGAGGCATGTAATCCAGTACACCCCCATTCTCTTCGAGAGTGGGGGTATAGAAATTGTCAGCCATGGTGAAAGATGAAAGATGTTTCTTTGATATGGTTTTCTATTGAGTTCGTTCTTATGAGCAAATATTTTAGAAACAAACATATAAAAAATAATAATAAAATTTGAATGACGTTTGGGGGGGGGGGGTTAGCTGTGGCTAGTTATTTACTCTAACGTTAGATAATGAGTGAAGAGGTTCCGAATAAAATTAACCTTTTCAACGTACGAGAGCCAACGAGTTAACAAATACGATAATTGTTTTCATTTAGCAGCACTTGAGTCTGACATTTCGCCTATTATGTTCCCCAAGACTCCTAATTGCCCGATTACATTCATTAATGGCAGGCAGTGTACCAGTTGAATGAAATTGCTTCTCGAGTAATTTATGGCAAATGTGGAACGCATGCATGTTCTCCGTTGGTCAAGAGTGGCGTAAATCCCCCGAAGCTGGAGGAACTCCAAGCCTTTTGGATTGAGGTTTAGTATGCAGCTCATTCCAACAGAATTATACAACTAATCTCCATCTCCAAACGCTCTGTAAAACCTTGAAAAATCCGAAATGCTTAAACAGAACATATCCCAGGAGATATCTCGGTCCTATATCATTACGTACTATTCTTATATGCCCAAAATGGGTTTCATTTCAAATAAAAATGGATTTTGTGGTTTGGAGGGATTGGCGGGTCTTTTTAGGTAATTGTATGTACTCTAGTTTAATCGAACTTACCCCCGGAGCCCTCTCGATACTATAGCAATACGTGCTACTGTTATAAGTAGGATACTTGAAGAATCCGTAGTAAATAAAGTCGTTTTTGGTAATTTGGAGGGAATGTCGGGTTTATTTGGGTAACTCTACGAATCGGGAAATTACTCCTGTACAACGAAACATACCCTCCGAACGTACCCTGTCCTATTAGAGGCCTTTGGGTAACATAGCAACCACGTGCTACCATATAACCCAAGATGGTGGCCTCCAATATACAAAGGGACGTGCCTTTTATTGGAGAAAAAAGCCCAGTTTGGGTTTTATATCAAATAAAAGTTTAGAAAATTGCTCTAGTTCAATCGAACTCACTCGGGCCTACTAGATACTACAGCACTACGTGCTTAGCCGATAAAATGGGGGATCTGTGTCAAATAAAGTCGTTTTTGATGATTTGGAGAGATTTTCGGGTTTATTTGAGTAATTTTACGGGAAACTACTCTTGTACAAAGAAACACACACTTCGAACATACCCCTGTCATGTTGTAAGCCTTTGGGTAGCATAGCAACCACGTGCTACCATAGAAAGCAAGACGGCGGCCTCCTGTATACAAAATGGCAGACGGAAACACGTATAACATCACGCGCTGCGCATGCGCACTAAAACCACGTATTACTATGGGTATGACGTCACAAGATGGCGGGCTACCATAACAACCAAACATGACGTAACTAGGTCACGTTACATGACGTCACTTCCGGGTCCCGCCGGAGTCCCCCAATGGAGGACGATCCATCCTTCTCCTACTACTTATATCGCCATGAAAAATCGACTTTCGATAAAGTTATCACCCTTGAAATCATTAGATCAGCAAGGGAGGTCCAATTAAGAACCAAGTAATTGTTGAGGAAACACGTATGACATCAGTAGAAAATAAGGCCAACTTTCTTTATTTTACTTTTAATGAACGAAAACAACAGAGAGCTCTCGAAGCTGTCTGTTGTTTTCGTTTATTAAAAGTTAGAAAATGAAACAAGGCCTTTTATGATAAACCAATCAGACGCAACTACTTCACAGATGTTCTGTCATTAAGAATATCTATCAATATCACATCTACCAACACACTTGTCCACTTTGGCTCTTTGTTTATTTAATGCGTTTTTACAGAACGTTGAAAGATTTTATTTTCCCAGGAAAGGAAAAAAAATTAGCAAATACATCCCCTCCCACCCCCTACATTTTTAAATTAATAGAAAGCACAGTACCTGTGTTGGATATCACTTGTTTCTAAAATTTAGGCTACTGTGTTTCCCAAACTCTCAAATGAGCTTACATAACAGCAATACAGCTCACGCGAAGAAGCATATTGGATATTCTATAGACTTAGATGGTGGGAGATATTTTAACAGGCAAATGCAACACGCAGACCATTTCAGTCTAATTTGTAAATTGTTGTAAATGTAAAGAGGGAAGCTGTTATACCGCTTTATAGAACTGGAATGGGACGCCGGCATATGACGTGAACGTCAAGAAAACAAGTACGATCGGTCCCGTCGTGTGGGGTGAAATGGGTTGGTAACTGCCACTCCGAGAAACCCTATGAAACACTTTGAAATGGAGCAGCCTCCGGGCAGCAAGATTTTTAACCCCTCCGGTTAAATAATGCACCCTTGTTGAGATGCCTTCATTGTATTAATTTTGTTCCACATATATCCGTGCTTTCCTGGGACCATCATTTGTCAGATACAGAAACGTGTCACAAAGAGGGGAGCAAAAGTTGTTATAAATAAACAATACCCAACAAAAAAAGTTTCTCGAATTTTAACACTTTTAACCCTTTAAACGCGCAAGACCGATTTTTCGGTCCAAGACATAATTTCTTCCCATTTTTGTCTTATTATAAGAGGTCTATACACAGAGCATTGATGAGAAAATAATAAATGCAGTCTGCAGCTGGACGTCTGCAGACTGCAGTTATTATTTTATCCTTCCTGTATATTGATATTGGACTGATCCATCTCACTGTAAGTGTTCACAAAGGTTATACCATTCCAGGAAACGGGGGTTCAAAGAGTTAAGTTTACAAAAAGTTAATTTTTTAAAGAATATACTTTGATATTATGTGAGATATGAATATGTTGTCGATGTGCACATTTTTCACGGCAATATAAATGGAATATTTACGACATATTTTTGTTGCTATTGATAAAAAACAAATGCTGAGATTGAAAACTTGATACAGTGTTACTAGTTTCCAGGCCAGGTAAATACCATGGCATTTGAAAAAGGTTTAGCTGTGACTACAGTCTCAGTGTAAGAGTTTTTTCGTCATCAAACGTTATCAATTTGGGAGGAGTTACGTTCATTGCCTTGACGTCATCACAGTGGGGGCAGATTGAGTTGCGATGTTTTTCGCCGACGTTCCAGTAACATTATAAGTTATTGTGATGAGTTGGTAACATGGTCTGAGGTTTGCGGCTCCGGCTTATGAGACGAGAAGCGTCGAGGTTGAACATACGCTCCGAGCCGCAAATCTCAGATCATGTTACCGTCAACTCATCCCAATAACGTATATGTTTTAATAAGACACTACCCATAGCCTAAAACCTACATCCTGAAACACGAGAGGTGTATTTACTAAACGTCCTCGTTAAAAGTTGCCTTCTGCAAGGCCACTTTTAACGATCATAGGTTTAGTAAATAAACCTCTCGTGTACCCACGACGGCACTGGATAAATAATCAATAAATCAGATAAACTCATTCCATCTTAGTTCAAATCGTAAATCATTTGTAATTTAAACAACACTTTGTCTGAAACACCGTCAGCTGCGCGTGTGGAAAATCCAGAAAAAAATGAAGCGGCTTGCTAGGCACTCCCTTGATAAAGCAATTATGAAACGGGTGACGTCATTTCAAATATTTCGCGTTGTGACGTCAGGCGGTAACAGTTGCCGCTTGATCCGTAAACATAGAATATACTATGCGAGCTCTCGACCAATCAGAGGAGGAGCATTTTAGTCTGATTGGAGCATAACCAAACATTTACTAGCATAAAGCATCCTCTACAGGACAGTGTGCGGGAATCATGTAAGTAACATGAACAATAATATTACTCAAAGCATTTAAATTTCATCCACCAATTTTCCATGATCAAAATACTATATTTTGATTAATTTGATACCCGAAAGAACGTGGAGATGTGAATCAGAATTTCTCATGCACACCACTAATCATATCATAATCGTCTGGCGACTAAATCCCGGATCACGCTGTAGATTTCATGGCATTAACTGGGGGTTCTATTTTCAAATATAAATTTGAATTGCTCAGATTTACTCAGATCACTAAAACCGTTGATCTCACTATTGATCAAAACAAATAGTTCTGATCGAATTCTCAGAATAATGTGTACACTCCAAAAGAAAGTGGTATTCGTTTTCTATTTCCCTAGAGTTAGTTTCACAGTAAGTACATATCCTGTCGATAACAGGCTTTGGCGGGTGGTAATGTCGTCCTTGTCGCTTTCAATAACTAACTTATGGTTGCTGATACAAAGTTTAGTGAAACCTTCCAGGTCTTCCGTCGAGTACGGCTCCACTAAGTACGTTTCCATTGAACAGTCATTTTTAAACAACCTGTAAGTTCTCAGTTTATTATCGCCATTCTTTTGCACTCCACAAACATTGACGTTTTGAACGTGTTTACATGATGTAAGCGCAAATTATACTTGAGCTTACCTATAACATTAGTGTTAGTGGTAACTGGACGTTGAGGGATAGCGAGACCATATCTTTCCTTTATTCGTCCCTTGTGTGTAAGAAGGCTTTGCAATGCTGAAGCATAAAGTAAATTGAAAGGAGATTCCGGTTTGCCTTTACGATTCCTCTGTTCAGCTACCACATTCCACATCAGGGCATTTTGATTCTCAGATATTTTGATTGCGAAAGATGCTATCCTACTTACCGCCTCGATATAGAGAAGATATCGACCAAGTTCGGCGCGAACCGCGTGGTTGGTGGAAAATTTCCCAACGTCCACGGCTTTTTTGCAAAAGGAAGTTTGTAATTTTTCACAGCCTATTTTGTAACGTTTTGTAGTTTGTACCATACGTTATTTCTGATCCCCAAACTTCACTCCTATATAAGGCTATAGGTTGAATTAATTTATCAAATAACTTTAACATTGTCTTTATTGGAACCCGTGACGTTTCATTAAGTGCACGAAAAAGTGAGTATAAGGCTTTTTGAGTTTTAACAACCAAATTATCTTGGGCTTTGGAGAATGTACCATCTTTTGAGAATTTTATTCCTAGATATGTAAATTCCTCAGCAATATCAACACACTCACCGCTTTGGTGTGCCATTAACTGACGCAGATCCAAACAGAAAACATTTTGTTTTTCAACGTTTATTTGTAAGATGTTGGTTTCAGTATAATTATGGGGCTTATTAAGGCACCGGTAAAGTCCTTGCTGGCTATCAGATATCATTACAAGATCGTTGGCAAAAAGAAGATGATTTAATTTGTAATCCTGAATTCACACAGGATAACACAAATTGTCGAAAATATCTTATATGTCTTCAATAAAAATTTTAAATAAAAAGAGAGATAAGATGCACCCCTGGCGGACACCCACACAGAAGAGAGGCGGGGGGGGGGGGGGCATCCACTAGACGTTTTAGTTAAATAAACACTTGATTCGTACAAAGATTTGATCACGTTGAATATTTCACCACTCACACCTATATGTTGAAGTTTCAGTGTGAGCAATTCCCTGTTCATCGAATCAACTACACTGTGAAAAAAACCCTTAAAAGCAGAAAACGGTGGTCTATTTGAAGATTTGCATTTGTCTATAACCCTTTTCAAAACAAAGGCACTATCTGTGGCTCCTTTTCCTATGGAAACTACAAACTGGTTTTCGTCAATAATTTTGTTATCATCTGTAAAATCAGATAATCTTTGGTTGATAATTTTGTTGAACGATTTTTCGATAGCTGAACTAACTGTAATGGCCCAATAATTATTTGCAATGCAGTTGTGCAGACAACAATGGTTTGTTCCTTTAAGTGTAAATAGCCATGTTTGAAAGAATGTTGCAGTATTTCCAGTTATGAATTAACCGCCTACTCAACACGAATAGCAGACGACACTTACAAACTTATTTTGCGAATAACTGAAAATTTCATATTTTAAATCAAAACGTAGCTTATGACACCCGATGGCAATGAGCTCACTGTCAAGAATTTAACAAATATCAAGACAAAATGTCTTTGTTTTTGTGAATATCTTGCGTTAAAATTTTATTAGTTCTCATATTTGCAGTATATAAAGGTAAAGAGTGGCCGGCATTGGGACGCTCAGAAACAGCAGGCTGCGTGGAGACTAAATTATTTAATTCAATCAAATGATAGACATTTGTCTTGAAGAAACGTGTCGATAATTGGATGAACAGTGAAGATCCGTTTCGTATTCACGTAAATTTAAATAAAGTAAATAGTAGCCACCAGCTAAGGCGATTGGTCATTGTGTGTAACGCACGATTTCACTTGATAAAGCAATGGTGTATTTAAGATGAACTGATTGAAGGTATATAGGGCCTTGAAACGTCCACCAGAATAGTAAGTGGAAAGTCAAGAAGGCGGACTGAATTTTAATCATATATACAACTTGAGATTAGTCTGCAACACAACACAAAACTATTGTGCCAGAATCCAGCATTAAAATGTGGAGATTTTATCAATTAAACTTGCGTGAAAGGATAATGCTTTGAAAACATATTTATATATGGCGTACGAACAGGTTCGAAAATAATTATTGAGGTACATACTATATTATTTCAGGTTCATCCTATATTATTTCAGGTTCATCCTATATTATTTCAGGTTCATCCTATATTATTTCAGGTTCATCCTAAAATAATATTTATGACCCTCTCGTACGCGATCAATAATCTGTCCGACCCAGGATGGACTATAATTATTGCTTCATGTTGAACCAGGTTCGACATAAATATTTCAGGTTCATCCTATATTAATTGAGGATGAACCTAAAATAATTTGTCCGACCCTGGATTGACCATAATTATTGTTTCGTGTTGAACCAGGTTCGACATCAATATTTGAAGTTCATCCTATATTAATTGAGGATGAACCTGAAATAATTTGTCCGATCCTGGATGGACCATAATTATTGTTTCATGTTGAACCAGGTTCGACATAAATATTTCAGGTTCATCCTATATTAATTGAGGATGAACCTGAAATAATTTGTCCGATCCTGGATGGACCATAATTATTGTTTCATGTTGAACCAGGTTCGACATCAATATTTCAGGTTCAGCCTATATTAATTGAGGATGAACCTGAAATAATTTGTTCGACCCTGGATGGACCATAATTATTGTTTCATGTTGAACCAGATTCGACATCAATATTTGAGGTTCATCCTATATTAATTGAGGATGAACCTGAAATAATTTGTCCGACCCTGGATGAACCATAATTATTGCTTCATGTTGAACCAGGTTCGACATAAATATTTGAGGTTCATCCTATATTAATTGAGGATGAACCTAAAATAATTTGTCCGACCCTGGATCGACCATAATTATTCAGGATGATGCTAAAATCCCACGATGCAATACGCTCCACGAGCCAATCAGTTGAGTCGATACAAACGCGATGTGTGCGTGCTTTCCGAACAATGGGACATAACTGGGGGAAAAAAGCAAGATAAACTTGATGCAGGCACACAGCTTCAGACAAAGAATCCCGCTGAGAGATTGTTTTGTATGCGCTTCACACGATTTGTTTCGACCCTTTGTAATCACGCAAACTAAATAAGATTTTTTCCCATGAAAATGTCAAATGGGCAGTGTTGCTTGTTTCCTGTACTGTTACAAACAAGTTGTGTTTTAATATTGAAATATGACTCGCTAACCAAAAGTGTTGCGGACCGGACCGCAAACAAACGGTCCGGTACCGGTCCAGGCGTGGTCCGCAGTACGGTCCGATGAGGACCGGGCCGCCCCTACTGTACCAGTACACAGGCACGCTGGACCGGCCCGGGGCGGTCCAAGGGACCGGTCCAGGTAGACGCAAAGGGAAGTTTTGCACTCTCCCAATTGATACACAAACTGATAATTTCATCTTGATAGACGGTGAATACACTGAAGTCGAGTAAGTTTGAAGTAACCGTCAACTATATTGAGCCAATCTGTCACCAATCAACCACCTGCATCCTGTGATTTCTGTCATGGGTGTCGGGTGAAGGTATCAGCGATGAGCGGTTCTACAAAAAAGTTCCCAAAATAGCGAACGCTCAAATTCGTTTGTCGGCAAAGAATTTCAATGTGTATTGTGTATCTATTTCTATAAACCCCGATCTGGATTATGTGCACATGGAAACTATTTAGTTGGAAATAACTTGGTCCCTGTATTTCATCTGGTAGGTTTGGTGTGGTGAACCTATTAAATTGGACCATGGGCGCAGATCATGGGGGGGGGGGGGGGGGGGGGGGGGGGGGGGGGGGGGGGCGAAGGGGCGTGTTCCCCACAAAGTTTTTCGGGGGGGGGGGGGGCATTACATGTTATGTCCCCCGCGCTCCTCGCACATATATAGGTCCGATAGCAGCTGATATTGTTCGAGCAATGCTGCAATAGGCGAAAATCGCGTATTTTCAGCTTGCTTTTCCAAATTTCCTCCCGCAGGGCCAAACCATGCTTGGCCCTGCGCGTTGTGTGTCCGAGCAATGCTGCAATAGGCGGAGATCGTGAATGTTCAGCTTACATTTTCAAATTTTCCGCCCGCAGGACCAAAACATGGTTGGCCCTGCGCATTGTGTAGCCCCCCCCCCCCCCCTCCCCACACACACACGCTCTCTAAAGAGAGAGACCTGTGCCCCTGAATTGGACCGCCTTGGACCGGTCCATCTAGAAAAAAACGGACCGCCTGCCCGAATATCGGACCGCTATTTCTTGGACCGGACCGTACCGTGGGGTAGGGTGGGGAAGGGCAAAAATGATGGATTTCGTGTGTATGTTTGTTTGTCTGTGTGTCTGCTATAGAAATAAACATGGGGCCATTCATAGTGCCCAAAATTGACCTACTTTATGGCGGAGGTCATTGTCAGGGTTAAAAAGTGCAGAGGTGGGATTGGAGAGAGGCACCAAAAGCTATGACCAATTTGTTTTTTACTGATATAGGTCCTCAAAGGGGTCTACTAGTGGTGACTTCTTATCAGGAATCTTAAAGGTTTCAAAAAATTGCCGGTGGTGGTGTTGGGGAGGGGCAAAACTTGTGGATTTTGTGTGTATGTCTGTATGACCACTATAAAAAGGCATACGGAGCCACCCACAGTGCACAAGCTGGTTCTGCTAGGGTTTTTTTTCTACACCGGGAGTCATGGATTGAAAAAGTCAGGATTGAAAAAGTGCCGGGGTGGGGAGAGTCACCCAATGTCATGACAATTTTTCTTTTCACCTCTATAGATCTTCAAAGGGGTCTCTACCTGAGGTAACTTTTTACCGGGAATATTATGGTGCGGTTAGGGCCGCAGGCCTGCCCAAGTTACTCTTTTGAAGTCAGGGCTGTGGTTTTATGAACTGTTTTTTCTTAGAAATTTCCCGTACAGCATCGGGTAACCCTGCTAGTATTTGTTAAAACCTGTTTTGACTCATCATTTTCATACAGGTAACAATGTTGGGAAGCGGTTTAGTATGCCAGAATGCTCGAAATGCATCCCCACCCCCTCTTCCCCCCACAGAATTTCAAATTGCTCTGTGGCTCCTGGGTCAGCATGTTTTCGGTGCCATTGTGGGGCATGTCACGGTGTTATATTCATGGAAGCAGGTGACTGTTTTGAACAAATCACGCGATAATGCCTCAGCTGTAGGGCCGTCGCGAGAGCCATTTAATGAGGGTGGGGGTGGGGGGGTGAGAGCCCTCGAAATTCCAACTGGGTAGTGGGCGCGTTCTTGACAAACTATTAGAACTGTAGAACGTCCTAATTCGGCGAGCACGGTCGCGGCGGGCCGACCATGGTTCGGCCCGACGTAAGAAAATTGTTAAATTTGTCATTCAAAGGAGCAATTTCCTTTCTTCTGGAGGATCAATTCCCACTTCAACATACCCCGAAAAGTTTGTTTTTTTCTGATCAAATAACAAAATTCATCTTTTGAAAATTTCGATTTCTGAACAATAACCTTTGAAAAACTATGCAGAATTATTATATGTTCTGCAAGTTTTAGCCAATCGTTTATACCAAAGCTGCACAATTTAGAGAATTCCATCCATTCCTAGGCATTGATTACTGGGTCCCATTTTACCATTAATATAGAACTTGTTCAGCACAGTACAGAAACACTGCTTCATTTCCCGGGGGTTGCCACGGGGGTAAGGTGGTGGTGATGGTGGTGGGGGGGGGGGGGGGGGGTGCTTATAACACCAATTTAATTGATAACACCCTTGTAAAAAATAATAGTTAGCCTTTTCAACTTCTAATTTAAAAACAAAAACATTGCAGGAAACATTTTGCCCCATTGACCGTTTTTGTTCCAGAGCGCATCAATTTTCGGTATCCTGAAAATTGGATGAAAACAAAAATGAATAATAATTGACCTGGTAGTTGGGGTATTCAAACATCGACCCATATGCAGTAAAATATTTTTATTTATTTTTCGTACGTCCTGGTTGACAATGGAGTGGGAGGCAGTTGTCCTGGCTGACAATTGGAGTGGGGGCAGTTGTCCTGTCCACCAACTGGACTGGAGGGCAGTCGTCCTACCTACCAAATACACATGGGGGAGTCATCCTAGCTGCCAAATACACTGGAGCAATTGTCCGACTGAGCATTTTTGGACGGGGTGTGGGGAGGGGGGCGGTGGTGGGGGCACTTGTCCTACAACCTCAATTTTCTCCTATGTTCAATTACCACTAATCAAATATAACCTGCTATTGAACATAATTTCTTTTGTTAATTAGTTAATGTGCTCCTATTGTCATAGCTGTGTGTAATCTGTGTGTTGAATAAACATCGCAGTGATAACAATATAGACTCACATATAGGATTACAGCTAGTTTAATGACAGACATGAATTAGTTGCTCATTGGTGGAGAAAAATGGATCAAAATGATGCGAACTTAAAACAAAACAGTGTCTGAAATTTTTTGGGGGACGGCAAACATTTTTCTAGGGGGTAGGCGCCCACACGACCCCCCCTCCACGCCCCCTCCCACCCCACCCCTCCCCACCCCCACCCCCGGTTGCAGGCCTGCGATATCTCTTGCAATGTTTTGCTACTTTGTAGGGTATTCATCACTGACAGCTGAGCAGGGACGTCGCGACAGGAGGGGGCGGTGTGTGTGTGTGGGGGGGGGGGGGGTGTCTACCCCCCCCCCCCCCCAATATTTGTCAAAATATCAGTAGTTGGAAAATCGGAGGGCAAAAATATCAACAGTTGGACATTTAAAACTACTGAATGTATAATACAATTAACTAACAAACATATATTTTTCCGACTGGAGGACCACAATGAGGACAAATTCCGACTACCGAGACCTTCGGGTGAAAATCGGGTCGAAGGATTCCAACTGAACATATAACTACACATGCAGTCTCCACGTTACACGTTTTTTTCAACAGCCGCTGAGAGTCTAGGGAGATAATTTGTGCCTGTGAAATGCTAAAAAAAACCTTTTCCTAAAAACGATTTTCCAAGCCTTTAAATTAAACCAAATTCAAGCCGATAAACGGGGTGCCCACGTTACAAAAAATAAAAGACGAAAAATATTCGCTAGCCTACGAAACAGTCGGGATAATAGTCGAAAATTTCGACATTTTCCCGCCCTAAATCGGCCCAAATGAAACTTTTTGAGGTATTCTGAAGTGGGGATTGACACTCCAGAAGCCAGGAAATTTCTCCTTTTAATGCCAAATTTAACAATTTTCTCACGTCGGGCCGAACCATGGTCGGCCGGCGCGACCGTGCTCGCCGAATTAGGAAGATCTACAGTTCTAATAGTTTGTCAAGAACGCGCCCACTACCCAGTTGGAATTTCGAGGGCTCTCACAAAGCCCCCACCCCCACCCCCATTAAAAGGCTCTAGCGACGGCCCTACAGCTGAGGCATTATCGCGTGATTTGTTCAAATCAGTCACCTGCTTCCATGAACATAACACCGTGACATGCCCCACAATAACACCGAAAACATGCTGACCCAGGAGCCGCAGAGCAATTTGAAATTCTGTGGGGGGAAGAGGGGGTGGGGATGCGGTTTCGAGCATTCTGGCATACTAAACTGCTTCCCAACATTGTTACCTGTGTGAAAATGATGAGTCAAAACAGGTTTTAACAAATACTAGCAGGGTTACCCGATGCTGTACGGGAAATTTCTAAGAAAAAACAGTTCATAAAACCACAGCCCTGACTTCAAAAGAGTAACTTGGGCAGGCCTGCGGCCCTAACCGCGTCATAATATTCCCGGTAAAAAGTTACCTCAGGTAGACCCCTTTGAAGATCTATAGAGGTGAAAAGAAAAATTGTCATGACATTGGGTGACTCTCCCCACCCCGGCACTTTTTCAATCCTGACTTTTTCAATCCATGACTCCCGGTGTAGAAAAAAAACCCTAGCAGAACCAGCTTGTGCACTGTGGGTGGCTCCGTATGCCTTTTTATAGTGGTCATACAGACATACACACAAAATTCACACAAGTTTTGCCCCTCCCCAACACCACCACCGGCAATTTTTTGAAACCTTTAAGATTCCTGATAAGAAGTCACCACTAGTAGACCCCTTTCAGGACCTATATCAGTAAAAAACAAATTGGTCATAGCTTTTGGTGCCCCTCTCCAATCCCACCCCTGCACTTTTTTAAACCTGACAATGACCTCCGCCATAAAGTAGGTCAATTTTGGGCACTATGGATGGCCCCATATTTATTTCTATAGCAGACACACAGACAAACAAACATACATACGAAATCCATCATTTTTGCCCTTCCCCACCCTACCCCACAGAGCCACTTTTTTTAACTGCTCCATTAAATTTTTAAACTTCACGAGACGTTTTCCCGATATGTTGGTTAGCAGTGATGCAGACCGTACCGGATCGCCAATGGTGTTCCGGTCCGGTCCGGTCCAAGAAATAGCGGTCCGATATTCGGGCAGGCGGTCCGTTTTTTTCTAGATGGACCGGTCCAAGGCGGTCCAATTCAGGGGCACAGGTCTCTCTCTTTAGAGTGTGTGGGTGTGGAGGGGGGTGGCAGGGGAGGGGGGCTACACAATACACAGGGCCAACCATGTTTTGTTCCTGCGGGCGGAAAATTTGAAAATGTAAGCTAAAAATACACGATTTCCGCCTATTGTAGCATTGCTCGGACACACAACGCGCAGGGCCAAGCATGTTTTTTTGAAAATACGCGACTTTCGCCTATTGCTGCATTGCTCGAACAATATCAGCTGCTATCGGACCTATATATGTGGGAGCAGCGCGGGGGACATAACATGTAATCCCCCCCCCCCCCGAAAAACTTTGTGGGGCACACGCCCCCTCGTCCCCCCCCCCCCCCATGATCTGCGCCCATGGTCCAATTTAATAGGGTCACCACACCAAACCTACCAGATGAAATACAGGGACCAAATTACTACCAACTAAATAGTTTCCATGTGCACATAATCCAGATCGGGGTTTATAGAAATAGATACACAATACACATTGAAATTTTTTTCCGGCAAAGGAATTGAATGACAGCTTCTTGTCACTGAATTTGAGCGTTCGCTATTTTGGGAACTTTTTTGTAGAACCGCTCATCGCTGATACCTTCACCCGACACCCGTGACAGGAATCACAGGATGCAGGTGGTTGATTGGTGACAGATTGGCTCAATATAGTTGACAGTTACTTCAAACTTACTCGACTTCAATGTATTCACCGTCTATCAAGATGAAATTATCAGTTTATGTATCAGTTGGGAGAGTGCAAAACTTCCCTTTGCGTCTACCTGGACCGGTCCCTTGGACCGCCACGGACAATGTCCCATTGTTCGATAAGTACGCACACATCGCGTTTGTATCGACTCAACTGATTGGCTCGTGGAGCGTATTGCATCGTGGAATTTTAGCATCATCCTGAATAATTATGGTCGATCCAGGGTCGGACAAATTATTTTAGGTTCATCCTCAATTAATATAGGATGAACCTGAAATATTTATGTCGAACCTGGTTCAACATGAAGCAATAATTATGGTTCATCCAGGGTCGGACAAATTATTTCAGGTTCATCCTCAATTAATATAGGATGAACCTCAAATATTGATGTCGAACCTGGTTCAACATGAAACAATAATTATGGTCCATCCAGGGTCGGACAAATTATTTTAGGTTCATCCTCAATTAATATAGGATGAACCTGAAATATTTATGTCGAACCTGGTTCAACATGAAACAATAATTATGGTCCATCCAGGGTTGGACAAATTATTTCAGGTTCATCCTCAATTAATATAGGATGAACCTGAAATATTTATGTCGAACCTGGTTCAACATGAAACAATAATTATGGTCCATCCAGGGTCGGACAAATTATTTCAGGTTCATCCTCAATTAATATAGGATGAATCTCAAATATTGATGTCGAACCTGGTTCAAAATGAAACAATAATTATGGTCCATCCAGGGTCGGACAAATTATTTCAGGTTCATCCTCAATTAATATAGGATGAACCTGAAATATTGATGTCGAGCCTGGTTCAACATGAAACAATAATTATGGTTCATCCAGGGTCGGACAGATTATTTCAGGTTCATCCTCAATTAATATAGGATGAACCTGAAATATTGATGTCGAACCTGTTCAACATGAAACAATAATTTTGGTCGATCCAGTCGGACAAATTATTTTAGGTTCATCCTCAATTAATATAGGATGAACCTGAAATATTTATGTCGAACCTGGTTCAACATGAAACAATAATTATAGTCCATGCAGGGTTGGACAAATTATTGATCGCGTACGAGAGGGTCATAAATATTATTTTAGGATGAACCTGAAATAATATAGGATGAACATCAAATAATATAGGATGAACCTGAAATATTTATGTCGAACCTGGTTCAACATGAAACAATAATTATGGTCCATCCAGGGTCGGACAAATTATTTCAGGTTCATCCTCAATTAATATAGGATGAATCTCAAATATTGATGTCGAACCTGGTTCAAAATGAAACAATAATTATGGTCCATCCAGGGTC
The DNA here is from genome assembly GCA_031216915.1 of Pictodentalium vernedei. Classification (NCBI taxonomy): domain Eukaryota; kingdom Metazoa; phylum Mollusca; class Scaphopoda; order Dentaliida; family Dentaliidae; genus Pictodentalium; species Pictodentalium vernedei. The sequence goes on along the minus strand of CM062296.1, from coordinate 349,918,880 downwards.
GGACAAATTATTTCAGGTTCATCCTCAATTAATATAGGATGAACCTGAAATATTGATGTCGAGCCTGGTTCAACATGAAACAATAATTATGGTTCATCCAGGGTCGGACAGATTATTTCAGGTTCATCCTCAATTAATATAGGATGAACCTGAAATATTGATGTCGAACCTGGTTCAACATGAAACAATAATTTTGGTCGATCCAGTCGGACAAATTATTTTAGGTTCATCCTCAATTAATATAGGATGAACCTGAAATATTTATGTCGAACCTGGTTCAACATGAAACAATAATTATAGTCCATGCAGGGTTGGACAAATTATTGATCGCGTACGAGAGGGTCATAAATATTATTTTAGGATGAACCTGAAATAATATAGGATGAACATCAAATAATATAGGATGAACCTCAAATAATATAGGATGAACCTGAAATAATGTACTATGTACCTCAATAATTATTTTCGATCCTGTTCGTACGCCATATTTATATTTGAAAATGCACTTATTGTTAACCCCTTACCTAACATGAAAAGTAGACGACACTTGCAAATAAAATTCTTAAATAACTAATTTTTTCCATTTTCTTCTCACAAATATAAGTTATGACCCTCATTGGAACGAGCTCGTCGAGGTCGTTCCAAAGAGGGGTCATAACTTATGTTTTTGAGACAAAAAATGTAAAAAATAATGAAAATTGTATGGTGATTTTTGTAAATAGTGCTGGCCGGTTTTGTCGTTACGTTGAGTAAAGGGTTAAATTTGATTGTTTTCAACCTGTTTATATTCTGGAGATGATTCGGGGATAGGCAGTTTCTCAGTGACCTACTCGGGGATCTGTACAGGTTAGGCCCTATGGACTTCGTAGGTCGTGTTTGGACCTATTCGGGAATCTGTACAGACCAGGCCCTATCTTGGCCAGCTTTTATCTTTCAATTAGTGGGAAAACGGTCTGGTTATCTCCCATGAAATGTCGTTTTGGAGATTGGAAATTAGCATTATGGAGGTGGGAAAGTTTTATAATTCCTAAGATTAAATAAACTGTTTAAAAGATACATTATGGAAGCGCATATCATCTGTAAGTTCAATGTATTTTCTTTATAGTAATTGTGGAATGTTGCCAGTTTACCATTTGAGTTTTGTTCCCTGTCATTTATAAAATGTACTGTTTTCTCCAGTGCAATCATGCTAAAATGTTTAAAAACAGTATTTCCGTTGACTTTTGGCCATCTATGTATGCTTTTTGGTTTGACAGATGACTGGGAAGCGCATCACTTCGAAAAATATAATCTTGTGTCTTCTGTCTGGTAAAAATATCTATCACACACAAGTCTTGACTTTTGTTCCATTGATGCCAAAAAGTCGGTAAAATCTGAATACTTTTCTCACATGTTGGCCGCTTATCTGTGAAGCAATTAACAGATGGGTTCTGGTAGTCGATAAGGGGAGATAAAAATATCTATCACACACAAGTCTTGACTTTTGTTCCATTGATGCCAAAAAGTCGGTAAAATCTGAATACTTTTCTCACACTTTGGCCGCTTATCTGTGAAGCAATTAACCGATGAGTTCTGGTAGTCGATAAGGGGACTTGAACCAGTCAGCTGAAGTGGAAAGCTGGGTATGGGACCTGGTAGGTCGTGTTGGGACCAACTCGGGGATCTTTACAGGTCAAGTCATTTGGACATCCTACATCGGGTTGGGACCTACTCGGAGATCTGTACAGGTCAGGACCTATGGGCCTCGTACGTTGTGTTGTGACCTACTCGGGGATCCGTACAGGTCAGTTCTTATAGACCTCGTTGGTCGTGTTGGGACCTACTCGGAGATCTGTACAGATCAGGCCCTATGGACTGTGTAGGTTATGTTGTGAACTACTCAGGGACCTGTACAGGTCAGGTCCTATGTATCGCGTAGGTCGTGTTGAGACCTACTTAGGGACATATACAGGCCAGACACTATGGACAGCGTAGGCCAAGTTGGGAACTACTCGGGAATCTGTACAGGTCAGATCCTATGGACCTCGGAGGTCGTGTTGGGGTTTACTCGGTGGTATGTACAGGTCCACAATGTCATGTGACTGGACAGTCATGAACCGCGCGGAGGGGGGGGGTATGTGCCCTACCTGTAATTGTTACAAGGGAATAAATAAATAAATAAGTAAATAAATAAATAAATAAATAGATAAATAAATACTCTGTTAATCACCAAATTTCCACATACCCATTCTTCCTGTCGGTCGTCCGTCACCCGTTCCAGTAATAGTGGACGCCTTGTTTGAAAAACTCGTCTGGAAGTTCCTGACGAGCTTTTCAAACAAGGAGAACACAATTACCGGGATTAAAAATGACAGCTGGCAATGTTGTAAAACACGCCGTTGGCTGTCGAGATTTCTACTATACATTACCGATCTTTATAGCTAATTTCCAGGGCTGGTTCGACTCACAAATCACCAAACTAGCAACCAGCCGTGACTGTACTATTTTATGCTTATGCGGTGGGTTTTGGATATAATATCATTCTGTCCGAAAAGACAAAGAATATGAGGGCCGGCCAACTCCCGACATGCTGCTGTCACTACTCAAGTGTGGCGTTCCAATACTTCTGATATTTTGTAAGGATTACCTGTGTATAGTTACATTACAAAGCCGGAGGTTACTTCCAGTCCCGTGCGTGTTGGGTAATTAAAGGTAAAATCCAGTTAACATTCACATATTTTAGGAAAAACTTAAACTACTCTTAGAATAACTCAGGCATATTATACATGAAAATGGAGGTGGTGCTGCACAGAACCCGAACGAAAGTATACCTACAAATAAACTAGTAGAAGTGGGTTCCAGTGATTCCTGAAAGTTCGCTGTCGCATTTTGTTAAGTGCTGCAAATTATAAAAAAAAACTGGCTGAAGTTGACGCGGGTATCCAAAAACAAGGCATGGTCATCAGACAAGTTGAATTCGCAACAGCGTTTATGTTTGAACTGAGAAAGCAAATACTTACGTTCTGTCCGAGAGAAACGTCATATTTGTGTCTATTGTCATTATAGATTATTGTGATGAGTTGACTGTAACATGGTCTGAGGTTTGCGGATCGGAGCTTATGTTCAACCAAGACGCGAAGCATCGAGGTTGAACATACGCTCAGAGCCGCAAACCTCAGACCATGTTACCGTCAACTCATCACAATAGTGTATATCTTCCAATAAGACGCTACCTATAGCCCAAAACCTACATCGTGAAACACGAGAGGCTTTTACTAAACTTGTGATCGTTAAAAGTTGCCTTGTTCATGGAAGCTTTTAACGATCACAGGTTTAGTAAATAAATCTCTCGTGTATCCACGACGGCACTGGATAAATAATCAATAAACCAGATAAACTCAATACATCTTAGTTCAAATCGTAAATCGTTTGTAATTTAAACAACACTTCATCCGGAACACCGTCTGCTGCACACGTGAAACATTCAGAAAAATGAAACGACTTGCTAGTCACTCCGTTGATGAAGCAGTTACGAAACGGACGACGTCATTGCACATATTTCGCGTTGTGACGTCAGACGGTAACATTTGACACTTGAGCCGTAAACATAGAATATACTAAGCGAGCTCTCGTCCAGTCAAAGGAGGAGGATTTTAGTCTTATTGGAACATATTATGAGGTCAGGTGTGACACCAAGTAAACATGGTTGCACTTTGATGAACATAACTATTCAAAAATCCAAACGTGAAACGTTGAAGGGATCATGGCATAAAAATACCAGCTCCTACCACATAAACGCGTAGAAAATGTTTTCCAAGAAAAGAAAACATTCCGCCTTTTTTCGTGATATTTTGGGAAAAGTGAATCGCTAAAAAATAGGTAAACAAATTATTTAAAAACATTTATCATGTGGTTGTCACATGCGGTGGCAGCCTTGTGTTTTGAAGCATCGTAGCAATTTCTAACAAAGCATAGAGGTACAAGTGTTTTAAGTCATGTTATATGTTATTTTTTTCTAAATATATATTTCTTAAACTAGAAACATTATTAAAATGCAACTGATAATTCATTTTGTCTTCCCACTTTTGTACCTTGGACATTTATTTCCATTTTAGTAGAAAAACCAACACTCTGAGTGCTTTAATTCATTTTTCAACATGATTCAACTTGAAAGTTGATTTTCTGTCGTGTTATCTGGATATATCGTTGAGACTTCAGACCAATCATGAGCAAATCATTTCAGTACAGGATAGCACACGAGACCTGGGATATTCGGCCAGATAATTATGAGTTATGTGATTAAACCCGTTTTACAAATTCTTGTTTTAATGCGATAAAAATGAAATAATTTCATCACATTGGGGGAATAAAATCTGAACAATTTTTGATCGGTGAGTTATCGTTAGAGATCACAACAGCTCGCTGTGTACGCATGTTTTAGTAGAAAATGGCGGTATAAACTCGGCCAGGTCAGGTTGAGTGTTTCTATTAGAGCAATAACTGTGTGTTAATTTTTAAAAATATCCGGAAGGGATTTTTAGAATGCCAGGTCATTCTTAAAAATAATGCACATATTTTGTTCGTGGTGGATTACAGCTAAGGTGAACGAAATGGGGTTGCCGGCGGGGGGGGGGGGGGGGGGGGGGGGGGGCGGTTAATCGTAAATAAAAATGTACCTCTTAAGTGTAAATTGAGATAATTGAGTAGTTATGGTCTTATTCTTGCCTCGAGGTCACTTTATTTTGAGGTCATTCACAGTTTATACATGTCTGGTTATGTGGAGGAAACGTACTGAGATATCAGTGTTATGATTTTTTAACTGCGTCAGTGTCATATTACTAACATACACAGTTGTGAAACATTTCGACAGTGTTGTTCTTTCTGTTCAAAGAAAAAAATCGACCGCTCATGAAAGGTAAAGGTTAACCTTTTGAACCCTAGCGGCCGGTTTTCCGGCCAGGAACATGATACGCCATAACGTTATTAAATTGGATGGCTGTTCAGCAAACGTGTGAGGTAGGCCAATCAATATTTTCAACGTGCAGCCCAAAGGCTGCACGTCGAAAATATTAATGGGTCTACCCCAAATAATGAATATGGACTCTTCTAATTGTTGCCATTGAACTGGCATGGAAGATACCACTAGAGTTCAAAGGAATAATATGACCTTCATAAGGTGAAAATGCTTTCTGGTATTTTGAGATTCAAAGTAGAGCTTAGCATAAAATCTTCCCAAACATCTTCGTCTGAGGCCAAACACAGTACATCGTTCTCAATGCAGCCAGTTGCTTTCGCCATTTCATGTAGTTATTGTAAGGAAAGTGAACCTAGTAATTATGGGTATTTCAGTTAAAATACTTGATTCCAGCCATCGTTTTTGACGGTGTCCAATAATGGTCTTGTGATTTTGGTGTTGGACTCCTGATTGTCAGGCGGAATTGTCGAGTTCGATTCCCGGCGAGCACTTTTAACCCACAGTCGTATATGCTGAGTCAAAAAAGAAAGTATAATAAACTTTGAGGAGCAAGTTTTTTAGTATTATCGAATCCCAAACAAATTATTGTAAATTCATATTTCGAGTCTAGCTGTATGAATTTGCATAATGCCATGTTCTTACTGTTGCAGTCAATAGCGTGTATGTCCACCGTTTGTACCCGACAGTCCAACTGATCCCAAAGATGCTCGATAGGCAACATATCTGACGAAAGTGTGTGTGTGTGGGGGGGGGGGGGCAGAGAAGAAGTTCGATGCTCTGCTCCTCAAGAAAGTCACGACAGATACGCGCCACGTAACATTGGGCATTGTGTTGCTAGAATAACTGCAATCCGACGTTAGCGTTGAACAACGGGACAACAGCGTTAGAATTTCGTCCCTATGTCGCTGTCCATTCAGATTACCATCGATGAAGATCAGCTGCGTTCGATGGTGCAAGGAAATTCCTGCTCAAACCATTACACTACCCTCACCGAAACAATCGCTTTCCCGCACGCAAGCATCAGAAAACGTTTCTCTCTGTAGGCGATACACTCTTGCCCTACCATCAGTGCGTCGCAGACAAAGCCGTGATTCATCACTAAAAAGAACTGTGCTCCAACGCTGCTGAGTCCAGCGAACACGTTGACGTACCCATTTCATTCTGACAGTACGATGACGTTGGGTAACGATTGGTCCGTGGTATGGACGCCTACTTCGGATGCTGTGTTCAGCGAGTCTGTTGTGGACAGTTTGTGCACTGATTCTATTGTTAGTTCTACCTGGAGTAATTGCTGCTGTCCTCGTCGCCGGAAAGAAGCTATCCCGCAAATAAGACGTCTTGATGTGTCGGTCTTGTGCAGGGGTTGTAACTCTTGGTCGACCTGAACACCGCCGGTCGGCTGTAGATTCAGTGGTTCTGTACCTTCCAATGAGACGGCAAATAGTGGCCACAGTGACTCCGAACTCAGCAGCGAGCTCATCTGGGGGTATCCCAGCCTCATGCATACCAATGGCACGCAACCTCTGATTTTCGGTTAAGCTTGGCATTTTTTAAAATGTCGGAAGACAAAAACTAGCGTGTTAGCTCAATAACCCAGGCTCTCTAGCACAACATAACACAAAGAAAATCGTCGGCCACCCATTCAATTTGACATTCTCGGGTAGCACGTGCTATTTTGAAATCCGTAGCAAAATTGTATACGGTTGGGTGAACAATAACAACATGTCATTAAACTCTTTGCACGACTTCTTGTCCACAAATTTGCAACATTAAAACTGTTATATTTCATCCTTTATGCTATTTCTTCACATTTGTTTCTATTATACTTTCTTTTTTGACTCAGTATAGTTACAAGTTAAAGATAATAATAAGCTTTCCTTAAAAAATTTACTTTTCTAAAACCAGGTAATTTTCGAAATGGTCAATGCCATTTTGCAAAGCAAGAATTAAAGAGTTTGTTTCTAAAAAAACGAGCTCGACGAGTTCGTTTCAATGCGGGAATCGAAGCTATGCTTCCGAAGAAAGTAATTTTTCAAGGTTTTTCAAGGTGACTTTTGTATATATATACCTCTGCTCGAAATTTGTTTATTTGTTAGACACTGATCTACCCTTAAAATTTCCCTCTAACGTAATCAACCCTGGTTCGAGGAAATCCTCAGGTAGCAGTGACTTCGGTCACCTTAGGTGATCGATGACAATGCAATGCCACCTGGGGAATTCCTGAAAATGTCGTTGGCTGTTTTGACTTAATACTCCACTGAGGAATACTTGAAAACAAAACAAACAGTAAAACAGCGGAAGACTATTGTTACAAAATGCACGGAGCTTTTTAACAACGAGGAATTTGGCTGTAACAACTCGCTGACATGTGTGTAAAAATAGTGCCGGCTATTCGTTACTTTTGCATACCTAACTTGAGAGTATATTTGGATCAGAAAAAGTCTTTACGCATGGGTGTTTTATCCATATAACTTCTTTAAAATCCAATTAATGTCACCTGCACATGTGTACATATGTCAACTTTGTATATTGCAAAGCTGAGCTCACACAGCAGCGATACATCAGTGTCAAAGATTATACAATTACAGTTCTACAGTTTCACCATTACCCATAAACGTCTCTTAACTCTCTACCCGCCGACGTTCTTGGTAACAAAAACAATACTTATCCGTAATCTAGTTTTAATATTCTCATTTTTAATTTTCATCAACATAAGACCTCTTGATAGGAGGCACTCATGAAACTCGAAGTATAAAGGGCGAACGGCTATTATTGGGCAAAAATATGAAACATCAACTGGTTGAATTAAGAATTGTTTATTTGTTTCAATTTCTAATTGAAATGAATGCATACTGTTGGGTTTTATAGACTGTAGGCCCGCGGGGAACTAGGCCCATTAAGGCCAGTATTTTTACTTTTGATTGGTTGAATTCAGAAATGTTTATTTTTTTCAACTTCTAATTGAAATGAATGGATAATGTTAGGTTTTACAGACTGTAGGCCCGCGGGGAACCGGGCCCATTAAGGCCAGTATTTTGACCTTTGAATGGTCGTTTTGTGGGTTGAGGAAGATCCGTTTTTTAACGTACTAATCGATTTAAGTGGGTCTTCCTTCTCTCATCGGTTGAAGTAGTTGTTTCTAACAGAGGGAGACAGGGTAAGAAAATACAGCGGTTCCAGGTCAACTCTCTGTATAGTCGAAATACTGAAATTACAAGCAGCATTTTTTTCCATAATGCAGCTAAGAATTTGACCAATTTAGCAAGACTGAATTGGTCAAATTCTTATTTGCATTGTGGAAAACAATGTTTATCTTCAACTTTTGATACCTCGCCATCAGTGTCCAGGGGGTACAGTCTAAAAATATACCAAAATGGGTACAGACCGTCGCTACAGTCATACATTCACACTCTCGTTGAGTCAAACATATACCTATACAACGTGACTAGAGCTACACCACTACGCGCCACTCCCATTTAATTTAAGGGGGTGAGGTGGCTCACTGGTTAGAGTATCACTCTTCATATCCAAAGGTCGTAGGTTCGTTAATTACCGCGTGAACCGCCTGTGTCGTCGGGCAAGTCACTTCATCCAAAATGCGCAGATGGGAAGACGGTGGAGCAATCTGCTAAAGCATACTACACGTTGATGACACGGTGCACACTCCTTCAACCAATGTTAATTCTGATTGGGCCGGGTTAGTAAGTCAGAGAGTCCGCCAATTACTCGACGATGCTCGATGGTTCTCTGCGAGTGCTCTGGATTTCTCGACCCGTAAAACTGTTTGACATGATGTAACGATGTCTGTTGAAAGTGTCGGCAAAACCTCAATAAAGCCATTAGTAAATAAACAAATACATACAACGAATATTCTTAACTTCTAAACGTATAGTAATCACTTTTTATAAAATAATATGTTATCCACTTCGAAAAGTACTGTATACATTTTTCACGAGATTTTTTCACGGGGCTTGAACGTTTTCGCCATTGAGGAGCATTGCTTATATAGCGCCTCTCTGCCAATGAAATCAATAGATATTATCGGACCAGAGAGTAATATTCCTAACTCCCAAGCTGCATTCCGATCAATAACGTATTCGGGACTGGTGATACCACAAACAAGAATTTGTATTCACCGAATAGTACATAATCGAAAAAGAGAATAGTACATGAACGAAAAAGAATACTCGAAAATCTCTCCCCGTGATAAAGAGTCACTTTGTAAGATCGTTTACAAAATTAATATCAAGGGTGTAGCCGGCTAGGGTGGAGCGGGTTAATACGGATATTGTTACCGTCCCAAATTTCTAAAAGGTCCCCTCATGGTAAATATTAGTTCAAACGTGGACCCCAAAGCTGTAACATAATATTTTGGTGGTGGTACTTGCATAGGACGTACCGCACCCAAAAATTATATTACAGCCTTTGGGGCCACGTTTGGGCTGACTAACCAATGGTTTAAGGCTTAAGCACCCCCCCCCCCCCCCCCAAAAAAAAACAAAACAAGTTGTATTTGTATTTAACCAACAGATTTTACTCATTTAAGGTCCTAAAAAGAGATTTGGAGCCACAGATTCACTCTCATGGACTTGGAATTTCAATACATTTCCCGGGGAGATCTCTAGCACTCCTGCCCACGAGAAGGGATATCCCTCAAGTGCTCCCCACAGTTTTTGCGCGTAGCAGTGACGGGCAGCCCTTCCGACACCGAGGGTCAATAGACCCCAAATTATTACCCACACTGGGACATCATGGCTACACCCCTATTAATATCGATTCAGTTTACAGAAATCATTCCTTTCATTCAATTTCTTTAAGTTACATGTGATGCATGCATCAAATAGCAAAGCACGAGGAACTCTATGGAACTGAATGTTCTGCACTGATAAATTGCATAACATATTTTAACGCGCTGTGTATGAATTTTATTCTGACACTCAACAATCAGTTCGATCTGGTTTAGCAAACGCACATACACAAACGCGCAATTTGTGGTTAGAAATAAATAATCTGACAGGAAACAGGTCATTTTGTGTCAAAATGAAGATGAGAGCATACAGTTAATACCGAATGTTGGTATAAATTTGTTTGGTCCTTATATATTTATTTATCTGGGTTGAATGACGTTCCAAAGGTTATCGCCAATTCGTATTTGACAGTGTCGCAAGTGGAGCTTCCGGAGAGAACATCGTGTAGCACCGATTAACAGTGGTCCCACCAACCAACTAATCCCGCTCCATTCGTTTCCCCTCAGTTAATTCCGATTCTTGTCATGAGAGAAAGGAATAATAAGCCATGTTGTTCGCCGGTAAAACCTGGCGACTCAGCTTGAAATGTAAATACTCTCCTTAAAAAATAAATACGCCCTTTAACATGAAGGCCAAAACGGGGAGAAGTGATTTTTTGACATGTTTGAAGCAAAAAATAAAAAAAGAGAAAACTCCATAAAATTATGTTTATAAAGAGGAAAGTTTACTTGTTTGTCGAACCTGTCAGCTGGAAAGCCAAAATTTATAAAACTTTCTCTCCAGCTTCGTGTTCTTCAGTCTTGCTTGCCATGATTGGAACTGGATTTTTAATTTGGTGTCACGACTTGAAAGATCGAATTAAATTGTTTGAAACTTTGTTTAATGCGGTATTTCGGTAAAGATTTCGATTCAGATGTCTGTGGGAGTTTACAGTTTCTGCCAATGTAGACGTGAAACTCAATGCAGTTTGCAGTATGATAGAACTGATTTGAATACCCAATTCTGCAAACTTCTCACTGGGACAGATTAGTAAACTGAAAAACTGCATCGCCTCGAATTTATAACTGTTAACCCCAAGTGGGGTTTGGTGCGCGGTCCGTGTTTTTAATGCAAACTGAGGGTTTCAGTTTTCTTGGGACACCATCATATTAGATATAAGTGTCCGTTACAAGTTGCAAAGCAGCATAATTACTGTTTGTTTTTTGTTGGTGAAAGCTAAATATAGAATTTGACAATTATTTGACAGCATGGCGACGTTGGTTATAGAGACGAGGTAATGATGGAGGAACAAAATCATTCGAGTTGTGATAAGCGTCCCCGTACAACTAGAGTGAGCATTGGTATGCCATCGATCTGCAGTAACCGTCAGCACTGTCTGCCCCACCATGTTCCCCACAACAGTGTGTTACATCATAGCATACTGGGTACCATTATACCCGCGGTGCATGTCTAGTCTATCACTTCGTGGTGGTTGGACATTCTCGCATACTCCAATTTACTAGCTGAAATGAGATACTAAGTATTTCCAAACCCTTTACCTAACACTAGATACTTCAAGAAATATTCTGAAACAACTAAACACTTTCATTTTTGCTTCCAAAATAAAACTTATGACTTTTGATTGAAACGTGCTCGTTGAGATCGTCCCAAAAACTATATTTTGGGAACAAAACCCAAAGAAAAATAGTCGAATCTACATTGTGATTTTTGAAGAAACAGCTAGTACACACCCAGTCAGATAACTTCCAAATAATTCACAGTTCATGGACCACCGAGAAAAATATTTACAAGTCGCCGACTTCGTGTAGTCCACGCGCTTGTCCGTGAATTGCAGGGTTGTTGGTAGGGACGTAGCTAGATAGTCTTCAATGGAGGGGGAGATCAGTTAGACTTCTAACTATGAGTTGTGGTCGCAGCACGATATGCCGTAAGCATGTCCCGAGGCTCACAGACCCGAGTTGGTGGAGAGTTCGAGAGGTGTATCCCTCACTCGATGGTTGGGTCCGGTGAAAATTTTTGAATCCCTGATATTGATTCAGAGGCTTCCCTCTGGCTTAAATCTAGTCATTTTATCCACAAGAAAAATGCATTTCTCGAGATAGGTCCATGATATTTCCCTTATACTGACCAGGCGACCATGGACTATAGACAGACAGCTATTCGGCCAATACCTACTTCTTCGAAATGACTATCCGGAAACGGAAAGATGAATTCGAAAAGTGGACTAGTCACAGGTTGGAGCCGGAATTTCGGAAAATTTTGTCAAATTTCGACAACATGAACAATTTAACCAGCTATTGTTTTGGAGCCGGTGGACACCTGTTCCAACATATCACTAGTCTTAGAGACAATTCCTCTATATCTGATACGCTATTAATAATGCTAACCAAAACCTGCTATAGAAAGTATACATTTAAACCCAACACTACAATGTGATTGCGAACAATTAATACAGTGGAACCCTGTTAATTGAATAGTCACTTTGAAAATGAAAATTATTCAATTAACAGGAGTATCCAATTAACAGGGATTGTATCACTTTCCTGTATTCTAGAGATAAACTTAGCTCTGCCAAACAAGAGATAATAGATTAAATGCCTGTATTGGGCGTACTGAGGCCAAATAGGTCTATAAACAAAGGAAAACTGGGGAGAGTCAGGGTAATTTTTTATTCAATTAACAGGAGTTTACTCAATAACCTACATTCAATTAACAGGTCAAATTTGTACTGGAGGTATGGTAAATGGTTTTGTGTTGGGAAATTACATTCAATTAACAGGGTTATTCAGTTAAGAGATATCCAATTAAGTGGGCTCCACTGTATATCTACAATACACTGCTGACAATAAATGGAGATTAACCTATTATTCATAAAACCATACGACTTACAGATTCGCAATAATAAACCATATGCAATTCAATGTGGTGATTAATCTCTTGTTTTCGTAACATTTCTGTACACCGTAACTCAAAATTAAACGAAATAAAACACTTTATATTTTTTAGATATCTTACGCCGAATCACCCTACAACATTTCGATGAGTTGTCGTAAACTATGTTTTGGAAGTAAAAATTGAAAAAAATAAAATTTGGATGGCGATTTTTGTGAATAATACCTCAACGGATAATCACGCGAGATACGTTAGGTAAAGGGTTAACTTCAAAATTTTACAGGCACAACACTAGTCTAAGATTAGATGTATTAAAATAATCTCAAAATAGAAAATCACCCAGCGAAGAGAAAACGTAACCATATCCGTGTATCTGTTAATTGATCGTCAAAAGAGGCCAATAGGGTTCGTGGAACACGATTTCTATTGTGTGGTTGTAGAGGTAACGTAAAGTTGGACAGTATGTTTGTGCTTCTGAAGTCGTTACAAAAATAGTACAGTTAAATGCATTGTAACTGATTAGCAACATACCGGCCCATGAAGCGGAGAGAGAAAAATCACAACACATTACCAAAGAGATGAATTAATTGACTTTTTCTCGAATCTATACAAAGAAGACAACCCGTTACGAGAGGAATTAATTCTTCATTCAGTCCATTGATAACAAGGAAATGAGGAATGTGAAGTGTTCATTTGGATGAGATAAAGCGAGTGGCGTGTATCGGTTCTGCAAGCTTTGTCTAGTGAGGAGAATTTTTTCTAGGAGAATCTGCTACCAATTTTTTTTTAAAATGTACGCTAGTATCTTGTTTTGTTTGATTTGTGTGATTGTGTGGTTTGTGTGTATTTCTGATGCAAATCTTGATCTTACGCTTCTTCACATTAACGATTTTCATGCGCGTTTTGAACAGACCGACAAGTACAGTGGATATTGTAAAAACAAGACTGAAATAGAAGGGAAATGCTTTGGAGGAACAGCCAGACTCGCGACGAAAATACGAGAAATTCGAGCAAATGAATCCAATGTTTTGTTATTGTCTGCTGGAGACGAGTACCAGGGAACCTTGTGGTTTTATAAATACGGGGGTAATCTGTCAGCGAGGTACATGAATAAATTAGGATATGATGCAATGGTGAGTATATGTACAGTACCTGGAGAGTGTATTATCACTAATTCACCCATTGAGTGGAGATTCCAACCAAGCAAATAATTGCATATTTGTTGTAAAGCATAACAAGCACAATTAAGGGCTTTGGTAAGCCATTTTTTATAAACTTGAGCAAGGTCATTTTGCAGTTTATGAGTCAAAGTTTTACAATTTCTTGATTGTAAGGTGTTCTATAACACTGATAGAGCATATGCACATACCTCACTTACCTTAAAACAGAAATGTTGACTTTGAAGATGACTTTTTAGAAAAAAATGTTTCGTCCTCAAAATCAGCTATGTACTCTATCAAATCTGAAGAGCAAATATACATGTACCTCAATTATATACCTGTGAATGATGAACTACAAAGTAATGATAAAAGAATAGTTCAGATTTGGAATAAATAAGGTTCTAAAAATTTCTTGAAAACTATCATATTTGAGAATGTCTGGAACTATTTCAGCTGCAATTCTATGGAGGCCCAATCTAGTCAATAATCATAATTGTGCAGAACACTTGGAAACTGGAAAATAAGCTATTATTATTATAGTGCATTGACTAATGCAGTGCAAAGAATGTTGAGAAAGTATGTTTTAATGAACAACTCTTTTTTATGAACACCATCATTGCCAAATCAGCAAGAAATTTTATCATGAAATAGTGTATGTCATCACACTTTATCAACTGATTGAGAATATGGGTGAACAATGTATGTAGAAAAAAAAGAGATGATTACATATCCAGATGTTCAAATTGGGATTGGATACTGATTTGCAAAGAATAAATATGTTACTGTGTCAGGGACTCCTGAGGCCCCGTAAGGCCTGGGCTGACGTGGGGTTATTTAGTCCCGCTGATGAAGTTGCGGGAAAAATTAGACCAACGTGGAGGGTCGGAATCCAAGTGTCGCGAACTCGGCGCAGAGAGCTGAGTTAGACCGACGCCGTGATTCCTTCTCTGCCAAATTGTCCTGAAATAGGTTCGATTTCCGTTAGGTGTGATTCCTAATCACTTCAGGCTGTATAATGGAAAGAATGATTTAAAGTAACAACGATTCTTTTATTTACACATAAAAATAAATCCGTTTCAATATTTCAACAATCAACAATTCAATTCTTTTCACAGAAAATGGGTCACTACGGTTAAATAATTCTAAACAATCATATAGTCATTCTATAGCCCTGTACTGGCACTATAGTCTACACACTGGAAATGTTACTACCGTGAGCTCGCCATAAGAGCTTCACAAATCTGAAATGTTATTACTGTGAGCTCGCCATAAGAGCTTCACCCGCTTAGGCTCAAATGTCAACGTCTGCGCGTAACTGTACCTCTAGCTGTCGGAGGGTTCCGACCAGCAATGTTCGTCATCTATAAACCACCGTACTTCTGATTTGGGTCAGATATTGTCTACTCATACCTTATGCGCCTTTTGAAAGTCCTCCGTGAAAGTCCTATTGAAATATCCACCGTTCCTGGTTGAATTCACGATTCACAAATGCCCCTTTTGTGCTAGGGCGAAATTGTCACTCACACCGATCTTCAGTCGGTATTACGATGTTCCGAAAGCAAAATAAACTACTCAGAACGCAATCAGGCTGACGCTTCAAAGGGTTAATACGCACAATACAATTAACCTACACTTCTGACTATTGCAGGACGATACCTGCTACTCGACAATCTAAACTTTAACGTTCCACCTGGGGTGTTCCTTCCCACGAATTCGGCCCCGTAGCCGCCTATCAACGTTAAGCTAAATCAATCATGGAATGCCCTCTCTGGCGATTCCAGCCGTTTCAGGGTCCTGTGATCGAAGGTACCCTTATGCCAGGAAACAGAGTCCGCCTGTCCTGGACTTCACCAACGCGTGTGTGACCCCAAGTGTGTGTCTAATGCTCTGCTCTTCCAGGTATATATACTTTTTACCCTAAACTGTCAGGTGGACCGACGCTCATCTGTCCACCTGTCAAAACGGTGGGAGATGACGTGTATCGAGGCAGAATCAATACAAGTTATCTCATGCGTGACTTCACTTGTCTAGAAAACCGATTCGTTCTTGCCATGATTGTTATAACTTATGATGACACGACATTTCTATCTTTTAGAACCTCGTTTCTCAATTAGCCGTGACGAAAAATGAGATTAGACCTTATCTAACATACCGTTTCTCCCCTGGGTCCCTGCGCTAAAGCTGGATATACACCACGTGTGTTTTTTCTATGTCCAGCTTTACAGAGAAGTGAAATTCACGTGGGTTTTTCGCCTTGATGCGGAATATATTTTGAACTTACAATATCTTTAAATATGAGGCCCCTTGCCCCTATATTTAGGCTGGCTTTGCCCTGACAACTCCCTTCCCGAGAGAAACACCCTGTGTATCTCTTAAAACGCAAGGGGCAAAGCCACGCACGCTCGCCTCTCACACCCTTTTACAATCTACCATCATGTTCAAGACTACAAAACTGTACCCTAGTGGTCGTGGGGGGTCATGACCGGGCTCATGCGTCGGCCATGTCGATTCCCACGACACACTCGCTACCACATGTTCCCGTCTTGCGGGTTTACATATGGAGAGTAGCCTTATTCTTAGATTTGCAGCACTCTCTCTCTCTGTAATACTATATATTTACACCCAAACATACACATTTTTATACACGTTCGCCCATTTTGCAAACAGTTCACTTGGCACTCACTCCGACGAGTAACACCGTCCGCGCCTTTGCGTCAGATGGGTTAATTCCAACGGAGTGTAACCTCGCCTCTCATTCCCCCATGACTTGTGAAGGGGCAAACGACCACTGCATCATGTCGAGCCTCACCCTCGCCAAGCTCAACCAGGGGATTAAAATTTGTTCCTCACACACTCACACATTCAACACACGGATTTCCCGACCGCGCCTTTGCGACAGACGGAGTTATTGTGCCCCACACTTACAAAACTCGACACACAGGCTCCCCGTCCACGCACACGCGACAGACAGGGCAGTGTATCTCACATTCGCACTCACAACCAACTCTAGTCGGCAGTCAGAGCAATAATAATACTAAAAATAAGAAAATTTCTTCCGGGCCTTAACACCGGGTTTACGAAACTCATCACCTCACCCACAAAAATATTTGCGACTGGAGCCCCCGTCCCAGACACCAGGCCCACAGCCACCCAACTATTGCTTCTTTATAACCACCGACCATTGGTAGGGGCCCGGTTCCCAGTATCCCCTTGGGTAACCCTTGACACACCCCTACTTCTCGCCCCGCCATTTCTACGGGTATTCCACCAGGGTCCCCATACCCTGTCGTTGTCGCATTCCCAAGAGCTTCCCTTGGCGCTATATCCCCCAGGCTCACTCGTCCCGGCGATTACCGTCGTTCGAACGACACTGGCCGTCCTTGGCCCTTGTGCCGTCGACCCCCCGGTCCATTGCGACGACTTCTTGCGCCCATTGGGCGCTGTGCGCCCCCGGCACTCTCTACGTGGTCTCCGCCACCTAGGATGCTTCTCCTTTGATTTGTGGACCCTTTTCTCGGTCCCCTGGACGCCCACCTTAGCGGTCCCATCCACTTTAACATACTCAACTTGTGTTGACCCGTGCCCTCTCAATTCTGGGGAAGTTTGCCCAGCCATTTGCGTGGGTCTGGCCTCCCCTCTCCACACGGGTGACACCGACTTCTTGGGGCGCTCAACTCCCCCACATAAATTTGCTTGAGGGTCTTTCCCCAATGATCCCCTTGGGTTCCCTCGCTGTTTGGCGTTTCGCCTGGACCGCCTGCGGCCCCTTCTCCCTAATTGGACAGGAGTCGTCCCTCCTGAAACTTCCCGACATTTCGTCGTGTAGGGGCCATCCCCCGGACCATCGGATTGGTTCCCCCTGGGAACCTTCCCTTCCTTACTCGTTGGGCCTTCACTTGGCCCCCTATCCCTGGACCATAACTCATCAGGGTTTGCCCTCACCCCTGGGATATTACCTATGACCAGGTCATACACAGGTGATTCAATGCACATGGCTTCCACTTCGCCACAATAAAATGGGGTATCCACCGTTATCCTCGCGATGGGGAACCTTCTAACGGTCCCATCTATCAAAATACACAAATGGTCACGACCCAACAATTGCTTGTCGTCAACCAGTTGCCTTCTAACCGCTGCAGAGGAGCACCCAGAATCCCGGAGCAGACGGATCTCCCTTTGTCCCACATACCCTGGGTACACTGGCATATCAACCTTCTCCTGCGAAGTTGTGAGCCTCTCACACATGCCACTTATTATCGGGACGACCTTCCCGCCTTCCAGCCTCAATTCTCCCTCTTGTATACATTCCCGGAGGGGACTGTGTTCTGGACCGATAGTTTGACAGAACGCTGCCGTCTGTCTACTGGGCCCTGGATCTACGCGGTCACCTTGCTTCCAACCCCTTGGTGCTGCGTTCCCGACCCCCTGCTGAGGTGGTCTAACGTTCCCAGTGGTTCTTACCTGCTTCTGCCAGCAGTCCCTGGCAATATGACCCCGCTTGTTGCAGATAAAACAAGTGGTGTCCTTGGGAGCGCTCCCCTTCCGGCTGGTCTGCGACGCAGGAGGATCGGGGTGGTGTTGCCTTACGGGTGCCATTGCCAACCCGTTTGCCCCACCCCTAGCCGATTTGGGTGCGTTCACACTCCCACCGTGGGCCTCGATGTAGCGTTCTGCCACAGTTGCCATCTCATCATAGGTGGGCGGACCCCTTTCCTTGATGAACAGGCCCAACTCCTTGGAGCATGTAGTTAAAAACTGCTCCCGGAGAAATAGATCTCGCAGGGCTCCATATGACTCATTCACTTCTGCGAGATCAGTCCAGCGGTCAAAGTACCGCCTAGCTCGGGCAAAATACTGAGGTACTGTTTCTCCCTTCCCCTGCTTAATATCTCGGAACTTGGTCCGGAATCCTTCTTCAGTGAGCTGGTATCTCCGAAGGATGGCATTCTTCAGCTCACCGTAGTCATTAAGAAGTGCAGGAGGCATACTGGTATAAGCCTCGAGGGCTTTACCTGACAACAAAGGGCTCAAGCACATAGCCCATGTGTCTTCTGGCCACATTTGACTGGAGGCAAAACGCTCGAACCTCTCCAAGTACGAGTCCAAGTCATCTGTGTTTTCATTGAAATGAGCGAGATGGGGGCGTGGGGCATGAATTGCTACCCCTGCACTCCCATCCCCTGAGCGCCGACTTCCATTCTCCACATCGGCCCTTGCTCTGAGGAGCTCTAATTCTCTCTCGTGCCTCTGTTGTTCGAGCTCTCGCTCTGCCTCCCTTGCCTCCCTTGCTAATTGGGCTTCCCTCTCTCTCGCCTCATTTGCTAATTGAATCTCTCTCTCTTTCGCCTCTCTTGCGTCTTTCTCACGCTCTCGTTCTAATTGGGCTTCTCTCTCCCTCGCCTCTCTTGCGTCTTTCTCACGCTCTCGTTCTAATTGGGCTTCTCTCTCTCTTGCGTCATTACGTAAGGCAATCTCCTTGGCCTCACGTTTCTGCTCATCTTTAACGAACTTATGAAGTTCGGCCCCCTCAAGGCCCATTTCCTTGCCTAATGATACCAGTTGGGCGAGGGGTGTAACAACATCCATTTTGATTTTTTCTTTCTATCTTCAACACTCGTCAGAAAGAACGAAGAAGGAAAAGAAAAAAAAAAAATATGGCAATTAATCTTAATTTACCTCTGTAATTTAACGTAATTAAACGCACCAAATATTCTGAAACCTACCGCAGTTATAGTGGCTATTAAGTATCCTTTTGGGGACTACTGTATTGCGATATTAAACCCTTGAACGGCATCAACTGACCGAACGCGTCAAAACCTAAACAGAACCGCCATTAAAATAAAACAAAATTTCCATATAGCCATTTTTTACCTTTTAGAAATATCCTGGTAGCGCTCGCCAATCAATGTCAGGGACTCCTGAGGCCCCGTAAGGCCTGGGCTGACGTGGGGTTATTTAGTCCCGCTGATGAAGTTGCGGGAAAAATTAGACCAACGTGGAGGGTCGGAATCCAAGTGTCGCGAACTCGGCGCAGAGAGCTGAGTTAGACCGACGCCGTGATTCCTTCTCTGCCAAATTGTCCTGAAATAGGTTCGATTTCCGTTAGGTGTGATTCCTAATCACTTCAGGCTGTATAATGGAAAGAATGATTTAAAGTAACAACGATTCTTTTATTTACACATAAAAATAAATCCGTTTCAATATTTCAACAATCAACAATTCAATTCTTTTCACAGAAAATGGGTCACTACGGTTAAATAATTCTAAACAATCATATAGTCATTCTATAGCCCTGTACTGGCACTATAGTCTACACACTGGAAATGTTACTACCGTGAGCTCGCCATAAGAGCTTCACAAATCTGAAATGTTATTACTGTGAGCTCGCCATAAGAGCTTCACCCGCTTAGGCTCAAATGTCAACGTCTGCGCGTAACTGTACCTCTAGCTGTCGGAGGGTTCCGACCAGCAATGTTCGTCATCTATAAACCACCGTACTTCTGATTTGGGTCAGATATTGTCTACTCATACCTTATGCGCCTTTTGAAAGTCCTCCGTGAAAGTCCTATTGAAATATCCACCGTTCCTGGTTGAATTCACGATTCACAAATGCCCCTTTTGTGCTAGGGCGAAATTGTCACTCACACCGATCTTCAGTCGGTATTACGATGTTCCGAAAGCAAAATAAACTACTCAGAACGCAATCAGGCTGACGCTTCAAAGGGTTAATACGCACAATACAATTAACCTACACTTCTGACTATTGCAGGACGATACCTGCTACTCGACAATCTAAACTTTAACGTTCCACCTGGGGTGTTCCTTCCCACGAATTCGGCCCCGTAGCCGCCTATCAACGTTAAGCTAAATCAATCATGGAATGCCCTCTCTGGCGATTCCAGCCGTTTCAGGGTCCTGTGATCGAAGGTACCCTTATGCCAGGAAACAGAGTCCGCCTGTCCTGGACTTCACCAACGCGTGTGTGACCCCAAGTGTGTGTCTAATGCTCTGCTCTTCCAGGTATATATACTTTTTACCCTAAACTGTCAGGTGGACCGACGCTCATCTGTCCACCTGTCAAAACGGTGGGAGATGACGTGTATCGAGGCAGAATCAATACAAGTTATCTCATGCGTGACTTCACTTGTCTAGAAAACCGATTCGTTCTTGCCATGATTGTTATAACTTATGATGACACGACATTTCTATCTTTTAGAACCTCGTTTCTCAATTAGCCGTGACGAAAAATGAGATTAGACCTTATCTAACATACCGTTTCTCCCCTGGGTCCCTGCGCTAAAGCTGGATATACACCACGTGTGTTTTTTCTATGTCCAGCTTTACAGAGAAGTGAAATTCACGTGGGTTTTTCGCCTTGATGCGGAATATATTTTGAACTTACAATATCTTTAAATATGAGGCCCCTTGCCCCTATATTTAGGCTGGCTTTGCCCTGACATACTGCCCCGCAGCCAATGTGGGTAGTAGTTCAGGCACAGGAACAGAGAAATGATCACACAACACAGACAAATACAAAATGTATTCTGCATGTTTCCTGACTTCCCCAAGCCATCATTGGTAGTTTTGTTTCCCACCTAGTCTAATTTGAAACATGAGCAAGTCTTCATAATGTATTATGTCAGTCACCCATGATATGCAGACTGTACAGGGTTCAATTTAACTGGATTCGCATAGCAACTTTCGAATCAGTTTCCAACAATAGCTAATCAATTTCACATAACAAAAACATATAAATTAAAGGAAAGGCTAATCAAAATTTATCCAAGATGGTAAGCTGCTATTCAAATTTTAGTATTTAAATCGACCCCTGAGACTGTATAATATTCATTTTATCATAGTCTGTATAAAAATAGCTGCAAACTGTAATATACTCACATCAGAAAATTTAAGTACTTTTCAGTCACAAATGTAGAGGTTGTTAGTCGTCCATGAATTTTAGGGAGCCCATCAAATAGTCATCAACTAACTCTGTGTGGTCAACTTCATATTTTGTGGCATCACCCTCATATAGTATCTGAAATACAACAAAAACCATGTTTGAAAGCGATGGGAGGAATAATGAAGTTTGTTGCGTCATATGAGCATGCGATGGTTCTTCACATACATGGAAGCTGCTATCACCTAACATATTTGTCTGTTAAGCCATAAAACAACTTTGTAAGTTTTAGAGCTGAATAAAAACAGGACAGCTGTCACAGCAAACCTCAATGAGAAACCATAACAAAATGAGTAACCATCATTGATAGATTATCAAATTCTCCAAGTCTCACAATATCAGATGAGGTTGCATCAACTGTCGCACTTTGCATCTACATTATTCATATACGTCAAAATATTTGCATTACAGGCCTGCCAAAATTGCGAGAATGATCTCTCAGGGTACGCAAAACTCCCGCGACATCCATTCTGCGGAACCCATTTTTCACTCCCGCAAAAACGACTTAGATATGCACAAACCAATGAAAATGGGTTATGCAAAAACAAAAAAGCTTTCGCAAAATATTTTTGCCAACCCATTTTCAGGTTACGCAAATTTCTATTTTTGGCAGGCCTGCATTATATAATAAAAAAGTGACTTCTTAATTATTAACCCTTG
This sequence comes from Pictodentalium vernedei, assembly GCA_031216915.1. Lineage (NCBI taxonomy): Eukaryota > Metazoa > Mollusca > Scaphopoda > Dentaliida > Dentaliidae > Pictodentalium > Pictodentalium vernedei. The sequence goes on along the minus strand of CM062296.1, from coordinate 349,896,509 downwards.
AACTAACATGAAAAGCAGACAACATTTGCAAACAAAATTATTGAATAACAAACTTTTCCATTTTTTGTTGCAAAAACATAGGTTATGACCCTTCATTGGAATGAGCTTCAGAAGCTTTGTGTGGTGTTGCTATTTGTTTTGCATAAGTTCTTAAAAAAAACAATTGAGAAAAACGGTGTTGATCATGTCAAGAAAGATTTCCAATTGATGTGAAACTTGTCAATGCAGCAAATAATGTAGCAGCCATATCATAGTCATTTGATGGTAACCATTAATTTGCTATTGTTTCATCACTGCTGTAACCTCAAGGTCACATGAACGGTCATTCACGGCTTATTTCAAGGCACGAGTGCTACAAACAATGGAATAAAATGAGAAACAGGAGATATACACAGCATCTTTATCACCGTCGTTGCCATAGAATACCTGGAGAATATATCCACAGTACCACTCTGAACGTCCAAATTCGTCCTCCCACTAGTGCTGGATGCGCTTGTTCAAAAATCTCAGGACAGGTTCATCAATGTCAGAGATGTTGATGGAATCTGATGCTATGCATGTATCTGATGGGGTTTCAGTTTCAGAGGTGGATGTCTGAATAAACTGCTTCTTTGTCTGTTTGGTTTTCTTACTCTTTCCTTGCTTTTCACCTGATTTTTTTTGCTGCCTTTGTAGTGTCAATGTACTGTAATTAGAGATAGAGATCACAATAAGAATAAGATAACAAATAGGGTCATTTTTCTTTCAACTCCACTACAAATCAATGAATGCTGAAAATGCAAATATCTATGATTAAAACACAATACATATTATTATTCATCATAATGTGAGGAGAAACAACAATGAAATTATATTAATCTGTCTGTCCACTCTAAAATGATGGAACATTGCAATTAATTACAAAGTTCCCTGACAGAGATTCTCGGTCTTGTCCAAGAGTGGACTCAGTCGAAGGGGCCTGTATGACCCCCCTTTGAGCCATCCCTTTCGTTATCCTCAAATTCCTCAATCATTCAGAATGGTCCAAAATGATGGATGCTACTCTGATTATTCCCTCTTTGCATAAAAGATTAATCATATATACTATTCTGCCAGGGTTTTCTTACCTCTATTTCACGGAATGCACACTGTAAACACTATAACCATGTGTCAAAAATGAAAAGCCCAATTTAGGTTGTGTTTGGTGCAGAAACAGACAAATCGTATCTGTCTATACTATTGAATATGCACTTACCATTTCCATGTTAACCCTTTACCCAACTAATCGCCCACATCTACCCGCGTAATATGCAAATTCAGTAGCTGACACAATATTTATCAAAAATTGCAACAGAACCATATCATGTGACCCCTCTTTGGAACGAGCTCGATGAGATCGTTCCAAAGAGCGGTCACATGATATGGTTTCGTTGAAATTTTACGAAAAAATCAAAAAAATTTAAAGTAATAAGTTTTGAAATCGTATGCGTTGGGTAAAGGGTTAACCTGTGCACTACATGCATGCTTGTTGTTTTACTCGTGGCCACATTTGGGTGTGACTATCAATATGTATGCAGTATGGGTCAAAATAAGTTGTAGCATCACCTCAATAACGAAGTATCCTGCAGCTGCTATGCTGATAATACCTGAATCTGACATCATTTTCTGGAAAGCTCTCTGAAAAATGATGTCAGATGCTGGTATGATCAGGGAATAATCAGCAGGATACTTTGTTCATTGCAGCCCTCCTGCAGCATATTTTGACTGCCCTGTTGATATCAGCTGAGTGAAAGCTTCTTGTTCCTCTCGCCTGCCGAATAATAGTGATGTCGCTATTATTAAATTTGGAAAAATGTTCAGCAGCACTTTTATCAGGCCATCAATATTCATTGGCAGGTAACAGTACATTATTTGTATGAATATGTGGTGTATGGGAATGCAGAGAATGATGGCAACTATTTACCCAAACTCCTGGTTCCCGAATTCCAGGTTTTTTCCCATGTCGTGGAACAGCCAGTTCAGGAAGGAGAGCCTTACTGTAAAATGCTGATAACTTTGGAAGCATGGTGTTAGTCCAGAAGTCAAGATCTCGATGGATACGTTCGATATGGAGCTGGTGTGGATCCACTCTGCGTACAACCAGGTCTGCCCAGGGAAGATTTAATATATTCATTTGACCTTGTATTTGATAGTAGAAAGCATGTGACAGTTTAAGCTTGAGCATCCCATCGATGTTTTGCAGACAGAATCCCTTTGATTTTTGGGCAGCTTCTTCGAACATCATGATTTTGGTCATCAGTACATGTTTTATTTCTAAGATGCCATTGCCATGAAGTGGACTGGAGACATGACCATCCACACTTGCGCCAAGAAACGGATGAGCTCTATCCACATACAGTCCCATTTTTGGGGCGCTTACTTCGTCTCCTTGTTCCCTAAGGTGATGTATATATTCCTGTACAGCATACTTTTCTAGACGAAGGCCTCTTCTTGTAATTCTTGTTCCAGTAAATGATGAGTACAATAGTCTTTCGACAAGCTTATGAACAGGTATGGTTGGATTGCGTTTGACTATGATGGCAAAGTTTGATGCTGTAATTCTTTTTTTCCTCTCATCGAGCCAATAACCAGATGAAGACTGTTCTTTAGTTTGGGACTCAATATGGTGAAGGATGGTTTCCGATACATTGACCTCTTTCTCGTAATAAATTTCAGATCTTTTCTCTAATTCTTCTTTGCTAATGTCTGTACTTTCTTCAATAATGTCAGGGCCATATTCAAGTCGAGCTTTTTTGGTGGTGTTTTGTTTCAAGGCAGACATCTTTCTTTTCCATCTCTTGATCTTATATTCCTTCTTCTTCTGATATATCCCAGCTTTTTCCAAGTGATGATCTCTCTTTGCATATTCTTCTGTAAATGCCCTGCCGGCCCGTGTCCCAGTAGCCTGTTCCCATGCAAGAGGAGCCCAATTCACGCCCATGTTTTTTCTGAGGAAAGCTCCGTAGCATCTGTAATTCCAAGCACCCCGATTACAACGGTTCACTATTTTACCCCCATCAAACTTCATCCTCATACTCATCCAGCATTCGGCCAAGTTTGTTGTTGCACCAGTGAGTAGAGATTCTGCTTTGTCAGATATCCGCTTCAAATGGATTTTGATGTCGCGATGGAGGGACGGGTCTATCTCACAAGAGTCATCATCCTCTATCGATCTCACTACACAGAGCTCATCATGCGTCATGCCTTCTGACCAGTACTCTGTTAAATTTTGAAATATCTCATCATCATCTTCAACACCACTGACATGTTCTTGATCATGCACAGGTTGGGATGGAGTGGAGCTCTTACTGGTATCACCCTTTTCTTTTTTCTTCGTCTTGCAGAAGTCAGAGCACTGCCTGTGGTCACCAAACACATGCTGAGCTGCATTCATGATGTCATATCTTAATAGCTCGACTGAAGATTTCTTTGATTTTTCAGTTGAAGGACCAATCTGACTTCTGAAGGATATCATCGACCTAACACATGAGACAAGTGTAACTCTCTTGACTTTGGTCAGCATGTTTTTGCCCTTATACTGTGGATTGTCGGCTACTAACTGTTCTAGTTTGGTTCGTAGACATTTTGTGATATGGTTGGCACATTCAATTTTTTTCACTTTTCTACCCCATATTGGAACTTCTTCTTGTATCCTACTATAAACCGAACTATCTCCATCTCCCACCATCCGCATATACCTAACACCATGCATTCTTCCTGCAGAAAGGAAACCTTGCACAATTATTTCACTTTCCATCCCTTGACTGCTCCCTGACCAATTTCTGTAGCATTTGTGATCTGGAGGATTATGGTTGCGACTCTCGTAATATCTACATTTTGAACAGTTCTTATTCAAGATACCCATGTACAGTATTTTACTGGTCACTGCACCAATTATTACGGCAACTCCACCTGCAGCATTATAAGAATGTTTATGTGATCGCTTACTCCACCCGCCGTCGCAAACAACTGTAATTGCTGGCATACCTTCAACATCAAAGTCCTGTCTCTCCAAAGCAAGTCGTCGCTCCTCACATCCTGCTGCCAGCATCTCTTGTTGCACACATTCTTCCCAAATGTACCCAATGCCACTTTGAATGTTGCTGAATGTTTGCCTACTCATCCTAGGCATGTCTAATGTTTCGGCTATCTCATTCAGGGAACTACAACCTCCACCTGTCACCATCTGACCCCAAACAGCCCTCGCATTAACATCGAAATATTTGTGACCTCCAAAATGACTTTTCCTACTGGTGAGGAAGTGGAAGACATGAAGACATCCTAGACACCGTGCCATCAGAATAGATGCCAAGCCATATCTCCTGGACTCTTTCAATAACTGGTATGTTTTTTTCTTAGCAGCAATGCGTACTAATGCAGCAGAACAATTTGTAACATGGATGACAATATTATTGATATGATCCTCTAATGATGACAAATCCACTATCCGGTAGCCTTCAAGTGATGTCACCTTTGTTTTTGCTAATGATATAAATCGTTTACCATCTTGTACAGTTTTCTTTACATGAAAAATATGCCTGTCTGTGATCAGATGTGGTGTATCAGTATCAAGACGACTTATTCGTAGGCGGAGTCCATCAACTGCCTTACTGTGTGAACATTACCACTGACAGGGGGGGGGCTGACGGGTACAATCGACCTACTGGCTTTAACTTTCTTTTTATAACGGCCCGTTTTTCTACCAAATTTTCCACTTTTAGAGTATTTTCTTCTTTGCAAAGAACCCATTTTCACAACATAGAGAGGCCAATGGAGCACCTTAGTTTGTGTGAACATGCACATTTTCAGTTGCTAAAGCCGATTCATTTTTAAAATGATTTCTCGGATTACCTACCTGCTTTTCATGTGAGTACACACGACCCTGACAAAAAGTTTTATGAAAATACTCATTTTATAATAAATTAAAAATATGTTTACATTTTCACGTTGTAAACAATAAACATGTGACAAATGCTATACCCAAATCAAAATCACCTTTGGTTGAAGAAACTGATTGCCGATCAAGCACCATCCATCACTGGACATTTCAGGTTGACTGAAGTAAATATATTGCAGTCTGTTCCTTTGCAATCGGACTAACGGTTGTTTTGGAATCTCATTGAAAGAAATTCTGATCTTGAACTTGCAGAAATCTTCTAGCGCGTAGTAATATCTATCAAGATATAGTTCTCCAGGGTTCAATTATATATTGAAAGTTATTACACTTTTTGTCCTGATTTGTAACATATTGAGAAATAGGAATATACTACCTAGTAACATCACCCACAAACAAGTGGAATATAAATGAAATCAGCAAAACGCTGGCGATTGTTCAATCGTCGTGAAGAGACCGATGAAAAATTTCTAAAATTTGATTATACTAAAGTCTGCAAATCTCACCTTAAATGCTCAAGTTCAAATAATCTCTTATGTTCGGGTAATTTAGTTCAGTGCGTATAGTAGATGTGTTAGAATTTATATCACGCACTCTTTTTTATCGTAGAGAAATTTTCCTTTATTTGTCAACATCGAGTAATTTCGCTACTTCCCCAGATGGTTTGCGTTTCGAACGCTGTTTTGGAGAACGAACAAATTATACCTGCTTGTCTGGATATGTTTCTAGTACGTCACACACTAGTGCCTCACTTGTATGCACACATTGCAGAAGGGGTTGTATGTTATCCAATTTTAGGTATTTTGCGGACAGAAAAAAATCAATTTCAAAGTATCTGTAAATACATTTTACACATTTTTGATACTGGTAAACAGGTGTTCTGCAGTCTATAACTGATATATTTTAATTAATGGCTATGCATCAGTCAGTTGGGTTTAATTATTTTGCACTTAGGGCACTTGTATTTTGGTCAAAATTGGGTTGACAAAGTCCTTAAAGTTCCAGCCAATGGACCTCCGTGTTAAAGCCGGAGGTCCATTGGCTGAAGAATTGCCTGTGTATTTTTTCCAGGTGTACAGAATTTAAAAGTGATTCTCTGGATGATAACTCCACTTCACAGTCTAAATAATATTTAAGAACAACTCGTGACCAAATGTGCTTCAGATTTCCAAGAACAAAGCTAGGAAATCAAAATTCTTCAAAACGCAGCGATAGAGCTGCGTGGGGGTAAATTCCAAAACTCTTGGCATTGTTTTCGTTGTCTGTTTATTTACATTTCAGTCAAGGTCATTGGGGCCATAAAGCATCGATAGACAATGCTGTCGATAATCAAATAAAGAGAACGATTGCCTTAATACTACACACTATTATAATATGGAGACTGCACAGTTGCCATATTACTTGCAAGGTATCATGACATCTGTTTGAATTTCTTAGAACTAGGCGATTGTTTTTCGATTAAAATTCCTGGTATCGCGTGATATGCGCATGTCCGTCGGTCTTGGGACCCACGTTCCATAGAAATACAGACAGTGTTTTCCTTACCCCAAATGTAGTCTTGTCGCTGCATCGTAAAGTGTTTTGAATAAATTGCTTTGTTCTTGGATATCTGAAGCACATTTGGCCACGAGTTGTTCTCTGGAAATATTGTTTTATCAGCAGTTCTGGTACGAATACGGTAGCGGACTTCCAGGAACTATTGGTGCCTGCTGTCAACCCTGTTAGTTGATTGCATATATTTCACGTGTTCTGTACATCACAACCTTCATTTTGATGTATAATTGGTGAATATTTAATTTGAATCGTGGAATATCAGAGGTGGGAATTTCGAAGTAAACAAATTTCCCTTACTTATATAGCACCTTAAAGGGGGATTGTTCTAGTTGGAATCTTTCTAATTTTTACACCCACCACTCACTTCTCTTCCCTAGAAAGACTAAACTGTCAAGTGACAAAAAATGTTTTCTCTCGCAACTTTTTTTCAAATTTGGCGCGCAAAACCCTTTTGTTGCCGTTAACTACCCACCTGAGCCTTCAAATTTACTACTCTTACACACACACCTGACCCCCCCCCCCCCCCCCCCACAAAAAGGCATACACAAAAATACACAAACACACACAGATAAAGATGCAGTCCTAATTTTGCAAGCATTTATGTAGCGGAATGGGAGGAAATGCCTTAAGCAAATGTGCAAAGCATCCTCTCGTATATCTCAGATATTTAGATGACATTTTTTATTATTTGGGAACATTCAAAAGAAGATTTTGATGAATTTTGAAAAATTTTGAACAATCATGATCCAAACATTAAATTAAAAGCTACTATCAGTGAAAATTCTGTTGATTTTCTCGATGTGACCGTGTATAAAGGCAAGCAATGTCAGGCATCCGGTCATTTAGATTATAAAGTATATTTTAAACCAACTGATTCAGATCAATTGTTGCACACAAAATCATTTCATTCTCACCATTCATTTAAAGGTATCATCAAATCATAGCGCATTCGTTTCGACCGCAATTCAAGAGATAAGGTAAATTTCAATGAAGCTTGTTCTACTCTATTTGGCGCCCTCAGATCGAAGGGTATTCACTGCAAGTTTTGCGTAGCCTGAAATCCAAACTCTGAAAAACCTTGAAATTCCAGCAGAAACTACTGATTTCGAACCACTGAAAATTGAACACAAGAGACCCTTGCAGAATGGTAGTGGCGCGGTATGTAATTGCAAAAAGCCTCGTTGTAGATTGCATACTTTTATGCTTGATCAGAAAGAGGAATTTGCCTCCAAACAAAGGAAAAATCATTATCAGATCCGTACCTCCCTTCGTTGTGATTGACCAAATATTATTTACCTTATCACTTGTAAATGCTGCCGGAAGCAGTATGCTGGTCAAAGTCAAATCCATTTCGAGAACATGCTACTAGACACAAACAGGATATACAACATTATGCTGATGCCCCAGTAGCACAAGATTTTAACATTCCTGGCCATTCTTTGGACGATTTCGAAATCCATCCTATTGAACAACCACCAATTAAAGACACATTAGAAGAAACGGATGAATTTAGAAAAAACGTGAAGTTTTTTGGGTCAATACGCTTCAAACCCTCTGGACATTTGGTATGAACATATCAGAGGGCGAATGCGAAAGGAAGTCCATCATTCCTTTCACTTTAACATACAACAGAATGAATATGGAAATAGCAAAAATATTAAAAGATTAATTCAATCTAACCAACTCTAAATTAAATGAAACTTTGAATCTTCGACCTGTCATCGCCTATAAGAAAAACAAAAAGCTTTCGTAACATCCTGGTAAGGACTAAATTAGAGCCCATCAATGAATAACATCAATTATTGCCAGTCAGTTTAACCAGTTCCTAAGCTCATCACTTAGTTTAAATCAATTTTATGTATTTTTTTGTCATGTTTGAAACCCATCAGGGTTCAGTAAATGAAAACAATTTTTCGGCGGCATATTAAAAGAAAAGAAACGTTCCAGTAGGAAATGTCTGTGCCACGCACGCACGCACGCACACTCACACACACACATATACACACACACACACGCACGCACGCACGCACGCACGCACGCACGCGCACACACACACACACACACACACACACACACACACAATAAAAGACCTTGAAATTTCCTCTTGACGAAGACCATATAAACAAACAGCAATTGATACATTTATCAGTCAAGCAGTTTGCTCAAACAAAACAATGTCGAAAAATGGATTTGTAACTACATTGGATTCGGACAGCATGTACATACAAGGAACGACACACGTGTGTGAATGGGTTAATCGATATGGCACGAGTGCCAACGTGGAAGGATAGAACGAGAGGCCGCAGGCCTCGAGTTTTATCCTTCCGCGATGGCACAAGTGTCATATCGATTAACCCATTCGCACACGTGTGTCGTTCTGTGTTTATTACACACCTTCACATCTATAAAAACAATTATTAAAAGGACACTCAGTAATTCATTTGATAACTATCAACACAAACAACACATTTTATCGCCAATCAAATTTGCGAGGGGAACCAGTGTTACGATTTCGTCCCTTGAGTTCCAATGTGTTCTGTGTACCTCATGGCACATAGAACACATTGCAGCTCGGGGGGGGGGGGGCGATTTCTGGCTATCGCTAGTGATTCAAATTGTAATTGCGTTGCACGATTTGTAGAACATTCCAGTAAAATTTCGCTTCCATTTAAAAATCGTCCGTCAACGATTTCCGTTCCGCACATGTGTGCGGAAAGGATTTTCATTTTCCGCATGGTTTAGTGTTGTTGTAGATGGGGATTTCACAGAACAAGCGCGTAATAAATTGATAAATGAGTTAAATCTGTAAAGAATGCATTCGAAAAATATTCTGATGCAACATGAACAAATTTTGAATCTTTTAGAGTTGAGTTTAGTTTGAAGGATAATGACTTTCAATTCAATAGAAAAAAATATATTCATATAATGGGGTTTGTGCAAGGGCCAAAGGGTTTGAGTTCTAATTTTGTAAGGTATTACGCAGCAGAATGGGTGGAGGGTCCTAAAGCAAATGTGAAAAGCATCCTCCCGTATATCTTCAATATTTAGATAACATTTTACTTCATTTGGGAACATTCGAAAAAATGTCTTGATGATTATTTATCAATTTTAAACACTCATGATCCCAACATCAAATTAAAGCTACCATCAGTCAAGATTCTGTCGATTTTCTCGATGTGGTCATGTAAAAAGGCAGACAGTTCCAAGCATCCGTTCAATTAGATTTTTAAGTACACTCTTATATCAGTTGGGTTAAAACTAAGGCCGACTCAACTGGGTTCAGTGAATATGAACCCAATTTTATTTATTTGTAAATGTTATTCAATTTATTCTGAAAAACGTTTTGTTGAATATAACACCGAGGAAGGCTAGGGGCCGGAAACTTTGCGATAAGTGACCGTTATTATTATTATTATTATTATTATTATTATTATTATTATTATTATTATTATTATTATTTCTACTATTCTATCCCTGATGTGAACTATGCATTGTGAGGGAAATAAAATAAAATCGTTTATCGACTGTAAAGAACACACCAGTAAAGCAGGGTAGAATAACTGGCAACTGGCTCCCGACGAAGTCGCCGTAGTTGTTACGTTCATGAATGTTAATGACTAACCCTTTCAACAATGGCGTCTTAGTGGTGTCGTCTCATACAATTTACAATACTGTCCATGGAGAAATGAGCGATGGAATTTCAACAGTTAAAATTTACACCTGCAGTGGAACTACATCCTTGACCTCTGGTGACGTCGACCTGAATGCGAACTTGTCTAAATTAATCGCACGTCGCCTCGCAAAGAGTGAAATGAAACTTGGCAATTATTTATTACATTTTTAAATGAGTTTACTCCACAAAACACAGTAAATTAACAAACACGCATTGTCTCATGTTAATAAAGCATCCATAACTCGAAGCTGTATGTTAGTATGTTATTAAAATGAAAAAGGCCATGTTTCTTTTTCTGTTTCGTTTCGGTTATCAAATTGACAGCGGAAGTACCGCTCATGTAAACAAACAAATTCGCACGTATGAACGTCTGCTGCTCAGTAAAATCGAGAAAAAATAATAGCGACTCTTAATAATATGACGATCATGGTATAAATAAAATATACCCAAAGTAGCTTCGTGTACCAAATTTTCACCACTCGTGGTGAAGTGGTGTTAACCGCGCGCCAAAGACTCGTGGTTAACACCACTTCACCACTCGTGGTGGACATTTGGTACACCAAGCTACTGTGGGTATATTCTATATAAACTACTCAAAGTTTGCTAAGCACCAAGTATATCCAACTACCTGTTTTACGTTTCAGTTGAAATATTGTAATGAAAAGTGTATTTTTTATTTAATTATATCTTTAATGATTTGAGTACAGAAATTAAGATTTTATTTGTGTTTGACATTATTTTTTAGCTTTTGAATACGATAACCATGGAAAATGAATATTTCTGGAAAAAGAGGAAATTTTTCAATATGCCAAAAAGTTGACGGAGCGAACTGGTATGGCTTCAGTATCGAGTATGAGACCCATTACTGTAATTACAGCTTGACAACGCCTTCTCGTGCTCCCAATCAGGTTCCTGGTGGTCCTTTGTGGGATGTTGTTCCATTCTTGGACCAGCATGCCACCAAGGTCCCGGACACTTCTTGGCTGGACTGGACGGGCTGAAATTGCAAGCTGAAACTCATTCCAGACATGTTCGATTGGATTGACGTCAGGGGATCTTACTGGCCAGTCCATACGCTCAATCCCCCCCCCCCCTCTGTCGGTACTCCCTGACAGCATAGGCAACATGAGGACGGGCATTATCGTCCGTCAGAATGAATCTATCACCCAATGCACCTGCATACAATCTGACGTGGACATCCAGGATCTCATTAATATACCGTTGTGCAGTCAATGTACCACGTTCAAGGACACAGAGCTATGTACGTCCATCCCAGCTGATGCCGCTCAGCATGACTGAACCTCCACCATAACGGTCAAACTCAGCAATGTTGGCTGCATGAAATCGCTCTCCCGGTCTTCTCCATACCCCAGAACGCCTATCTGCGTGGTCTAGGCAGTACCTTAACTCATCTGTAAAAAGGACAGGTCGCCAATCTTCTCTGGTCCATCCAATGTGGTCCATGGCCCATTCATATCATGCCTGGTGGTGGTTCTGGGACAGCGGAATGTGAATGCATGGTCTTCTTGATCGGAGACCACCTTCGTGCAAACCTTGTCCGGATAGGCTGCGTCAAAACATTTACCCCGGGTGCATTCTGAAGGTCAATTCGAAGCTGGGTTGCTGTGGCAAAGCGGTTCCTACAGGCCTGAATGATCAAAAATCGGTCTTTAGCTCTAGATGTTGCCCTGTCTCTGCTACTACCATGCCGTCTTACTGGTGTGCCATACTGCTGAAATCTTGCCCAGGCTCTGGTGATCACCGTATGGTGCACACCAAGGGCGACACCAACCTGACGATGGGTAGCCCCTTGCTCCACCATCCCTACAGCCCGTCAAAGTTCTGCTTCAGGCAAATGTCTTCTTACATTTGCATTTGCCTTTTGCAATCATTAAATCACAAGGGTTTGTGTTGAAATGAAGATTGAATACCCTACACATTTCATGTATATGTAGACAGTACACGAAAACATCATGAAAATCAAGGGGTACATGCTTTCCACGACTGTCACACAAAGTCTGCCTGCCAAGAGAGCTAATGCAAACACTGGGGACCATCTCAATGCATGTATCAATCATAAACACCAAAAATATCGCATATATGTCGCAAGCAAATTTCACAATGATGTGTCAAATATTTGGTGCTTAGCAAACTTTGAGTAGTATATATATATTACTGACACAACCGATTTATTGTCCATTGTTTCGTCTGCTCGTCCACTGTCAAATATTTATTCACATAAACAAATTCCACATACCGGATTCAGAGGGTTAAAGCGTTGTCATACAAAATACTGAATGTTTTCACATTTCAATGAAGCAAATATATTCAGACAAATTCATCTTACTCTTCAGTTCCCGCTTTGTCGTCCATATTGACGGATGACTTGTTTGTAAGAGTCAATTCTCAACGTAGACTAATTTTTTTTTTTTTTTTTGACATGAAGCTCTTTTCTATTGAAGCTAAATCAAGTACCAGTTTCAGGGTTTTATTAATATTACCCAAAGGATTAAATGATAATAGAGACTTTTCGCAAAACGAACGACGACTGATGAAAATTGCGAAAAGCCGATAGTAGTCGTAAATCTGTCGGGCGGTCCAAAGAGCTTTTCGCAGAATTGACGACCACGAGTCCGTTTTTGAGAAAATCTTACCGTTCAAACTTCGTACCAATAGGGGTTTGAGGACACGACACAGCGAGGATACAATCTTAGAGTGATCTTCCACATAAAGGGGCTCAGAAACGCTGTTGAACATTTTGCTATATGGCATGTCTGCGAGTGTTGACGAGAAGCGGTAATTGTAACTGCGGGTAAGGGAAAGCTACAACAGATAGGACGAACACATATTCCAGTTACGTAATGCCCCATTCGTAATTCTTTTCAGTCGACGTTCATTGAGCGAAAGTCTCTAATAATGTCACGGTCTTGGGTTTTAATACTTTCGAAAGGTGAGCGAAATTCGACGTTGTTTTGGCCTCTAACACGTCTAGCCCTTAAATGGTCCAACGCCTATTTTTAGATTCACCCATCTGGAATATTTCAGTTGGTCTGAAAAGCGAACGTAAGGTTATAGTAATATTTCGGAAGCAAACCTTGGCAAAACAGCGAAGTTTAACCCTCCACAGTCCTATTTCCATCTTTGATCACTTTTTACTGTAATATTACGTGTTCCTCATCATGCAATCCATGGATAAACTTGCAATTATTTAAATAGTCCATTGCCTATTTTTAGATTCGCTCCTCTGGAATATTTCAGTTGGTCGGAAAAGCGAACGTATGGTTTGCTTTTCCGACCAACTGATATTTTCCAGACGAGTGGATCTAAAAATACCATTAACCTTCAGTTTCTTTGAATCCCTGCAAGAAATGTTACTCAAACACAAATTAATTTGACCGATTTTTTTCTGAAATCACCACTAGGAATAAAGACTCACCACAGTCGTAGTTTTATGATTATGTCGCGTAGTTTCACTAATTGTGTTCATATTTGATATGGAAATGAATGTGTATGGTAATTTTAGATACAGCCATCTGTAATATTTCCGTTGGTTGGAAAATCGAATCATAATGAAATATGCTAGGCGCTTGAATCTAAAACATGGGCGATGGGCAATATAGGGGCTAGACTGGTTCCAGACGATAACAGTGTCGAATTCCTTACATAATAAGACTGGTGGCTTGAGAGCTTAAAGCAGAAGTTGTGGTCTGGACCCTGGTTCGAACGTAAATATCAACGCCAACGTCTCAACGTTATGTATGCCCTACATTTTAGGGACTGTTCGTGGTCCAGAAGGGATCAATGACTGTTTTTAAAGATTATTACTGGGCGAGTTTTATATCGTCCGAGATATCAGCTCGAGCTAACATCATATCAGCATGAGACCGAAGGTCGAAGGTTGGTGTGAAGTTACCGAGGGCTGATTTCTCGGCCGATATGAAATTAATATGAAAGTAATAACCTCTTTATTTATTACACTAACAGAAATAATTTTTAAAATCTTAGACCTGTTACAGTTTTCTGGCAGTGTTACTGTTTTTCATTCTATTCTCAACGTCCCAATTTTTTCTCCTTCAGCATTGCTGATGGCGACTTGTACTCAAGGGAGTTTTTAGGGTAGGATATATGTAGCTATTATTGAATTGTTACCATTTTTTCCCCAGTCATGTAACTTTACCTAATGTTGTTGATCTTACATAGTCAGAACTATAAACTAAGAGTTTCTTTCAAATTTTCTTCTTCGTTTTATTTTCCCTACAAAAAAATAGATCATGGACACTCATAAGATTTTTACGCAGCTTCATCGGGGGAAGGGTGCTCGAAGATTGCAATGGAAACTGGCGAGCTGGGGTCAGGGCCAAAGGCTTGTTGGACGAGGTATGCAAGAGAGATGCACCAGCTTTTGAGGAGTACCTTAACAGGCCTGGCATTTTGAGGAGAGCGATTTATTCTGCTCGCCTTAAAAAGATAAGGAGGGCGAAAACTAGTCCTCCTGCACTTAGAAAATGATGATTACTATAACCGCCTATTCCTAAAACACACATTTTTCAGATCTGTACTCTGTTAGGGGTCTTTGTAAGACGGCAACACTGCCACTCCCACGCCTCCGGGCCCTGTCAAGGCCCGGAGGTGTGAGAGGGGCAGTGTAGACGTCTCACAGAGACTACCTTGTTAGCAGCACCAAATAAAATGACAAAGCCCACTTGGCAGAATTCAATAATAGAAAAATTTCATTTTGCAACATTTAGCTTTTGTTAGCTTGAGGAGACCTAATCGCTCGCCTAACCCATGCGAGTGGCGCAATTGTTAGACCTCCTGCATTTTTAAGAATGCCAGGCCTGTCTGAGTGGATCTTTTAGGGATCATTTTCGTTCAAAGTGGGATGAAAGTCATTGGAGTTGAGGGTAAAATCCAGAAAGGTGAGAAATGTGGATACCAAATGTGTAGCTTAGGTGTAACGGAGACCTTGGAACATTTTATTTTAGAATGTCCCAATTACTTGCCTAGCAGAGAAAGACTCCTTGATTAAAAATGAAAGGGTCGATAATATAGGTGGAGCGACAACTGTTATCCATGTTGGGTCAGTCTGGATAACCGCGGACATTATGAGCTAGCAACTTGAAAATTGTCGTACAAACCATTCCATTCATTTATTTATTTATTGGTGCTTAGCGCCACATCAACAACCAAGACAATATCGTGGCGATAAAAAGTAATGTACTAAACTATTCTTTCATAAGGTAAAATAAATGCGAAAAACATGATAAAAGTACATGATGGTGACAGTGAAATAAATAGCGACAATAGTAGTGAAAGTGATACCAAGCCCTGAACGAATACAGTGTAAATCAATCTGATGATAGGAAAAGTGATATTCAGAGAAAAATTTAGAAACAATTAAATAGAGAGTGATCGTTTGACTGGACTGGTTACGTGAAATAATTCATGAGAGGTGGGGGACGTTGTACAAACACGAGTGCACGAATGCGCATGAGTGTTTTACAATATAGCTCCTCGCCTTGAGTGAATTATTTCACGTAACCAGTCCATTCAAGCGATTACTCTTTTTATTACTTTTTATTATTGACGATAATTATATTATTTAACCCATTACTTAACGTAACGGCCTTCGCTATTCTCAAAAATCGCCAATTAAATTTTCATCATTTTTTCATTTTTGTTTCTAAAACATAGGTTATGACACCTCAGTGGAACGAGCTCGTCGAGCTCGTTCCAATTAGGGGGTCATAACCTATGTTTTTGAGACAAAAAATGAAAAGAATAGCTATTCAAGAATCTTTTTGCAGGTGTCGTCTGCTTTTCATGTTAGGTAAAGGGTTAAAAAAAATACAAAAAACAATGAAGTCCTCATTACATCCACGGCAAAGCGTCTTCGTTTGCGCGCACGGATACATGACACAATTGTTGATTGCATAATTCACTTGTGAAATTATCGTTTATTATCAAACCCGGAAATCCCAGTAAATCCTACTTCGGAAAGTAATAAAATTTATTAAAAAGGTTGATTTCTTTGAGAAATACGAACATCTGGTGAGAAGTGATTGTACAAAATTGTTCTCGCCGAGACGGTACAGTACAAACTCGCCATTTGATGTCACTAAAATCAGTACAATCCAATGGAATGTTTTCGATTGTCAACGGGCAATGACAGGGAATAAATATTTACTAAGACCACTAACATAGTATAGATACATATATTATTACCCTCCAGCAAAAAGGAATGTGTAAGTATTTGTATGGTCAATATGATGTGATGTGATCTTTTCTAAAAAGGTTACTAGACACATACTTATCAGTTATAGCAGTACGGAAGTGATGGAGCTTGTTATTTGACGCCCTATCCCATTCCGCCTGTCACACAGATTTGATGTACATATTGATATATGTTTAAATCACTGTTTAAAGCCTGTTTTGTTGCTCTCTCTGCTCTGGTGTTACTGAAGATAACAACGTGTCCACCTAACCAGCAAAACACGATATCATAATGGTTAGATGTGAGAGTATTCAACTTCTCACGAAGTTCCAAAATGAGATGGTTCTTCAACTCAGGGTTGAGTGAAGCTTGTGAAGAGGAAAGAGAGACGGAAAAGATAATCGACTTCATTTCCTGTGCATTCTCGATGTGTTCAAGCTGATGGTACTTTGTCAGTTGTCACCATCTTTAGACCCATCTGTATAGATCCATTTATATGCACTATACATATACTTTATTTCGGCATATTTGTGTATGAACTGCATAGAATTTTCCACCGATTTTTTTGAAGAAGGTAAATCCAAAATGACGGAAGGTTTTCTCACATGCCAAGCAAGAATATATGTGGTCCGCAGTTTTCTTTTATCAAATCAGATTCATGTGTGGCGGACACCATATGGGGTGTTGTTCTTATGCCCAATGGAGGAATATGTTTCAGGGCCTGGGGCACAATTATAAGCATTGTTTGGTGGATTAGCCCACACTTTAGAAACATACTAGTGTGAGAGTTTAATTCTGCGCTCTCAAGAGAAGGCTCCTCAGCCCCACTGGTGATGTTCTAAAAGCACCAAGGCTACTTCCTATACCACTATCATGAATTGCGTTAAGTAGTTTGAGATACGACTTTCTCGCAGACGGTATAGTCGGGCAGCTAGGTACACCAACCTATAGGATCCCCCCCCCCCCCCCCATCCCCAGGACCGAACGGGGTCGTTTTTTCAGGTACCTGAACATCTTCAGGGTAGATTTTTAGATGTTAACAAGAAATTATCCTGGTCGGATTTGATGTAATCCAAGATGGCGTCCAAGAGGGTGGTTCGATTTCACGATTTTACACTATCTCTAAATTTTCCCAATTACGGAAAAACTAAATAATGAACAGGTATTAACTGACTCGTATTTCTGACACACTTCACCATATAATAATATCAATCAAGTTAGAGTAAATTCAAGATGGCCGCCAGAATATGCCTCCAAAGTGAAGAAAATGATTTTTTTCAACACTTTTTCGCAAAAAAACTTAGAGGATCATCATTAAAATTAGAAACCTGTAAACATTTAGATGTTAACTTGATCGCAAATTATTCTCTGATAATACCCAGCGTGAACGTGCACCATCGATAGCCCACGAGGGAAACAAGATGGCCATCAGTGCAACCACCCTTTCCCAATTATCCCGCTGATGAAATGGACGAGTTTCTCTAGTTGTATGTGGATGCCGAAAAAAAGTTTGAGAAAATGTTTGCGATTGTGTACAGGAATCAACTGTTTAATTTTTCTGATCCTATTTTGAGTACAATAATACAAATGTGGTCAATCAGAATCCAAGATGGCCACCAAAGTATGTCTCAAAATAAAAAAACCCTGGTTTTCACATGTTTCCGTCGTCTATTTTGTATATATGAGGCCGCCATCTTGTGTTCAGTGGTGGCACATGGTTACTATGGGACCCTATGGCGGTAGGGGTGTGTTCTGCGGGTATGTTCGATTGAATGGGAGTGTAACGAATTACCGCAATGAGCACGAGAATGACCGGAAATCACCAAAAAGGACTTTTTTCGTACGGATTCTTCGAGAATCCTCGTTTCCAACCGAAACCAACCTGACCAGACAAGCACGCGGTGATATAAGGCAATCAAAGGGATCTGTTCGATTGAATAGGAGGATGTTTACTGACAATGATTCTCTTAGAATCGTGTAATATCATTGTGTGGAAACGACATCATAGAGACGTTGACCGCTGTTGATATCCACTGTTCAATCCGATATTACGTTGGTCGGGTCAATGTGTGTCGGGCTTCTCGAACAGGAGTAGCGTGGTAGTATAGTGTGGGCTGCTCGTACCCATGTCAGTCCACTGTTATCATTTCGTACTACTAGCCCACCATGTGGTGCTACGGGTAGTACGTAATGTTAGCTAATGGGGATTTTGTGGGTATGCTTGGTTGTCTAGTATAGCCGTATAGGATATGAACTCTATGTGCCCATGTTGGTCCTTTGTTATCCCTTGGTACTGCTACACCATCTTATGCATGATACGACCGTGTGGTTGGAATATGTAGTACATAATGTTAGGTTATGTTGTGTTGTTGGGTATACTTGGTTGTCTAGTACGGTAGTGTAGGATAAGTTGTCTTGACCATGTTGATCTACCATTAGCCCTTAGTGGTAATTGCTAACCTAGAGCTTTGTACTATGCTACGACTAGTCAAAAATTACTTATTGTGAGCCCTATGTTTGGCTGTGCATGGCGATTGTACGATTAGACCTAGTCCTAGCTATGTCTGGTCGTGATCTGTGCCCTCGTCCAAGTCTTCGCACATTTAGGTAGATTGCCCCAATCGCTCACAAACACATTCGATAATGCCATTTTTCGGCATCCCAGATAGGTATCCTCAGATGGGTATCCTCAAAAAGGTATTCTCAGATAGTACATCATCGTATGCGCTTATGTGCCGTATGGCTAGGGGGCACGCGCATTTTGCATTTGCACACAGACACATATTGTCACACCCAGCATGTGACCATGTGCTGTGTGTAGTGTGATGGGTAGAGAGGCAAAGATCAAACCTGCATTCACTTGGTCAAGGGACTGTATAGGCATATACGGTCTAGGGGAGTTTGTTTGGACAATCTAACTGAATCTGCAGAGACTTGGTCGAGGGCACAGATCAGGACCAGACATAGCTAGGACTAGCTCTAATGGTAAGATCGTCATGCATAGCCAAACAAAGGGCTCACAATAGGTTAATTTTGACCAGCCGTAGCATAGAACTACAAAGCTCTAGGTTAGCATGTGCCACTAAGGGCTAATAGTAGATCAACATACTCCAGACAACTCATCCTATACTACCGTACTAGACAACCAATCATACCCCACAACATAACCTAACATTACGTACTACCTATTCCAACCACACGGTCGTATCAGGCATAAGATGGTGCAGAAGTACCAAGGGATAACAGAGGACCAACAGGGGCACAGAGAGTTCATCCTATACGGCTATACTAGACAACCAAGCATACCTGCAAAATTCCCATAAGCAAACATTACGTACTATACTCATAGCAGCACATGATGGCGTAACACATTCGGTGGGTTAGTAGTACGAAGGGATAATAGTAGACTGACAGGGGTACAAAAAGCCCAAACTATACTACCATGCCACTCCTGTACGAGAAGACCGACACACCTTGACCCGAAAAACGTACTATCGGATTGTACAGCGGACATCAACAGCGGTCAACTTCCCTAAGATGTCGTGTGCACAAAATGACATTACAAGATTCTAAGAGAATCATTGCCAGTAAATTCAATCGAACATACCATTTGAGTGCCTTATGGCACTACGTGCTAGTCTGCACATGTTGGTTGCGGTTAGAAACGAGGATTCTCGAAGAATCCGTACCAAAAAAGGCCTTTTTAGCTCAACTGACTGAAAGTCAGTGTGAGCTTTTGCCATCGGTTGGCGTCCGTCATCCGTCGTCCGTCGTCCGTTAACTTTCGCGACTCGGTCTTCTCCTTCAAAACCACTAGCCCAAACCCAAACAAATTTGACATACAATATTTTGGGGGTATCCTCTTTCCATTTTGTTAAAATAAACTCGGTGCCCCCCACTGGGGTGAGGGTGATGCACCAAAAGCATCAATTTCTCCTGAAATTTTCTTCTTATGAACCACCAGTCAGAATGCTATGATATATGGTATGTAAGCTCCTTTGGTACTCAAGGTTCAAGTTTGTTCAAAGAAATTTTCTCGGTCAATATTTGGGCTCGCTACGGGAGGATCCCCATTTTGTGCCCCGCTCAAAATTTCTATTTTCCGAACCGAGAGGCCGATTTGAACCAAATTTGCTATGAGGTATTATTGGGTACTAAGTGCTTGATTCACGCCAAAACAAAAAAATTTCCGCTGCCCCGTGGGAACCTCAGGAGCTAAAAATAGAAAAAAATTCAAACGCCCATATCTCCAAAACTGCACGGCACTGAAACTTTTTATTTGGTGTTAAGCTTCCTTAGAACCAATAGAAAGGAATGGTGAAAACAAATCGCTATCGGTTTTGTCCTAAGGTACAGTTTCGGGACTTTGAAAAAATGCTGAGTCAGCATTATTTAAAAAAGAAAAATATAAAATAATCTTTTTCTCCCCAACCACTGCTCCAAAAGCTTTCATATTTCACATATAACATCTGTGGAAGATTGATTCCCAGGGTTTTTGAAATTTAACCCCTGGGTCCATATTTGGGCACTCTACAGGAGCCCAAATGTTCAAATTAGTGCAATATGAGGGATATTCTTTAAAAATCTTCTTCTCCAGATCCAACAGTCAGAATCTTTCGATATTTGTTATACAGCATCCTTAGGGAAGGGAGATTCAGGTTTGTTCAAGCCAAGTCCCTGGGTTCATATTTAGGGTCACTATGGGAGCCCAAATTGTAACTTTGTTCAATATGAGGAATATTCTTTTAAAATCTCTTTCTTCAGATCCAGCAGTCAGAATCTTTTGATATTTGGTGTATATCATCCTTAGGGAGGTGTGATTCAAGTTTGTTCAGGGGACATTTTTTTTGTACCTAGTGGGAAAAAATAGGAGCAAAAAATAGAAACAAATTCAAATACCCATAGCCTTCACATTCCCCATTTATTCTCAAATCACAGAACGCTAAAAAATTATATTTAGTATCCAATATTATTAGGGTTAACACAAATTGTAACTTTGTTCAATATGAGGAATATTCTTTAAAAATCTCTTTCTTCAGATCCAGCAGTCAGAATCTTTTGATATTTGGTGTATCTCATTCTTAGGGAGGTGTGATTCAAGTTTGTTCGGGGGGATTTTTTGTGCCCAGTGGGAACCCCAGGAGCAAAAATAGAAACAAATTCAATACCCATAGCCTTCCCATTCCCCATTTATTCTCAAATCACAGAACACTAAAAAATTATATTTATTATCCAAAAGTATTAGGGTTAACATACACTTTTATTCCCCTGTGGGAACTCCAGGAAGTGCAGCAGTGCTTGTTTACTGTGGTAAACAAGTTCCGTTACACTGGTAAAATAGGACCCAGTCACCAATGCTTGGGGTGGAAGTCCTCTAAAATGGGCAACATGGATATAAAAGATTTACAAAACTTGTTTGTTTGTTGTTTTTTTGTTGTTTTTTTTTTTTTTGTTTTGTTTTTTTTTGGGGGGGGGGGGGTTGTTGAAAAGAAAACAAAAATTTCGTTTGTTTGTTATTTTTTAATACTTCACAGAACAGAGCTTGCTAGGAAGCTTTCCTAGGACCAGCAGAAATGAATGGCCAAAATAGTTGCCTTTGGTTGTGCCATAGCAAATCAAAAAATTGCTCTTGCTGCTGATCACTTACAGATAATTTGAGCCAGGTGAGCGTTTTAGTCTCACTTGAGCCTCTGGTTGATGATTTCCGGTCATTCTCGGGCTCATTGTGAAAATTCGTTACTCTCCCATTCAATTGAACATACCCCCAGAACATGCCCCTATCCCATTGTAGGCCATTGGGTCCCATAGCAACCACGTGCTACCATAGAAAGGAAGATGGCGGCCTCATATATATAAAATAGACGACGGAAACACTTGAAAGTCTTTTTTTTTTTAATTATGAGGCATAGTTTGGCAGCCATTTGGATTTTGACTGACCACATTTGTATTATTATACACAAAATAGCATCAGAAAAATTAAACAGTTGATTCCTGTACCCAATCGCAAACATTTTTTCAAACATTTTTTCGGGATCAACAACTTGAGAAACTCATCCATTTCATCAGCGAGATAATTGGAAACGGGTGGTCGCACTGGCGGCCATCTTGTTTTCTTCGTGGGCTTTCGATGGTGCACGTTCACGCTGGGTATCATCCGAGAATAATTTGCGATCAATTGAACATCTAAAAGTTTACAGGTTTCTAATTTTAGTGATGACTTTTTTGCGAAAAAAGTGTCGAAAAAAATCATTTTCTTCACTTTTGAGGCATATTCTGGCGGCCATCTTGGATGTTTCCACTAACTTGATTGATTTGATATTATTATATGGTGAAGTGTGTGAGAAATACGAGGCAGTTAATTCCCGTTCATTATCTTATATAGTTTTTCCGTAATCGGCAAAATTTAGAAATGGTGTAAAATCGCGAAATCGAACCACCCTCTTGGACGCTATCTTGGATTACGTCATATCCGGCCAGGATGATTTCTTGTTAACGTCTAAAAATCTACTTTAGAGATGTCCAGGTACCTGAGAAAACCGACCTCGTTTGGTCCTGGGGGGTCCCATAGGGGTGTACCTGGCTGCCTGACTAGTAAACCGCATAATCGTAATCTAATTTTGATCTAGCATGTGATCTATACAGATGGAGTAAAGTGTTTTGGTCAGAACTCCAATCAGTGCTAACAAACACCTTGAAGGGGTTATAACTGCCCTTTTACATCTCACTCTTAGTTTTTTTGATATGAGATGTGAAGTTCAGTTTATTGTCAAACAATAAACCCAAGAATTTCTTTAACAACTTTAATGGTACTGCCATCTATTTTCAATTCCGGATCCAGGTGGTGCTTCCGGACTTTGGATAAATGAACACAATTCGTTTGGATCCCCGAAAACTTGAAACCGTAATCTGTAGCACATTTTTTAATGTTTATTAAACACAGCTGAAGTTTGCTCTTCATGGCATTCATGTTTTTACTGTATAGCAAATTAAAAGTCATCGACATACAATGAAAAATCTACCACAGTCTCATATGCGTTAATGATGCCATTACTTTTAACAGAAAACGGGGTAACGGTTAGAATACTATTGCGGGGAACACACAATTCTTGCTCGTGTGATCAAATAATGTCGACCCAACACGAACTTGAAATTGACGATCCTTTAAAAAATGTTCTATAAAATTAGACATGCACCCTCTAAACCCGATGTTGAAAAGCTCTTGCAAAATTCCATACTTTCACGTTGTATCATATGCTTTCTCCAGATCGAAGAAGATGGCGACCACGTGTTCTTTTCTGGCAAAGGCATTTCTGAAGAAGATTTCAAGACTAAGCAAATGATCAATAGTACTTATTTGGCTCTTGCAACCACTCTGAACATTCGCAAGTAGATTGATGATTGATCATCCTTTCCATGGTTTTGCACACACAGTTTGTTAATACAATGGGTTTGTAATTGCTTGGATTCCAGTGGTCTTTATCGGGCTTTGGAATAAGAATTATTGTTGCTTTCGCTAGGAGGGTGGAAAATGGCAAGTCACCCATATGTCATTGAAAATTGACAGTAAAAGTTAAAGTGAAGTTTGAGGAAGATGTTTTAAAAGTTGACAGTGTATTCATCTGAGTCCAGTGTCAGTATCCTTTGCTTTATGCAAAGAGTTATTTTACTCTTTGAACTCTAGTGGTATCTCCCATGCCTGGAAGAGTCCATGTTCATTATTTGTGATAGAACTATCAATATTTTCAACGTGCACCCACGGGGCTGCACGTTGAAAATATTGATGGGTCTTCCCCACATATTTACTGAACAGCCATCCTATATAATGACTTTATGTCGTATCATGTTCCTGGCCGGTAAAGCGACCGCTCGGGTTCAAAGGGTTGATTCTTCCACAGAGAAAGGTTCATTGTAAACTTCTAGAGGAAATTTGATCTTTTGTTTTTCCTGTTGGTTTTTAATTTTTACGAATTCTGCATTACAATTTTCAGTCGACGAATGTTTAGAAAATGTTGAGGCCAATTTGTTTGATATTTCATTTTTCGAATAATTAGTGTGTTATTATCTCCAAGGTTTGTACATTTGATTTTGTTTCTTTACCATTAATTTTTTAAGCATTTTCCAAATTTTGTTGGGTGTATGCTGGTTAAGTTTAGAAGCAAAAGTTTCCCAAGAAGTTTTGTTTTCTTATTTTATCTGTCGTCGTTTTTGCACGATTTATCTGTTGTTGGTGACCTGTTAAATTCTCGTTCAGTTTTCCGGCGTCCCTTTATGGTCTGTTTGTAATATTTATCGAACTATCGTTTGGTAAAACGTTTTGTGTTACCCGAGGTTTTTGGAATGATAGTGCTTGCAACGTTAATCAACTCTTTAGTAAACTGGTCTACTTGATCAGCACTGCCTACAAATTTCTCATCTGTGAGTCGTTCAAAACAAAGCGACAAGTACATGTCCCAGTTGGCCTTTTTACAGTTTCATTGTCACGTTCCCTCATCATCCGCCGGAACCACACTTTCCAACACAACAGGAAAATGGTCTTTCCCGCGCAAGTCATCTTCAATCGTCCAAGAAAGATCAATGAAGACTGGAAGACATGCAATTGTAAGATCAATTGAAGTGTAATAACCAGAAGCCGGATGCAAATAAATATCTAAACCATCATTGGACAAGCACAAGTCATATTTTGAAATAAGATCTTCTACAGTTTTGCCTTTAAAGTCTTCTTTGCTGCAGGAGTCACCCGAAGAGAGATATGTGCATGCATTAAAATCGCCCAACAAAATATATGGAGTTGGAAGTCGGTTATTTAGTTGCTCAAGTTATTTAGCTGAAGGGTTTTATTTGGCGAAATGTAAATAGAACATAATGTGACTGTCTCGTCTAAAGTTAGGCGTACCACCACAGCCTGTAAATTTGTAAAGAAACTGGACTGTGAATAATTCATTTCTGACGAAGACAGACGTTCCACAAACATGAAGACCATTTTCGTCAGCCCAGGCATTATACGAAGGATAATGTTTAAAGGCTGATTGACTTTGAACATCAGGTTAAAGGAGTTTCCGGCAGGCAAAAAGCAGCAGGGGTATATTTTTGACACAGAAGGGTCAATTCGAAATTTGCTCCATAACCTCGACAATTCCATGGGGTTATATTGTTAGTGTTGTGGTTCATGTTTGGGTGGTGATTTAGATGGTGGTCGTATGGCATAAATTGCCCACGTATTTTTCTTTGGTGATTTTTTACGCGGACCTACCCCGAGAAGAATTCACGTGTAGTTTAGTCGAGAACGTGTCATCGATGCATTCATCGACTGTCTTCAATTCCTTCAAACATATTGCTGGTGACAATATTTTGAAAGCGTTTAGGAAATTGTTTCCTGTGAGCCATGAATATTGTGTCGGACATTCGACTGACTGTTTTGGTACTTTTTGTGATAGTTTTGAAGCATAAGATGGCGTTGATGTACGCATACCAGACATTGATGTTACGATATCTCTGGCCTCTTTGAAACTTGTTTGCTTTTCGCGTTTTACTTTCTGTTTTGGTTTTTCTTTTTTCAGACAGGGCAATCTTTGGATGATGACATGTGAATGCCCTGACAGTTTACTCACTTGATGGGATTGTAGCATGGCTCTTGATGTTGCTGACTACATCTGAAACATGTCAGTTCACCTCTGCAGCTGTTCTATCCATGTCCATATTTCTGATATTTGAAGCATCGAAGTGGATTTGGGATATGTAAATCCACTTTGATGTTCATGAAACCGACTTTTATAGATTTAGGCCTCTGAGAAGAATCAAACGTTAGTATATATGTTTGTATTGTTGATCCATCTTTCTTAATTTCAATTCTTTTAAAATCGGTGACTTCTTGTAATTTGAGCTCATTTCTTATTTCGAGTACGTCCATGCCAGTTACTCCTTGTTCTAACCACACCCGTGCTGTTAGACGGTGTTCTGTGTGGAAACGTATTTACATCTATATCTATCAATGTTCAATAAATGTATTGCTTATTTTCTTTTTGGCACTCAACAAGTAATGCACCAGACCTAAGTGTTTTAACATTTTTAACGGTGCCAGCGATTCCTTTGATGGCCTTCTCCAATGCAAATGGATTAATGTTGGGGATCTTTTTTGCTCTCGTTGGCCGCTTAAATGATGACGAATTGTGTGGCTAGCTGCTTTGACTTGAAATATTCTGATCTGAATCAGAATCAGAGTCTGTAGAAAATTCTCGACAGCGTTTTCTGTTTTGGGTTTTCTTTTCTTTTCTTTTTTTCTGTTTTGTGTGTATTCCATGTTTATATGTTTTTATATTTCATCATTCCATGACTCTCACCCTTACCCTGAGCCCAACTGAGGGGGTTATGTTGAGGATATCCAGTAAACAACACCAGGAGTACATGGAAAGCATACACATACAGGGTAATGCATACGCAGACAACGATTGTCCCAACGAGTGCGAGTAGTGTCAGGTCTTCGGTAGTTGACATTCAACCATTTATTTTGCGATACTAGTGAAATGTAAAGTGCCACTCACAATTAACTCAGACAGTGCAACAAAAAGGAACGTGTTCAAAAATACGAAATTCGTTAAAAGTGAGTGTACGTTGACAATGGCAAAAGTTTGTTAAAAGATAAAACGGATTGAATGACGTCCCAATACACCCCGACATGACACCCTTTTTGGGGCATCCCGATCGGCCAGACCGGGCCCTTCCGACCATCCGTCTCCGTCTGAAGTTAGGGCCAAAGCAGTGTATTGGACAGGTATCCCCAAATATGGAGACTGCCCGAACCGGAGCACTGTTTGTCCTTAACTGCCAGGATTCCTTCCTTCAGGGCCTTTGGATCGCATCTCATGGAAGAACAAGGCGCCCTTCTCCTTTCTCAACCAGGGATTGGGATCGGCTATGGCGAAGACTTCACTCCATTGAGGAACTATTCAGCACAGGAACCTCGCCAAGGTAAGAATGCGTTATCCTGGTACAAGATATTTCATACAAGTCACGTAGCATTGTAGAACATTGATTGATCGAGTAGTAATATTCTATTCGGTATAACATCACAAGGGTGTTGACTATGAAACGCTATATCTGACGACGAGAGTATACTCGTATTTCGATGTGACCCGGGGGACTGTATGTAAAAACGGTTCAATAACAGTTATATTTTTTCCCTTTCCAAGATTGATGATAAAACGTGAAATTTCAAGAGGCGATTTACCCTTTATGCTGCCTGGTATTTAGCCAATTCAATCGTCTTTGACAGAGCTCGGTGAGCTCTGTCAAACACGATTGGAGTAGTTATATTTCTAATTGCATTATGGGAAAGATTATTCTTACATCTTTGCACATTGATGTAGATATATCTAAATTTCGGAATGTAATTTTCCCCACAGTGAAATAAGAAACTGAACTAATCCAATCCTGTTTGACAGAGCCAACTGAGCTCTGTCAAACAAGCTTGAATTGGTTAAATTCATTGTTGGTTTATGGGTAAAATGACTACTTGAAATGACAGTATTTTGACATCAGCGTGCAGAGGGTTAACTTGGAAAAAAACATGTACTGAATCTCTGGAATTCTTCTCCTCTAGTTTTGCATATTGAGGTATAGATGAGGATGTAAAAATGAGGATCGTTCTAGAACATACCGAAAGTAGCTTGTTGTACCAAATGTTCACCACAAGTGGTGAAGTGGTGTTAACCACTTCATATACTTTGAGTATATTTTATTTATACCATGATCGTCAGATTATTTCGAGTCGCTATTATTTTTTCTCGATTTCAATGAGTACCAGACGTTCATACGTGCGAATCTGTTTTTGTTTACATGAGTACCGGAGAGCGGTACTTCCGCAGTCAATTTTTGTCACAGAAACGAAATGGAAAAAACCCACAAATCACAGGGCCTTTTTCATTTTAATAACATAATAACATACCATTTCGAGTTATGGATGCTTTACTAAACACGAGACAACGCATGTTTGTTAAGTTTCTGTATCTTCTGAGGAAAACTCAAACGTAATAAATAATTAACGCTTTCATTCTTCGCAAGACGGCGAGCGATAAATTTAGACAAGTTGCATTCAGGTCGAGGTCACCAAAGGTCATCTTGGATGCAGTTCCTCTGTAGGTGAAAATTTTAGCTATTGAAATCCCATTTGTTGGCGTGTTCACCACGGTTGGTTTGTAAAGCTAAAATATATGTCATAGGTTTATTATATATAGTAGAATAGGAAATCATGGTATAAAATAAGTTGACTCCTTATTTAACGAAGCAATCATGTCAGACCACTCTTTGCGTAATCCCGATGGCTCGATGGTGGCGGGCGACAAGGTGAAGCCGTGTGCTTGAGCCCACAACACTTTGATGGTTCGTTTTATTTGGGTTTACTTAAGCAGTCACGGTCACATCTCGTTGGGTGGTTTTTTACAGTTGAAGGAAGCCGGAGTACCCGGAGAGAACCATCAAGCAGCGACGAGCATCTGTCATACCCTCAACTTACTAACTCGGTACAAGCAGAGATAGCAGCGGTTGGGGGAAAGGGCATCATCGGCGTGCAGTGCGCCTTATAGTACACAATGCCACCGTACCCTCATGTGTGCAAATGGGATTAAGTGTCCTGAGCAAGGACACAACGCAGTTACCGCTGGTCAGCATCGAACCATGGACCTTTCGATTTGAAGTTCAATGCTCTAATCGCTGAGCCAACGCGCTCCCCAACATCGACGGTACACTTTCCTTCATCCAATACTAACCGGCTTAGTACGTGTGAAGTCCGACAGTTACTCGCCGCTGTTGGATGGTTCTCTTCGGGTTCTCGGGCTTCCTCCAACCGTAAAACTGTCCGATACCTGGTTGTTGAAAGTGTCGTTAAATTCCAATTATTAAACAAACATACCAAGGCAACGTTATTCGTAAAAACCGTCATTAATATTTTTTCATGTTTTTTCCGAAATATCGAGCTCGTCCCTTTGAGGGGTAATAACCGATGATTTCGAGGTAAAAAATGAAAATCTTTAGTCATTTAAGAATACATTGGTTGTGTTAGGTAAAGGGTTAGACTTTCGGTTTGTACAGGGCAGAGATGGGCAATATACCAAAAAACCGAACCGATACCGATATCATGTGGATACCGAAAAACCGAACCGAACCAATCATTGAATACCAAAACTGTCTGAATTTTCAAATTTTCCTACATTCACTATTTGAAAGGCCACGTAAGGGCTTGATAGCAGTTGAAGGGTTCATTTTCATGAAGGAAGTGGCTGATTTTCTTTTGAGTTTTGTTAACCCTTTACCCAACGTAACGGCCAAAAACCGGCCAGCGCTATTCTCAAAAATCGCCAATTAATTTTCATTATTTTTTCATTTTTTGTCTCAAAAACATAGGTTATGACCCCTCGTTGGAACGAGCTCGTCGAGCTCGTTCCAACGAGGGGTCATAACCTATGTTTTTGAGACAAAAAATGAAAAAAATTAGTTATTCAAGAATTATTTTTGCAAGTGTCGTCTGCTTTTCATGTTAGGTAAAGGGTTAACCGTCAGGGGCCTGGGCAATTGTCCTGAATTCTCACTAGACTCCTGAATTTTTAGACTGATGGCCTGAAAGCGTGCATTTAGCTGTAATGCTGCAGGTCAAAGATATTAGGTTGTCATCCTTAAAAATTGGTTCTTCTAAAACAAGACAACTTTCTGCATGGACACTTCCATTTTGCAAAAGCAGAACATATAGAGTTGAATTATGCGTGGTTAACCCCTGGGAGTGAAGAAGTGCTTGTTTACTGTGGTAAATAAGCTCAGTTTTACTGGTAAAATTATAAATAATAACTCAAATATGTTTTACATATTGAATTTGAAATGTGCACATCAACATATTAATTTTTTCGCAGGCACAAAAGTATATTCTTCGAAATGCGATCGTCGATTACGAGACTTCGCAAAATTGAGAACTGTCGAGAAAACTTTTTGTTCGGGTGAGACGCTTTCCTATATGTGAGCTATGAGCGCTCCAGCAATCCAGACCTCGCAGATCGCAATCTGATTGCGACAGAGAATACGAGAACCTTTCCAATCTCGACAGACACTTGTTTTTTTTTGTCAATAATAAAAAATTTGGGACGTGACAATTGTTACTTGTTTCAACTTCCTCATTCGACATTCGTTATCAACCGATAAAATCGGTTGATAACGAATGCTGAATAATGAATAGGGAATAAGTAACGGTTAACACGTCCATACTAAAAATTAATGTTGTAAATATTCAATTTGCATTGCCGTGAAAAATGTGCAAATCATTCACACATTCATTTTTCGCAGGCACTTAAGCATATTCTTGAAAAAGCAGTCGGCGATTGAGAGGCGTCGGAAAATTGAACACTTTCGAGAAAATTTATTTTCGCTATTGGTGGCAACAATTGGAGCCCCCCTCCCCCCACCCCACCCCACCCCCTCCCCACCCTACCCCACCCCAAAATGGCGGCCGGCGAGACACTTTACCATATTTCACCAATAAGCGTTCCAGGGGCCAATATTATAAAATTTTTACAATTGTATTTTATAGAATTGTATTTTCTAGTTATGACTTTAAATGGGTTGAAATGAAACATTAGCATTTTCAAGGATGTGGCTATTTGCCAGTTGGCAAAATGCCACATCTGTTAAACAGCTAATGATTCATTTTAGTCATTTATATTAATATTAATAGGTAGAAAATACAATTCCAGAAAATACAATTGTGAAAGTTTCTTAGTATTGGCTCCATGAATCCAGTTGTTTAAGAGATCACTGTTCTTAACAACTCGAGAATGGAGAAAGTTTATAAAGCACTCACTGAATTTGTCTGATTGAATTCAGCAATAAAGTTGGATATAATCCAAACTCACTGCCCCTTCTTCATCCAAATAAGATCAAGCTCTAAAATTCCTGCTCTGTAAATCCCATGATCCGCGAAACATTTAATTTGCAAGCTCCACAATTCCTATTTGTGAAGCTATCAACTCCATCATCGAAAACATTCAAATCAGATATTCATCCGACTCCCTGTGGGAAAAATTTCTATGAAAATATTTGTGTTGTCATAAATAAACCAAATCCACACACAGACTGAGATTTTATTGATCTCTCTTTACCATGCATGGGATTCACAATATTGCAAAGTGCAGACATTAAGCTAATTAGAGACCTGTCATCAAAATGGGATTCATGCACTGATCTCTGTACAATGGATTGCTGAAATTCTCACTGGTCTCGAAGAGAAATGTGTCTCAGCTTCCACCATACATGTATTTATCCACGAACAAAATTCCTGAGTTTTTTTAACAATAATCCCGACTGACAAATAGTGTTCAACTACATCATCAAGGCATGTTTTCAAAGAAGGCATGCCTTGATGGTGGTAGAGTACGGGCGCTGTGTTGTGGCCACTTAGACGGGTGGGCAATATTTCCACGGAAACAATAATATTAGATTCCAAACATTAATTATAGGAATAAGCATAAAAAATTTAATTAATGAAGCATCGGGTACAATACAACCTGGTGCTTCACTAATTAAGATTTTGCTGATGATGATTTTTACTACTCGGGAAATACATGCGTGGACATCACTACCCACGCGTGGATTGTGACCAGTCCACGGCGGCTTGCATTCAATAGACGATATCTGGTATGAGCTCCGCCCTCCACACCTCTTTCTCAGATATGAGCATCTACATCTGTACTTGACCTTTTGCCTTCGTGATGAAACATTTGAATGTGTACTGTGGCCAGTATGGTGGGCGGAAACGACACCCGCCTCCTATAAAATTTCTCCTTTATTCTTGGAAGTTCATGAAATGCAGAGGGTATAATCGCTTAGATTTTCTTTAAAAACTGCCTAATGATATTACAATCTTAACATGCATACACTTAGTCCTAACATACCGCAATAGCAGAAGACTCAATGTACGTTGCAAAAGCTCAACGATCCCGTAGGCAATGAGGACTCAAAAGCTGTGTTTTAGAGGAGATAATTGAAAAAATAATGAAATTTGAATGATGACTTTTGTTAATAGCGCTGTTCGGATATTTCCATTATATAAGGGCAAATGTCGGAAATCCTATGCTGTCATAAACGGGGGACTTCGCGAAGCACACGTATACATCCATTTCGTCTAACACAGATAACCCCATATCATGCTAAGGTAACCAGATATAATGTTGTGGGAACTATACTCGCCCAACAAAGAAAGTGTGTATTGCAGAAATTGATTAAACTCCAAAAAAATAATTTCGTAGGTGTAAAGAGTGTTAACCTGTTCATGAATAAGTTATATTGAACACAAAACAGCTTTCCCCGTTAAAATTGCATTAACGTTAAATGACGTTCTGCACGTTTGTGATAAGGCATGTTTTGCACGTGGAGAGTCTAAAAATTCATGCAGCAGTGTGAATCCTTGGGTATTTAAACACTAAAGGCCTTCCTATCGTTCACATTCAAACATGCGCTGCTGTTAAAACGACTCCACATTAGCATGCCAAGACTGACAATGAATCAACGTCTCCTTGCCCTGGGTATGATTAGAGCTGGCAGAACACACAGAGAGGTTGCCCAGCATTTGAACTGCCACCGTAACACTGTAGACAGGCTAGTCCATCGACATGCACAACATGATGACGTTCGAGACCGACCCCTCTCCGGGAGACCTTGAGGTACCACCCCTGCACAAGATCGGTATATCCGTGTCGTCCATCTCCGGAACCGGCAACAAACGGCAATGACGACAGTCAGGAACATCCCTAACCTGAGACGGATACATCCTCAAACAGTAATCAACCGCCTGAGAGAATACGGTTTACGTCCTCGAAGACCTGCAATTCGTCCAATGTTGACTTTACGTCATCGTCGTGCTCGACTGCAGTGGTGTAGAGTAGGGTTAGGGTTAGCCTAACCTAGCCCTAACCTTAACCCTAACCTAACCCTAACCTAACCCTAACCCGAACCTAACCTAACCCTAACCCAACCCGAACCCTACCATAACCCTAACCCTACCTAACCTAACCCTAACCCTACCTAACCCTAACCTAACCCTACCCTAACCCACTTCCATGCTAACTTGTTCGCTTCCATGAGGCGTAGATGCACAGCAGTAGTCGATGCAGACGGAGGTCATACCAGATATTGAGTGTGTGACTTTTGTGTTTGACCCTTAGTGTCTTTGACTCTCCATGGCACCAAGAGTATTCGTCGTAGCGTAATGAAATTTCTCGTGTTGATCACAAATTGATTCATCTGTGATTGAATAAAATTTCCATGAATGAAAATGATATATATCTTTTTTTAGTGTTATTTTTTAGCATGCACGCTTTCTTTTTTGGGAGAGTATAGATACCATGTCGTGAGAACTAGATATTGTGTTGTACGAACAAGATATTATGTCGTGAGAGCAAGGTGTTTTTCTTTAGGGAACAAGATATTGTGTGAGGGAACAAGAGATGAAGTAGTGGGGAACAGCAGCAGTGCAAACAGATATAATGTGGGAATAAGATATTATGTTGTTTAACAACATATTATGCTAGGGGAACAATATAAGTTATTGGGATGAATTGATGGTAGCATGGTCTGAGGATTTTAGTCTTATTGCAACATGATACTATGTTGTAGGAAATAGTATTATGTTCTGGGTACAAGATGCTGTTGTGGCAACGAGATATTATGTTGTGGAAACAAGATAGTACGATGTGGGAATAAGGTATATTTCTTGTGGGAACAAGATATTTTCCCACCTGCGGCAACCGCGTTGTGTCCTTGGGCAACTTCACCCCCATTGCTCACGTGGGGCACGGTGGCGTTGTGTACTGAGGCGTATTGCACGTCGATAATGCACTTGTCTTCAGCCAATGCTGATCCTACTTGTGTGGAGATATAATGTGGGAATAAGATATTATGTTGTTTAACAACATATTATGCTAGGGGAACAATATAAGTTATTGGGATGAATTGATGGTAGCATGGTCTGAGGATTTTAGTCTTATTGCAACATGATACTATGTTGTAGGAAATAGTATTATGTTCTGGGTACAAGATGCTGTTGTGGCAACGAGATATTATGTTGTGGAAACAAGATAGTACGATGTGGGAATAAGGTATATTTCTTGTGGGAACAAGATATTTTCCCACCTGCGGCAACCGCGTTGTGTCCTTGGGCAACTTCACCCCCATTGCTCACGTGGGGCACGGAGGCGTTGTGTACTGAGGCGTATTGCACGTCGATAATGCACTTGTCTTCAGCCAATGCTAATCCTACTTGTGTGGAGTTAGTATGTTGGGGAGCCTGACTGTTGCTCGCCATTGCTCGGTGGTTCTCTCCGGGTACTCCGGTTTCCTCCAGCCATAAAACTGTCCGACACGAGGTAACCCTGGCTGTCGACAGCGTCGTTAAACCCCAATAAATAAATAAATAAATAAATAAATAAATAAATAAATAAATAAATAAATAAATAAATATTTTTCTTGTGCGAACAAGATATTATATGTGGGAACAACATATTATGTTACGGGAACAAGATATTATGTTATGAGAACGGTATTTTTCTCGTGGTGACAAGATATTTTTCAAGTGGGAACAAGATATTATGTTGTAGCAACGGAATATTTTATTGTGAGAACAAGATACTACGTGGTGGGAACAAAATATTTTTGTTATGGGAACGAGATATTTTTCTTGTTTTTGGATCAAGATATTATATACTCTCCTAAAAATGAAAGTGTGCATGCTAAAACATTACACTAAAAAACGATATATATCATTTTCATTCATTTTTCAATCACAGATGAATCAATTTGTGATCAACACGAGAAATTTCATTACGCTACGACGAATACTCTTGGTACCATGGAGAGTCAAAGACACTAAGGGTCAAACACAAAAGTCACACACTCAATATCTGGTATGACCTCTGTCTGCATCGACTACTGCTGTGCATCTACGCCTCATGGAAGCGAACAAGTTAAGCATGGAAGTGGGTTAGGGTAGGGTTAGGTTAGGGTTAGGTAGGGTTAGGGTTAGGTTAGGTAGGGTTAGGGTTAGGTTAGTTTAGGGTTAAGGTAGGGTTAGGGTTAGGTTAGGCTAACCCTGATCCTAACCCTACTCTACACCACTGCAGTCGAGCACGACGATGACGTAACGTCAAAATCGGACGAATTACAGGTCTTCGAGGACGTAAGCCTTATTCTCTCAGCCGGTTGATTACTGTTTGAGGATGCATCCGTCTCAGGTTAGGGATGTTCCTGGCAGTCGTCGTTGTCGTTTGTTGCCGGTTCTGGAGATGGACGACACGGATATACCGATCTTGTGCAGGGGTGGTAACTCGCGGTCTCCCGGAGTGGGGTCGGTCTAGAACGTCATCATGTTGTGCATGTCGATGGACTAGCCTGTCTACAGTGTTACGGTGGCAGTTCAAATGCTGGGCAACCTCTCTGGGTGTTCTGCCAGCTCTAATCATACCCAGGGCAAGGAGACGTTGATTAATTGTCAATCTTGGCATGCTAATGTGGAGTCGTTTTAACAGCAGCGCAAGTTTGAATGTGAACGATAGGAAGGCCTTACTTTAGTGTTTAAATACCCAAGGATTCACACTGCTGCATGAATTTTCAGACTCTCCACGTGCAAAACATGCCTTTTCACAAACATGCAGAACGTCATTTAACATCAATGCAATTTTAACGGGGAAAGCCGTTTTTGTGTTCAATATAACTTATTCATGAACAGGTTAACACTCTTTACACCTACGAAATTATTTTTTTGGAGTTTGATCAATTTCTGCAATGCACACTTTCTTTTTTGGGCGAGTATATTTTATTGTAATCGTTATATATAGTATATGTTTGAGTTGATCGAGGGTTAAATCACATTTTTGTGTTATTTGTGTCAACATCATAAATGGACATTTAGTATTAAATGCTTTTAGATTAAATTTGATGAATGATCGTATTCGACATGTTTCTCTTGTCATTATAGATGAGCAATGTTGTTCAGGAGAACATGTTGTGTCACAAAAGCGACACATTTAACTATCGGAACTCTAATCTCAAAATACCAAAGTGTCAAGCAGCAAATATTTCCAATAATGCAACAGAAATTTAACAGGTAGAGTGCTGGAGACCCATATTTGGGCTATATTCGGAGGTGAAGGTATCACAACTCGAAGGCTTCATACTCAGTGGATGTATGTGCTTCGTATTATCTTTGAAGTGATATTATTTAGTCTGTAATGACTTGACTTGTTACATTTTATGGGAGAGTGCCTGTAGTCACTCTCCCATAAATTGTAACAAGGCAAACCTATGTGAACAAATTTTGATTGCGAAAAATAATTTAGCATTCCACCTGTTAAACAGTTCAAACTAGTTGAAAGGTTTATTTTCATGAAAGGTGAAAGAAGTGGCTGATTTTATTTTCAGTTTTGTCAACCCTCAGGGGTCGCGGCAGTTATCCTGAATTCTCACTAGACTACAACCTGTACATGTCTAGCTGTTTAACCCTTTACCCAACGTAACGGCCAAAACCGGCCAGAGCTATTCTCAAAAATCGCCAATTAAGTTTCAAAATATTTTCATTTTTTGTCTCAAAAACATAGATTATGACCCCTCGTTGGAACGAGCTCGTCGAGCTCGTTCCAACGAGGGGTCATAACCTATGTTTTTGAGACAAAAAATGAAAAAAATTAGTTATTCAAGAAATTTTTTTGCAAGTGTCGTCTGCTTTTCATGATAGGTAAAGGGTTAACAGCGATTTCTAGCCAAGTCTTGGCTGCTTTAACAGGCATAATCAACGCAAGTTTTGACCGCTCCTCCCTGGTGTTCGTGATCTTTAATACATGGCTCGTTCCCATATCCATCAAAATTAAATACGTACTGTCCATACTTCGCGCGAATGTGATCCTCGTTTGCTTCAGTCTGGTCCTTATAAGTTCCAGTTTTCAACCACTTGATTCTGTGGAAAGGTGCACCGCCGTCCTAAATAAATTTGTCCCTATATCCCGATAAATTCTGTCTTCTAATTGGTCAGAATGCCAAGGACAAATAGGCATGGCAAAGGGCGCACCCAACATCCAAGGTATATGAGAGCGTGCAACATCCAGGGTATAAGGTCACGCGAAACATCGCGGGCATATGGTTTGTATTAAAGCTTTTCACATTCGCTCGCCTCGGTATAAAAATGGAACCAAAAAACCTGAAAATAGTCGCAAATATCATCAGATTTCTGAAACTCGGTCATATATTGCTATTATTATACGGCCGCTCATATGAGCGGGCCGTATTATGGTATGGCATTGTCCGTCTGCCCGTCCGTCCGTCGTCCGTCCGTCCGTTATCTTTTGTTTGTCCACGCGACAACTTGAAAACAATACATCCAACAGATACTATTTTTTATGGTTGATTAGTCATGACTAGAGGATGGTTCCTTTCGATAACCAGAATTCTGGCATATCCAATATGGCCACCACGGCAGCCATCTTGGATTTTCAGGGACTTTTGATTGTCCACGCGATAACTTGAAAACTATAGATCCAATAGATACTATTTTTTATGGTTGATTAGTTATGACTAGAAGATGGTTCCTTTCGATAACCAGCATTTTGGCGTATCCAATATGGCCACCACGACAGCCATCTTGAATTTTCAGGGACTTTTGATTGTCCACGCGATAACTTGAAAACTTTTGATCCAACAGATGCTGCTTTTTTATAGTTGATTAATCATGACTAGAGGATGGTTCCTTTCGATAACCAGCATTCTGGCATATCCAAGATGGCCGCGATGGCAGCCATCTTGGATTTTTAGGGACTTTTGATTGTCCATTTGATAATCCAAGAGATAATGTCTTTATGGTTGATTAGTCGTGACTAGAGGATGGTTCCTTTCGATAACCAGCATCATTGCCCGTCTGTCCTTCCATTTGTCTGTCTGTCCGTCCATCCGTCCGTCCGTCCGTTAACTTTTATTTGTCCATGCTATAACTTGAAAACAATACATCCAGCAGATACTGTTTTGTATGATTGATTAGTCATGACTAGAGGATGGTTCCTTTCAATAATCAGCATGCTGACATGTCTAATATGGCCGCCATGACAACCATCTGGGAGTTTTGGTGACTTTTGATTCTCCACGCAATAACTTGAAAACAATATATTCAACTTTAATGGGTCGTAAACCAGGAATGTACAATTATTTTTGAAGGATTTATTGACCTTTTGTTGAACTAAAAATTTCTTCGCAAGCGCTTCTTCTGCATAGGCGGCCGTATATTGATCCATCGCCTGCACTTGTTAATTAAATACTCGAATAATTAAATCAAACAACTTGAGAAAAATAAAATAAAAGCAAATGTGTCGACAAATATTTCGCTTACGATATGTTTACGTTTCCAATAACAACCCAAGGGACGTATCTCTATCTGTTGTCTTCTGCGTTTGTAAAAACAAAACATTTATTCACGAGTTTGATCTAACTGACGCGTCCACAAATTTGTTTCCACTATGTTTCTATCGTGTTTCAAACAGGACAAAAACGTTATCTCCGCCAATCTGTATGGTATATGGAGATTTAATACCCGGATGTCTCATGTAAACACCTCGCCTACGGCTCGGTGTTTAAAAAACCGACATCCAGGTATTAAATCTCCATATACCATACATGTTGGCGGAGATAACTTATAATAGCTCCGTCCTACAGCTTAGAATATTCCACGGAATCAAACAGAGGAATCCCAGACTGACTCTCCTTAGCCTTCCGCATCATACTTTATGTTATACTCCCGTTTGCGCTAATTAAAAGTGAGAATAGAACAGAAGGATCTGTGTCTACACTCTGGTTATCAATTTTGGCACCAGGAGTCTATGTCCACTTCGTTTGATTGTCTCTGTTGCAGCATCTATTCCAACCAACGTGTGGTGAACCTGAGCAAAAACAAAGTGTCCTACCCCGGGAACAGAATCGAAGACTTCTGTGAACGTTAACACCGCTAGGTTTCAGCAGAAGGCGAACAAACTACTGGAAAGAAACTAAAACGGAGACAATGGAGCCCACAGACGAGGTTTGCGATCTTAATTCAGAAATCTGATGACCAGAACTCTAGTTCTCTACTTTGCGGAATGGGTTGTAATGCGGAAGTGAAATTAGTAACCAAGAGTCCGTAGAATTATGCGTCATGCGACGAAATTATAATAAATAGTGTTGTACAATACCTTGAAGCGCCTGATCTTTTGAGCATTTTGGTAGAAATATCGGTGAACCTGAACTATTTAACGAACATTCCATCTAAAATTCACAGAGGAGATAATTAATAATGATAGACGCTCTTTTTTTCGCTTTATCGCGGTTTCGAGATGTAGAGGTTTACAAATTTAACTCATTTGCAACTTCGTTATGCGTGGCACATTATACATCTCTATTCGTCATTCCTGCATTCAATTCGATTAGATTTCAGGGATTTCGAACATGGAATAGGCTTCTGATAAATAAATCTCATTCCTCTTTTTTCATTTTTCGTTTCATGATATCCCCTTTAACTCTTTCAACACGAGAGGCCATTTTTCTGGTCCAGGAACACGATACGTCATGATTTCATTAAGTTGGGTGGCTACTAAATGAACGTGTTGTAGAACAATTAATATTTTCAACGTGCAGCCTGAAGACTGCACGTTGAAAATATTAATTGCTCTACCCCCAAATAATGGATAAGGACATATGCACTCTTCCAATTTCTGCCCTTTAACTGGCATGGAAGATACCACCATCGTCGAAAGGGTTAAAAGCAGTATAAAAATAGTTTCCACAAACGGATTTCGGAGGATTTTCGATATGTTGTTGAATGAACTCTGCTTGTCAACATAATACCAAGATTAGTCTGATAGCTGTATTTTAATGATCATAAAACAGATAAACGACGAAAACGGGATCAGCAAAAACGATGGGAGTGGGGGTGGACTTTAGCGTATTTATGATATGTTATTCCACGAATTCATCTCTTTCAATTGACACAGAACTTAGCTTCTTAGCAACTTCTTCCGGGTTCGGCCTACATTTCGGCTCTCACCTCCGGTCCGGACTAATAGGGCTGTAGGATTTAATTATTGCTGATCCGCATTATTTATTTATTTTTCGTGTATTGTTACATCTTGTCATTGAATTAATGGTTCCTCGTTGAAACCCCAAGAAATGAAACAGTGCTTATTTACTGTAGAAAAAAAGTTATGTTTTACTGCTAAAACAGGTCTCGGTGATCAATGCCTTAGGTGGAATTCCTCTATTTAAAGTGGAAACCACAGGTATCTACGATTGGCTGGACTTGACTTTAAATTTGATGATTAGGCTAAAGGTAATGAAAGTGACCTTAAACATCAATAAATAAATACATCAAATGCTGCTACTTTCTTTTCACAAACAATTATGCATAACGAGTTGAAAAGATTGAGTAATCGTTAAGGAAAGAGCCAGTATTCATTATTTATTTATTGGTGTTTAAGGTCACATATTTCTGCACAATGGCTAATTATGGCCGCGACAGTTTTACGGGTGGAGGAAGCCGGAGTACCCGGAGAGAACCACCGAGCAACGGCGAGCAACAGCCAGCTCCCCAACATACTAACTCCACACAAGCAGGGTTAGCATTGGTTGAAGACAAGTGCACCATCGACGTGCAGTACGCCTTAGTACACAACGCCACCGTGCCCTCGAAAAGGCCAGTAAAATGATATTTAACTCTTGAATCTTAACTCATAACACCGTTTTTCGGTCTAGGTTCACCGTACACCGTACAGGCACGTAGCCAGAATTCAAATATAGGGCATGTCAAGATAGGGGTTTTGGTGGGAGGGATTCAAGCATGAAATACGGAAGCTATTATGGTAGATTCGCCCCCCCCCCCCCCCCCGAGAAAATGTTGTAATATTCAGTGCTCTGAGAGAATCTA
The DNA here is from genome assembly GCA_031216915.1 of Pictodentalium vernedei. Classification (NCBI taxonomy): domain Eukaryota; kingdom Metazoa; phylum Mollusca; class Scaphopoda; order Dentaliida; family Dentaliidae; genus Pictodentalium; species Pictodentalium vernedei. Next base: position 349,855,198 of record CM062296.1, on the reverse strand, counting down.
AAGCCTTTGTAGCGTCTGTTGGTCTATACTGAAGACCATTTTCGAACTCTCTGTCATGTGAAACTTACGTAGGGCCAATGTTTGTGTGGTGCAAGCGAAAACATTGGGGGGTTCAGGCTCCAGCCCCCCCCCCCCCCTCTTCCATAGCAACGTAACTGGCGTCGTAACGTCAAGAAGTACAAGGTCCCTCAGCGAAATTGTGGGGTAGACAAATTAATATTATCAATGTGCAGCCCCTAGGGCTGCCATCGGGTTTCAAAGGATCAATCAATACTCCTAGTTATATACTTAACCCTTTACCCAACGTAACGACCAAAACCGGCCAGCGCTATTCACAAAAATCGCCAATTAATTTTCATTTTTTTTTCCATTTTTGTCTCAAAAACATAGGTTATGACCCCTTTGTGGAACGAGCTCGTCTAAAGAGGGTCATAACCTATGTTTTTGAGATAAAAAATGAAAAAAAGTAGATATTCAGGAATTTTGTTTGCAAGTGTCGTCTGCGTTTCGAGTTAGGTAAAGGGTTAACGCATCTGTTTAAGTTGCTTATAAATGTGAAAATCACTTAATATTGAAGTAGAATGGAACATGGATGATCTTTGTCGAATACGAGATCATAGAAATAGTTTTAAACATGCGTGTCTAAAAGGTGTACTATAAACACATTTGTGAGTTGGTTCGCGAAAACTGCAAAAGTTTGCGGATTATTTTGTTCGTACATGTTATCTGATTACTTTCGGGACTTCATTAACTCATTTGGGGGGCTCCTGTGAGATTTTTTAGGCGTACATATTAAATTTCAAAATTCAGGAAATTCAAAGTTATTTTGATAGCACAAAAAAGCAAGTTTTTGTATTTATTGAGTATACAAACGAACGCATAAAATTTCATAACTCTTCTGGTTGAATGTTATCTGCATCAGAAATAAGAGAAGTAAGGTGAATAAGGACAGGTGTTTCAATGAAACATCGATTAATTTCTGTTTCCTTTTTATGTAGTTACCAGATGTATTGGTTATCTACATGAACCGCCAAGAGTCTGAACTTTGTGGGTTGTGTTTTCAGTCAATCTTGTTTGTGTTTAAGGTGAGGGTTGTTGACTCAAACGCCAGGAGACTCATTCACAATCGGCAACAAAATTGAATGCCATGACATAACGTGCAAAGGTGGAAAGTAATGCCCCAAGAGAGAAGGAGGAAGACCATTTCAGTATAACGGAAGTAGACCTTAAATGAACTCTTTCTAGTTCTGTAGTTTGTTCTCGTCTGATTATCAAACGTTCGTACTACTTTATACACCGGGCCGCGGAACAATTTGGAATGTGGTGGGGCTGATTCTTAGGACTTAGACTTAGATTCCAGTTTTCTACCTATGCGTTGGGGCGGCGAGCGTGGGTATGCGTTGGTGTGGTTTAAAAATATTTACTTGAATTAATATGAGTGAAATGTTTAAAACAACTGTATACTACCGTTGTTACTCCACAGTTGTTTTTAAACATTCGGTCTACACGTTAAGACAAGGCTAAGCGAAATCACGAGTGTGGGGTGCGGGGGCTACCCCCTCCCCTCCCCTCCCCTCCCTTCAAACACACACTCTGCGGTTTGACTTTAGTATCTTAATCACCAAATAAGGCACGTTGATTACTCTTGGTAATATCTGATCTTCAAAAATTGTTATGATCAAGATCAAAGTTGACGCTTACAGGGTTCGCTGTTGCTTCGATACGTTATAGAGGCTGTGAAATTTTCGGCAATAACAAGTTACTACAACCCTACAACCTAAACAGAAATTGGCTATGGGCAACGTTCAATAATGCCGACAAAATCGTTTTTCCGCCGCCTTTCTGGTCGCCAACGTATTCTGTCTGAATACCCCGCGCTTGTGTTATTGAGTGTTGGTAAATAATTGGACGCCCAACAAAAGGGGGATAAATTATGAACATGATGTGGCCAATCCACGTTAATAAGCTCTCTCTCTCTCTCTCTCTCTCTCTCTCTCTCTCTCTCTCTCTCTCTCTCTCTCGCCCCTTTACTTTCTGTTTGGTGACATTTGAAACCACGAGATGACAATGAAGCGGAAAGCATAACTTATTTAGGAAGGGGGTACTTCTTCAAGCTGGTGTTCTTCTATTTTCTAAGTACTTATTGTGAACAACTTTTCGTCAAAACGAAGTAAATGATAGTAGTCCTGCCAATGAAGTCTGTTAAATTTTTATATCCTGCAAATAGAAGTTTAGTGTTGAAAACAGAATTTTCTCCAACATTATACCTTTCAACACAAAATGCGTAAATTTTTCCATAAAGCAGAATTTGGGCGTCTGTGTGTAGACAGCACAATGAACACCCTTCTGCACAGGAGGAACGGTGATAATTTAATTCTAGGGCCCTATAGGGCTGTAGGATTCAACTATTACTGAACCTCGCCGTACATCCGTAATGATTCACCAATTTCGCTGTATACAATAGTGTATCAAATAATTTCATTTTGCGTGGTTTGGTTAAAAGATTATGGTGGTGGTCACACGTATTCAGAATTAAAATGAAGGTTTCATAACCTGGACTATTTTTTACGCAACTGGTAGTGATCATATTGAGTAATCAAAGAGGAAAGAGGCAGCTCAGAGGCAGGGATATAACTATGGGGTGTGTTGAGGTCATTCATTTATTCATACCCCCTCCCCGATAATTTCCAGTCGGCATATTTTCATCGGAACTTGAGTCTAATTCGCTCTTTTAATAATCATTTACTTTCTTACAAGAATAGATTTATTTATTTATTTATTTATTTATTTATTTATTTATTTATTTATTTATTTATTTATTTATTTATTTATTTATTTATTTATTGGGGTTATCGACACTTTCGGTAGTCAGGGGCACCTCTTGTTGGACAGTTTTACGGGCGGAGGAAGCAGATGTGCCCAAGCAACCGCGAGCAACTGTCAGACTCCCCAACGTACTAACTCCACACAAGTAGAGTTATCATTGCTAGGAGGCAAGCGCACCATCGACTTGCAGTACGTCTTAGTACATAGCGCCACCGTGGGTAATGGGGGTTAAGCCTTTACCTAACGAATCGGCCGCTACTGCCCGCGTAATTAAAAAATTAAGCAGCTGACAAAATTATATTTTTCAAAAATTTCAACAAAACCATATCATGTGACCCCTCATTGGAACGAGTTCGTCGAGTTTGTTCCAATGAGGGGTCACATGATATGGTGTTGTTGATTTTTTTTTAATATGAAAAAGCGAAAATTATAATAATAAATTTTGATATCGTATGCGTTGGGTAAAGGGTAATGTGGTTTGTCCAAGGACACAAAGCAGTTGCCACTGGTGGGGATCGAATCGTGGACCTTTCGGTTTGAAGTCCAATGCCGTAACTGCTGAGCCACCGCACTCCCCAGAATAGATTTGATACTTAGACATGTGTTACATACACAGTCGGTCATTGAGATGAAGGTCGTTAGTATCGGACTCCGGGGGCTCATCATGACCAATTTGGAGTACCGGTATTGTACGTTTTAATTAAATAAAAAGTTGCATCGACTGCTACATGTATATAATATTTATTCACTAATAAATTTCCAAGACGTCTTTCATTTGTTAACTTTTGTTAGAAAGGATAGCGTAGAAAATAACGAATAGTCTAGAAACGACTATAGAAAAAATCAACGCATAGTGTAGTGTGTAGAAATGAAGTGTAGTGTAGAAAAAAATCAACGTATAGAAATTGTCCCAACGTATAATGTAGAAAGAATTTAACGCATAGTGTTGAAAAAATTAGACTTCGTTAGTGTTTATGAAGAGAACACATTTTTATATGGAAATTTTTTAAAGCTAAAATCGTGTCTGTTACTTTCAAAAGACCCACTCGAGTACGCAGATAGATGTACATAACAGGGAAGCGGAAAGGACCGCTTTGGACCGGTCCACCCATCTTTCCCGGTATTTTGCGGTCCGGTCCACTTTTTAGGGTATTGTTATACATTTTTTCTCAATTACAAAATAGTTCACAAAAACACTCGGTACCACCCATTATAATATTCGATAACAGCACGCAACCACTTAATCAAATAGTATCTCCGTTGAAAAGTACCAGTATCAAGTTAAAGCAATCTTTCTAAAATAATAAAAACGATTAAATGTTAAAGTCTGCTTGTGCCAATATCAAAACATCAGTTTCATAAAAACTCGTTCAGATATGCATCTAGATAGGTTGTTATTGCATAGTTCTAATGGTTAACCGAGACGAGTACACTTTTCTATTAGCACATGATTCGATTCGTGATATGAAAAGAATAATATATCTGCATATCCCAAAACAACGAAATGTTTAGTACAGAACCATTGAGAACCCTCGAGATAGGCCATGTATTCATTCCCACTATAATATCGCTTTCAGCAGATCACCTAAAATTCCCCACATTATCAGGGGGGGGGGGGGGGGGGGGGCGGAAAATTATTGCGTGATCATAGGTGGGTGGGTAGGTGGTCAAGTGCCAAAAAATATGTGTAAACAGTTAATGTAATTTTTTTCCTTTTTCACAATGGCATTTTTCGTGTCCCAAACAGTTACAAAATGTCACCAAATGACCATAAAAGCTTATTTAGAAGCATTATTAACAAAAGAAATGCCCTTAGTGTGAAAAATTTTGGAGAATTTCATCAAATACTGACTTGAGGATGTGGGTGGGTGTCCGATATTGAACGGAAAAATGTTGTCCGACAATTTTCTCCTGAAGTCGACTAAAATATCCATTTACAACATAATTCATTCATATTCGAGGTTTTTTAATGGAATATTCTTTAAAATAAAGCATAGTATATATAATACTGTATAATGAGTCTTAATAGCTTGGTGGGATTGTGTTTTCAAAATGAAAAAATTGAAAATATGAACTTTTATTTCAACAAAAAAAGATTTAGCAAAAAGAAAGTCTTTTTCATAGCTATCCTGCTTTTCGGATGCCATAACAAAAAGAAAAAGACAAGGTTTGTTCTTCATGCGCCAGAACAAACACAAGTTCCCTTTTACGCAACCAAAATTTGCAACCTGTACACGGTGGCGGTACAAGCAGTAGTAAATTAATTATGGTGCTTACATATGCCTGCATATGCCATGATTTACAGAAACTAGACTGTTCGAAGTGCATATAACTGCATATCAGAATATCAAATTAGGAAAGGCTTATTTAAATTTGATTTAAAATCAAAGGTTTCTGGCAAACAGAATAATTGAGTTTCATTTGCAAGGTAAACACCGATAAACTAGATTTGCAAGAATATTAAACTATACATTTAGTTTGTCTGATCTAGTTTGATTGGGGTTTTACGTCGCTTTCAACAACTATGGTTATTTGATACAAGTAACATAATGTTGTTAGTTCCCAAGATGAAGGTAGAATTACTCAAACAGATCCGCTGGATTGCCTAAGGAATCCACCAACCACTGGGGAGGAACTAACAAGCTCATCCTCGCAGACACCTCAATATAAGGGTAAAACAGATTCCTTAGAATTTGCTGCATCAATAGAGTAAATGTCTATATGGACAGCCAGGCCATCGCTGCTGTGCATTAACAACCTAGCTAGAAAATGTGCACCTATTATACCTGGGCCACACGAGGTTCAAGCTACACAATAATGAGTCTTTGTGGGCTGATGTGAATCTGGTAAGTCTTGAAAAATGTATCTGATAGAGTAAATTGAAACATGTTTGAAGATATAAAAATATGCATTGAATCAGTGTGCATTGTGCATTATGCATTTCGAGTTGGTGTTCGAGTGCGAAAGTTTTGTATATAAATGTATGAGAAGGGGTGGGTCCCCAAAATGTTATGTAAAAATATGCAGGAAAGGGTGGGTGGGTGGGTGGGTCAAAAAATCTGCAAAATAAAAATGACCATCTATGTTCACGCATTTTTTCCGGCCTCCCCTGAAATTATGCCTACAAATTGGTTAAAACTCCGCCCAATTGTCCACGAGACAGAAATTCTACCAGACGCACTCTTGGTTTGTGCAGCCTAATTTTTTGGTTACAACATAACCTACTTCTCCCTCAAATGGACTGAACCTCAGTCGATACCCCGCTATTTGATAAATGCAAAGGGATTGATACATACCCCTCCATCTTACTACAGTGACTAGATATCTGCTTTGCGGCCATATCTACTGTGTGAAAAAGACTCTGTTTCAACATAGAAACTTACGAACCGCAACAGAGAATCCTCTGATAGCTCATAGAATCCGAGAACCGAGTGGGCCAGTGTGATATTATGGATATACCTCATCCAAAAGGTTTTGGTCAGAGTTACAAGGTACATATTTACATTTATATTTTATTTGGCAGACTAATTCGTCGTCTGATCACATACTACTATGGTTCCAACGTAGGACTTGTAATAATAATGTCTTGTAATAATGTCTCTCCGCAGTCCCAATTCCAATCCGAACCACAACTCTAATGCTAATCTCAATCCCAATCCTAGGATGCCCCTCCATTCCCAATCCTATCCACGTTTCCTTCCTCGTTCTTCTTTTCTTTCTCCAGTCTAAGCTTTTATAGAAACGTTTAGCAAATTCAACAGAACATGTTGATATGTTTTAATACTGATATATAAGAAAAATAGACAAAAGATTAAGTATTTGATTCCCACAAGGGGCCGAGCACCCGTGATATACTACTTCCCTGGATGGAGAGACTACTCGTGTCGGTAAAAATACCTTTCGTGTAAGATGGCGGCGCCCATGGGCCAAATCAGGGGGATATCTCGCGAGATTCCGATATGGCTTAAGAAAGTCTGGAATTTCCAGAATATGACACCTTAGGATCATTTTTGCGTATGCGCACGAGACACCACGTATCACCACGGTGATGATGTCACAAGATTGTCGAATTACCAGGTGTACGAGGAGGTATGGTTACATGACATGAAATCCTCCCATTTGAGATCTCCCAGGCTGGGTCCAACACTGGGGTCCACCCAATAGGCGCAGAAAAACTCCTCATATACTACTACGGGGCTAATATCCATTGAAAATTGGAGACAACTTTTTTTTTGGAATTGTCAGACTCTAAATAATCCAAATATGAAAAAAAGAAAATTTGAGATACAATTCCAATGAAAGTACATAACGACCCACACTAATACGTCTTTTCTACAGTGTACGTGAGTTTCTGCACTATACGTTCTGACACATGACGAGTTTCTACACTATACGTCGATTTTTTCTACACTATGCGTTGAACAAAATTCTACACTACACGTCGATTTTTCTACACTATACGTTGTTTCTACACTGTACGTTATTTTCTACACTATACGTTATAACATCTATATAATCCCGACTGACTCCTATTCTGACCACATCATCAAGGCATGACTTCGACGAAGGCATGCCTCGATGATATAGTTGGAATATTAGTTAGTAGGTGCCTGAGCCATCAGAGTCGGGGCATATCAGGTTTACACCCCTTCCACTAATCGGTCATCTTTGTGGCGTCAATTCTTAGAGGCAGAGAAGATGCGGAAGACAGACCAACTGCAACATTCCTATTCTTCATTCTTGAGAAATACATTGAACTCCTTTAGGTTTTAGAGGACATAAATACTATTTCAAACAAGAAGACAGAAACTCTAAAATGAATTATAAGCCGAAAACCTGTTATTTTTCATGCAACTTACTAACCATTCACATGTTAGTAGCGGTTAAAAGGGCATACACCATCGACGTGCAGTACGCCTTAGTACACAGTCCCACCACGCCACCATGCGGGCAGTCGGGATAAAGTGTTTTACCCTATGACTTTGTGGAGATGACGTGAGTGAGGATCTAACCATAAACCTTTCAGTTTAAAGTCCACTGCCCTGGCCAGTGGGCCACTGTGCTCTCAGCATGCAGCGTATAAAATGTAATAAAACAAAATACAATTTCGTACACAGAGAATACACTTAAACGTACGACAATATCAGACTAATTATCACCAATTTACTAAGCTGAAATGTTACGGAGGATGCACATGAAGATTGTTACACATTGCACTCGTGTTAATTTTAACTGTATCGCATGGAAAGATAAGTTGTATGTGCTGAAACAGCTCGTACTGGACGTCTTGTGTCCCGGTTTTACAACTTCACTTGGACAAGATGACTCGCGGACTCCCTTTCGACATTCTACAACAAAGTTATTATTTCCGAGTCTGATATGTGAAATTCTGTCGGAGAAGTGTCTGAAGGACACTCCTGTCGCCATTTCCCCTACACCAATTGCCTTGAAATGAAACCTCATCTCTCGAAACATCACTACACGAACTTGTCATGGCAAGAAATGAAAGATAAGCATTTTTTTATTACTGCAGTTTATTCATTCGTTTTCGGGTTTCTGTTGGAATTCATAAAGTGGTACTACAGGGTTATTATTTTCGGTGATAAAATAATTAATACCTTGGCGAGTTATCAGGAATTTTGTTGGGGATGTGCGATAAGTTTCGATCGATGAACATCGGTTCCACCGCGGTGAACTATGAACAAATTTTGACAAATGACTATCAAATGGATCTCAGAGGTAGCATGTGAGAAAATATTATGCGAAATTAGGATATAAAATATCAGGACGTTTGGGAACCGGTTTTCGTCAGATCACCGAAGTTAAGCAACGTCGAGCCCGGTTAGTCCTCGGATGGGTGACCGTCTGAGCGATCGATTCGGACTACCGTGTTGTGTCCTTGGTCAAGGCACTTAACCCCGTTTGTCCACATGGGGGCACGATGACGCCGTGTACTAAGGCTTACTGCACGTCGATGTTGCGCATGTCTGCAACCAATCTAACCCTGCCTGTGCTGCAGTGTGGAGTTACGATGTTGCTCGGTGGTTCTCTCCGGGTACTCCGGCTTCCTCCACCCGTAAAACTGTCACGGTCATGATTAGCCATTGTGCATAAGTATGTGACCTTAAACACCAATAAATAAATAAATACTTTTGGACGTTTGAAATATTGTATGTGGAAAAAAAACCGTACAAAATAGATGGATAAAGTTGACAAGCATATTTTATTTTCCAGACCAGATATATATTATACGTATAAATAAATAAAGAGTAATCGCTTGACTGGTCTGGGTACGTGAAATAATTTATGAGAGGTGAGGGACGTTGTACAAACACGAGTGCGCGAATACATTTTTTAACCTTTTCTTGGAAACTCACGAAGCCAATGGCGGACATAGAATCTGAGATGCTCACAAAAACATCCCATTGTCTACTGTTTAAAACAAGCCAATGGGAGAATGGGGAAAATTCGCCGTATCTATGGACGCGTAAAAACAAATAAATGTGGATCCGAGATTAGTAATTGATAAAGGTATGCTTTAATGTTTGAATCTGCCCGCCATAGACAGTGGGATCTCGAATTATTTATAATAAATCGGATAATTGTCGCTCGAAACCAAGTTTCCACTGTGCACTTTCTTGTCCGACTAAATGTGTTTCGGCCTTTTCTGCGACTTCGCCCAGTTATTATGAACAACCCCAGAACACCCAACGGTCGTGTAATACACCACTGTAAAGCTTTTTCATTCCCCTTTCCACTGACACTGGGTACTGCTGGGTACATTATGTGAATCAAATTTGAGGGGGATATAAGGAAGATGAGTGCTATCGTTTTCGAAAAGCGAATTGTGTACCTTGTTAATATTTATATACCATTATGGAGGCACGTCAGCATCGATTCAAAAATTCTATCAAATATCATTTTTCTTTCGATTTCACAGCTTGTGCCGAGTACCTGTGTGTTGAACTTGACATAAAGGGGCCAAAAGATTTGTTTTGGAGGCAAGAATTCTGAAAAGATATCATTTTATTGGCGATTTTGCGCTAAACGGATATTGCTGTTACGTTAAGTAAAGGGTTAATTTGGTGTTATTTTAAATATAAATGTGGCAGCTAAACTTTCAAGTTAACACTTCGAATTGACCCAAGTAATCGCAAACTATGAACACCTGGATAGATTAAAACGGCAGATCTGTAAGACGAAACACCTGATTTGAGTACATACCTTTGGAGAAGGCGGTGCATTTCCGCTTTTGGATTGGTCGAAAACCAATGGATGATCGTCCGCCTACAATAAATTGCGATAAAACAATTTTTATGAACAAATTTGGGGCAGACACAATAATTTTTGCTCACCACCACTTGACGAACTCAGAACAAATATAAAAAAGGTGAACTCTCCCTTTCAGGCACTTGGAAACCATGAATTTGATAGATCAATTGCTGGGATGTTTCCATTTTTGAATATGGTGACTTTTCCTGTACTCAGTAATAACCTGGATATAACTAATGAACCTCGGCTACATGGTAAGGTTAAAGGCTGGATTAAGCACCAAATAGGAGGAGAAACATTGGGAATTATTGGCTACACTACATCCAAAACATCGTCCATATCAGATCCAGGTAAGTTAGTATTATTTAACCCTTTGGGCCCTGGTGGTATCTTCCAAGTCAGTTCAATGGCATAAATTGGAAGAGTTCATATTCATTATTTTGGGGTAGACCAATTAATATTTTCAACATGCAGCCTTTGGGCTGCACGTTGAAAATATTGATTGGTCTACCCTACACATTCACTTAGCAAACGCCCTACCTAATGATATTATGATGAATCATGTTCCTGGACCGAAAAAACGTCCCCTCGGGTTCAAAGGTTTTAACCTTTTACCCAACGTTACGTCAAAAACTGACCAGCGCTATTCACAAAAATTGCCATTCAATTTTCATTTTTAGCTCACCTAACTGAAAGTCGGAGGGAGCTAAAGTTATCACTTTTTGTCCGTTGCCCGTCCGTCGTCCGTCCGGCGTGAACTTTACATTATCGACTTCTCCTCATAAACCACGGGGCCATATTGAACCAAATTTGATGTACACATTTCTTATCACCTGTCAATTCAAATTTGTTCAAATGAAGTTGCCAGGCTGCATAGGGACGGGGTGGGGGAAAATGCTCCAAAATTCTAGTAAAACCTTCTTCTCATGAACCAGAGTGTACAATGACTTGATATTTAGTATAGTGCTTTCTTTTGAGGTGTAGAATCAAATTTGTCCAAACGAAGTTCGTAGAGCAATATTTGCCATCGTAATGGGAGAGGCAAGATTTTTGGCCCCCGCCTAAAATTTCTATTTTCTGAACCGATGGACCGATTTGAACGAAATTCGGTATGTGATATTATATTGGGTCATAAGTACTTGATTCATGCTAAAAAAAATCCCCATGTTTCCCGTGGGAAACCCAGGAGCTAAAAATAGAAAAATATTTTCAAACGTACATATTCCCCAAACATACGGAGCAGAGAACTGTTATTTGGTATGCAGCATCCTTACGACCAGTAGAATCTAATGATGAAAAATTTGCCACCGGTTGTGTTAGGGTGTTTGGTGGGGGGGGGGGGGAGGGGAGGGGGCATCCACAAAATGCTGAGTCAGAATATTTGCAAATATTAAAAAAAGTTTCTTCTCCAGAACCACTAATAAGGATCTTTTGATATTTGACATACAGCATCCATAGTGGGTCAGATACAAGTGTGTTCAATTTAAGCCCCTGGGTTTGTATTTGGGCTCAATGCTGCAGCCCAAATCTTAACTTAGGGCAATATGGGAAATAAGCTTTAAGAATCTTCTTCAGAAGCACTGGTCAGAATGTTTGAGTATTTGGTAAACGTCATTGTTACGAGGCTCAGCTTCAGGTTTGTGCGAATCAACTCTCTCAGTTAATATTCGGGCTTCCTATGGGGGCCCTTTCGTATTTGGTATACAACATCTCTAGGCGGGTCAGATTCAAGTTTGTTCAAATCGAGTTCCGGGGTTAATATTTGGAGGCCCCAATTTTAGCTTAGTGCAATTTGGGGAAATTTCTTTAAAAATCTTCTTCTTCAGATCCACCAGTCAGAATGCTTTCATATTTGGTATGCAACATTTTAATGAAGGTCAGATTCACATTTATTCATATCGGGCCCCTGGGTTAATATTTGAGCTCTCTGTTGGGGCCCAAAGTTTAACTTAGTGCAATATGAGGGAATTTCTTTAAAAATCTTCTTCTCCAGAACCATCGATTAGAATCTTTTGATATTTGGTATACAACATCTATAGGGGCGTCAGATTCAAGTTTGTTCAAATGTAGTCTCTGTGTTAATATTTGGGCTCACTATGAGAGCCCGAATTTTACCTTAGTGCAGTTTGAAAAGATTTCTTTAGAAATCTTTTTCTTCAGCTCCACCAGTCAGAATGCTTTCATATTTGGTATGCAACATCTTTAGGGGCTTAGATTCAAACTGTTCAAATCGAGTCCCTGGGTTAATATTTGGGCTCCCTATGGCAGCCCGAAATTTTAACTTAGTGCATAATGAGTGAATTTCTTTAAAAATCTTTTTCTCCAGAACCATCAATCAGAATATTTTCATATTTGGTATATAACATCTCTTGGAGGATCAGAGTCAGGTTTGTTCAATTCGAGTCCCGGGTTTAAAATTTGGGCTCTTCTCGGGTGGAGGGGGATAGGCAGTGGGAATAGGTGGGGAGTAGGTCCAAGTTTGTTCAAATTCCTTAGTGTTTTTTCATAAAATTTGCGTTTCAAACTGCAGTGACATAATAACCCTTGGAAGTTTGGCAGTGCTGATCTACAGCTGATAGAATTGGAAGCAGTCAGCAAGACCTATGATAATAATCATCTGATATGGACCCTAGAGTTATGAATAATTTCCTGACTTCATTCCTCTGTAGTGTTGATGAACCATGAATGTGACATTCTTCTTTGGGCTACTTTATCAGGTGAGCGATTAAGGCCCCTTGGGGGCCTCTTGTATATATTTATCTCAAAAACATAGTTTTTGACACCTCATAGAAACGAGCACGTTGAACTCGTTCCAATGAAGGGTCATAAGCTACGGTTTTGGTGCAAAAGAAATGAAAAGAATTCTGTTTGCTAGTGTCGTCTGCTTTTCGTGTTAGGTAAATGGTTAAGGTGTTTTGAATAATTGTTATAAAGGAGGTGAGCTGTGAAACAGGAGTATCATTGTACTCTCCGTTGGTCGATCTATTTATCAGACATGCATTTTATCTTTAGGAATATGTAGAAACAGAACGTCGTGGAAGGTGTTGAAAGGTGTGACACCCGCACTCAATTTTTCATTTAGGACAGCTCTGTCTCAATTAAAATCAAGTTATCGGTTCACTCTTGCTGTGTACTTTCTAACATATCTGGATTTGATATTTGGACTTATGTCGCATACACACAGTCTATCAAACAAATGAAGGAATGTAACACCCCATTCAGGCTGCTATGGACCCAGAATGTCTAATGTGGTGTAGGGTACGTTCTAATTAAACAATAAATTGGGAAGTCCATGTGTATACGACTGTTGCATGTATTTATTCACAAGTAAATTTCCTAGAACTTGAGTTTTTAACTATAATCCCGACTGACTAATATTTCAACTACACACACACTTAGTCTTTCATATAAATGGGAGGTCTATGACACCCGATTTGGGTCTTCGGGCCCGGAATGAGCAATTTGGAGTATCTGTACGTAATAATTAGAAGTCCATTCCTCACGACTACCATGTCGGTCTGATGAGACTTTAAGTGTCGAAAGTACTTACCGAAGTTTTTGTACACAGTGTAAAAATGACCAAAGATTTTTTTATCCTATGTAAATGTGCATTACAATGAATAAAACAGACATATAAAGAATTGTTTGAAACTGGTATCTTTTAGAATCTTTTTCCTATATATATATATATATCCACAAATAAATTTGAAAGAACTCTGAGACTGACTAATATTCCATTTATACCATCAAGGCATGCCTTCTTAACGATGTAATTGAAATATTTTATCAGCCGGAACAAATTAGGTTTACACGCCCCACCCGAAACGTCATCTTAGCGACACCCTGTATAGAAACGGAAATCTAATACAGAATCCTTACCATATAGCGCGTAAAAGGGATAACCTGTAATGGATGTAACCGGACAGAGCCAACATAGAAGGAGGGGGGAGGGGGGCATAGAAAGGGAAGGCATTCTCCTCAAGAGAAAAACAATGAAAATTTAGTTCTTTGAAATGCGATAGCCGACAATCTGAAGTTCTGAACTCAAAATCTTAAGATAAAGAACAAATACACTTTATAGAGAAAAGTCTACACCCATAGCGGAAATGAATACTTTGTCCTAAATCTACCTCTATTTTTGGTGAACATTTTTAGCGAGAGGTGGGGTTTGGTCGTGTGGTGGGGCATTACCCAATCTGCCCGATTTACTCATTTGGTTTTGTAAATTTTGATATGATTGCTCCATCTTAGTACAAAGAAATGTCGGATGTCGGGTTTCAGCATTGATCTCTATACAACAGGATTGCTGGAACTCTCATTGGTCACATATAGAAAGGATCTGAGCCGCCCCACTTTAGGGATGGGGAGGGCGGCGCAATTTACTATAAACAAATATTATTTTTCAAAAAATTTCAACAAAACCATATCATGTGACCCCTCGTTGGAACGAGCTCGACGAGCTCGTTCCAACGAGAGGTCACATAAAATGGTTTTGTTGACATTTGTTTTAAAATTTCAAAAAATGATATTTAAAATAATAAATTTTGATATTGTCTGCGTTGAGTAAAGGGTTAAAGAATGTACTTTAATGTTTGTAAAAAAATGAATATGTTGATGATGATCACATTTTTGGCGACCGTATATACAATTTGAGAATTTTACAAAATATTTAGATTATTTATAACAAAACATAGGTGTCAAGAAAGTCGATAACATGTAACTAGTTTTCATGCTCGGTAAACACCATGTCATTCGATGAAGAGAAAGCCAGTAACAGCGCGTAAAAGCTTTCACGCCATAAAAGGTCATTAATTGGGGGCGGGGAGTTATCACGTTGATTGACTGGGGACATCCTGGGGTGGGTGCTGTCTGAGTGGCGGACATTTTTCGCTGACGCTCCAGCAATTCATTTGAAAAAGAAAGTAGGTTTCAGCGATTTGAAATTATCGCATTCTTGACATTTTATAGACAGTCGCAAGCAGTATGTCACGCACAGTGTGCTTACTAATCTTCAGATATTGGCTCATTGGAGGCATGTTTCATGACATGAATTTGCGCAATGTATTTATGTACACATATCTATGCTCCTGAGTCATCTGTTCAGACAAATCGGCTACATTCACCGTAATAAACCACTAAAATGGCAATGGCGAGGTCAAAGTCTTGGAAACATACGGCATTCCCTAAACGGCCTTAACCAAGATATTACCGGTTGCTGTGGCTAATATCTGGGGCTCATCGGAATCGTTTATATGTAAACCCTCACTTTTTCTGATCATATATTTTTGTAACCGCCTTTTGATGAACAAAAATTAGTCATCGACGCTTTCAATCAGCATTTAACCCTTTACCTAACCTGAAAAGCAGACGACACTTGCAAAAATAATTCTTGAATAACTAATTTTTTTCATTTTTTGTCTCAAAACCATAGGTTATGACCCCTCGTTGGAACGAGCTCGACGAGATCGTTCCAACGAGGGGTCATAACCTATGTTTTTGAGACAAAAAATGAAAAAAATAATGAAAATTAATTGGCGATTTTTGAGAATAGCGCTGGCCGGTTTTGGCCGTTACGTTAGGTAAAGGGTTAATTATTATTGAATCCTCTGTCTAACACGAAAAGCGGACGACGCTTTCCAAAGAATACCATGACGAACATTTCATTGTTTCCCCCCCCCCCCAAAAAAAAAAAAACATAGCTTATGGCCCCCTCATTGGAACGAGCTGAACGAATTCGTTCTTGGCGGAGGGGGAGGGGGAGGTCATATGCAATGTTTCCGTAAGAAAAAATTGAAAAACATAGTGCTACATCCCCTCCCCTCCCCTCCCCCCCCCCACCACCCCCACATACACTTTTATTTGAGTTCCGTCGCTGACGGATCTCGTTACGCTAGATGGCGATTTCGTTGAAAGCGCAGACAAATATGATGCAAATATGTTATTAGACCGTTTATCCTCCCGTTTTACAATCCGATGGGTTATTAAATGAAATAAAAATTACCCCTAATAGACGTGCACTTGAAAAGTGTTAGAATGTTGAAAGTCAATGAGGCAATATATTATGTGTTAACATCTCAGTCTATCTCTGGATACCCTGACATTACTGTGACTATGTACTATAATACAATTTATGGCAATGTACTTTTATTAGCCCCCGTCTTGGAATGGGAGAGGAATGATGGCCTTGCGAGGTGACCTTCCGTATACAGTCGTTACTTGTGAGGTTGGGGGATAAAACCATTTGTACACCAACCACTTGTGAGGTTTTTTTCAACTTGTGAGGTGCGAAAAACCCACTTTTGAGTTACGCAATTTTCCCCATAACTAACACTAAAATCACCTCATAAGTACATCTGCGATAGAACGTCCGTCCGTCCATCCGTCCATCCGTTCGTCTGTCCGGTCCGTTCGCCAGGCCACCCGTCCGTTTTTTCGACCGTCCTTCTTACAGTCCCTCCTGTCCTATTTCTTGCCACTTCTTTGAACGAATATCATTCAAAATATGTCGCGCAAATTTAATATATAGCTTTTTGATGATAATATCACGAATGGGATTGCGAACCAATATTGATTTAAGATTTACTGCCCTTGTTTGGCTTGGACTTTCTTATCATCGTTTCACTATTTCTTGTCATTACATTTTAAAGAAAACTGTTCAAGATTTTTGTTCCAAATTTAATATGACGTTTTGGTGATAATACCATGAGTGGGATTGTAAATCAGCCATGTTCAACTATTTCTTGGAGAGTTATTGTCCTTGTAGCACTTGGAAGTTTTTGTTATCACATCACCATTTCTTCTCTTCAAATGTCAAAGAAAACCGTTGTGGATTCTTTTTCCTAATTTAATCTATAGCTTTTGGGGTACAATATCGCAGTGGTGATTGTGAAGCACTTGTGTCAAAGTAATTCTTTAAGAGTTATTGCTCTTGTTGCACTAAAGTTGCGGGGGTTGGCCATCTCATGGCGTTGCACTAGTTTATTTTTTAGTTTTGGACTCCGCGATTAAACCCTTTCAGCACTGAGTTTCTGAATGCTATCGCCATACACTCTGCTGGCTACAACCTTGGGTTTTGCGGGAAGGTTCAGAAATAACTCATCCTTAAAGCCCTATAGTGAGGAACGTCAGTAATAATTCAATCCTTCGGCTCTATGGGGCTGTAGGGTTGAATTATTACTAACCTTCTTCACTTATTTCTTTATTGAATCTTTAGAGCCCTGCGAAACTTCGAAATTCGATTCGATTGAACATCGTCCCAATGATTCGATCCTATTCGAAAATCTCCAAAATTAAAAAAAATCCCAAAGTTCCCAAAATCCTATCAAGTGTCTCCTCCTCTTGCACTGTTCTTCCCTCACCAGGTGTCCTGTACAAGGGGTCTGATGATAGAAGAAGAGTTCAAACAGATTCCGTTTGAACGGCTTCCGAAACTACATGTACTTTTATTTCGTTTCTAGGATATTTCGCATTTCTGATTGGCCTGCAACACAGACGAGTCGCCGTTGAATGCAAAATTTGAGTGGTGACGGGCATATTTAACCCTTTACCCAATGAATCGCCCGTATCCGCCTGCGTAATATGCTAATTGAGTAGTTGAAAAAATTAAATTTTTGTAAATATTTCAACAAAACCATATCATGTCACCCCTCATTGGAACGAGCTCATTAAGCTCGTTCCAATGAGGGGTCACATGATATGGGGTTGTTGAAATTTCTTGAAAAATTTTTAAAAATTATATTTAAAATAATAAATTTTGATATCGTCTGCGTTGGGTAAAGGGTTAAAGTAACAATGTGCAATATCTACAACTTGAAAAAGCGATGAGATCGGATTCGAGATGCGAATCGAAATCCTTCCACCCGACATTTGAAATTCGTAAGGTCCTACTTTTCTTTGTCTATTGCCAAAACATTTCTCTACTCAAGAGTTCACGAATATCAGATAAAATGGGTTAACACATGCCAAAACACTTTATTGCTGAGTGAATTATTTTCCGCCGGTTCATAGATTTACAGTTTGATTGATACAATGCAATGAATCGTTCAATCCGACCGTGCTCTGTTAACCTGTCATGGCAATAATTACACAACTTGTTTTTAAAAAGGAATTACACTCGGTCAGGTACAATTCTTTTAAAATTTACACAACAGTTATCTGATTCAGTGGCCAGTGAAGACCATTGATAAGTTCATTCTACGGCTAACTCTCTCTCTCTCTCTCTCTCTCTCTCTCTCTCTCTCTCTCTCTCTCTCTCTCTCTCTCTCTCTCTCTCTTTCTCTCTCTCTCTCTCTCTGTGCCGTTGTCGCGCGTTTGAGATCCTTAGCGAAATCGTTTTTTCCATTCAAGTGCTAAATATGATTGAGCGGGGCTATAACCTATGGCGTGGCTAGAGAATCTAGGTTGGGGGTGCTCCCTCAGAATTTACAGCTGTACCCCACCCCCTACTGCCGAACAGCCATTTTTGAGAAAAATATTTCTCCCAACACCCCCCCCCCCCTACACACACCTTTGTGTGGGAATTTTCCAACTGTTACATGTACCTATGGATTCCCAACAGCTGGAGAGATCCGAGTGCACCCTATCCCCTTGGTGTTCGAAATGTATGACCTTGGGTTCTAGAATTGGAAAATTGACTCCAGTTAGAAAATCACATGAAATATGATTCGGTCAAGGTGATAGCTTGAATTTTCGATTTTATGTATATAATTTTTATAATTTTTCTCCTTCGGTCTCAAAGTCAAAGATAGGTATATCACGGATCCCGAAAAACCGATTTGTCAAGTTAGCCATCTGTGTAAATAAATCAGTGAAGGTAAATAAAAGTGATAATTGTAATGGTGAGTAATTGCAATAGGAGTCTGTAACGCCAATTAGCGCTTATCTGGTCTGATGCAACGATCTTGCCTTATAAGCGTCAAACATAAGACACTCGCTTAGCCATGCGGAGATAATCAGTCATCTAGTTATATGGGCACTAGTGTCGATAATCTACTAATTATACTAACGCACGTGATACGCATGGTAGCATCACTTTTTGACAGTGGAATGTCAGAAATCTCAAAGTATAGCAAACTTAAAAGAATTTGAAAGAGAATTTTAAATTAAGACAGATCTAAAGCGGCCAAGTTTAAGAGAAGCAATTAAGATGAGAATTAAAGTTCTGTCGATCGGATAAATGTCGTGGGATTTCTCGAAAATTTCATTTCAGTCTGAAGGCATGTAAGACTCTGGGTCATAGGCGAGGTGCTGGGGATGTTCCATGCTATAGTTTAGAGGAGGTGCCGCATCTGTGCGAAAGTAAAAGCACGTTGTAGTGTAGGGGAGCCACCGAGCTCAATTTAGAGTAGTAGGAATAGTCGATGGCCATATAAGAGTGTAGGAGTAGAAATAGCAAGAACGAGCTCAGGGAGCTCACGAAAATTGGGTTTGAAGTATACGATATTACCGGCTGTAGGAGGCAAGCCATACGTAGACAGAGTACGCTTTGTCTGTATAAACATTATTCTGAGATAAATGGAGGGGAGCGTTTAACCCCATTGGTGGCGACTGCTTGAGTGAAAAGCGTCCAGTAAAGTGACAATAAGCTAGTAGCCGTGCGACGGCAGTGGTAGAGTGACATTCCGTCACTTGTTAGAGGCAATGCGATATAGTAAAGTGACAATATGTTAGTGGCCGTGCGACGGCAGTGGTAGAGTGACATTCCGACACATGTTAGAGCAAAGGCGACCGGTAAGGTGACAATACGTTAGTGGCCCTTCGACGGCAGTGAAAGAGTGAAGTGAAACGGCGACACAAGTCCAAACACCAGCGACAAGGAAGGGAAACCAGCGAAAATAGAGAGATGACTCAAAAATTGTGTGGGTGGGGTGTGATTGACGTTATGTTTTTCTGTTTCACTGGATTTCATGTAATTACACAATTACCATATTTATTTATATATGTATATGTATTAAAAGTGTTGTTTTCAGTGAACCCCTGTTGATTTATGCTTTTGAGGAAAAATCATTGATCCTTTCAGGATAAGAACCACCCCAACAAAAACGAAACGGACGGGTTCATCACGGTGAGACATACGTTCACGCACGGATCCAGGCGACACTCCGTGAGTTTTGTCTGAATACGCGGCGTGAATCTATTCCCCCAGCAAAGACAAAGACTGGTTTCCGCCAGATTCAAAAAAATCACTAAATGTCAGTTAGAAACGGTCACAGCCACTGATAAAATCTACTCTCACGGGGCATGAAATTTCCGGCTATTGGCTGTTTGAGGCGTAATATTTCTAACTGTTGAAAGATTTTGCCGGGAAAGGGGTTTGAGACATACACAGAACGACACGCATGTGTGAATGGGTTAATCAATATGGCACGAGTGTCAGCGCGGAAAGATAAAACGAGAGTGCCATGTCGATTAACCCATTCACACGCGCGTGTCGTTCTGTGTTTATTACACGCCTTCATGTCTATAAAAAGAATTATTAGAAGGACACTCGGCAATTCATTTGACAACTATCATCAAAAAGAACACATTTTATCGCCAACCAAATTTGCGAGTGGAACCCGTGTTACTATTTCGTCCCTCTGAGTTCCAATGTGTTCTAGGTGCCTACTGGCACATAGAACACTTTGGAACTCAGGGAACGATTTTTAACTTTCGCTGGCTATCCAAATTGTAATTGCGGCGCACGATTTTTAGAAAATTCCAGTGAAATTTCGCTTCTTTATAAAAACATAGTCCGTTAACGATTTCCGTACCGCACATATGTGCGGAACAGATTTTCATTTTCCGCATGTTTTAGTGTTGCTGACGATGGGGATTTCAAAGAACAGGCGTGTAACAAACCCCTATACCTCTCCCGCCCCTTCGCCACGTTCCTGACTATAACTACATAGATTGCTGATGGCGAGGGTGTGACCCATGTTTTCCCGACCACAACATAAATTTGCCCGACTGATCTTAAAGTACCGTTATCAGAAAGGGTGCGCGGTGGCTCACTGGTTAGAGTAATGCATATAACATCGAAAGGTCGACGGTTTGGTTCTGACCTAAGCCATCTACACTGTTTCCTTGAACAAGACACTGCATCCCGATTGCTTATGTGGTTGAATGGTGGCGGTGTGTACTTAGGCGTACGACGCGTTGACTGTACACTTGCACTAAACCGACGCTAACCCTGATTGTGCCGGGTTTAGTTAGTTGGAGAGTCCGATAGATACTCGCCGTAGCTCCGTGGCTCTCTCCGCGTACTCGGGCTTCCTCCACCCGTAAAACTGTCTGATGCGACATGTCCCTGAATGTTGAAAGTGTCGTTAAACGCCACCAAACAAACCGTGATCATGAAAGTGTACTGAGAATTTTGACCGCATCGCGACCTAGTCAAGATCCGGTCGAATTCTTCTGTCAGCTTTTCTCCCTGCAACACTGTAGAATCTCACCTGTCCAAAAAGAAATGCGATCAGAGATGAGTAGTATAGGATGCAGAGATCTACCCTTTTTACTAGGACCCCGCGGGGTTAGACCTCGACCTCGGGGTCATTGACCCTGGCGCCCAAATCCGTTAGGCCTCCCCGTCCCCTCTCCCCTCCACCTCCACACTATGCCTAGGTTATTTTTAGGCGCCCCCTCACCTTACCCACCCTGTATGTACCCTATTCTTTAGGCTATCCTTCCTCAAAGCCCATTAGGGGTCCAGACTATGTATAGCCCATTCAGGCTTTCCCCACATTGTTTAGGTTTTCCCTGTATGTGGGCTCTCCCCCCCCCTTCCAAAAGCCCAGTCCCTCCCCACCAAAGCTCTGCACTGTTCCTCCCCTTTCCAAAGGCTAGCCCAAAGCTGGGGGACTTCCAAATTGAGGTGTCCTTATGAGTACTAACAAAAGAGTATCACCATCCCGTATCCCCCGCCCTGCCCCTCCCATAACTTTATTTCTTGGTAAATATCTTTAAGGTAAATGTTGTCACGGACATGTACACGTAACGGAATACAAATGCTTTAGATATAAAGACTACCTGGTTTGTTTAGACATGTCATAAAGGAATTATGATAGACAGAATCTTTGTTTATAAGAGAATATGATAGTGTCACGTTGTATAGTTATGCAAAGGGGACAACTGGTATGTTTGATTATGTCATAGATAAAGGTATTATGATAAAGAGCTCGTTTGTTTATAAGAAGCTTAATATGATAAAGACCATGTACACTGTTTGATTATGTCATAGATAAGATGGTGTCACGTCGCAGGTGTTTGATAACCCGGTAAGATCGCGGCGGTGTCTGATTGGTCAAACAGTTGTCCAATCAGATCATCCCACGCGGCGGGATGTTCCATGGGACCAATAGATAAGCGTGTTGTAAAATTATCCCACGCTGGCGTTCTCTGATTGGTCAAACAACTGTCCAATCAGATCGTGCCATGCAGTATTTTCTGCGTGGCGAATAGAGGGTGATCCGGAATGTTGTAGTAAATTACTTCCGCATGCTCAACTCATAGGTAAGCTTAAAAGGAATGAACAACTCTAAATTTTCTCTCTATTAAATTTTATTTTTACATAAAATCAGTTTTATAAGTAATTAATTGGTTTTACAATAGTCAAAATGGATTTGCAATCAGACTTACAAATTTACAAGTAACTTTTTCAAAGCGAAAATGGTTTTACAATCAATTAAAATGGATTTACATATGGCATGTCTAAACAAACCAGGTAGTCTTTATATCTAAAGCATTTTGTATGCCGTTACGTGTACATGTCCGTGACAACATTAAAGATATTTACCAAGAAGTAAAGTTATGGGAGGGGCAGGGAGGGGATAGGGGATGGTGGCACTCTTTTGTTAGTACTCAATGGACGTCTCAATTTGGAAGTCCCCCAGCTTTGGGCTAGTCTTAGGAAGGGGAGGAACAGTCCAGGGCTTTGGTGGGGAGGGAGTGGGCTTTTGGAAGCGGAGCCCACATACAGGAAAAACCAAAACAATGTGGGGGAAAGCCTAAATATGTTATACATAGCCTGGGTCCCTTTAGGAGGTCCTAAGATGGGCTTTGGGGAAGGATAGCCTAAACAATAGGGTACATACAGGGTGGGTAGGGTGAGGGGCGCCTAAAAATAACCTAGGCCTAGTGTGGAGGGGGAGGGGAGAGGGGACGGGAAGGCCTAACGGATTTGGGAGCCGGGGTCAATGACCCCGAGGTCGAGGTCTGACCCCGCGGGGTCCTGGTAAAAAGGGTAGATCTCTGCATCCTATACTACTGAGATGTTAAGTTTCGTTTGTTTTTTCATGATGCGGTCCTGATTTCACAGTATTATATGTAGGAAATTTCAAACCACTGGTGTAAAAGTGTCTCGATCGAATCGCGATATGATCGCGAAAGAGACCACTTTTGTAATCTCCGTGCTATCAGTAATTTTGACACGAATCCACTTAATGCTATACAGAAAACTCGTAATTTAATTAGTTTTTTCTACTTTTTTCATAATCATAGACATCTCCAACGAGGCCTCAGTGTCCAGTGAAATGAGGTCTGAACCAAGCCTTTAGCTCGGTCGAGACCAGGCCCGAAGCCAGAATCTCAAAATCTTTCGACCTTGTAGGGCAAAAGTTAAAATTTTTCTACAGTGTTTCAGTGTCGTTGATCGTCGCCATGAACTTGAAACCTTACATAATATAATACTTCTTTAAAACAATAATAAACGAAACCGTTCACAAACATTCGTTTATTATTATTATTTTTAAGTATTTCTTTCGTCTCACGAAAGTAATTCTTTAAAATAATAATACTCGGAATTATTTCGTGCACATGACTACGCGATTGTCATATACTTATAACGAGCACCGTCATACACAAGAAATTTGAATCACAGGGAATATTTTTGTTTCAGTCTGTAGATTAGCCTCAGCGTATTCGGAATTTACTCACGTGGGGGCACGATGGCGCTATGTACTAAGGCGTAATGCACGTCGATGGTGCACCTGTCTTCAACCAACACTAACCCTGCTTGTGTGGCGTTAGTAGGTAGGGGAGGCTGACAGTTGCTCGCCGTTGCTTGGTGGTTCCCTTCGGGTACTCCGGCTTCCTCCACCCGTAAAACTGTCCGACACGAGGTGACCCTGGCAGTCGAAAGTGTCGTTAAACCCCAATAAATAAATAAACAAATAAATAGGTCATTCCACATTACTGCGCCATTGGGTCAAGATTGCCCATGTAAGAGCGGGGTGGGCGGTGTGGCTGTGTGCTAAGGCGTAATGCACGTGGATGGTGCACCTGTCTTCATCCAACGCTAACCCTACTTGCGTGGAGTTAGTACGTTGGGGATTTGATTTCTAACAGAGGAAAAGGTGTAGAGCCATTCGAATTCGATTGGAATCGAAATCAACCAGATGATTAGAGTCGAGTATTGCTGATTCAGATTTTTTCGAATCTTCGAAGACCTGATGAAAAAAGAAGAATTCAAGGCAATTCCGCTTCCGAAACCAGTCCATTTTGGAATATTCCGCCTTTTCATTGATTTGCTCAAGCAAACGAGTCGCCGTTGCTTACTGTACTTGAGTGAATACTAGCAATATTTACGGATGTAATATGTTGCAATACCTACAACTTGAAAAGCGGTGAGGTTCGATTCAATTTGATTCGAAATTTTCTGATTCGATTCGGGATTCGATTCGACCCGAAATATGATATTTTCAGCCCCTACTACGGTGTTAATTATAATTTTATCGCAACGCTCGCATTGTGCCTAATGTCTAAACAGCCTTTTAGTTTTTATCTCGGTAAATCTTCAACAAACACACAAAAATTATTCTCGTTACTCTTTTACAGGCCCCACAGTCACGTTTAAAAACGAGATTTCATCAATCAGAGCTGCAGTTGAAGAGCTGAAAAATGAAGGTGTGAATAAAATAATAGCTCTTGGACATGCCGGTCTTCCAACAGATGTGCGGATCGCAAGTTCCATTAAAGATATAGACATCGTCGTGGGCGGGCACACGAACTCATTTCTTTATACAGGTGAGCATTTACTTGAACGATGAATGGAATGCTGTACATTTTATCTGAGTGCATGGTTGTGTGTGCGGGAGTGACTGTTGGGATCACTGTTGAAACTTCATCCCCTGAGTTTCAATGTGTTCTATGTGCCTACTTGCACATACAACACACTGGAACTCAGGAGACGAGTTCGTACCTTCCAGCCATGGCCACTCACACACTGGGCGTTCCTAGTTGTATTAAGTCTTGTATGCTCTCTTAAGAATTATGACTGGATTGATATTAAACTATACTTCCTGATCATTTTCCGGCCGTCGTCATCCGCCTGGTCCCCTAAAAACATGAATGCTCCTTTCCGCATGGGGCGTCATCGAATACAATTATAGATTGCATACGACCCCTGACGTTCATTCGAGCCACAAAATAGCGCCATTTGGGGCATATTTTCCAAATTTTGAAAAATATACTCCCTCGGCTCCCATCATGGCGATAGGGACACCATCTTGATACCTTTCCCCAACTCAAGATTTTGATCTTCGTGAAATGCCTTTATGCGCTAGGAGCTTGTGCATTTCTCTATTCAGACTAACCATTTACCTTACACGACGAGAATTACTATGGGAATGATCAGTCCTTGTTACTGTCAGTTTTACATAATTTGTATATTGTGCATCTCGCGAAAGGTAGAGGAGTTCTAGTTTGATATTAAGCTGTGGGTGGCTCCTTCATAGATGCGAGCAGTGATTTCCATCACACGCAGATGAGTTTGTTTGTTTTAAGACTTTAAAAATCTCCTGCATTGTTTCAAAAATATATTGTTCCTAAGTTATTATGAAATTCTTAATCATATTTATCAGCAAATTCTAAACCTGGCGTGCAGTTTTCGTGTATTGTGATTGCGATTTTATTTACTTCTCGAACAGCCGTTGAAGACGTTAGTCAAACTTCTTTAATACGCGACAATTTTTGTGAAAATAACCTTCGAAATATGTGTCAGTTAGTTTGCAAAAAGAACAAGCTATCAATTTTGTCATGTCGATGAAAAGAAGAACTCCCACCGTCATTTCGGCGTAACATAATCGTAGTGTTCACCAGAACAAGTTGCTTCGAATACAGAGATTGAAAATAAGTATTTTGTTAGATTCATATATCTTTTGTAGCTTTTTGTTTTTATATTTTATATAATTTGATTAAGGGGAGTATTTGGGTTGATTTTGGTGGGTAATGTTAAATTGCGTTGGTTGTATCCTTTGAAGATTTAATTTACGTTGCCATTTTTCGAGTGTGTCGGCTGATTTGTTGGTTTTGGGGTATTTATTATTGCATTTATAAACATGATTGGTATGTGTTCAACTGGTGTCCATGCGGAGGTGAGTTTGGTAAGTATGGTTACCAAAGTGGTCAGTGGGAGGTGAGTCGAGGAGTGCAGGCACAGGTGGGGGAATTGAGGACACAGAGGCGTGCAAATAGTGGGATATGAGGTATGGTGGTGGTCGGCCAATGGACAGTAGTGGGGTGTATGCGAACTGCAGGGATATTTTACAGTTGTTAGAGAAGTGTGTTGAATTCGAGCGGGAAATTGCGGAGCTGAAGGGGAGGTTGGGGAGAGTTGGTGTATCTGGAGTCACACCGTAGTAGATTACCTATGATGGTGAGGTGGAAGGTGGTTGGAAGGTGGTTGTGGACTCAAGGAGGAAACCGGGAGCAGGAAACGTTGGGGGAAGAACGCTTGATGTGGGAGTGTAACTGAGGAGGGGAGATCCAGTAGGAAAATTCGGAAGGTGGAGTCAGGACAGGGCTGCGTAGAGTCAGGAGGCCAGAGTCGGCGTAAGTCCGCCAAGATTGCTAAGCGGTGTTTAGAGAACAGGGTCAGTGTTTTAGATTCCGATACCCCTGGGGATGAGAGTGAGGGGACTTTGAGAGGGGAGAAGTGGTTGCCGGTGTTGATAGGACAGATGGGATGAGGAGGGCTGTGAAGGGAAAGAGGGGACCGGAGGCACGTAAAAGAGGGGAGACGCAGATGATACAGGAACTGTGGGAAGAAGAAGAAAATTAGTGGTAACGGGGAGTAGCATTGTACGTGGGATTGGCAATGTGGTTTGTGGTCCTGGTAGTTCTAATCGAACAGTCTTGTGTTTTCCGGAGGCGAAGGTGGAGGATCTGAGGGACCGGGTAGATGGTATTGTGGCAGGATCAGGATCGGATACGGTAGTGGTGGTCCATGAGGGGACCAACAATATCAGGGAGAGAAGGTCAGTAAGTTTGGTGAAGTCTTACAGAGGTTTAGTCAGCAAACTGCTCATTTGGAATGCAAGAATAGTTATATCCGGGGTCCTTCCTGTTCTAGGGGGTGGGGACGAACGGAACTCGTGGATTTTGGCGCTGAATGAGGAGTTGGAGGACTACTGTGCTGATCTGGGAATACCCTTTATTGGTCATTGGGACACGTTTTGGGGCAACACGAGCATGTACGGTCGCGACGGGCTGCATCTTAACAGGATGGGAACACGGGTATTGGGGGATAAAATTCTACGGGTAGCGGAGCCTTTTTTGGAGGGCAGCGGGATGGAAGGCCAGAGGCAAGTATAGCAAGAGTGGACACGGGTGGGGTGAACAAGAGCGAGGGGGGGACAGAAAAAGTTTACCAAGGCTAGCGTTAGAAAACAATTGAATCAGTGGGCGGTACCCCGAAAGTGGGTTATAGCAACATCCAGGGTCTCCACCGGAAAGTAAGTCAAATTGCTACATTGGTCGGGGCAGAGGACTTTGATGTCATGGGCTATGCATGTACATTAAAGAAGATTTAAAACCGTCGCTGACCACAGACCTGGAAGATGTCAGCGCCTCGGCTGAGGCAGCAAATGAAATTGGATGGGTAAAGATCAATCTGAGAAACAAAATTATTGCCCTTGGGAATGTGTACTGCGCGGTGGAGGGAAGCAAACCCGAGTGGAATGACTCGATATACTCAACACTAAGGTCCAATATCACAGAACTAGAAAGCAGGGGGGTCGGTATAATTTTGATGGGTGACTGTAATGGACACATAGGTGATAAGGAAGAAGGCATAGAGGGCGGGGATAAGAACTTTAACAGGAATAGAAGGAAGCTGTTGAACTTCACAAATGAGCTCGGTCTGAAGATTCTGAACAGGGACGCGAGGTGCAAGGGCAAATGGACCTGGGAGAGGAACGACAGAAAATCAATAATTGACTGTATTCTCACAGATATTAATTTATGGAGGGAGGTGATAGGGGTAGAAGTGGATGATGAGGGTAAAAGGGAGTTGCATAGTGATCCTAACTTGATTACAGTGGCGATCAGGGCCAAAAACCTAGTAAAAAAGCAAAGGAAGCTTTAAGAAGATTTGGGAACTCAAAAAGGATGCTGACTGGGCGAAGTTCGAAGAAAAATTTAAACCAAAGCTTGCAACCGCACGCAAGGGGGGGGGGGGGGGGGGGGCAGCGCCCAGAAAATGGCCGACGCCATAGTTGCGAGCCTAGTGGAGACAGGAAAGGAAAGTGTAGGAGAGATTACGGTGCCAACACGGGAACTTGGGTACAGAGTGAACGAAGTACTGAAAAGGGCCATAAAGGGTAGAAAAGCTAAATGTGCTGAATTATGGAGGAGTAGAAAACTCAAGGGGGCGGAAAGCAAAGAGGCCATGGTATCAAAGGAAGGATACCAACAAGCACGAAATAAAGTAAATAAGATTAAAGACGATAATCGGAGAGTGCGAAATAGCAGTCCTATTAGGACGATAAGAATGACAGGTGGGGGGGGGGGGGGTCGAGTTGGAACGTATTTAAGAAATGTGTAAATAAACGTAACGTAACAAAGGAAGTAACCCACTGAGTATTAAAGTAGATGGCAAAGATACAGACGATCAAGATCAAATCGCATCAGGACTAGTCAAGCACTGGGAAAAGGTAAACAATAAGCGACCGGAGTTCCGAACCAGGACGAGGAACATCTATCGAACTTCGTGTGTAGCGAGATTAAAACCGAGGAGGTGCGAAAGGTGATCTCAAAATTAAGGAAAGGAAAAGAGGGAGGGTTGGACGAAATTCCTAACGAGTTTCTCAAAAAAAGGGGATAGGAACTCTGTGAAAGCCTAAGTGCCCTATTCAGTTTAGCCATAGAAACACAAGAGGTCTCAAAAAAGTGCAGAGAAAGAAAGGTGACATTTATTTACAAAAAGGGGGCAACGACCTTTTGGATAATTATCGAGGAATCTCTGTCGGTAGCAACATTGGAAAAGTTTTCTGTAAAGTCCTGTATGGGAGATTAGAGGTGATTGAGGAGACGGGTTTTGTTTTAGG
The DNA here is from genome assembly GCA_031216915.1 of Pictodentalium vernedei. Classification (NCBI taxonomy): domain Eukaryota; kingdom Metazoa; phylum Mollusca; class Scaphopoda; order Dentaliida; family Dentaliidae; genus Pictodentalium; species Pictodentalium vernedei. The sequence goes on along the minus strand of CM062296.1, from coordinate 349,825,799 downwards.
AGAAATCCAGAATGGCTTCAGGAAGGGAAGGAGAGTCACCAACCATCTTTTCACGCTATCCCAAGTGACAGAATACGCGAAAGCAAAAAAGAAAAAGATGTTTATGGCCTTTTTGGATGTTAAAAAGACATACGATAGAGTATGGAGGGAGGGTATGTGACGAAAGTTTGAGGCTTTGGGCATGGGAGGCGAGTTTGTTGGAATTCTGAAAGCATTATACAAAGATGCACAGAATGAACTTAGCCTGGGTAACATAACAATAAAACGTGTGCCAATGGAGATAGGCCTAAAACAGAGGTGTATTCTTTCGCCAATTCTTTTTGCATTGTACATCAAAGGTTTAGGAGATGAACTCCTGCGTAGCGACGAGGGGGTAGCAGTTGGGGACTTGCAGATCCCAGGGCTACTTTTTGCAGATGATATGGTGCTAATGTCAGAAGGCGAAGGCGAAGGCGAAGAGGGGCTAGCGAAAATGCTGGGAATTGCTGGGAAATATGGGACAAATGGAGACTTGAACTAAATGAAAGCAAAAGGGGCCGTAAAATGGATCCTACTCGAAGGTGGAGAGTGGGGAAGTTTTGTATTCCGGAAGGTAGCAGTAAACTTCTTAGTGTAGAAGAGACAGATAACTACGAGTATCTGGGGGTAAATATAAACATCAGAGGAAGAGGGATCTACCGAAACCACACAAATATATTGATTTTGAAGGGGAGGCGATCCTTAACCAAGTGAAACTTACAGGGGGAAACAGTTCAATAATGTTTTAGTGGGGAAAACCATTTGGGAAATAGAGGGTGTGCCAAGTATAACACATGGTACGGAAGCGGTGCCCCTAAACCAAACGGCCGTAAAGAGCTTGGAAACCTTGCAGAACGACACAGGCCGATGGATAAAGGGGTCGAGTAATGCCGCGGGTGCGCTTGGGTGGATAAGGATCAAGGACAGGATAGACTTATTGAAACTCGGATATCTTAATTATTTGGTAAAACTCCCCGACAGCCGATGATGTAAAGTAATGTTCCAGAGTATTTTCAACTCAAATATCAAGACAGGGTGGATGGTCCTAATGAGGGGGCTAATAGAGAACTACTCATTGGAGATCTCGGACCTAGACGTAGGGGCAGCCCAGGGTAAACAAATCGTCAGAGAAAGGTCATGGAGGATGGTAGCCTTAATTGGCGAGAGGGGGTCAAATCAAAGAGGTCTTTGGGTGGCCTGTGTGAGGAAGAGAAGCCTTTTATGAAGAGTACCTTGATGGCATCTTTGGGGAATTATCGTTGTTCAAGTTGAGGTCGCGGTCCCTGAAGCTGAGGGGAAAAATTGGGGAAAACAGTGAAAAGGAGTGTCAGATGTGTAATTTAGGCTTGGTGGAGACCCTGGAACACTTTCTTCTAGAATGCCCAAAATACCAGTCTATAAGAATAATATTCACTGGGAGTATAATGGGGAAGTGGGATGGGAGAATGAAGGACATGTGGTTAGTGAGTGACTCAAAGGAGAGGGTTAATATGTTAATCGGAGAGATTGGGAAGAATGGCTCAAGGGATGCCATCAAGCTGTCCTTCTCCGCGTGTTCAGAGGAGAGAAGAAGCGGGAACAGAGAGGTAGGTGGGAGCCCAGGGGTAACCAAGGCCTTCTCGCCCGAGAACAGCGACAAATCAGCGGCCGGCCAAAGTGTTATAATTATTATTATTATGGAAACGTATCGAAGGTAGATAGAAAGTTCGAGATTAATTCAGCTAAAAGCGGCGTTATGGTGATGAAGACCTCGAAAATGTAATAAGACAATCAAACAAAAAAATAATGAAAAAGCTTCTAAGATGACCATTATCTTTATCATCAGATGTGTACAATGAAACCCGACCTTCCGTCATGTCCCTGATGGGAGGTGGATAAAATGAATAACACACTTCTATAGAGTCCTTTCATCAATGATTAATAACCTGTCATAGGTATTATCTCCCAGGACTCAGTAAGTTTCTCTAGTTAATGAGAAACGTTTTTTGTTATGTTCATCTCAAAGGAATTCTGTTTTATGATGATCGGGTATCACTAATAGCTTTGTGTAATAATCACTAATCTCTTTTCAGCTGGATTGCTGGATTGCTGGAAAGTACGCGAAAAACATCGCAACACAGTATGTCTCCACCCACCCAAGATGAGGTCTGGTCAATCAACACAGGTAACCCCTTCCAACAGTGACGTTTGATGATGGCGTGGAAGCTGTTAGGCTGTGACTGTAGTCACAGCGTAACAGTTTTCTCATCCTCAAACATCAAACACCCCTCCCATCGGTGACGTTTATGTCGTGAACGCTGTTACGCTGTGCCTGCAGTCACAGGGAAACAGTTTTCTCATCATCAAACATCAAATGAAAGTCTAGCACGAAATTATTAACACGGTTTCGACATTCCAATATTAGTACTTTTTATGTCAGTACATGTAATCACTAAAATATGCTATGAAAATTCAGTTTACATTATCGTGAAAAATCTGTGCATCATAAAGATATTCGTTTTTCGCATATATCGTCTTATGTTCTTTAAAATAATACCGGAGATTAGGGATCGTTTGAAAATTGAACACACTTGAGTAAAATGTTGTTGTTGAGCATTATCTATTTATAGGAACATATACTCCCTCAAGACGGTGAAACTTGGGACACTTTTATGTTTTGAATGTTCCAGTTGTATAGAGATCACCGCTCATAACACACGGATCATTCGAGATGAAGTTCAGATATCTTCCGGTCACAAAAACCATCAGCAATGATGGAAATGCTGATACTTTAACTTTTTGAACCGAAAGCCTGTTTTCCGGTCCAGGCTGGTGATATTATCTGAATTCACAAAGTAGATAGTTGTTCTGTAATTTTGTGTCGTAGACCAATCAAGATTTTTCATGTGCAGCCCCAAGGCTGCATGTTGAAAATCTTGATTGGTCTTCCCCAAGTAACGAATATGGAATCTACCAGTCGATGGCTCTGAAGTGGCATGGGTTATACAATACGGGTTCAAAGGGTTAATCATGATACTGATGAACATTTTACCGCAGAGACAGCGAGAGTTCGATAAAAGTGGAGGGGCACAACTTTTCAGGGCTACCATAGTTCGGCCAAATTGGGGGAAAGTTACAATCGTATATCAGTAAATGTACATTGACATATTGTAGTCTCTCCTTTAGATGAGCATGCCGCGGTGTGGTCACTGTCTTGTCCATTACTTCTACTTCAATCATCTTCAAACCTGAAGGCTAGAAGAAATGGGCCGAAGCGACCGGAGGTGGGATTCGTTTGCCAAATGTTGCTTAGATTTGCAAAAAATATATTACAGGAATGCCTGTATATTGACACGTTTGCAGCCGCCCATTTTAAATAATTGAGTAACCGCGTAACCTGTCTGTGGAAAAAAGTGGAGGGGCACGTGTCCCCTGTGCCCCCTCCCCTCCCTCCCCCGGTGCCTCTGTTTTGCCGTCCTGTATCAGGTAGAAAACTAGAACAGAATTAATTTAGAGAAAGTGTTGAAATTGTAAAGCGATTGTAAAACAGAAATCACCCAACGAAGCACGGCCAACGCCGAAGCACCCAACAACGAGGGGTGGTGTCTGGCATCTTTTAACGAACTTAGCCGCTCAATAAAGCATACACTGTCACACGTCACTCGTTTTTAATGGAATATCACAAGACAAGCCTAAAATTTGACGTAAAAACATCAGTAACTGCGATAAATCGAAAAAACTAACAAACAGCTATCTACTATTTTTCTTCTTTATATAAATCCCACGCATTCTGTTTTTAACCCTATGACCACCTATGACCTCAGCTGAGAGTTCGACCATAACGGATGGTAATTTCCTAGGACGGCAGAATATTTTAGATAAGTTTTTTTGCGGAGATTATATTCCCAATATTTCGAAAGGCTAAGGCTCAAAATGGGGTTGAAAATAAAAGATATAGAAAAATAAAGTAAAAGTGGCATCGGGTGTCTCAAATGGAAATGAAAAAATAAAGGGTCACAACTTTAAATGACCACAAATAGGTGTGGTAAGTTTCATAGCTGTATGGCCATGCGAATTGGGCGCAATTGGAATCAATGAATGAGATTTTAATTAAGAATGTAGAAAATAGGCTCAACGCTAAAAGGTCAAAACAGTGTTGACACTTAGGCTGCCGAAAGCGACTATTGTCAACTAGTTTACTATGGTTATCTGTGCGTTCTGGAATGCGCAGATCGAAGTTACCATCTGATTAATTGTTCGAAAGGGCTCAGAGAGCCCTTTCCAACAATTAATCAGATGATAGAGTTTTATAGTATGTCATAAATTTTATTAGACTTCCTCGCATACAGGCGTAATTAGAGGTCCTCCATATAAGGCTAAAGTGGGCGCGGAAGTAACAGGGTTAAATCGAAAAACCGCAACAGCTATCTCCTAATTTTTTTAGCTCTACAACATACTAAAATTAGAAGAAGAAAAAATCTGACGCATTTTAATTTTTGACCCTATTACCCTACCCCCATGACATCAGAGTTCGACCATAACGGCTGGGAATTTCCAAGGACGGCAGCACATTTTTAGATATGTTTTTTTGTGGAGATTATATTCCCAAAATTTCGAAAGGAAATGCGAAAAACAAAAAACGGCTATCTGCTACTTTTTTTTAACCCAAAGACATATATTAAAATTTGAAAAAAAGCTGACGCATTTTCATTTGTGACCCAACGACACCCATGACGTCAACCGAGAGTTCGACCATAACGGTTGGGAATTTTCTATGACGGCACAGCATTTTTAGACATGTTTTTTGTGGAGATTATATTCCCAAAATTTCGAAACGCTAAGACTAAATAAAAATTTGAAAATAAATGGAATGGACAATAACGTAAAACTGGCATCTCTAGCATCAGGGGTCTTAGTTTGAAATGAAAAAATAAAAGTGCACAATTTCAAATAACCATAAACATGTGTGGGAAGTTTCAAAACTGTATCCAAGAGTCTTTGGTTAAAATTCAACAATGACCACGTGCGATGCTGCACACTTTCAACAGATTTTTCGACAAAGCGTGCACCCAGGGCACTCCCACGTGCTATGTACTTGAAACCTTTATCAAATCGAAGTTTTGAACAGTACACATCGATTGCACAACATTTCATTTCAACTCGATTGAAATGCATAATGCCGCGAATGTCCTAAGTTGACAGGGGTAGGGCTATTGCTCCAATCGCAACGTCTCATCGCCCAGCAATTTGGGGTCCATGAGTCAACGATAGCTCGTTTAGTTGAGTGTCTCAGAGACACAGGAAGATTAGCTGGCCGTTCCAGGAGAGGACGTCCGCGCGTTACGTCGCCACGTCAAGATAGAGGCATACGTCTCTCACACCCCCGTAACCGATTTCAAACGGCGACGGAGGCGGCGAGTCAGGTTGTAGGCACTCGCCGATTGTGTCCAAGAACAGTTAGGAATCGAATGCGGGAATTCAGTTTAAGGCCTCGACATCCATACCTTCGTCCGCTACTTACACCCAGGCGACGTCAACGTTGATTGAAATGGCTTCAGGCACATGTCCCAAATCAGTTTTACTTGGCCCAATGAAGATGTGTGTTATTCACTGAGGAGTCTCGGTTCACGCTTTACATGTCAGATGGACGACAACGTTGCTATCGGCGTCGAGGTGAGCGACATTCTGACGCGCGTGATAAGGAAAACGACAGATTCGGGGGGAGGGTTTGTTATGGGGAGGGGTGGGGTTGTGGGTGGAGATTTCTCATGACGTAAAACACCTCTCGTGGTCATCCAGGGCAATCTTACAACCGTAAGATATCGGGATCAGGTACTCATGCCTCACGTCCCTCCACTTAACTGTGCGCGTAGCCTAGCGTTGCAGCAGGATAATGCGAAGCCGCACGTTGCTAGGGTTTGTCGTGACTTCCTCAACCAAAAGAATGTCTCAGTTCTCGATTGGCCACCCTAAAGTCCACATTTATCCCCGATCGAGCATTTGTGGGATAAGTTGGAAAGGAGGGCCAGGAAACGCGTCAATGTCCAAAGCAACGCTGCTTAGCTCACGCAGGCCATTCTTCAGGAGTGGAATAACATCCCACAAAGGACCATAAACAACTTAATGGGGTCAATGGTAAGAAGAGTTAGAGCAGCGACTGAAGCCTGGGGTGGGCACACCCGCTGTTGATTTTGATCAGGAAATGGCACAGGGTACCCACGTTTCAACGTTATCCATGGAAACGCAGTTTGTGTTTAGACAACAAAACTCGTCAAAATTTAATCAGTAATGAACAAATAACATCAAAATCCAAACAATGAAATACTCATCCATAACTCATTTGAAATATTTACCAAAGAAAAAAACTTGCGTTTCTTTTTTCCGCTGGTATATATATTTTATTTATCTCCAAATGAATTTCAAAGACGTCTTGAGTATTTTTTAACACTGATCAGGCCATAAAATTTAAGAGGAACGATTTTATCGTTCCTCTGGTGGTTATCTGAATGAATAAACAGATGACCGAAAAGTCGTTCGTCTGGAACTACGAACAGTTCGTCAAAAAGTTGTATCTTATCGCCTTATTTGATAGCACAGTTTTAAAATGTTCCTGTGGGAAGACCCTTCTCTTCAATGCTCAAACTCCCTAAGACAGCTGACGCCCCCTGTGCTTGCCGCAGATACTTTCGAAATCTGCGAACTGCCATACAGTAGGGTCATCGTGGACGGGTCAAAATCCACAGATTGTCATTTTCTTCACGCATATAATTCAGAGATGATCCGCTATGACACCTAGCAAAATTTCTACCAATGAAGCACTGGGATTATCCCGGCTCTTCATTGGTGGAAATTTCGCTAGGTGTTAAAGCGGATCATCTCTGAATTATATGCGTGGATAAATGCCCAACCATAGATTTTGACCCGTCCACAATGGCTGTACTGTTATCGGTTCTCTTTATTGTTGTCGCAGGAGTACGGGGTTAAATTGATGATCGAAATGATGGAGGAAAATTTATGTTCTTATCAGTGCTCAGCCGACAGCCAGTGACTGTCGTCTGAACCCCAGTTCGAACGTAAACCTTGCCACCTTATCAATGCCCTGTCCGCTTGGGATTCTTAGGATTCCTGAAGGTGCCTGTGGCTTACAACGTCAAAGGTGATCAACGATAGTTCACCGAAAAGATTATTTATTTACATGTACGAAGAAATATAATATGAAACAAATTACTCACAAAATTATCCATAAGAATACACTAATTACGCGGTTAAAAGTTTATTCTTTAAGGCCCTCGACGTCTCCCACAGCTAGCTGTGTCCGCTGGATCAACCTCACATCATCTTCATCTTCTCACGGTTTGTGATAAATACAAAGTGTCTATTCACTTCTCGTTGCTTCCTCCTCGCAGGGTTAACTTCACCGTCAGTCGGGCTTAACACATATAATGTTCTGCTTGTGTGACTCTATCAGCGTTCTCACAGTTCACAATTCACTCGGCGTCTACCACAGTTCACGATCACTTTGCGCCTTGCCTGGCTCTCACGGGGTTAAGTTATTCTTCGCCTTCAGATATATACTTAACAAAGCTTACATAGTAATATTCTCAACATTACCAATTCTCGCACCGCCTAAAACTATTTTAACTCGCGAGCTATTCAAGCGCTTACTCAAGCTCTTAATACGGTTTCTAGGCCTCAACGTTACAGCTTTTACTTCTTTCGCTACTATACCACTACGGCTCGCAACCGTTAACAAACTACTATCGGTTCCTTACAACCCTCACAGGGTTACGACAATACGCGGACTTTCAATCTCGGCGCCTATGCCCTCAGGCCAACTGTCCACCTCAGAATTCTGCTTCACTCTTTATACAGTCGGAACGCAAAGTTTAAACATATTAATTCTGATTTAACGAGTGCTTTGTAATTCGATATGGATAGAGATATAAATGCGAATTTTGTTTCAGGTAAACTCCTTTGACATTTCGGAGACAGGATAGATGCGTAATATGGGTGTGTGTCCAGAACACGTGTGATGCACTGGTTTCCAACAATTAGATTTTAACTGGCTTTAATTACCCAGATAATGAAAACCGGAGAGAATATTTTCTCTCTAAGTATTGATCTGTTATACGATAGCCCATGTGGCGTTCAACGAGTGCGCCACAATGGACATTAAATTTCATACTTCATTTAGAAGCTCTTCAATTAACTTTAGTTTGACAAATCTGTTTTCGGGGTCCGTCACATACCTATCTTTACGCTTTACATTTAAGCCAGGCAGAAATATTATCGAAAATATTTACACTTATAAACAAAAAAATCGCAATTTTCAGCTATCACCTTGACAATTATATCCAGATGAACGGTAAATATACTCTCCCAAAAAAGAAAGTGTGCATGCTAAAAAATAACACTAAAAAAAGATATATATCATTTTCATTCATGGAAATTTTATTCAATCACAGATGAATCAATTTGTGATCAACACGAGAAATTTCATTACGCTACGACGAATACTCTTGGTGCCATGGAGAGTCAAAGACACTAAGGGTCAAACACAAAAGTCACACACTCAATATCTGGTATTACCTCCGTCTGCATCGACTACTGCTGTGCATCTACGCCTCATGGAAGCGAACAAGTTAGCATGGAAGTGTTGTGGGATGTTGTTCCATAGTCTGATAAGCTGTCTTTGGAGTTCCACAAGCGTTGACGGTGCATGGGGAAGCTGGCGTAGCTGACGTTTCATTTCGTCCCATACGTGCTCAATGGGTGAGATATCGGGCGAATTTGCGGGCCAGGGAAGAACATCCACTTGTTGTTGCTGCAGATACTGTTGAACAACACGAGCTGCGTATGGTCGGGCGTTGTCCTGCTGTAGAATGACGCCTGGGCCGTGATGTAACGTCAAAATCGGACGAATTGCAGGTCTTCGAGGACGTAAGCCGTATTCTCTCAGCCGGTTGATTACTGTTTGAGGATGTATCCGTCTCAGGTTAGGGATGTTCCTGGCTGTCGTCGTTGCCGTTTGTTGCCGGTTCCGGAGATGGACGACACGGATATACCGATCTTGTGCAGGGGTGGTAACTCGGGGTCTCCCGGAGCGGGGTCGGTCTTGAACGTCATCATGTTGTGCATGTCGATGGACTAGCCAGTCTACAGTGTTACGGTGGCAGCTCAAATGCTGGGCAACCTCTCTGTGTGTTCTGTCAGCTCTAATCATACCCAGGGCAAGGAGACGTTGATTCATTGTCAATCTTGGCATGCTAATGTGGAGTCGTTTTAACAGCAGCGCAAGTTTGAATGTGAACGATAGGAAGGTCTTACTTTAGTGTTTAAATACCCAAGGATTCACACTGCTGCATGAATTTTCAGACTCTCCACGTGCAAAACATGCCTTTTCACAAACGTGCAGCACGTCATTTAACGTTAATGCAATTTTAACGGGGAAAGCTGTTTTTGTGTCCAATATAACTTATTCATGAACAGGTTAACACTCTTTACACCTACGAAATTATTTTTTCTGGAGTTTGATCAATTTCTGCAATGCACACTTTCTTTTTTGGGCGAGTATAGTTATCTCAGAATTCGAGACTTTATTCTCTGATAATACCGACTACCTATATGAACAATGTAAGAATTCAACTGAGCTGATGTAGTCGGAATATTTGATCAGTCCAGACTTCAGCCATCATAGTCGGAACCAATCAGGTTTACACCCCAACCGGTCATCTTTGCGATGCCCCTGATATTAGTTTGCGGGAAATGTCTTGAAAATTTGCTTAACAAAAAAAAACCCTACTCGCTATCAACAGCGTGGTTGGTGTACACAAATTACCACAGCTATATCTAAAATTCCTCCAAATTTCATTTCATTTAGTTCCGCCAGAGACATCCTAAAAATCTGGAATAAGGAGACAGATGCGCTTTTATTGTTGTTCTATTTTTTGGTGCTATGGCGGTATGTGGAATCACTGAAAACTGGAGGATTTTTTGCAGTCGACGTTCTTAAGTGTGCAGTGATAAACTCACTTTTGTCCTCGTACTTCCCGTTCTGAACTGTGTGGGTTTTGATCCTTGGTGAAATTTCTTAAACTAAAACAAACAGAAAGTGGCAGCCTTTGTGAATTTTAGATCTCATGAATGAGAATTTGTCCCGTTAATTCCTTTCATGAAATATAAAATATATTTTTGTTTATCCCAGGTTATACTTAACCCTTTGACAACGTAACGACGAAAACCAGCCAGCGCTATTCTCGAAAATCGCCAATTAATCTTCATTATTTTTTTCATTTTTAGCTCAACTTGACAAAGTCAAGGTGAGCTATTGCCATCACTTCTCGTCCGTCGGCGTACGTACGTACGTACGTACGTTAGTATGTTAGTACGTTAGTACGTTAGTACGTACGTCCACAATTTCCCTTGGCACACCTCACAGGTCGCATTTATGATCAGATTACTTTGAAACTTGATATGCTTGTTTGGGGTGACCTCTAGATGGGAGCTATCGATTTTCTTCATTTTCCGTCAAAAAATGTTGCCGCGGCCAACGTTCTTAGAACTTAGTTTAGTCAAACCACAATATTTCCCTTTGGCACACCCTACAGGGCACATTAATGATTTGATTGCTTTGAAACCTGGTATGCTTATTTAGGGTGACCTCTAGATGGGAGCTATCGATTTTCTTCAATTTCCGGCAAAAATGTTGCCACGGCCAACATTCGAAGAACTAAGTTTAGTCAGACCTCCATATTTCCCTTTGGCACACCCTACAGGGCACATTTATGATCAGATTGCTTTGAAACCTGGTATGCTTGTTTGGGGAGACCTCTAGATGGGAGCTATCAATTTTCTTCAATTTCTGTCAAAAAATGTTCCCGCGGCCAACGTTCTCAGAACTTAGTTTAGTCAAAAGACTCAATATTTCCCTTTGGCACACCCTACAGGGTACATTTATGATCGGATTGCTTTGAAACCTGGCATGCTTGTTTGGGGTGACCTCTAGATGGGAGCTATCGATTTTCTTCAATTTCCGTCAAAAAATGTTGCCGCGGCCAACGTTCTTAGAACTTAGTTTAGTCAAACCACAATATTTCCCTTTGGCACACCCTACAGGGCACATTTAAGATTTGATTGCTTTGAAACCTGGTATGCTTATTTAGGGTGACCTCTAGATGGGAGCTATCGATTTTCTTCCATTTCCGTCAAAAAATGTTGCCACGGCCAACGTTCTTAGAATTTAGTCTAGTCAGACCACAATATTTCCCTTTTGTACACCCTACAGGGCACATTTATGATCGGATTGCTTTGAAACCTGGCATGCTTGTTTGGGGAGGCCTCTAGATGGGAGCTATCGATTTTCTTCGGTTTCTGTCAAAAAATGTTGCCACTGGCAAAAAAAAAATGACATTGGTACCAATGATCTTCAATTTTGCCATTTCATTTATAACTTACCAAGTTCAAGTTTGTCAAGTTGAGCTGCAGTGTCATTGACACTTTCATTTGTCTCAAAAGCATAGGTTATGACCCCTCGTTGGAACGAGCTCGACGAGCTCGTTCCAACAAGGGGTCATAACCTATGGTTTTGAGACAAAATTGAAAAAAAAATTGGTTATTCAAGAATTTTTTTTGCAAGTGTCGTCTGCTTTTCATGTTAGGTAAAGGGTTAAGAGATTTCAAAATACAACTATTCCGTCATTTTCGAGTACTTTATTATTATGTTATTATAATTTTGATCTCTTACCTATAGCACAGCAGACTTCTAGAATATGCTTTCTAGCAGAATGTTTACAGCTCCATGGCATGTCAGATCAACGCGGTATATGCTTCAATCCAAACTATTACTTTGTTTCAGTCATGGCTGACAATGTTCGTCATTGAAGAGATTTACAGGAAAGATAGCCACGCCCCCCCCCCCCCCCCCCTCCTCTTTATATCATGAAGTTGTCAGGAAATTTAACACTAATGGTATGGGAATTTCATATAAAAATATTAAGATTTCGAATGTTAGCGAATTTGTGTCATCGATGTGCGCATCATTTCATAAACTTCAGGCATTTTCCTGTAGAGCAGTTTGAAATACAGAGGCTGGCTTTTACAGTTTTCCACTTAGTCAGTTTGAACGTTTCACTGTTATTCTCTGTTGAAAATCAATCAAAAGTATGAAAACGGCGTTTTCACAATCTTTTGATGTTCCGTGACGTCTTTTCTGTCCATTATATCAACAGTGTGCGCATTGTGACATATGATACAGACACTGTCCTTTCCCAAAATACAAAAGTCTAGGAGGTGAGATTTGCTAAATAGTTTTCCTGGGAAGAAGAAAAACAAAAATTTCAAGGAAGACACGTTTACCGAAAGTCGATTTTTATAACGAGAAGTCAGGGATCAGGGTTTTATCTCCCTTCTGTTTATTTTTTTTGTTTTTTTGTTTTTTTTTGTTGTTGATGTTTTAGTTATTCTCCTTGTTTTGTTAGGCCGTCTACAATGAAAATTAACACACCGTGGCGTGTATTGTGAAGTGGTGGCAAAATATTTCATATTTTTGACAGTGATATTAAAGGCCAGTGTCCCTCGCCAAACTTGCACAGAAGTAATTCTGATTCCCTGCCCACAAAACACTCACAATGGACCTTGCTGGTTTAATGATCTTACATGTTTTCTAAAAATATCTGTGACTTGAATGAAGATCGATGAAGATGTTTGCTCATATGCGCTTTATTGGCATATCTTCATAAACTTGTCTTCTTAATTCTTTATGACACAGAATATTCATTTTCAACACATATGCATACCCTGGTGAAGACATAACATTATTGATACTGTTTTTGTGGACGTTTGATCAAGCTCTCTGGCCACCTGACGCTGTTGCGGACTGTTTGTTTTCGTAGCGTCTGCGCAAAGACTACCTTTGATTTAATGTGGCGTCACTTTACTCACAAAAATATAGATATTTTTTCGTTCTTCAGTTATAGATATTCCAGTCAAAAGGTATTTAATTCGCCTTGAAACATGAAGATATTAACAACATTTGTGGAACTCCGCCGAGAAATCATAAAACTGCAACTGTGATGAGTCTTCATTCATAATTGTTTAGTAAACAAACATTTCTATTAGTATTGGTAAAATCATTAAAGATTTCGGTCAAAGCGAGTCTTGATTGAGAAACACTTCATGCGTTGATTCAAAGAAAATGAATGTTTATGGTATTTTTTTTAGATTCAGTCGCCTGGAATTTTTCAGTTGGACAAAAAAGCGAACCCATGGTTCGCTTTTCCGACCAATTGAATCATTCTTGACTAGTGAATCTAAATATAGGCGGTGGACTATTTAAGGGCTAGTCTGATTCCAGGTCATAACAGTGTCGAATTCTTGACAGAATTTGACAGGTTTTTTGAGAGCTTGACGTTTGACAAGGACGTTGCTAAGTGATCTCGGATGGGGGGGGGGAGGCACATCTAGATTTCAAAGTGCACCACTCCCACCATCTCCAACCTCCAACAAGTGGAATTTCAGTTATCACCCCCATCCTTTGAGTCAAAATTTTCCAGCTACAGGTTTTAATATGTAGAATTCCATTCGTACACCCCGCTCGACTGTACATTATCTAACTGAGGCTATCGGTAGTCACAAATTCCAACCTTAAATCAATATTTAGGAGGATGTTTACTACTGTTCAATTTATATTTGGAGGACTTTCACTATCTTTCAGTCTAAAAATTCCATATGTTGGCCAAATTCTAGACATGTTTGGAAAAAATCCACTAGCGCACTGTCTGAAATTTCCAACTGCTTCCAATTTGGGGCTTTAAATTTCCAACTATTGTAAATTTGAAGAATGATAGAGGAGAGACACGCCCAACCCACACCTTGTGACAAGCCATTTGACGTTTGATGTCAGCTCAACGTGAACGAAAGACCGGAAAGAATATTTTTTAAAGTGCATGTCTGCGTATGTAAAAGCCTTCACCTCGATCAGGCCATCTTCTTCATTTTTTTATTCACCTCAATAATTTTTAGTGTTAAATAGCTCGAACAATGTTTGTATATTACCAGCTTTAGTCATTTTATGGACACGCGATCTTGATATATTAAAATTACTTACATACCATGTTAGATGTATAAAATAACATTCTGTCACGCCAAGTGCTTGAATTTTAACTTGATGTCGTTCCCCTTGCGCTATATCTTTTTATCGCATCTTCTTTGGATACACCGGAAACCTGTCACTCCGGCAAAGGTTTACACAAAGTATCGAAAACCTGGGAAATCTTGAAAGTGTAGAGTACATGCAAAAGTAAAAACCACTTAAAGCCTAATAATCGACTATGATAGTGTAGTGTACACAGTATTACACACACATATTTGTCCCACTGGATAATAAGTTGGGTTAAAAGTTAAACTACACAGGTGACGCGAGTCAGGGTCGAACTGTCGACCTTTCCGATCTCAAGTCGAATGCTCTAACTAATCAACCATCACGCTCCGTTTTACACGTGTTCCATACCACTTACTGGCGAAGTATATCCTTTGATGGCTTAACTATCGTGTTTTGATCCCCGCTGATCGGCGGCCCACGAGGAGCAATGCACAACAGTCAGGCCATTTGAAAGCTTAAAACACATATGACCAATCAAATGGGATTGTAGATAACTTTTCGCCAATGAGTTGGGGCAGTGTGTGTGAAAGCGGCCAGTACAATTTTTCAACATATTTTAGATTGGGCCACCTAATTTCTCCCGGTCTGGCACCCCAAATGGGTTAGTTCTGGAAATTCATTCTAAAAACGTGTGCTTTAGCCAAAATGTCAATAATACCCCTTCAAAAGTAGCCAAACCAAGTTTGCGAAAAAAGTTTATCATAACTATGTTAAACAAGACGCTAGTGTTTGATATCGCGTTAGTTTGGCGGGATGGTGGGGCATATGCATCTGCTGATTGTTTCCCTTCAGCAGAGGCTGGTGGGGTATTAGTCTTCTGTTATAACAGGGACTGTAGTACTGTATATCTCATGCATTCTATGTATTGTTTTTCAAAGCACTGGCAACGCGAAACTGTAGCTGACAAAGGTGATGGAGGAGACACCCTCCCCGACAGATATTTGTGTCGGGACATTTTTATAAGTTAATTCCAATTATTCTGCGTCCGGATTATCAGTTTGGCACACACATCTAATGTTCTCACCATCACTTCAGAGTCTAGAATCTGACCGCGTCTGTCCACAAAAAATAGACATACTGAACATGAATAAACATTTCAATCTGAGCGATGCGTTTATTTAAGATTTGACAGTCGGGACATTCCGCACACCCCAGCCAACCACTTCCTCATGAATTTGTTCTCTCGTCTCCTTGAGACACCCCCAACTTATATCGTTTTGAAAATCTACTTTCCATAAAGTTATCTCCCTTGAAATCATTAGACGGGCGAAGGTCCAATTAAGAAGCAAGTAATGTTAAGAAAACCAACCATGACATCAGTAGAAAATAAAGTGATGTTTCCTTTTGTTAGTTTTGATAAACAAAAACAACAGACAGCTCTTGGAGCTTTCTGTTGTTTTTATTTATTAAAAGTCTCAAAAGGAAACTTGACTTTTTATGGCAAGCGAATTAGAAGCAACTAGTTCATCGATAATCCGCCATTAAGAATATCTATCAATATTCACCCACCAGCTCTGAATATAAGTGTCCACTTTTACAGTAATTTACAAGTTTTTATTCTTCCCTTGAAAAAATAACTAGCAAATCTTATCTTCGAGAATTTTATATTAACCCTTTACCCAACGAATCGGTCGCATCCTCTCGCGTAATATGCAAATTCAGCACTTGAAAAAATATTATTTTTCCAAAAAACTTCAACAAAACCATATCATGTGACCTCTCGTTGGAACGAGGGGTCACATGATATGGTTTTGTTGAAATTGTTTGAAAAATTCGAAAAAAATTATCTTTAAAATAATAAATTTTGATATCGTCTGCGTTGGGGAAAGGGTTAATAGAAAGGGCAGAGCTGTATTATATGTTACGATGTGCACACTGTTGATATAATGAACAGGAAAAAGATTTACAGAACAGCAAAAGATGGTGAAAGCGTCCTTTTCTTATTTTAAATGGTCAACAGAGAATAACAGATTGCGGAAAATTGTAAATAAAACAGCTTCGGACCAACCGCTATTGTAATAAATTTATTACAATAGTGGTTGTGTTACAATAGCGGTTGGAACACAGCTTCTGTATTTAGATACTACTCTACGGGAAATGCCCTAAGTTTGTGAAATGATGCGCATATCGATGATACAACTTCGCTAATAATTCGAAATTTCACTTTGTATTTTTATATGAAATTCCCGTACCCAAAGTGTTAAAATTGTCGACAACAGCAGAAAATTAAGGGAAGCTAACTTTCCTGTAAATCTCTTCTTGTGATGAAAA
This sequence comes from Pictodentalium vernedei, assembly GCA_031216915.1. Classification (NCBI taxonomy): domain Eukaryota; kingdom Metazoa; phylum Mollusca; class Scaphopoda; order Dentaliida; family Dentaliidae; genus Pictodentalium; species Pictodentalium vernedei. The sequence goes on along the minus strand of CM062296.1, from coordinate 349,809,373 downwards.
TTGTCAGCCATGATTTTACAAATGGAATGGTACTGGTGTATTGTGGTAAACAAGTCATTCTTCACTTCTAAAGAAAGACCCATCAAACAACGTCAGATGTATGAGTACTTTCTGTGTATAATATAAGTCATGCATAAATTTCCGTACACGGAGGTGGGTTGTGGGTCAAATCAACCATCGGATTTGCTAAGAAGCTTGAACCTTCTCAAAGCAGGATTAGACATGTTTCAGTTGTATCATTATGGTCAAAACACTTAGCTTAAAGATTATTTTATATGGTTGAACCAATAATGAGCTGATAATAAAACAAATAACTTTAAAATGGCGGCGACCAATGTTATCGATGTAATATGCTAGGAAAGTTACAGTTCATACTGTACAGATGCAACATGTTTTCTTCAACAACATGCTCTGTTCAAATTGTGAAATACTGAATTCTCCCCAGCACATAATTTTATTTCCTTAATATGGTTTAATATGAATAGACCTGGATATACTACTAAAGCTCCCAGTAATATAATTAAGGATCCTGCAGTTGGATCCTGGAGGATTATCATGAAATGAAATTCAGTTGCCACGAATACATATTTTCAGTTTTCAGTTCATTTGTCTCATCTCAGTTATACACAACTGTACAGTACTGTTGCATGCCTTCTCTGGTCAACACTGACCACAAAACGTTCAACTTCATCAATTCATCCATTCCATTGTGGCTTAAACTCCTCTCCTACACAGAACATGTAGGAGGACCAGAATACACAGAGGACTCGAAATGATAGTGTCCCAAGCTCCTATGAATTAATGGCTCAGGAATAGGTGACATGAAACCAGTGACGGTGGAAGAACAAAAGGGCAAGTGGCCCTGGACCCCAGGGCAACCCAAAGTTTATGTTGCATGCATAAAATGATGATTAGAAGACAGTTTTAGCCATAGGAAGACACAATAGTTATCATTCACCGAAAAAAACTGTTTAACACAAAATACACTTAAAGATGCAGACATTTTCAAAACTTGTTAGCTATCACAGGGCACTTTGACTCCCCCTCCTCATACACACACAAAGCATTCAAAATAGAGGACTAATGGGGGTTTTTTTATAAATCAGACATACATTTCATTTGATAACACAACATTTTTTGGCCATTTCATTGGTAATTTACATACTTTTTTCAATATATTTTCTTGAATTAGGCGTACGCACATTGTGGAACAACTTAAAACTGTTGAATAGCGTTATCTTTCCTGGTACAAGGTACCTTAAAAGGTTGGAATGCTTTGTGCTCAATGAAACAGGTCGATCATGCTTCATCAGCTGACGTTTCATTGAACAGTGCGATCGGAGGGGGAGAGGGTGCATAAATGACACCGAAAAAAGGGAAAAAATGTTGAACAGGTGTGTTCGTTAGGTGGTCCGGAAAAAACTTTCTGCCTAGATGTATGCATTTTTTTTCCCTCCATGGGTAACTGCGTTGTGTCCTTGGGCAAGACAGTTAATCCCCATTGCCCACGTGGGGGCACGGTGGCGCTGTGACAAAGGCGTATTGCACGTTGATCTTGCACCTGTCTTCAACCAATGCTAACCCTGTGTGGAGTTAGTACGTTGGGGAGTCTGACAGTTGCTGCCGCTGCACTGTGGTTCGCTCCGTGTCCTTCGACTTCCACCACCCGTAAATCTGTCCGACACGAGGTGACCCTGGCTATCAAAAGTGTCGTTAAACGTCAATAAATAAATGACGCCGTTCTTAGTTCATCAATTCTGGTTCGCCGGAAAATGAGAGTCTAAAATTTTCCAAATCCATATACCTCACATGTCTCAAACAAGGCTCACGTGACGTAATTGACCTGCGCTGAATTTCGAAGTCAAAAGTTTACAAACACGTAGCGATAACTCCAGTACATTTACGCTGAACACTCAGGACAAACATACATTCCATAATTTCTTCTTTGTTTGTATTTTTGGTGTTGTATTAATTCTTTGTATAATATGTCAATTATTACAACAGTCCAATGATCTGGGCTGTCATATGCCGTCTATTTGATCAGGCCAGTTCAAATACAGTACAGTCGCCATGTATTTGTCGTAATCCACGTGTGGGCAGTGATACCCCCTCATACGTTTACCAGGTAATCAGCAGCAGCAAAAATGTGATTAATGAAGCACCGGGTTGTTCTGTAATTAATGTTTGGAATCTAATATTACTGCGTCCTTGGAAATATTGCCCACCCGTGGAAAGTGACCAGTCCACAGCGCCCGGACTGCACGACGTCTAAAAAGGCCCTGGCACAAATCTCACTGCCCCATGAAAGCACACATGGGACGCATCCATATGCCCATATTTTTGTTTTCATTTTTTCTTGTTTTGAAAGGTTCGGCACCGTCTATAGAGAAACCTGAAGGAACATATCCAAAAGTAATCACGCACAGATCTGGAGATGTAACCCTTGTCGTGCAAGATTACGCGTTTGCAAAGTATCTCGGACGACTGCAGGTGAAGTTTGACGATGATGGGAAAATAACCAAATACAGCGGGAATCCCATTTTGCTGGATCAATCTGTTAAGCAAGGTATGAAATAATAATGTAATTTATCATCTAATCACCACCAAATAGCTCATTATGGAAATATCGTTCACAACACGTCTAATATCGGAATGACGTCAGAAGTCGACATCGACGTGGTAACATTGTAGTGAGTTGGTTTCGGAAGTAGAATTGAATTCATTTCTTATTTTTCATTAACTGTCATTAACTGTCTGTGTAATACAAATAAAAGACGACATTTGCAGAGAACATTTCCTGAATAACCAAATAGTTTCATTTATTGTCTCGAAAACATAGCTTATGGTCCCTCAATGAAGTGAGCTCGTTCCATTGAGGGGTCGTAAGCTATAGTTTTGAGGCAAAAATTGAAAAAAAATTCTGGCGTTGGTCAGCTTTAGTCGTTACGTTATTTACGTTATTTAAAAGGTTACATTGCACATTATTTGATGAATGAAAAGTATCTCTACTTTTGACCTGAAACACCTTAACCTCGTCCTCTAAAATCGATCTGAGCCGGGGTAAATTCGGTACAGAAATTCCGTATGAATTCGCGCCTCATTGGAGATCCTCTGTTTAATTTTGAGTAACTGCTTTAGCTCATAACCTAAGTGGTATTTGTTTTTGTTCTTATTAATCCTTAGAATAACTGATAAACATTCTGATGGTACTCCACAAACACCTTATTCTTGTTTTGAAGATGGCATACAAAGTGAGCGACACCCGCGGAACACTTAGTCTTTACCCAGCTTAACGGCCACAACCATCTGGCACTAATTACAAAAATCGCCGTTCAACTTTTTATTTTTTCGCTTATGTCTCAAAAACATAGTTAATGATTCCTCAGTGGCGCGAGCTTGCCCCGAAAGCTTTTGAGGTCACGCATGAAATATCGGAAATGCAAGATCCATCTGCTTGAAAAATCTTTGTTGCCCTGATACGATTTTACGGTGCATTGATAAGTTTTGGGGCGAAACCCTCATAGAAGAGTAGCACAGTACATCATGATATCTTGTGCATGTAAAGCATAATGATCAATGTTAAATGGGTGTTTGACACGATGTCCGAAACAGAAAGTGATACTTAAGGTACGATTATAGAATATAAGAAGACACTGGTTGCTGCTCAACTGTTTTGGGTGTTGAGTTCTGCGAATAAAACGATTCCATTCGAATCGAATGTTCTCTCAAAAAATTCAAATCGAGTATTAGTCGGTCGCTTTGTGTTTATTACATGCCTTCGCGTCTATAAAAACAATTATTATCAGAAGGACACTCAGCAATTCACTTGACATCTGTCAACAAAAAGAACACATTTTATCGACAACCAAATTTGCGTACTAAAACTCTTCTTATTCTGGATATTCATTATCCCCGTCATATATCGACTCTATTTCTTTTCATACACATTTTAAACTCGCCATATCCTTCAATTTTAGACATTTTGTTTAGTTATTGCGCAATCGGTGCTGTTTCGGGTGATCAATCGTTTGCTCAACGATTTCGGTTCGGCGCATGTGTGCGGAACGGATTTTCATTTTCCACCTGATTTTGTATTGCTGTAGATGGGGCGTCATAGAACAGGCATGTAATAATAATAATAATTTAATAATAAATTATTTTCTAGAGCGTAAAACCACAAATAGTGCTCTAAACGCTTGACAGAAATAAATACACTTTTCTGAAATAAAGAGTCATATCTGTTTTGGTTGCCTCTTACAGAGGTTCAGGGGAATTCTTCAGTGAATAGGAAAGTTTTAAGATTTCTTTTGAAGACATCGAGAGTTTCTGAAATTCTGACACTAATATTTTGCTGGTGTCGTCTGCTTTTCATGTTAGGTAAAGGGTTAATTCAAGATTTAGTTAGCACATGTTTTATCTCTCGTGCTCCTAGGTAGCACTTCAGTGCTATTTTAACACAAAGTTTGGACTCTGTAGGATAGCCTGGGAGAACTATTTGGAAGAGTTTTAAAAATCGTGAAAACTTTAAACACATTCCAGGTCACAGAATCCTTGGGCACAATGGGTCTGAGATTTAAGACACCACTCACAAATTGTATTCCAATGTTTTCACCAACTGTAAAACTATCAATGGGATGTATAACTGGTGAAAAACAAGATCAAGGTACTGTATGATTTTCCAGAGTAAAACTGAGCTATGAGAAACTCCACAACCCCAACTACAGGTGCTGAAAGGGAATCCAAGGAATCCAGATGTCTTGTACGTCTTGTATGTCACCAGACAATCCAACATTTCCAAACGGATGAGTATTGCTTATTGGTCTTGTATGTCCATGCATAACAAAAGAAATCTGAAGCTCTTTCCTCTAAACTCTGACATCTGAGGCATTGTCGGATACACATACTTACCCGGCAGTACCTATCTACGCCCGGACATTGTTTAAATACATGGAAATCGAAGTATCAAAATTTACCTCTGCTTGACTGAACGCTCTTGAAGATGATCAAAGCCATAAGTTATCGGCTTCGGCTGATGTTAGGTCTCCGTTGCAATGCTGCTTCAAATCCAACTGAAAAGTCAAACAATCCGTCATCCAGTCAACCAATCTTTATTGCGGATGTGGAAATCGGGGCACGCGCCACCCCCTCCCACCAACGTTTTACAGATAATAGTTGAGAGAGAGAAGAGAGAGAAGGTTTTGGCCAACATTATTTTTACCAACCCGCCATTGCAATGTTATTGGTAATTAACAGGAAGGGAGTGTACATACTCTGAATATGTGACTGGAGATTCCCTCGTTTGGTTTGAATCTTCTACGGAGAGTGAAGTCGGGACAAATGCTCATTGCGGCTCTATACTGAACAAATTTCCTTACCGGGCCGAATTATGTTTCGGCCCTGTGAGGAAATTTGTTCAATATGGAGCAACAAATGTGCATTGTTCTCAATGTAGAAATGCGTGACTTCTAAACATGCTTTTGCGCGATCGTGCTCCTCCCCTCAAGATGGAAATGTTCCCTACGTTCCTGAATCTTTTGATATTGTTATAATACTTCCAACTATTTTTATCACTGGTCAGTTCCAACATATTGGAATTATCGCTTCATGTTGTTACAACAAACAATCTGGCTATTGGGGGTCGCTCTTTCATTTTCAAGTTCTAACACATACATTGCATATCAAGTAGTAGGTAGTGGGTTGAACGTATTCCACGTGCAATAAAATCGGTTTGACTAATCAAGTGTCTGTCGCTGCATCAAGTCGTACAAAACCAACCCGTGACTTTCAGATAATTTTTTTTTCAAAATGCATATTTCTGTATGAAAGCAGTTCTTTCAGTAAACAAACTGCAAATATATTTTGCGTCCTATTACTCTGTTGTCTGTTCATGAAAGTTAGAAAGGTGGATTTAGGCCATTTGAAATTATATTGGCAGATATGACCAATTCACAGTATATGAAAATGACGTAAACCAAGCCAGTCAAATTCGGTAAAGGATTCGAGGCTGTTATGAGCCATTTAGTGACCCACTTTTCGTGGAGTTTGCGCGCAGACTACACATGAGTTTAATGTGATATCCTTCACTCACACAGGTATACAGATATTCTTTTGCGTTCCATTATAAGATATTCCACTCAACAGGTATTTAATTCGCCTCGATAGCATCAAGATATTTCACAATCAGTGGAACTACGTGGCGAAATCATAAAGCTACAGATGTAGTGAGTCATCATTCGTACTTATTAAGTCAACAAATATGTCTAATGGTATTGGTTAGGTTATCAAAGGTTTGGTCAAACTAAAAATCGATTGAGGGAAATTTCTTGCGGAGATTCTAAAAAGATGAGTGTTAACAGTTTGCGTTTCCGACCAACTGAAATATCCAGCCGATTGAATCTACAAACACGCGATGGACTATTTAAGAAGGCCAAACTATTTCCACGTCATAACAGGGTCAAATTTACTGGCGAGTTTGACGTATGGCTTGAGAGTTTGGGCGCAAATATCTCCCTGATGTACTCTTCGAAAATACATAATTACAGTGTTTAATACTGCATCAACTCTTCCCAGATTTTTTCGTTGATATTCGAAATACTCAATCTAGCAACAATCGGTGTTTATTATTGTTTAATCCTTCAAACCTACACGTATAATTTTTTTGTGTAAGAAAACATTCCATGGACGGTTAGAACATAACATAACAGACAACCAATAGTTGCTGGGGGTTGGCACTAATATAAGCCAACAGCCCCACATGGAGGTTGAACAATGATGTTTACCCAGAGGAACGCAGAGGAACGCAGAGGAACGCCGTTCCCCTTTTTTCTGAGAGGGGACGCGGTTCCCTTGTAATTGCAAGACCTGGAACTGCTTGCTCTTGACGAATAATCAACAAACTGTGCAGCTAGCAAGATGAAGGAGTGCACACTGTCTTCAACACAGAGGGTACTCCTATGTCTTAATGGTCGCATTAAACGCATTTAGCTATGGGTAAGTTACCCGGTTTCCAAACTATAATATTACATATAAATACGTCGGTCATACATTCACAAAATAATGTCACGAAAGTGGCATCCTTGGTAAGTTGTACACGCATTTGTTTTGTTTTGTAATTCAATCATGTCTCACAGGGCGACATTTTTACGTTATTCTCATAAAACGGAGAGAGGGCGATCGTCCTGATTATCTGGCTCTCGGGAGCGCGGTGGCTCAGTGGTAGACTGTTGAACTTCTATGCTGGAGGTCACGAGTTCGATCCCCGTCCGGGACGACCCACGTAGTGTCCTTGGGCAAGGCACTTTATCCCGGTTGCCTACATGGGGACACGTGTACTAAGGCGTACTGCACTCAATGGTGCACATGTCTTCAACCAACGTAACCCTGCTTGAGCGGAGCTCGAACACAGTTAGAATGTTGAGGAGCTGACAGCTGCTTGTCGATGCTCGATGGTTCTCTCCAGCTTCCTCTATCCGTAAAACTGTCACGGTCACGATTAGCCATTGTGCATAAGTATGTGACCTTAAACACCAATAAATACTAATTAAATAAATAAATATCTCGATCTTGGAGTAATGAAATTGACCGCGGAAAAGTAACAAGATTGCTATTCTTCAGTAAAACATTACAAATTTCCTCCTTGAACACCCCGGCAAATCATCAATGATTGCTGAAATGATGAGCCGCCGTTCTCCTACTTCTTAATGTTGTAAACCATCACTGCGGTTAGAATATATTATAACTGAACGGTCTGAACTTCTCGGCAAGTACAAATGGATTCGTCTAATCCATATATATATCAGTATTGTTTGTATCAATCCCATTCAGGACATCGGTGTTGAAAGGGTAAAATTATCCACGATTTTACGATTTAGTACCACCCGCTTCACAACTAACCAGTCAAATCAGTAAAACAAAATGCTTAATAAGCCACTCATTTGTGCTTTATATGTTCAAAATGAATGCTTTACAATTCAGATGAAGAAATCCTTGAAGACATGGTATATTTCAAAGAAGGCGTGCAAAACTTAACCGGGGAAGTTATTGGAAAATCACACGTTCATCTGGAATCCAGAAAAAAAGAATGTCGCTTGAAGGAATGCAATTTTGGTAAGTTCATATCACGGTAGAACACTCTTGTAATACGTGAACTACATTTTCTTGATTTAATAATTCATTCTGAAATGAGAAAAAACGTTCTCTTGTGCTGTTTCTTTCACTGATAAGAGGTATCTGGTGTTTCATTTGTGTGTGTTTGTCCCCGAACGGCTTTGCCGCTAGTGGAAGGCTTTAATATATTCGTGCTCTCGAAAGAGATAATCGCCACTATCGACGCAAAAACACTAGATTCCCGTTTCATGTTTTACGGTTCGCTTTTGTGACCAACTGAAATATGATTGAATCTATAAATACCACTACTTTCGTTCAGTCAAAGAAAGAAATGTTTCTCAATTGAGTCTCGACCGAATCTTTGACTATCGTTAGTATTAGACATGTTTTAACTCTTTAACCAGCGTAATGGCCAAAACCGGTCAGCGCTATTCACAAAATTGCCATTCAATTTTCATTTTTTTCCTCAAAAAACACAATTTATGACCCCTCATTGGAACTCGTTCCTCATTGAAACTCGTTTAGCTCGTTCCCAGGAAGGTCATAAGCTATGTTTTTGACGCAAAAAAATGAAATAGTTAATAATTCTATTTGCAAGTGTCGTCTGCTTTTCATGTTAGGTAAAAGGGTTAACTAAATATTATTACTGAAGTCTCACCACCGCTGTAGATTTATGATTTCGCCACGAACTTCCACTTAGTGTGTTAAAATCGTCATGTTTTTAAGATGAATTAAATACTTATGTATTGAAATATCTATAAATGGGGCACGAAAGAATATCTGCATAGTTCTCGAGCTGAGTGACATCACATTTCATCAGTGGCGCGTAAAAGTGGGTAAACAAATAGCCCATAACAGCGTCGAAGTCCTTACAGAATTTGACTGGTGGCCTGGGCGCTTGAGTGTGAGATTGTATTGCAGATACATCTAAAACGTAACAGCATCGGGTATATGACAGTCACGACTCTCTTACGAATTAGTGAACTTTCTATCATTCGTGAAATGATGGAATTCGCCAGACACATTTCTGTTGTACCCGAAAGAATTAATGATGAATATCAGCAGATGCAGCATTTGGTACCTGGATTTTTCCCGCAGGCTGGTCCCTCATCAGTGGGAAAGGATATTCCTCATCATTTCAGAGCTTCGTACTTCAGAGCTGTCACATAAAGCCCTCAATGTGAGGTTCGCTTAGATGATGAAGGGAAAAGGAAGTATAACCCCGCTCTCAGCGATTACCTTGCTTGACACCCTCCCGCAGTAAGAGCACGCGCATCATTAACCCTTTACCTGACGTAACGGCCAAAACCGGCCAGCGCTATTCTCAAAAATCGCGAATTAATTTTCATTATTTTTTTCATTTTTTGTCTCAAAAACATAGGTTATGACCCCTCGTTGGAACGAGCTCGTCGAGCTCGTTCCAACGAGGGGTCATAACCTATATTTTTGAGACAAAAAATGAAAACAATTAGTTATTCAATAATTATTTTTGCAAGTGTCGTCTACTTTTCAGGTTAGGTAAAGGGTTAAAGGGTCTCCAGTGAATCACTATTTGATATGAAATTTCTTTACTGAGTTCACTAAAATTTGATCTGAGTCAGAGTTTACCGAGGCTCAGATCGATTTAATTGAATGAGGTTCAGAAAATGCATATCAAATCGTGACGAATTTTGGGGTCTTTTTTATCACGTAAGGTGTAATTCTACTCTACCTAAAGTAACGTCTACAGCATCCTAGCTCTGTCCATTACAACCGCAAACCATATTAATTACTTTTTCAAATTTGGCCTCAAAAACATAGCTTATGGGTCCTTATTGAAACGATCTCAGCGAGCTCTCCTCAATCAGGGGATCCAAAGGCAAAAAATAAAAAGTTTAAGTTATTCAGGAACTTTTTTGCAGATGTTACCTATTCGTATTAGGTAAGTAGTTAGTGAAATATAGTCGTATTCTTCCGAAATCAACTCATTCACAATGTTTCGACGTCGTGGCCGACTTCTTACATCACGCACTTATTAAAAGTGTTGTGGATATTATTTCCGTAATGAGCTATTTGATGTTGATTACGTGATAAAAGAAGTAATCTTGTATATTCTGGTTGGATCAGATCGGTCTTCACAATAAAGCACATCGAGCTATCGATAAAATACCATGAGAATCACCATCACTACTCCTACCACGCAACATATTTGTAACCCTTTACCCAACGTAACGGCCAAAACCGACAAGCGTTATTCACAGAAATTGCCGCTCGTTGATCGTTTCAATGAGGGTCATAAGCTATGTTTTTGACGCAAAAAATTTAAAAAAAGGTATTCAATAATTTTGTTTGCAAGTGTTTGGATGGGTTAATATGTTAGGTAAAAGGTTAACTCTCTTAAATTGGTATAGATACTTGTTTCCGTGGAAAAGAGCTTTGGGAACGACAAATACAGGATAGAATGAACATCGAAGCATTCTCTAGATTTAGTAGTATTCCAGTTGTACAGTCCAATGGGCTGCATAATTCCGTTACTGGTGTGGAGCCTAACAGTTGTGTACAAAAACGGTTTAGCAGCTTTTGATTAGACACATAAATGGGTTAGGAATAGAGGAGATGATGCAACTTCACTGGCTTTCGGGTCAATAACTTTATGTTCTTTATGATGCCCCCAACTAATACCAAATGAATTCGTCCAGTTTCTGTAGGTGGTGTTGTATAGGCCAGTACGTACTATTGGGGGTCACGGCAACTGAAATGGGTAAAGAAGGTAACTATATTGTTTATTTTAGGAAATCTCATCACAGATGCTATGGTCAAACAGAACATTCGGCATTCGGATTCAGCACACTGGAACAATGTCTCCATCGCCATACTAAATTCTGGTGGCATAAGGTCTTCTATCAACGTTGGTAAGAATATTTAACCAGTGGTTAAAAGCGTTAGAGAATCTTGCTCTAAATGGATTACTGTGGTTGGAGTCATAGTTAATTATTAATCCTTTACTTAACGAATCTGCTTCATCCGCTGACGTAATTCTCGAATGGTGCAGTTGAAAAAAAATAATCTTTAGAAAATTTTAACAAAACTATGTCATATGACCTATGGACCTGGGCCCAACACCAAATGGGTTGAAACAAGCGAGAGGTTCAAAATATGGGTTAGCGTCACTGGGGGCACCCATGGGTCATTGTGTACATTTTTCTTAATTGCCAGAAATCGCATTTCATGACCTTCTCCCCAAATTCATTCCCGAAGTTCATACGAATTTCTACAAATAAATCAGGGAGCGGAGCCATAATTTTGAAAGTGGGTTACGAGCATGTACATGGCATACTTTCTTGCAAAGCAAAGTGTTTCATAAACTTGGCTTGATGATAATTTGAAAGTATCGGATTAAAACGACAGATAAGATTAAATGTGACAGCTCTTCTCTTCTTTGTAATTTGACTGCTTACATTATTCTCCACGTTGTTGAAATATAAAATAGTTTTTGCTATTGCTTTCTGTTACCAGATAGATTAGATGATTTTTAAAAAGTCCATAAGGACTTTAGAAACCCGAAAAACACGAATGGCCGAGCACTAGTCACTGTCTATCTGTATGGGAAAGTTCATCGAGATGGAAACACGCGTAATCGAGTTATCGTGCAGATAAGGGAATGAAGAGAATGCATTCCCAAGGCCTTCAGTAGCCTGAAAAAAACATAGATGGCCGAGTATTTGTGGCTGTCAGTATGAGAAAGGATTATTTGTGTTCAAGATATCGTGCGGCCATGGGCTTGAAGAGAAGACACCCGTTGGGACACACTCGATGCCTTAAGAGCCTAAACAATATGGGTGGCCCTGTACTGGTTACTTTCAATCAGTATGCCAAAAAGAATCCTTCTTATTCTACTGGTCTTCTGGCTTCTACCCACTTCCGTGTCCGCACGATAATTCTAATACGAATCTTTCTATCTCAGACAGTCCCTAATCATCTGTCAGCCGTGTTTTGGGGCTCATGGGCCATTGATGGCGTGTCCCAAAGTGTGTTTTGAAAGCGAGTCACGCTCATATCTCAAGCATGGTATGGCCTACGGAACTGGGACCAACATCAAATAAGTCGAAATGCAATGGAGGTTCAAGATATAGTACAAGGTCACTGATGTCACCATGGGTCATTGAGTGCATTTTTCAGAATTGCTGGAAAGCCCATTTTATGACCACCTAATGCATTCCCGAAGTTCATGCATGTATCTTTACCCTCATGAATGCTGTGCACAGAAGATATTTCCAGTTTCTTTCACTCCTGTATGAAAATCTTTAAATGCTGTTTACAAAAACCCATTTCTGATTTTTTGAAAGATTTACTCTGAAAAATAAGTCATCATTAATTCTTTTTCTAAAAAGTTTACTTTTTATGCTTTCACCATTTTCACAAATACTCGAATTTACTGATCACAGTAAATTCTGTTTCTTGAGTATTATTCTCTAGTCAGTCTTGTTTGTTTAAATGTAAAATAGTTACTGATGTCGTTTACAGTTACTAGAAACAATTAGAGGATGTATAAAGCATTTAGCCTATAGGGCCATTCTCATGGGCTTTTCGAAGCCTAAAAAATGGATGGCCAAGTTCCAGTTACTGTCTATCAATATGCCAAAAAGCATCGATGTCGGAATATCTCTATTGGCGTTACCGTACGGACAAATAAGTGGATAGATGATATCGTAGGGCCTCACATCAGTCCTTCAATGGCCTGAAAAACATTAAGGGTCAAGTACTGATGGTTATCTATCAGTATGCCGAAAAGCGTGGAGATAGGAATATGTGTATTCGGTTTATCATGTGGACAAGGCTTTGAAGAGAAATCATCCCTAGGGGACATACCAATGCCTCAAGGGCCTGAAAAATATACATGGCCGAGTACTTGTGACTGCCTACCGGTATGCTGAAGTTATCGTGCGGACAAGGGAGTGAAGAGAAGATAAACGATCAGAAAAAAAAGAAGCCACATGAAAGGACAGTGCGCGTGTTTCACACAGATAAGAAGCCAACAATTGTACAATGTATTTTTCATCCTAATTTTAGCTACATTAAAAACCCTTCAGTCCCCAAATAGCCACAGACTGCCCCTTTTATATGGCTCTGAAAGAGTTATAAAAGTGTATTCTTCCTTGAGAACTTTACTGGTAGGATACATTTGTCTTACTAGTGTTTAACATAATCGTCGGCTGTCAACACAGGCGGCCAAGAATAATGTAGAAACACTGTTATGTCTTTAGTAGTATAGAATGTATCCGATCGACCCTTATTACACAGAGCTTTTGTGAAGCAGCTAGTGTTAAATTCCCATAGGAAACGGAGCTTTGGTGGAGCAACTTTTTTATGTGCCATCCACCTAGATCCGGCAAGTTGTGTATGTACTGCGTATATAGTATGCTATGGTATGTGTAGTGATATATGTACACATGGGGCTCTGGATATACAGTGAGGGTGTGTGATGGAAAATTAATGGGAAAGGTGAGACTTTTCTTGAAAGTTTTCCCCGCGAAACAATTGACGTTGCTATTGACGTCGTGACGTCATGATGCGCACGCAACGTCATAGAGATGTTGACAACTGTTGTTGTCCACCATACAATCTGACATAATGTTATTCGGGTCGGGGGTGTCGGACTTCTCGTGAGGGGGGTGGGGGGCTGATCTGATATATATCCATGTTGGTATACTCTTAGCCCTTGAGCTAGGTCAAGCAGTATTGTTGGGATGGGGGGGGGGGGGGTCATGTATGATCGCCCAGTGCGGTATTGCGAGATAGTCCTTGGTGGTTTAGATTGGCAGTATAGGATGAATGGCCTGTTGGTCTATTACCCCCTTAGTACTATTAACCTACTGAATCCTTTGTATTATCTTATGGCTGGTATTGGTAGTTCGTTATGCTAGGTCAGGCAGTATCATAATCGTTTGTTTAGAACGGGGGCATAGGATGCACGGTATATACCCCTGTAGGTCCCCTGTTAGTCCTCGGTATTGTTAACCAACCGATTGCTTTATATTATTATGACTGGTATAGGTAGAACGTTATAGCAGGTCAAGTGGTATTGTGGGATGGGGGTGGGGGTAATGCCTTGTAGTATAGAAGAGCAGTATAGTATTGGCGATATATACCTCTGTGCCCCCCCCCCCCCCTCGAAATGCATTGGTAATACTAATCGACTTAATGCTTTGTGTCATCCCATGACTGGTTTAGGTAGTATGTAATGCGGGGATACACATTATTGTGGGGGTGGATGGGTGTAATGCATGGTCGCCTAGTGTGGTAGTATAGGATAGACGTGTTTGTACCCCTACAGGTCCCATGTTAGCCCTTAGTACTATTAATCCACCTAATGCTTGATGTTATCCTATGACTGGTATAGGTAGTATGTAATGCTACGCCAAGCGGTATTGTGGGTAGGGGTAATGCCTGGTAGTTTAGAACGGTAGTATAGAATGCACGGTATATACCCATATAGCACCCCCTCCCCCCCCCCCCCCCCCCCCCCCCGTTAGTGTTTGGTACTATTAACCAACCGATTGCTTCGTTTTATTATATGGCTGGTATAGGCAGTACGTTATGGTAGGTCAAGTGGTATTAGTTTAGAACGGTAGTATAGCATAGGCTGTATATACCCCTGTAGGTCTCCTGTTAACCCTTGGTACTACTAATCCACCAGATGCTTCATATTATCAAGCGGTATTGTGGGGTGGGGTTAATGCCTGGTAGTACAGAACGGCAGCAGAGTATTGTTGGTATATGCCCCTGTAGGTCCCATCTTAACCGTTGATAGTATTTACCTCCCGAATACTTTGTATCAGCCTATTACTGGTAAGGTGGTACGTTATGTCAGTAGTTCGTACCCCATTCCAAGTACACGTGTTCTTGTTTCATTTATCCAGATCATTCAGTCGGCTCACTTTACGGAAGCTGATTAACCAATCATATTGCTTCATTTCCCGCAATTTAAACATATCCATACAAAGTTGTCTTCCTTGTGTGTAACAAAAGCTTATATAATTACTAAACCCATGAATCTATCGAGTAGTTACTGATAAGTCTATGCTCGAACGACTCGAAGTCCATCGTGCAATGAGATATCGAGCAAGTGCTCGTTCGAGTGACTCGCCCCTACTGCTCGTCGACTCATTTCTGTATTTGAGGATACCTATGGCCTGGTATTGTATTATTTGAGGATACCTTTTATAGGATACTTATCTAAGGATACTATTACCTATTTGGCCCAGACTTCTGGGCCAACCCAAGACATACCTATCCCAAATTCTCCCAATAAGCTATCGAGCAGCTACTGAAAAGTCATTACTCGAATGACTCGAAGCCCATCGAGCATATGAGCTTTAGAGTAATTGCTCGATCGAGTGACTCGACATATTGCTCGAATGACTTGAAGCCCATCGAGTAAATGAGCTATAGAGCAATTGCTCGTTCGAGTGACTTGCACATACTGCTCGTCGACTCATTTCGGAATTTGAGGATACCTACGGCCTGGTATTATATTATTTGAGGATGCTTTTTACAGGGTATTTCTCTGAGGATACTATTACTTGTTTGACCCAGCCTTCTGGGCCACCACAGGACATATCTATCCCAAATTCTTCCAATAAGCTATTGAATAGTTACTGGTAAGTCATTGCTCGATTGACTCGAATCCCATCGAGCAATTGCTCTTAGGCTCATTTGTTCGATGGGTTTCGAGTCGTTCGATCAATTACAAAGGATTCGGTAGGTTAATAGTACTAAGGGGGTAATAGACCAACAGGCCATTCATCCTATACTGCCAATCTAAACCACCCAGGACTATCTCGCAATACCGCACTGGGCGACCATACATGACCCCCCCCCCCCCGCCACCCTCCCCCCCCCCCCCCCATCCCAACAATACTGCTTGACCTAGCTATAGCAGACATAGGACAATATGAAGGCCGAAGGGCTAATAGTATACCGACATGGATATATACCAGATCAGCCCCCCCCCCCCTCCACGAGAAGTCCGACACCCCCTAACCCGAATAACAGTACGTCAGATTGTACGGTGGACAACAACAGTTGTCAACATCTCTATGACATCGCGTGCGCATCATGATGTCACGACGACAATAGCAACGTCAACTGTTTGGCGGGGAAAACTTTCAAGAAAAGTCTCACCTTTCCCATTAATTTTCCTTCACACGCATACACTATATACCCAGAGCCCCATGTGTACATATATCACTATACATACCATAGCATACTATATATGCAGTACATACACAACTTGCCGGATCTAGGTTGATTGCGCCGAAGTTTTGCACATAAAAAAGTTGCTCCACCAAAGCTCCGGTTCCTGTGGGAATTTAACACTAGCTGCTCCACCAAAGCTCCGGGTTATAAAGGTCGATCGGGTACATGCTATACTACTGTCATTTGTTGTGTTATCTGCAGCTATGTAAATGTATATATGGTGGTTATTAACATAATATTAATCTGAGGTTTTACGGGTTAACTGTAGTTTAGAAATAAATTCTCAGTTTACATTTTTCTCTTCCTTTTTAACGAAAGCCCTTACCCGCCAGAGGATATCTACTCTGTTTTAGTGAATATCGGGAATTATCTCATGAGTGTGGACCTGGAAGTTTTATTTTTCACGAGTTCTTGCTTATCCACGGCGTACATTTTCTTTTTATTATATGCTACGTGACATTTTACTGTGCAATATTCAGCCCAATTCGACTGCAAACAGTTTCTAGACAATAACAAAAAGCTGCTGATCGCTCCTGCATAACGAAATTCAAGTCGACGTCATGCGCAGAAGCGTAACGTCGAATTATTAATTCGATTCCTCTCTGACTAACTTTTACCCGCAATTGACCCTTCACTGGTTTATATTCAGTCATGTTCTGGGATTTTTACAAAAAGTTCTGACTGATTTTCTATATATATATTTAACTCAATATGAATGGGCGCGATGGCTCAGTAGGTTGAGGTGCAGGCTGCGAGCCGAGAGGTCCTCGGTTCGAAACCCACCTGCAGCAACCGCGTTGTGTCCTTGGGCAAGACACTTCACCCCCATTGCCAATGTGGGGGCACGGTGGCGTTGTGTACTAAGGCGTACTCCACGTCGATGGTGCACTTGTTTTTAACAAATGCTAATCCTGCTTGTGTGGAGTTAATATTATGGGGAGCCTGACAGTTGCTCGCCATTGCTCGGTTGTTCTCTCCGGGAACTCCGGCTTCCTCCACCCGTAAAACTGTCCGACGCGAGGTGACCCTGGCTGTCGAAAGTGTCGTTAAATCTCAATTAATAAATAAATAAATATAATCCATATGATATTAACAATACCACTAATGATAAAAAGAAAACTTCAAACAAGCGCGCAACCAATTATACATCAGTTATATACCCTATTGTTGGAAACCATTGAGCTTGGTATTTTGCTTCTCTTGCAGTGTAATTGCATTGTAACATCCTGACGAATGGAGGTAATTTCCAAGTGCACCAATGCACTGAGATGAGAGTGAATATTTGGTTTTTTTTAATTCAACGCTTCACTAAGACCACCAGTCTATCCAATAAAAGTTCATTGTCTATGCATAGATTCACTCGTCTGGAATATTTCATTTGGTCGGAAATGCGAACCGTAAGTTCACTTTTCCGACCAACTGATACATTCCAGATAATTGAATCCAAAAAAATAACATGAACATCCATTTTCTTTGAATCAACTGAAGAAATATTGATCAGTCGAGGCTTTAATTGGCCGAATTTTGATAACATTACCATTTAAATGAAGACTCACCACAGACGTAGTTTATGATTACGCCGTGTAGTTCCAGTTTTTATACCCCACTTGGGGACTATACTGCCGTCCGTCCGTCCGTCCGTCCGCCCGTCCGTCCGTCCGTCCGTCCGTCCGTCCGTCCGTCCGTCCGTCCGTCCGTCCGTCCGTCCGTCCGTCAGAACATTCTTGTGCGGGCAGCTGCTCCTACATGTTTTAACTGATATTGATCAAACGTCTCAAACATTATGACTAGCAAGTGAACATGCGCATATTCTAAAAAAAATTTTCTTCGACCATTTTAACCATATTATCTCCCTTGAATTTAAATTTAATTTCGATCTTCAAATGAGATTCTTGTGTGAGCAACTCCTACATTATCGAACCAATTTTGATGAAACTTCTTAAACATGGCCCCCAATGAGTGAATATGCGAATATTTTCAAATTATCCTTCTGTTTCCTCCTGCGGTGATTTTAACTTTCAGAGGTGCATTCTAGTAACTGAAAGTAGGGGTATTAATCACCTTCAGTGATAGTTCTAGTTATGTTAACGTCCTGATGCTTTCAGGGTGAACTGAATATTTATTGATTGGAAGAACAAGATCACGAAAGAATATTTGTTTATCTCTGTGAGTGAATGAACACCACATTACACCAACAGTAGTTTGCGCGCAAACTCCATGAAAAATGGGTAAACAAATAGGCCGTAACAGAGACTAATTTCTTACAGAATTAGACTTGTGGACCTGAGAGCTTGCCCTTTCACGTGATCTACCATGTCCACACTTCGTTTTGTTCTTATTTCAAGCCATGGATGGGAAGCAAACCAAGAATCAGGAAAAGTGACAGTCTTCATTCAATAACTAATAAGATAATACTTTTTCAGGTTATATCACTGTGGGTCAGATTTTAGAAGTGCAACCATTCCGAAATACTATTGATATCATAGAAATTAAGGGGAGCGATTTCGTGAAAATACTGGAACATTCCGTTGGATTGTGGGACCCAGAGGAGAAAGATGGACGTTTTCTACAGTTGGCAGGTACGCATATGTACTTCTCACCCGACAGACTTGCTTAACTACCATCCTAACCCGAATAGCAGACGACACTTTCAAAACAATCTCCTGAGTAAATTGAAATGTTCATTTTTGTCTCAAAAACATAGCGTATGACCTCTCATTGGAACGAGCCGATTGAGCTCGTTCCAATGAGATGCCATAAGCAATGTTTGTTGTTAGATAAAAAAAGGGGGGAAAAAATTTAATGGCGACTTTTATGAATAGCGCCGGCAGGAATTGGCCGTTACACAGGCTGAAGTGTTAACATGAACGAGCATAACATTTCTATAATCATGAATTTGAGGGTTTCTGTCTTGAAACTAGTCTTATGAATCGTCGTTAGAACAACTCCACCGTCATCGCCCCATAAAACAGTGGATGTTTCGATGGGAAAATATGACTGTATTTTAGCTCTTCGATTACGAATGATACCATTCTTTATGGTGTGACTACCGGTAATAGCTCTTTAATTATAATACGCGGTCCCTGGAGCTGCGGGGGAAACTGAGAAAAACAGTGAAAAGGAGTGCCAGATGTGTAATTTAGGCGTGCTGGAGACCCGCGAACACTTTGAGAATGAAGGACATGAGGTTAGTGACTCAAAGGAGAGGGTTAATATGCAAATCGGAGAGATTGGGAAGAATGGGGCACGGGGTGTCATCAAGCAGTTCGTCTCCGAGTGTTGGGAGGAGAGAAGAAGCGTGGGAAGAGGGAGGTAGTTGGGAGCACGTGGTAACCAAGGCCTTTTACGCGACAAATCAGCGGCCGGCAAAAGTGTGATTATCATATAATACCACTAAATTTGCATCAATTATCTGTCTCATTTTTCTTAACTGATTATAGTTAAATTATTTGATCACAGTTTGTTTGTAATTCTACATGCTTTCAGTGGGGTGACAGGTGGATAGCCAATTTGGCCATACCACTTTTCACACTATACTTACATAATACATTTGTGGAACATCTCTATTTATAACACATTGTTTGGATAGTGTTGATAAACAATACTAAATGGAATATGAATCTACATTTAAAACTAGATGTCCTGTTATGAAATGCGCACAAATAGCACGTCTATCTGCGCGTTAATCTACGCGTTTTGACCATAGTAAGGCTATCAAATTCTGTACATATGGCCTGTGCACAAGCAATGTTTCAGCCCGGAGGTCCATTGGCAGAAACATTGCCTATGTTTGCTATGAGTAACCAGGCGAACCTGCCGTGCTTTGGATGCCATTCGACATGGCAATTGCGCGCAATTCCTACGCGCAATTAAGTCTAGATAAGCGCACAGTTCGTGACAAGACTTCTAGTTTTAACTGAAAATAATCAGAAGAAAAACATGGATATAATTACATAAGGATTTCGTTTGGCTTGGATATCGTTACTGTTCTAATATGCTTTAAATGAATTTTAGAACAAAAGTTTTAAAACCACAGTCCTACAAGATAGTGGGGTCAACCGTTTAGCTAACGAATCGGCTTTATCCGCCCACATAACGTACAAATTGACCACCTTACATTTTTTTTTAAATTAAACAAAACTATATTATGTGAGCCCTCCCCCCCCCCCCCATTGGAACGAGCTCGTCGAGCTCGTTCTAATGAGGGGTCACATGAGATAGTTTTGTTTATATTTTTGAAAGATTTGAAAAGAGTAATTAGAATAAGAAACTTTGATATTGTGTGCGTTATGTAAGGGGCTAAACTATCACCTATCATCCCTGCCGGTCGTTGTACACTCAATATCATAAAAACTACTTTAAAAAATAATATATGAAAAATAAGCTGAAACTTGTTTTATAAATGAAGTTGTACGGAAAGTCAAACCCTATTCTATAAATACAACATACTTTGACAACTAACCATTTTTAAGCGGCATTGGACTTCAAGCCGAAAGGTCGATGGTTCGATACCCAGGGGTAACTGCTTTGTGACCTTGGGCAAGGTAATTAATCCCACTTGCCCACATGGGGTGTCGTTAAACACCATTAAATAAATAAATAAATAAATAAATAAATAAATAAATAAATAAATAAATAAATTGAATTACTTTTGGGTTTGAGTTCTATTTTTTTTTTTTTTCTTCCTTTTTCTTTTTTTTTTTATTTCTTTATTGACCTGTGGGGTTTTTTTTAGTTATCTTTCTTTTTGTGTGTAAGAAGAGGCTGGCGTGGGGTATTTTGGGTTCTACTGTCCTCGTTTTTTTTAATATTTCAGACTGGTTAACGGTGCCACGTAGTTTTACGTTGTTTTTCTGTTTAACATTTAAATTTTGTCTCTGTAGAGTTTTTTATCCTCAGGACTCAGCTTACTGCCTTTTAATTTATACCATCTCTAAAAAACACCGAATTTAATTTATACAAACCGCGTGAAAAGGATTAAATTCATTTAGTATGCATTTCATTACCTATTACTATATCATAATTTATTAATGGCAAAATTAATATTTATCCTTTCGCAACCGAAATATTTTCTTTGTTTTTTCTTCTGAAAATATCACATTTGCTCTCTAATTTGATAAATTCTGTCGTCCGTATCTCTTCCAGTGGGGATTTCTTTGAGGTTTTTTCCGAAAAGAAACAGAAAATAAAAACCATTTTTCAGGGATCCAGGAGGGGTGTTTTCCGTGTTGTGAACGGATGTGGTGGGAGCGGATAACCGAATGGCGACTCACCGGATGTGACACTGATTTAATTTATGAGACAAAATGAAACAGAGCTCGGACAGCGGGATCAGATTAATATTCTAATCAATCCGAAGATGAGTCTTAGAAGACTTGGTCTGGTAATTGTTTGCATGCCACCCAATATAACATTGTATACTATTCCAAAAAAGTAGGGGTTATCCAAACTGATGTTGATATTTTCGGAAAATGGTATTGGATACGTGTGATTGGACATATCAATATGTTACCAAGTTTAGTGTGGATCATGAATGTTACCGGCCCACGAAAACTTCGTGCAGGTTTTTCGCACGAGCGCCGCGTTGTCTGTGGGAAACGTTTTAAAATTTTCGTTTGTACTGAACTGGTTTTTCGGAGGTCTCATCGTTCTTTTCTTGGTATAAACTCGTTCATCAATAGTTTCTGGTCGAAACGTACCTTTTGAGGTATGCGGAGACTGACACGTGACGAACGTTTAGGTGCCATTGGCATGTTGGAAGCCGGCAACAGACTGCAGTGGCTCAAATCCTCAACAGGCAATGCTGATGGCAGACTTCGGTCAGGTCGTCCAAGGGCGACAACTGATAACCAGGATCGTTTCATCCGAACCACAGCATTACGTAACCGCCATCAAAGTGCCCCAGAAATTGGACAGTAGCTGCACCGAGCGACAGATGTGCGAGTCAGTAGTCAGACTATCCGAAATCGCCCACACAGATGGATTTTGTACGCTCGACGACCTCGAATAATTCCACGTTTGCCTGAACGTCACATCGCAGCAATGCGTAATTGGTGTGGAGCACGACAGCGTTGGGACAATCGTCGGTGGAGGAACGACATGTTTTCCAATGAATCGAGGTTCAGTCTCGACATCCACAACAGGTGACACAGAGTGCGGCGGTGGCGGCGGCGGAACGAACGATACCATGACGTAACCGTTAAGCAGCATGATCGTTTTGGTGGTGGATCGGTTATGGGGTGGAGAGGCATAACGATGACAAGCAGAACAGCATTACATGTCACCCAAGGGCGTGTCAGATGGCAGTACTACCGCGATAACATGCTAGTAGCCCATGTGGTGCCATTTGAGCGACGTCGCGGCCTCGATTCATTTTCCAAAATGACAATGCAAGAGCACACGGGCCCATGTAGCTACACAGTTCCTCCAGGAGCATCACTACACTGTCTTGGCCAGCACTAAGGCCAGACCTCTCACCAACCGAGCACGTCTGGGATATGCTTGGCAGGCGCCTTCGACAACGCCAACAGACCCCTACCAATGTCCAGCAACTCGCCGCTGCACTGCAGTAAGAATGGAATAACATCAGTCATGCTGAGATTGGACCTTTGGTGAGGAGTATGCCACGTCGAATCCGCGCTTGTCTCGCGAACTGAGAAGGATTTACAAGATATTGAGGTCTTGGACTGAATGTGGTAAATTCTCTAACTGACCGTCCATGTCTTCTACAGCTCAGTGCGTGGAATGTGTGCTTGTCAGACACCCAGCTATTGCCGAAATCCTTCACCAGATGTCACAGTGCAACGCATCAACTGTCTTTTTGATGAAAATATAAATATATTTCTTCTTATATCTCACTTTTATCAAATATCCCCTACTTTTTTTAACAATATATAATATTATGACATTAATCTGCTCAATTCTTGACATTTCTGAGACAATGTAACTGAGAGTGTCTCGCTAGAAGCGTGATATTGTTTGTCCCAATTTGCCTGGCTGGTCAATTTCGAGTGCTGTGTTTTATTTATTTATTTATTTATTTATTTATTTATTTATTTATTTATTTATTTATTTATTTATTTAATGGTGTTTAAGGCCACATATTTATGCACAATGGCTAATCATGACTATGGCAGATTTGCGGGTGGAGGAAGCCGGAGTACCTGGAGAAAACCACCGAGCAAGGACGAGCAGCTGCCAGCTCCCCAACATTGTAACTCCGCACTGCAGCACAGGCAGGGTTAGATTGGTTGAAGACATGCGCACCATCGACGTGCAGCACGCCTTAGTACACGGCGTCATCGTGCCCCCATGTGGACAATCGGGGTTAAGTGCCTTGCCCAAGGACACAACACGGGAGTCCGAATCGATCGCTCAGACGGTCACCCATACGAGGACTAACTGGGCTCGACGTTGAGTGTTGTGTTAATTTTATTGGTAATTCAAACCGATCTTCAGTTTTGGATATTGCTAGATAGACAGATGGATAGATAATTTATTTGACAGTATACAGAAACAGATACATCAGCAGAAGATACATCAAGTGTGTTATGAGCAATAAATAATAACTGGGTGAATTCTGTACAGAAGAAGACAATTGATATACATACTGTCGGGGGATGTCACAGTAAGATTGGCTGTCTACCTGACATCCCCCAGGTAACAACACCGCTTCAGACTGCTTCTTATGATTGCCCAAAATTGACGTCAGGATAAGAGATCTGTAATTGATCATAAAATGTCTAAAATAAGCAAATGCAAAATTATTTTGCACATTGGGAATCGGAGGTTGATCAGATGAAAAAAAAAATATCTCCCCTCTCCAACTGTTTGTTTTCCATTGAGGCCATGTAACCAACAGAAGTTCACTAAACCCAGTAGTTGATTTCATTCGCGGTTAAAGCTAATCCAAGGTAAAATTGGGAAGGGTGTAGAGCTATGAGACATGGAGAGAGAAGAGTTGTTTCGCGACGAGCTGGCCGCAACAGAAACATTTACAGAACGTCCGCCGTGGACTTGTCACTTTCCACGGGTGGGCAATATTTCCATGGCAATGATATTAGATTTCAAACCCTGTTTACGGCAATAATCATCAAAAATTTAATTAATGAAGCAAAGGGTACAATCCGGTGCTTCATTAATTAAAATTTTATTGATGATGATTTTCTATTACCTGGTAAAAGCATGCGTGGACATCACTGCCCACGCATGGATTATGACCAGTCCACGGTGACTGTACTGCACCGCATGATATAGGAAGATATTGCTATTGACGTGGGTACCGTTATTAACCCGTTGAACAATCGTGGTGTTTTTTGAGTCAGTTTAATGACAGCAGTTGGAAGAGTCCATCGCCGTTCCCGCTGGGGAGGGGGCTTACTGTTAGACCATTCAGTATTTTCAACGTGGCACACCCCGCAGGCATCCTTCTTGGTGAAAGTAAGGCATATACTGTTCCTGGAAGGGGAAAGTGGTCTTTAGGGTGTTCAAAGTGTTAAATCGTCTGTAACACTAAAAGGAGGAAACCACAGTTTTCACATTTTTCTATTTCCAGGTGTCCACGTATTATACGATATTTCGAAGCCAGTCGGAAGTCGTGTCATCAATGTGAAAGTAGCCTGCACAAAATGTGATTACCCAAAATACGTTTCGCTGGAATTGACAGAAGTATACAAAGTTATCATGCCACAGTATCTGGCAACAGGTGGTGACGAATACAGCATGATTCCTAAAGCTACCATTACACGACATATTGTTGGTACGTACATATTTAACTAACCTCTTCAGTACTGTGATCACAAAAGCTGACAGAGAATATGGGTAGCGATCCGTTTGAAATTCTTTGTCCGCTTCCCGCCCCGAAGGTGATCACATTATATTTTTATCTTGAAATTTGTTGAATCATTTTCAAAAACAAAAATGAAAATAATAGATACAGCATCCTTGTGTGGGTCAGATTCAAGCTTATTCAAATCAAGTACCCATGGGCGTCCTAATTTTAACTTGGTGCAATTTGAGGAAAAGTACAATTTGAGGAAAAAGAAAGTTCGTTCAAGGTGTAACGCTCGACTGAATTTAAGGGCACTAGAGGGGGTTGAAATTTAATATCGAATCCAATAGAGAATTTACTATTCGTTTGCCTAAATGAAGTTACGGGATCGATTGTGGTCAAATTTAGGATTGGCAAGTTTTAAGATTAACGTTATTCAGGTGGGGACGAGCAGGCCGCTTGAGGACCTGGGGTGGTCGGGGGATGGGTTCGTTAAGTGATTTGCTGTTGCTGTAAAATGAACTTTGAAGTAGGTTGAGTGATTGTACGCCCCAAAAATCACCTTGTTAATTCCATGGCGTTTTTTCTTTGTTTTTTTTTTTTTGGTGGGGGGAGGCAAGGTCCATCTGAGAATTGGTTTTCTACTGCCGCTACTGGTTCAGTATTAGCGAAGCAGTTATTTCATGCGGCAATTAATGCTTACCCCATTCAGGAGGCGGATGTGTCCATTTACTGCGAGTTTTAACGACACTACTAGTTGTAATTTATTCGTGTTTTAATGACATTTTCAATCGCCATGATCACAGTGTTGGCAGTTGTGTTGGTGAAGGAAAGGTACTAGTACTTGATGGTAACCACAAAATATCTGTCGGACTTCGTAACTTACTAGTCAATCGCCAGGGGAGTTATTTTTCGATTCACATTGCTTATATCTTTATGTTATATGTGTACCTTTTACGTGACATGCGTCTTGATACATCAAGCCACGAGGCTCCAACAAGAGCAAATCAGGTGTGGTGTCTTGCTGAATGACACATCGCACTAAATATGGCTAGATTCGAATTTACAATCTGTTGACTTTAAGTTTGAGGTGTTAACTTTGGAGTCTGTGCGCTCATACTAGTCGGATTTAGCAGAAGCCAAGGTGGCATCAGCAGCAACATTAATAATAGTAGTAATAGCAGAGGTGAGGTGGTAGTAGAATGTTTGTTAGGAGCAGAGGCTGCATCAGTAGTAGTAGTAGTAGTAGTAGTAGTAGTAGTAGTATGAGTAGTAGTAGTAGTAGTAGTAGTAGTAGTAGTAGTAGTAGTAGTAGTAGTAGTAGTAGTAGTAGTAGTGGTGGTGGTGGTGGTGGCAGTAGGAGTAGTAGTATACTAGCAGAAGAGGTAGTGATATATGTAGTAGTGATGTGGTACTAGGAGTCTCTCAAACTAATGAAATACAAAGAGAAAGTCATTATGCAGAACACACATACAACCACCCCTACACACATTACCATCTCACCACACTTCTATGTCTCACGCGTATCTTCTCACACAACAGATAACATAACCACACTAACATGTATATGTATTTATATCCGCCGTCTGTATGTCTTCGGTTTGTTGGTTCGAAATCATTAGAAAACTAAGATAACTTGCAACATGTGAAGGAAAATGAATTTTGGAAATGAAAATCTGGTATATTTTATGTATTACTCATCAAAATAAGAAAAAACAAGAAATGTCAATGGGGAAACATACCCCCCCCCCCCCCCCTTCTCTCTCTCTAAAACTAAAAAACACTAAATGGAACTGTTCTTATTGATGGGACATGATAACGAGCCACCTGAAAATATGACCTTGACGTTGGAGTTGTGGATCCAGCTTTAGTGTGTGATGCATCACATCACTATCCATTATAAGTGTATAATTACATTGTTTATGTAGTTATACGTTTTGGGTCCAAATACTCAATTCCCATTGGTCAGATGGGTGAAAACGTCATGACCAAATGTAATTCATTTTCCAATGAATACATTTGGTCGAACTGTGACCCGCATTTACGATAGAGCGCAATTGAAAGAATGTAATTCGGGCGGTGTTTGGGCGGGTTTTTAACTTTTAGCGCCTCTCTCGCTGATCAACTGCGCTGCTGTTCCTTTGGTGACATTTCCCAACTGTGGCATAAAGCCCGTTACTTAAATACTCGTTTCCATTTTTAAAGTTTTGAAAATTAAAAATCAGAGTTGTACGCTTTGTATTTTGTGTGAGGGTGGTTTTTCGCCTCGTTCGTTCGTACATGTTTTATTTTGTCTTTCTGCTTTGTTGTTTGGTAAAAAATAGTTTAAACAGTTACGGCATGTAATTATAAGAATTGAATGCAATTTTTATAATTTTTATTGGAGTATGAACGTGTGGGAATGGGTACAAATTATGTATGAATCCCTCGGGATTCATGCATAATTTGTATCCATTCCCACACGTTCATACTCCAATAAAGATTATAAAAATTGCATTCAATTCTTAAATGAAGTCTAATTATTCTAGCCCCAATAGTTTCTGAGTTATGTCTGAGACACGATTTGTGACCTTGAACATCTAAGAAGTTCAAAATGTCGTTGATGTGGAAGATATGCAAGCAACTATTAAACACGACACATCTTCTGACTACCCTTAACATTTGTATAAAATGTTATAATTGTAGTTTGATTTGTTTTTTAGTTTGGCTGAGACACGGATGTAAGCGTTAAGTTTTAAGCGTAACCTTGAAATGTGACCTTGGTCTTGAAGCTAATGAACCCCGCCATGGTGTGTAACACATCCTCCCATTGCCATTTATAACTGTGTATAGTTTGATGGTTGCAGCCCCATCAGTTTCCGAGTTACTCTCGAGACAGAATTTGTGACCTTGAATGTATGGAAGTCAAGTATGACCTCGAGTTTGAAGATACGGGAGCAGCTATTATATGTGGCATACCTTCTGAGTGTCCTTAACATGTGTTTGAAGTTTGATAATTGTAGTTCATTCATTTCTAAGTTATTGCTGCGTCATGAATATTGACAGGTTTGTAATGCGCCCTTGACATTGACCTTAACCTTAATGTTACCCCGTCTATGATGTGTAACACCTTCGCCCATTGCCCTTTATAAGTTTGTGAAGTTTCATAGTTGTAGTTGCAAAAGTGTCCTTGAACACTATTATAAGTGACACGCCTTCTTGCTGTCCTTAACATTTCTGTGAAGTTGATAATGGTAGTTTGCTTCGTTTCGGAGTGCCAGTCTTCGTCTGAGCTCAACTACAACACTTTCGTCTTACTGTAACCAAAGCGCTTCACACTTTCATGTAGCTGCCGTGAGGAAAGTGGACAAGTAATCAAAAGAACCTCTTTTTTGCCGGTATGTAATTGTCCAATGGTTTAGGTGTTGTGCTCTTGATTGCCAGATGGGATTGGCGATGGTTCAATTCCTGGCCGTGGATCAGAAATCAATATTCCAAATTCTTCGAAAACATGATTATGTCCTTCAATAAACGCACACATGCCCGTGCCAGCCTTCGTCTGAGGCCAACCATAACACTTTTGTCGTACTGTAGCCAGTGCGTTTTACACTTTCATGTGGCTGCCATAAGGGAAGTGGACCAAGAAATCCTGAGAACATTATCTAATAAGCCGAATTCCAGCCACCGTTTTACGGTGTGTAAAGGTCCAGAGGTTTAAGTTAATTATTGGATTCCTGAATGCCAGGCGGGATTGTCGACGGTTCGATTCCCGGTCGGGGATCAGAAATCAACATTCCAAATTCTTTGAATACAAGATTGTGTCCTTCAATATACACACATAGGCCCGTGGATCTCTCCCTAGACGTAAGTCGGGGGCATAAAAATAACCAAGCAGTGCAGCACTCATACACATGAAAAAGACTATTTCGATCTTTTTCGTGTCCAGTCCTGACCTCAAATCCGGATCCGGAAAAAAGTTTGTCCCATGCAACATTTGAAATGTGAAATCACTGTACACTTTATCAACACATCCGTTTTTTCAGTTAACCTCTTCGCCTTTTTTTATTATTTCAGGTGATCTGGATACGGACATCTTGATAGAATACATAAAACAGTACTCGCCTATTACTCACGGCGAGGAAGAGAGAATCATGTTCGTACATCATGATACTTACATCTGTCCAAGCGCTGCTGCAGTCACGACAGTGTTCTTAAAATCCGTTGTTTATAATGTATTGTTCATTTTTTCATTGTCTTTTATATTTTGTCTCAACTAACAACATCAGTGTACCTGCTAGTTCTTTTATTATTTCCAACCAGGGCAGTCACGAAGATGGCCGATTGGGGAGCGCTAAACCCAGTATGTCCCGACTGTCATGATCCAAATCCCGGCTGAAATAATATTCCAACTACTTCATCTTCAAAGGCATGCTTTGATGATGCAGTTGGAATATTTGTGAGTCTTGATTATAGTTCAAAACTCAGGTAATTTGTTTGTGGATAAATACATGAAGTTGCCGTGACGCAAAGGCTTCTCAACTTTTTGTTTAATTGGTGTGTACTGGACCCAAAATTGGTCATGCTGGCGCCAAATCGGTCACGGTCCCCATTTTCACGAGTCCATTTGCTTGTGTTCCATAAGTCCAAGAAGCAAATCTGGTCATGTTAGAAAATACATGCTTACTAGCAAGAGCGAATCTATATCTAAGACTCCAATCTAGACTAAAATGTCCTGGGAAATTATTGGGGGAAACCCCTACCCCACTCTTAGATACGGCCCTGTTTTCAACTATATTTCTCAAGGGAGTTGAGAGAGGAGGCGAGAAGGTGGCGACCGCTTCTCACCAAACTTTTTTCATAAAATGTGCAGAATTAGATGGAGAACACTTTCTTATAAGGGAGTGTTTTTGAGGCAAAAAATAAATTTTGTAGTTTGTCGAGAAACCATTTTAGGTAAATTGTTAACTTTTCTCGCTGATTTTTGCATACTGATAGACAGTCACTGGTGCTCGGTCATATCTTTCAGACTTATGGGGCACTGTCAAGGTGATAGCTAAAAGTTGCGATTTTGTTGTATGAAAGTGATTATATCTTTGATAATTTTTTTTTCGTGGTTGTAAAGGCACCCGTTAGGAACCCAAGCCCCGATCCGGAAGGTTCCTGAGGAAATCGGAGAGGGTCAGGGCCCAGGGACACCACATGTTTTGTGTGTAATAAAAAGGGGCACTTGGCCAGAGACTGTTGGCGGAAGGCTATGATGTGGAGATCAAATGGGAGGAGGGACCCGTCCCCAATCAGTAGTGGCAGGAGGAGTAATTCGATACAGCCCGTAGATCGGTACGGAAGTAGACCAAATCTTAGGAGTTTTTGGGTCGGTCAAAAGGTGACCGCGCTCCGGCCGACGCAGTTAGGTTGACCGCGGTTACAGTGGAAGGGGCCATACGCTGTAACAAAAATAATGGGCAATGGTCATTACCGATTAGACATAGGTGGATGTGGAGTAGTTTACCACGCAAGGTTTTTGCAGAGAGGCCAAAATATAAAGGGCACTGAACCCACGCGAACGGCGGGGGTGGGGAGGGGGTGGGGGAGTACCTTGGGCCAGGAGAGGCCGCAAGAGGTGGCCGGAGTAGCCCCACAATGGCATCAGAGACGTAGAGTTAGGAGGGCCCTGGGACTTGGATAGAGGCATCCAAGGAAGGATTGGCAGAACTCAAACAACAGATCGTTGCTTCTGAGGCAGCAAGCTCTGGTACGACAAGCATCGCCTGGGGCCTGTAGGTGTTGGGCGTGAAGACGAGTGGGGTCCTTGGTGGAGAGCGTGCCCGAGGAATAGGTCCAGGTGGAGGCGGTCGAGGGGCTCTCTGGGAAATGGCAAGTGTCCCACCGCACATGGGAATATTTAGAGGTAGTGCCTAACAGGGCAGGTAACCCGCTGACAGGCATGAGCTGGGCGGGGCACCCTATCCAAGGAGGGGCGGCAAGTTAGAGCGATGACAGGAGTTGAGGTAAGGGGCTCATCGGCTGGCATGGGTCAGGGTGGATACCCCTTGCTAATATTTTTTTTATGAGGGTGTTGCGTGAGTATATATAGATACAGGCGTGTGTATGATTAAGATAGAGTAGTATTATATTTTTGCGATGTAGAGAGGGAGAGAGAGTGTACAGGGGGACCTGTTGGCTGCATGTCTACCAACGGTCCACCTCCTATTGTGAGCCAGTGGAAGTGTGTGCTCAAGTTGATGTGAGATGTGGATAGACTCATGGGATTCCATTGGGGAAGCGAGTCGAAATACTGGAGTTAGTTGTAGTGCGCGTTACTGTGCGCATGCGTGTGATTGAGTGTGCGGAAATTATGAATATATTGGTGTAATAGTACAGCGAGACTGTGAGATAGCTCTAAGAGAGGAGTGTGAGAGCAGATACGCGTGATAGCTATCCCCTTGGTTTATTTGGAACAACTGAGAGTATGTTCCTCGGTAGGGGATTGTCAATGTGATAGCTAAAAGTTGCGATTTTGTTGTTTAAAAGTGTATTTATCTTTGATATTTTTTCTCGTTCGGGCCAAGGAATAAGAATGTGCGTTTATATAACGGAGCCCGAAAACCGATTTGTCAGACCAGCAATAATTCGAGCGGTGGTAATAAAGCGTGAAATTTAATGTCCATTATTGAGCATTAGTTGAACACCACATGGGCGGTCTGGATAAAACATAAAAGGTAATAAAAGCCAGTTCTCTCATGTAATCGTTATCTACGTAATTATAGCCAGTTAAGAGGTAATTATGGTGCAAACGGCACATCGCATATGTTCTGGACACACACCCGTATTACGCATCTATCCTGTCACCGAATGTCGCAGAGATACCAAAATTCCAGTATTTCAAAGTAACTTTAAAGCGAGTATTAAATTAAGATAGTTCTAAGCGGCCAAGTTCAAGAAAAGCGATTAAACTGAGAATTAATGTTCTGGCTATCTAAATAAAAATCGGGGAGTTTCTCGAAAAATTCATTCCAGCCAATTCCAGTCTGAAGGTGTGTAAGACTGTGGGTCGTTGCGTGTAAATGGGAATGTCCCGTGCTATGGGTTAGATGATGTGCCACATCGATGCGAAAGTATAGGCACGTTGTGACGTAGAGGAGGGGACACAGAGCTCATATTTAGAATATGGGCAGTCGCGGGCGAAGTCGGTGGCCATACACGAGAATAGGATTAGAAACACACGAAGTACGAGCTCAGGGAGCTTTTCGCATTTAGGTAAACGGCATTACCTGCTTTAGAAAGCAAGCCATACATAGGCAGAGTAGGCTTTGCCTGTGTGAACATTGTACTGAGACAAGCGAAAGGGAGAATTTAACTCTATTGGTGGTGACTGCAGAGTGACATTCCGTCACATGTTGGAGCAGAGGTGTCCGATAAAGTGACAATACGTTAGTGGCCGTGCGACGGCAGTGAAAGGGTGATGTGAAGAGGCGACCAAGGCAGAAAAACCAGCGAAAAGGAGGAAAAACCAATAGCGACAACAGAGAACGCGGGCCCGCAAGTGACTCAAAAACTGTGTGGGTAGGGGGTGATTGACGTTTCATTTTCTTATTCTTTTGGATTCTTTTGGATTCCAAGTAAGTCACAAATTATCATATTTATTTTTTTTATATATGTATTAAAATTGTTGTTTTCAGTGAACCCCTGTTGATTTATGCTTTCCGAGGAAAAGTTATTAACCCCTTCAGGATAAGACCCATCCCAACAAAAGTGAAACGGGCGGGTTCGTCACGGTGAGTCACACGTTCACGCACGGATTCAAGCAACACTCCTTGAGTTTTGGCTGAATACGCGGCGTGAATCTATTTCCTCTATCAACGACAAAGCCCCGGTTTCCGACAGGCATTAAGAGTGTTTTGAAAGTGCGTAATGCTCGTATCCCAAGCATCGTATGACATATGGACCTGGGACCAACACCAAACGTGTCGAAACTCAAAATATGGATCAAGTCACCCAGGTCGCATGGGGTCATTGTGTGCATTTTTTCAGAATTGTCGTAAATCGAGTTTTATGATCTCCTAATGCTTTCCCGAAGTTCATACATGTATTTCGAAACACAAAAAAGTGAAAGGGGTGTATTTCATCACTCGATAAGTGGGCGGAGTAAAACATTTTGAAAGTGAGCAAAGCTAAAATCTCAAGCATAATATGATATATGGACCAGGGACCAACACCAAATGAGTCGAAACTCCATAGGGGTTCCAAATATGGGTCGAGGTGACTTAGGTCACCCAGGAGCCATCGAGTGTATTTTCAAAATTGCTGGAAGTCGCATTTTATGATCCCCACAATGCATTTCTACGGAAGCGTTGAGGCGCCAGTTGAGTATTATTTCTATCTTGCACGTGCAAGTTAGCTATCTTGCACCTGCAAGTTACTATCTTGCACGTGCAGGTTAGCTATCTTGCACCTGCAAGTTACTATCTTGCACGTGCAGGTTAGCTATCTTGCACCTGCAAGTTACTATCTTGCACGTGCAGGTTAGCTATCTTGTACGTGCAGGTTAGTTATCTTGCACGTGCAGGATAGCTATCTTGCACCTGCAAGTTACTATCTTGCACGTGCAGGTTAGCTATCTTGTACGTGCAGGTTAGTTATCTTGCACGTGCAGGATAGCTATCTTGCACCTGCAAGTTACTATCTTGCACGTGCAGGTTAGCTATCTTGCACGTGCAGGTTAGCTATCTTGCACCTGCAAGTTACTATCTTGCACATGCAGGTTAGCTATCTTGCACGTGCAGGATAGCTATCTTGCACCTGCAAGTTAGCTATCTTGCACGTGCAGGTTAGCTATCTTGCACCTGCAAGTTACTATCTTGCACGTGCAGGTTAGCTATCTTGCACCTGCAAGTCTATACTATATTTTAGAATGTCTATCCCTGTCTGTCTGTCTGTCTGTCTGTCTGTCTGTCTGTCTGTCTGTCTGTCTGTCTGTCTGTCTGTCTGTCTGTCTGTCCGCTATAGAAATGAATATGGGGCCATCCCAAGTGCCCAAAATGGGTCTACTAGGGGTACGTTTTATGGAGGAGGTCCTCGTCAGGTTTAAAAAAGTGTGCGGGGTGGGGTGGGGGCAGGGAAAAGCATCGAATGTTATGACCAAATATTTTTTCACCGATATAGGTCTTCAAAGGGGTCTACTTGGGGTAACTTTTTATCAGGAATCTAATGGTTGCGTTTAAAATAGTGGCGGGGTGGGGAGGTGCAAAATTGATGGATTTCACTGATATAGGTCCTCAAAGGGGTAACTTTTTACCAGGAATCTAATGGTGAGGGTTTAAAAAGTGACGGGATTGAAAGCCCCGCGCGGAGGGCGGGGCCGAGCGTGCCGCCCGTAGGGCGGGCTGGGTCGAAAAATACGCGGCCCCTATTTTTTGTTTTGTCGGGGGTACTTTTCATATGACCCCTAAATTTTCCCGTGCAACCCTACTAGTTAGTCATATTTGAAGTTGAGTTCATCAAAATTAGTATATAAGGGTCCAACCTCGCCCCAATTTGCCGGACCTAGGTTCGAATTTGCCGGACCCCTCCAGGACTACGGAAATTCCTATCGAGGAGACAACCACTATAGGCTCATTGGCCATGTCTAGTCGCCTGGCTATGTACGTTTCGCATCGCTTGCATCGCAGGCTAGGTGTGGATGCTTTATGTTGGGGTGTGAATGGGAAACGTCAGGCATAAAGAGTAAAAATGGCTAGAGTTGCAATGACGTCGGTAACGTCATGGTGAGTTCGCGACGTCATGACGACGTTGACCGCTGTGGATGTCCACAGAAATGAGTGACTGGCACCTGCAAGTTGCTATCTTGCACGTGCAAGTTACTATCTTGCACGTGCAAGTTACTATCTTGCACGTGCAGGTTAGTTATCTTGCACTTGCAAGTTAGTTATCTTGCGACAGCCACCCAGCCACCCTATCTCAGAAGCGCCGGCTCCCCATACTTGCCTCAGTGGCTTACATTCCCATATTTGACAGCCACCCTATCTCAGAAGACCCGGCTCCCCATACTTGCCCAGTGGCTTACATTCCCGTATTTGACGCGGTGACCTTACCTCTGCCGCTTAACCAAGAGCGATACAGTCGCCCTTCCCCTTCTTCCAGAAGCCCTTCACGCCACGATTCCCTAACCCTACCTTCGCGACCGAAACCCTAATCACATCAGAGACCCGTCGACCTTATTCCTCGACCCAGGCCTCCACGACCTGCGCCAGTGAACCAGGGACCCTACACCGAGCGTTCCGATTAAGAGCGGCACGGCCACTCTTCCACTTCTTCCAGTACCCCTACCTCAACAAGCTCGAACAGTCGCCTTACATGTCAGTCATTGCTGGTGATCACTATAATCCAGATGTAGAAGAATCGTTCGAAGAGTCGCTGGGACTAACTCTTTGATTACTAATTTTCTCCTCGAAGGCTCATTTCAGGGAGTCGTTCGGAAAGCTGCTTCTGGGGCAGCTCCCCAGTCACACGTCTGTATGAGTCGTTCGAGGTGTCAATTGTCGAGGGGCTGCTCTAGTGGCTCCTTGTTTAGAGCCCTTCGAGCCGACAGAGTAGGACAGAATCGATCAGGGAGAAGAAGGGACGAAAGCCTGAAAAGGGACATCCCTGTCCCTGTTAAGGGGTATTGAGACCCGGCCCATCAGGGTTTACCCAACGGCACGGCCGCCTATAGGGAGACATCGGCTATTCAAAGACCCTACGGACGTCCAGTCACTCACCTCTGTGGACATCGACTGCGGTCAACGTCGTCATGACGTCACGAGCTCACCGTGACGTCACCGACGTCATTGCAACTCTAACCGTTTTTCACTCTTTATGCCTGACTTTTCCCATTCACACCCCAGCATAAAGCATCCACACCTAGCCTGCGATGCAATCGATGCGAAACGTAAATATCCAGGCGGCTAGACATGGCCAATGAGCCTATAGTGGTTGTCTCGGCGATAGGAATTTCCGTAGTCCGGGAGGGGGTCCGGCAAATCTGAACCTAGGTCCGGCAAATTGGGGCTAGGTTGGACCCTTATATACTACTTTTGATGAACTTGACTTCAAATATGACTATATATATAACTAACTTGCAGGTGCAAGATAGGTAACCTGCACCTACAAGATAATAACTTGCAGGTGCAAGATAGCTAAGCTGCACGTGCAAGATAGCTAACTTGCAGGTGCAAAATAGCTATCCTGCAGGTGCAAGATAGCTAACCTGCTCGTGCAAGTTAGTAACTTGCAGGTGCAAGATAGCTAACCTGCAGGTGCAAGATAGCTATCCTGCACGTGCAAGATAGCTAACCTGCACGTGCAAGATAGTAACTTGCACGTGCAAGATAGCTAACCTGCACGTGCAAGATAGCTAACCTGCACGTGCAAGATAGCTAATCTACACGTGCAAGATAGCTAACCTGCACGTGCAAGATAGTAACTTGCAGGTGCAAGATAGCTAACCTGCACGTGCAAGATAGTAACTTGCAGGTGCAAGATAGCTAACCTGCACGTGCAAGATAGTAACTTGCAGGTGCAAGATAGCTAACCTGCACGAGCAAGATAGTAACTTGCAGATGCAAGATAGCTAACCTGCACGTGCCAGATAGTAACTTGCAGGTGCAAGATAGCTAACCTGCACGTGCCAGATAGTAACTTGCAGGTGCAAGATAGCTAACTTGCACTTGCAAGATAGTTGATACATGTATTTTTACACACAAAAAGAGGATAGACCAAATATTTTGAAATGGATCTTGCTCATATCGCTAACATGGTATGACCTAAGGGCTCAGAACCGTCGCCAAATGAGTTGAAACTCAATGGAGGTTCAAGTTATGGGTCAAGATAACTTTGGTCACCCAGGGGCCATTCAGTGCCTTTTTTAGAATTGCTGGAGATCGCATTTTATGACCAACTAATGCATTTTCGAAGTTCATACACATATTTCTACACTCAAAAATGTGGGCGAACACAAAACTTTTGAAAAATGGGCTATGCACATATCGCAAGCATGGTAAGACCGGTTGACCCTAGATGGACACCAAACGAGTCGAAAGTCACTGGAGATTTAAAATATGGGTCAAGGTCACTGAAGTCACCCAGGGGGTCATTGAATGCATTTTAGAAATGCTTTAAATTGCATGTTTTCCCTCACCCCAATACAATTCTGAAGGTCATACATGTATTTCATCACTCAGAAAGGTATGGGAAGCAACAAATTTCGAAAGTGGGTCACACGCGTACCTCAGGTATGATATGACTTATCGTCCTGGGACCAATACCAAATGAATCAAAACTCGCTGGGAGTTCAAAATGTGGGTCCAGGTCACTGGGGTTACACAGGGGTTCATTAAGTGCATTTATTTCAGAACTGCTGGAAATTACATTTTATAACCTTCTAAAGCATTTCTGAAGTTCGTACATGTATTTCATCCTTAAAAAAAGTGGCCCGAGCCCAAATATCCATTTATGATTCATTTGTATAACACCTCGCACGCTGTACACCCACTTTATATTTTGGGTGTCTTGTTGAACAATTCTATCTGATTCCTGTATGAAAATCTTTAAACACTGTTTACAAAAAAGACCATTTCCGATTTAGTTTAATTCTGATGCTTTCACCATTTTCACACAGACTCGAATTTACTGATCACGGTAATCTGTTTTTCTTGTTCATCTGGGTAATAGCGAAGAGAGAGAGAGAGAGAGAGAGAGAGAGAGAGAGAGAGAGAGAGAGAGAGACGGCGCAAGTAATCATTCATAAACACTAAGACCAAACATGTTCAACAGCGTATTTATTGTCTTACCTCAGAATAATGGAGGTTTTCACACATGTCTTACCCCACAGAGCTTTTTGATGAGCGTTGTTTTGTTTTTTTTTATATTGTAGCTCGGGTTCATCATTTTGCATCATCGTCTTACTTCTTCAAACAATCCTCGTTCAAACTGAAGAAGTAGTAGCGGGGTATTCTCGCCATTTGATAAAATCGGGGTCTTTATTAACACTTACGCTGCCGAAAACGACTATTTTATGATGACTATCTGTGCGTTCTGGCATGCGCAAATCAAATCTACCAGCTGATTAATTGTTGGAAAGGGCTCGGAGAGCCCTTTCCAACAATTAATCAGATGATAGAGTTTCAAGCACTTTGCAGTCCTTCATAAATGGCTAGAGTTGACATGGCAGTAAAAGGTTTATTAGCAGAGATCGCATCAGAAGTCTATTACTTTAAGGGCGTTTATAAGTAATGAAATTTTGTTGATTTTGAAAATTCTCACCTCTGATATTCCTTCAATTCACATTAAATATACACAAAATGTACATCAAAATGAAGGCTGGGATGTAAAGAACACGAAGCACATTTGTAATCAACTTATAGAGTCGACTGTAGGCACCACTGGTTCCTGGAAGTCTGCTGCCTTATTCGCACCAGAACTGATAATTTAATAATATTTCACGAAAACAACTTGTGGCCAAATGTGCTTTACATATCCAAGAACAAAGCTAGGGGATAAAAATTCCTCAATTCACGGCGACAGAGCTGCATTGGGGAAAATTCCAAAGCTTTTGCTTTTGTTTACGTATGAGTATACTTTCGATTTCCGGTCGACGTCATCGGACAGAAAAAGCATGTAAAAACAACGCCGTCTAAAATCAAATAATGAAAAAGATGGCCTTCATACAGTATACTGTTATTAGATAGAGATTGCACAGCTGCCATATTCAATGCAAGGTATCATGATACCTGTTGAAATTTCTTAGAATTACGATTTTGTTTTTCGATGGAAATTCGTGGTAACGAGTGATTTGCGCATGTCTGTCGAGCATGGAAACCATCTTCAATAAAAAATGCAGACAATGTTGTCCTTTTCCAAAATGCAGTCTTATCGCTGTATTCGAAAGTGTTTTGAATGCCTAGCTTTGTTTTTGGATATATGAAGCATATTTGGCCACAAGTTGTTCTGATGAAATATTATTTTATTATCAGTTCTGGTGCGAATACGGTAGCAGACTTCCAGGAACCAGTGGTGCCTACATTCGACTCTATGAGTTGATGACATATGTGTTTCGTGTTCTATACATCCCAACCTTCATTTTGATGTATAATTTGTGTATATTTAATCTGAATTTAAGGAATATGAGAGGTGAGAATTTCAAAATAAACAAAATTCCATTACTTATATAGGCCCTTAACAGTACTCAATATTCAACTTAGACGCACGAAGGAGAGGATGAAAAATCTCAATTAATAAATGAGAAGAATTACAAGGAAGAGGTTATATTCCAGATATTCTAACTTCTCTGAACATAATTTTTAGAGAATTTTTAATAATTTAAAATTGACATCCATGAATAAACACTTAGCATTTTTTAATTGTATTAACTTTTATTTTTAATTCTCTGGTTTATTTTATTTCCTTATCTCATTTTTATATCTGAATAAAAGTGTGAAAACATGTTTTTCTGTTATATTCTTCCTACTATTACACATTTGTCAAAAAGTGGACAAACATCATTATTTGCTTTCTTTGGAATTTCTTAACCCTTTCAACTTTGCGCTCCCGAAAGGCATCGAAATTACAACTAGATTGAGAGATCGCGAGGCAGAGGCCAAGAAGTCATTCATCCGCGGCCGCTGTAGTTTTGGCGACCGGATGTGATGTGTATTGTGATTATATACTACTCATAGTTTGCTAAGCACCAAATATTTGACACATCATTGTGAAATTTGCTTGTGACATATTTGCAATATTTTTGGTGGATATGATTGAGGAATGTATTGAGATGGTCCCCAGTGTTTACATTAGCTCTCTTGACAGGCAAACTTTTCGTGACAATCATGGAAAGCATGTACCCCTTGATTTTCATGATGTTTTCGTGTACTGTCTATGAAGGAGAGGATGAAACATCTCAATTGATAAAATGAGAAGAATTACAAGGAAGAGGTTATATTCCGGATATTTTATTTATTTATTTATTTATTTATTCATTCATTTATTGGTGTTTAAGGTCACATATTTCTGCACAATGGCTAATCATGACCATGACAGTTTTACGGGTGGAGGAAGTCGGAGTACACGGAGAGAACCACCGAGCAACTGTCAGCTCCCCAACATACGAACTCCACACAAGCAGGGTTAGCATTGGTTGAAGACCGATGCACCATCGACGTGCAGTACGCCAGACTACACAACCTCACCGTTCCCCCACATGGGCAATGGGGATAAAGTGTCTTGCCCAAGGACACAACGCGGTTGCCGCAGTTGGGATTCGAACCGAGGACCTCTCGACTTGCAGCCTGTACCTCTACCAACTGAGCCACCGCGCCCCTTCCGGATATTCTAACTTCTCTGAAGATAATTTTTAGAATTTTTTGATAATTTAAAATTGACATCCATGAATAAACACTTAGCAGTTTAGCACACCTTGCCTAAAAGGCCATGTGACCTTTTCTCATCACTTGGCGTCCGTCGTCGTCCGTCGGTCGTCGTCCGGCGTCCGGCGTCCGTAAACTTTTCACATTTTCATCTTCTTCTCTGTAACCGCTGAGTCGGTGTGAACCAAACTTGACAGGAATGGTCTATGGGAGGTCCTCTACAAACGATCCTCATTTTGTTCCCGTCGGATGAAAAAGATGGCTTCCAGGGGCATTCTTTGATTCTGGTTGGTGGATTTTCAAAAATCTTCTCCTCTGAAACTGCCAGGCCAAATGTTTTGAAACTTCACACAAGTAATGACTGGGACCCCCTCTACCAACGGTCCTCATTTAATGTTGATCGGGTTGTAAACATGGCCACAATTGCGGCTTATAGTTACTATAGAACCCTATGGGAAGTCACATTTCATCTTCTCTGAAACTACTGAGCCGACGTGAATCACACTTCGCAGGAATGGTCTATGAGAGGATGGAAATATGTGGCCACCAACGCTATATTCTAATGCTTAACCCAATGCCCCCCCCCCCCCTCGCCCCCATCCCCCTGTCTGCACAAAAGATCGGTACTGTCAGCAAAATACTTTTTTTGAGAATCTGGTAAGGGTTGGTTCCAGTTTTTTCTCCACTGAGTACTGGCAAAAAAAACAAAAATATTGTGTATACAGTACAGGTCAAAATAAGCGGTAGAATAACTGCAATAAACTAAGTAGACTGCAGCTTCTGCCCTGACAAGATCAGAATCTGACATTTTCTGGAAAAGCTATCAGTGAGAGTTTTCCAGAAAATGATGTCAACTTCTGGTCTTATCAGTGTAGGAAGAGAAAAGATACTTAGTTTATAGGATTATCCTACACAACTTATTTTGCCTTGTACTGTAAAACAAGTGCAACTGTAGGTTGATATCTTCAGCTGTAATCTAATTATGTTGACAGATTGTTTTGAAAATCTTGGTTACCCTTCTTCATTATCTTGCAATCATGTCAGCTCAGATGACAGTAATTATTGTATATCTTTTAAGATTCCTGTAACCATTTACTTATCCAAAAGCTATTTTGAAAGAGAATACTGTCTGAAAAAATTGTAATTTTCAAAATATATTAACCCTTTGTTACTGATTTTTTTTTTGTTGAACCAGAATTCATAAATATGTGCATTTTCAAGAAAATCTTCTTTGAAACTACAAGGCCAAATGGTTTGAAAAAACTTAATGTGACTGATGACTGTAACCCCCTCTACCAATGATCCTTTTTTAATCTTCATCGCGTTGCAATTATGGCTGCAATTGTCGCTTATAGTTACTATAGAAACCCTATAGGAAATCACATTTACATCATCTTCACTGAAAGTACTGAGCCAATGTGAGTCTGACTTGGCAGGCATTGTCTGTGAGAGGTTCTCTACAACTGTTACTCATTTTATTCCTGGTGGGTGAAAAAATGTGGCCGCCAGAAGCATTCTTTGATTCTGATTGGTTAATTTTGAATACTTTTCTCCTCTGAAACCACAGGGCCAAATGTTTTGAAACTTTGCATAGTTGATAACTGGGACACCCTCCACCAACATTCCTTATTTTAATGTTGATCGTTTTGCAAACATGGCAACAATTGCGGTTTATAGTTACTATAGAAAAAACCTATAGGAAATCACATTTTCATCTTCTCTTTGGAACTAATGAGCTGACGTGAATCAAAACTTGGCAAGAATGGTCTATAGGAGGCCCTCTACAAACGATCCTCTTTATGTTCCCATTGGCTGGAAAATATGACCACCAGAGACATTCTATGATTCTGTTTGATGGATTCAAATGTTTTGAAACTTCACGTGATTGAAGACTGGGACACCTACCAATGATCCTCATGTCATTTTGATGTGATGTTGCAGATATGGCCATATTTGCAGCTCATAGTTACCATGGAAAGCCTATGGGAAATCACATTTTTATATGTATTTCCAGGTGAGCGATTACAGGCTCTGTAGAGCCTCCAGTTTAATTGTATTAACTTTTATTTTTAATTGTTCTGGTTTCTTTTATTTCCATATCTCATTTTTATATCTGAATAAAAGTGTGGAAACGTTTTTTTCTGTTAAATATTCTTCCCACCATTCCACATTTGTCAAAAAGTGGACAAACATCATGATTTGCTTTCTTTGGAATTTCTTAACCCTTTCAACTTTGCGCTCCCGAAAGGCATCGAAATTACAACTAGACTGAGAGATCGCGAGGCAGCGGTCAAGAAGTCATTCATCCGCGGCCACTGTAGTTTTGGCGACCACATGTGATGTGTATTGTGATTATATACTACTCAAAGTTTGCTAAGCACCAAATATTTGACACATCATTGTGAAATTTGCTTGTGACATATTTGCGATATTTTTGGTGGATATGATTGAGGAATGTATTGAGATGGTCACAAGTGTTTACATTAGCTCTCTTGACAGACAGACTTTTCGTGACAATCATGGAGAGCATGTACCCCTTGATTTTCATGATGTTTTCGTGTACTGTCTACATGTACATGACATGTGTAGGGAATTCAATCTTCATTTCAACACAAACCCTTGTGATTTAATGATTGAATGATTGGCAAATGCAAATGTAAGAAGACATTTGTCTGAAGCAGAAATGTGGCGGGCTGTAGGGATGGTGGAGCAATGGGCCACCATCGTCAGGTTGGTGAAGCCCTTGGTATGCACCATACGGTGATCAGAGCCTGGACACCATATCGGTAGTATGGCACACCAGTAAGACGGCATGGTGGTGGCAGAGACAGGGTAACATCTGCAGCTGAAGACTGGTTTTTGATCATTCAGGCCCATAGGAACCGCTTTGCCACAGCAACCCAGCTTCGCAGTGACCTTCAGAATGCATCCGGGGTAAACGTTTCGACGTAGACTATCCGGACAAGGTTGCATGAAGGTGGCCTCCGACCGAGAAGACTATGTATTCGCATTCCGCTTTGCCAGAACCACCGCCGGGCACGATATGAATGGGTCATGGGCCACGTTGGATGGACCAGAGATAAT
Organism: Pictodentalium vernedei; assembly: GCA_031216915.1. Lineage (NCBI taxonomy): Eukaryota > Metazoa > Mollusca > Scaphopoda > Dentaliida > Dentaliidae > Pictodentalium > Pictodentalium vernedei. The sequence continues at coordinate 349,765,798 of CM062296.1, read as the reverse complement.
TGGCGACCTGTCCTTTTTACAGATGAGTCAAGGTACTGCCTAGACCACACAGATAGGCGTTCTAGGGTATGGATAAGACCAGGAGAGCGATTCCATTCAGCCAAATTGCTGAGCATGACCGCTATGGTGGAGGGTCAATCATGGTCTGGGGCGGCATCAGCAGGGATGGACAGAGCTCTGTGTCCTTGAACGTGGTACATTGACTGTACAGCGGTATATTGATGGGATCCTGGGTGTCCACGTCAGATTGTATGCAGGTGCAGTGGGTGATAGATTCATTCTGATGGACGATAATGCCCGTCCTCATGTTGCCCATGCTGACAGAGGGAGGGGTTTGAGCATGTGGACTGGCCAGCAAGATCCCCTGACCTCAATTCAATCGAACATGTCTTGAATGAGTTGCAGCTTGCAATTTCAGCCCGTCCAGTCCAGCCAAGAAGTGTCCAGGAGCTTGGTGCCATGCTGGTCCAAGAATGGAACAACATCCCACAAAGGACCATCAGGAACCTTACTGGGAGCATGAGAAGGCGTTGTCAAGCTGTAATTAACAGTAATGAGTCTCATACTCGATATTGAACACTTACCAGTTCGCTCAGTCAACTTTTTTCCCAATAATATCCATTTTCCATGGTTATCGTATTCAAAAGCTAAAAAATAATGTTAGACAAAAATAAAATCGTAATGTCTGTACTTAAATCATTAAAGATATAATTAAATAAAAAATATATATACTTTTCATTACAATATTTCAACTCAAACGTTAAACAGGTAGTTGGATATACTTGGTGCTTAGCAAACTTTGAGTAGTTATTTATTTATTTATTTATTTATTTATTTATTTATTTATTTATTTATTTATTTATTTTTTTTTTTTTTTTTTTTTTTAATTGGTGTTTAAGGTCACATATTTATGCACAATGGCTAATCATGACCGCGACAGTTTTACGGGTGGAGGAAGCCGGAGTACCCGGAGAGAACCACCGAGCAACGACGAGCAGCTGCCAGCTACTTTGAGTAGTATATTTCCATCATTTCATAATGATCATGTCAAAAATGAGGTTGACAATAGAAGGTAAACACAAAAACGTAAAAGTGGAATCGCTTGTATCGGGGGTCTAAGTATGAAATAAAAACAGAGAGACGCACAACTTCAAAGGACAAGAAATGTGTATATGAAGCTTCATAACTGTATCCTTTATAAACACGGAGCTATAGGAGTCACAAAACTAGCGTTTTTGTGAAAATTTTCAAAAATTGGAAGTGACGTCAAAACATTAACAGTGGTGATAAATTAAAAAAAACACGTATCTCCTCATTTTTTCGCTCTAAAAATACTGAAATTTCATAAACAATTACAAAAGTTAATTTATTTTCTTACGTTGGCGTGAATAATGTCACCCGAAAATTTTGCCATTGGCTTTGATAACGTTCCAGAGCGGTACTACATTTTTAGATATAGTTTTTTGAGAATATACTTCCAAAATTGCGAGATGTGGCGGGGGGTGGGGGGGGGTGATACCCGAGTTGATATTAAAAGATAGAGAAAACAACGTTAAAAGTGACCTAGATTTGGATTTTAAAAATGGTTGGAAATCGAAAATCTAATTGCAGAATGTTCAATGCTGAATGGTCGTTCACAATTGTGTGAAATTTGGTGAGCGTAGTTTGTGGAAATGTAACCGTAGTTAGGTGGAGGAAATACAAACAAAAAAAAACAGACGATCGCTATAAGTAATTTTCACCTCATTGAATGACTTAATATTACGGTCGAAGCATTTTGAAATATAATTTACAATATTATTGACCTTGGGTGGCTGTGGCGCGGTGGCTCATTAGGTAGAGATGCAGGCTGCAAGCCGAGAGATCCTCGGTTCGAATCCCACCTGCGGCAACAGCGTTGTGTCCTTGGGCAACATACTTAATCCCAAATTGCTCCACGTGGGAGCGCGGTGGCTCAGTGGCTCAGTAGTAGACTGTTGAACTTCTATGCTAGAGGTTCCAAGTTCGATCCCCGTCCGGGACGACCAGCGTTGTGTCCTTGGGCAAGGCACTTTATCCCGGTTGCCTACATGGGGGCACGATGACGCCGTGTACTAAGGCGTACTGCACGTCGATAGTGCACATGTCTACAACCGCTGTAACCCTGTTTGAGTGGGGCTTGAACAGAGTTAGAATGTTGTGGTGCTGATAGTTGCTCGTCGATGCTCGGTAGTTCTCTCCGGGTACTCCGGCTTCCTCCATCCATAAAACTGTCACGGTCACGATTAGTCATTGCGCACGCGCATTCATCAAATCCTGTTGTTGTGATGTTGTAGCGACCAGGTGAGTGAAACTGACTGGAACTGAAGCCTAAACATGATTTATTTACAATATAAAGTCTAAACACCGTCAAAATGTATATTTTAAAAATCAAATTACTTACTTGTTGCAACAGTAGAATTCTAATTTTTTTGTTGACAAATGTTGAAACAGTTATGAGGTCTTGATTTATGGTTGCGGTTTGGTGCGATTTTTTGCGCAACAAAGGTTATTTGTAAAAAGGTTGTTTTGAGTAAAACAATATAGACCGAACGATCTATTATAGTTCGATCTAACTATAATAGATCGATTTCAACTTATGCCCAACCTGTTTGCTGAAACATCATGCCCGCCATGTTGAAAGGGTTTGAGGATTGTTTTGCGTGTATTGTTTTGGTAATAGCTGAAAATTGTTGGTTTTTGTTGAATCCAATTTGTCGTAACTAGTTGTGTAGTCACTGAGAAATTATTTGGATGCAGTCACTCAAGTTTTAACAATTAAGGTCTATAGGAACCGGTTAATTTCCCCAAATGAACAAAAACAAAAGAGCTCCAAAACAAGTAAATTAAACGATTTTCGTACAAACGGTGACAAGCAATGATACTGCTTTGATCTAAAGAATTTTTTTTTTAAACAAAAAAGTAATTTTATTGTTGAAAATCAACTTTTAAAATGTAGATCGCACTAACAACAGAACGGAAAATTCACACACGGCACTCCTAAGGGGACGTTCAACCTAACTTTGGTCAAATTCCAGGTACTTTTCTTCAAAGTCTAAAAAAAGGCCCAAAATGAATAACCCCAATAAATTATATTTCAAAATGCTTGGAATGAAACATAGAACATGTGAAAACTGGAATTTGCCATGCATCTGCTGCCATGTGTAGATGGCATTGCCTGTAAGTCTGCTATGGCATAAGTAAGGGAACAAAATTTTTAGAATAAAATACCTCAAAATAAAATAACAGCTGTATTCTAGAAACATTGAAGTACATACTCGAAGAAATCTTTTCATAATTCTTGAAAGTAATAAAGAATGAGACCAAATGTTGTAAGTGGAGTGATCACTCATTGAAAGCAGACATTTTCTTTTGTTTATGTTTCGATTTGGTGAGGTTCAACAAAGGTCAACTTGAAGGAGTCCACTAGAAGAAGTATGGAAGGACAAAAGAGAGTCTCTCAATATAAACATGGGTGTGTCACTGTGGTGGTTTGGAAAGAAATTATGATATTCTCCTATGCAGAATGCACTGCAAGGTCATACATTGTAGTTGAATAAATATATTTACAAACCCTTGCGCTAAATTGTTAAATGTGCCTGGTTTATCAATTAATAACATAGGTTCTTTTACTCTTGGACACCAATACACTCATGTTATCTGTTGGAGAAGAAATGGGAGTAACTATAACTCATCACTGCAATAAGGCATCAAATGTACATAAAAGTTCATTGTTTTTCAAAACACATAAAATCAACCCTGCATAACCATTATTGCCTGTACTTGTCCAGAAGAGGCTTATTCGCATATTGAGATCATGAAGGCCCATCCAGTATGTATCCATTCAAAGGTGTTCACGCATTTTTCCCAAAAGGCGACAAGAGAGGAGCATTTGATAAAAAAAATTCTCGGGGGGGGGGGGGTATGCCCCCTCCCTTGTCTGGCTACACACATGCTCCAAACACTATCAAACAGGTAACACTCCAAATAAGTGAATCTTCAAATCTCATATTCCATTGCAAAACATTCTTTTTAGACTTTAAGTTCGGAACCTTTCATGCTTCTTACTTCCACCTATAACACTTAATTACCGATTAATGGGTGAATATAAAAACCCTGCCATAATCAACATGGTGAGTTCCAGAAGCCTCCATAATAGCTCCGATGAAAGTGTCAAACACCACATTGGTGGCTTTACAGAATATCCATTAGCTTGTTGCTTGATAATTAATAGGAATAAAATATTCACAATAGGCACTTTCCAACAAATTGTAGCAAATCGGCAAGTTATAAACAAAATTTTCTAACTCGAAAGAGTGAAAAAGGACCATAACTTTGGAAAACATGTGTGGAAAAAACGCACGCTACAGCGACTACACGGGCATCGTATCCCCATCATGCTCGATCACAACACTAAATATTCAAATTGGAGTAGCAGTGGCTGAGATACAGGGGAAATGTTGGTATGGACGGGCAGAGGTCTCCACGGCACTAGATACGCCTTCGACTTTCCAAGTCGGGGACATAATAATCACAACACACCCACCTTATCAATTCATAATTTCAGTAAAATAAACAGAATTATCAATTTAAATTAATTTATAGATGATGAGAAAATATTTGGCTTCTGTCGCCCTCTCGTACTATTACTACAAACATCTGCAGACAGTATGGTGCTGACAAATGAAACTGAATACAGGTGGTCTGGTGTGACAGACTAAAAATTAAGTCGCCACGGATACTGAAGAAATTGCGAATATTTTTTTTTCATTTGTTTATATTCCAGTTCCCACAAGTTATTCTCGTGAAGTATTATAACACTTATAATATTATCAGTTCTGGTACGAATACGGTTACAGACTTCAGGGAATCAGTGGGGCCTGTTGTCAAATCTATGAGTTGATTGCATATGTGTTTCGTGTTGTTTACATCTCAAGCTTTATTTTGATGTATAATTTGTATATATGTGCTGCTCAAAGTTTGCTAAGCACCAAATACATCCAACTACCTGTTTTACGTTTTAGTTGAAATATTGTAATGTAAAGTGTATATATTTTTTATTTAATTATATCTTTAATGATTTAGGTACAGAAATTAAGATTTTATTCGTGTTTGACATTATTTTTTAACTTTTGAATACCATAACCATGGAAAAAGGATATTATTCATAAAAGATGAAGTTTTTCAATATGCCAAATAGTTGACGGACCGAACTGGTATGGGTTCAATATCGAGTATGAGACCCATTACTGTTAATTTTTGCTTAACAACGCCTTAGCATGCTCCCAATTAGGTTCCTGGTGGTCCTTTGTGGGATGTTGTTCCATTCTTGGACCAGCATGGCACCAAGCTCCTGGACACTTCTTGGCTGGACTGGATAGGCTGAAATTGCAAGCTGCAACTCATTCCAGACATGTTCGATTGGATTGAGGTCGAGGGATCTTGCTGGCCAGTCCGTATGCGCAACCCCCTCCCTCTGTCGGTACTCCCCGACAGCATGGGCAACATGAGGATGGGCATTATTGTCCATCTGAATGAATCTATCACCCACTGCACCTGCATACAATCTGACGTGGATCTCATCACTATACCGTTGTGCAGTCAATGTACCACGTTCAACGACCCTGCGATCTGTACGTCCATCCCAGCTGATGCCGCCCCAGACCATGATTGACCCTCCAACATAGCGGTCATACTCAGCAATGGTGGCTGCATAGAATCACTCTCCTGGTCTTCTCCATTCCCTAAAACTCCTATCTGTGTGGTCTAGGCAGTACATTGACTCATCTGTAAAAAAGACAGGTCGCCAATCTTCTCCGGTCCATCTAACGTGGTCCATGGCCCATTCATATCGTGCCTAGCGGTGGTTCTGAAAAAGCGGAATGTGAATACATGGTCTTCTCGATCGGAGACCACCTTCGTGCAAACCTTGCCCGGATAGTCTACGTCGAAACATTTACCCTGGGTGCATTCTGAAGGTCACTGCGAAGCTGGGTTGCTGTGGCAAAGCGGTTCCTATGAGCCTGAATGATCAAAAATCGATCGTCAGCTGCAGACGTTGCCCTGTCTCTGCCACCACCATGCCGTCTTACTGGTGTGCCATACTGCTGAAATCTTGTCCAGGCTCTGGTGATCACCGTATGGTGCACACCAAGGGCTTCAACAACCTGACGATGGGTAGCCTCTTGCTCCACCATCCCTACAGCCCGCCACATTTCTGCTTTAGACAAATGTCTTCTTACATTTGCATTTGCCATATTCAATCAATAAATCCCAAGGATTTGTGTTGAAAAGAAGATTGAATTCCCTACACATGTCATGTACATGTAGACAGTACACGAACACTTCATGAAAATCAAGGGGTACATGCTTCCCATGACTGTCACGAAAAGTCTGTCTATCAAGAGAGCGAATGTAAACACTGGGGACCATCTCAATATATCCCTCAATCACGTCCACCAAAAATATCGCAAATATGTCAACAGCAAATTTCACAATGATGTGTCAAAATTTGGTGCTTAACAAACTTTGAGTAGTATATTTAAGGGGCTATATAAGTAATGGAATTTTGTTTATTTGAAATTCTCACCTCTCATATTCCTTAAATGCTGATTAAATATACACAAATTATACATCAAAATGAAGGTTTGCATGCATAGAACACGAAACAAATATGTAATCAACTCATAGAGTCGACTGTAGGCACCACTGGTTCCTGGAAGTCTGCTACAGTATTCACACCAGAACTGATAATAAAATAATATTTCATCATAACAACTTGTGGCCAAATGTGCTTCAAAAATCCAAGAACAAAGCTAGGTATTCAAAACACTTTCGAATACAGCGATAGGTCTGCATTTCGGAAAAGGACAACACTGTCTGCATTTTTTATTGAAGATGGTTTCCATGCTCGACAGACGTGCGCAAATCACTCGTTACCACGAATTTCCATCAAAAAACAAAATCGTAATTCTGAGAAATTTCAACAGGTATCATGATACCTTGCGTTGAACATGGCAATTGTGCAATCTCTATCTAATAACAGTATACTGTATGAAGGCGATCTTTTTCATTATTTGATTTTAGACGGCGTTGTTTTTACATGCTTCTGTCCGATGAAGCCAAAGTTAATCCAAAACTTATATCTTTTGTACTTTACCGAGAAATGAACTCTGAGGTGCTTTTAAAATTAATTAAAACATGTTTTTAATGTCCATTCCAAAATATTTTTTAAGTAATAACACCAAGACGTGACACCTTAAGAGAAAAATGCCACATGCAAGATGTTCACAACACCTTGACTGGTGTATTTGGTACAGAAATGCAGGAATGTTTGTTGACACTGATTGCTAAATTCAAACATCTTATACTGACAAGTTGAAAAGTGTGGACCTTATTATGAATCGGCAATACACGATACAATACAACTGATTGGTCAAGGATAAATACACTAATTATTTTGTCTGTTACACAAGATGGACAACCATTGTTCAGTTGATGGTGAACAGAACTAGTGAAAAGTGTAATGCTCCAGTGAATGCTAAGCATGCATTTTTAAGGTTACACATCTTGATACTGGAACTAAAAAAATCTTTCAGAGTGGAGATTAATTCAAAAAGCACCTCACAATTCATTTGTCGGTAAAGTACTGCAGATACATGGTTCGGATTAAGGGCCTATATAAGTAATGAAATTTTGTTTATTTTGAAATTCCTCACCTCTGATATTCCTTCAATTCAAATTAAATATACACACAAGAGAAACAGAATTTACTGCATCCAGTAAATTCAAGTCTGTGTGAAAAGGGTTAAAGTATCAGGAATAAACTCTACAGAAAGAGAATTTATGGAGGCTTATCTTCTGGTGTAAAATATTTTTTAACAAATCAGAAATGGGTTTTCGTTAACAGTATTTACAGATATTCAAACAGGAATCAGAACAATTTTTTTAAGAAACCAGAAAAGGCATATATGTCAGAAATGGACAATTTTGGCTTTGCCCACTAATTTGAGTGATGAAATACATTCATAAACTTTAGAAATACATTAAGGTGTAAATGCATTTCCCAGTCTTTCTGAATAATATGCACTTGATGACCTCATTCAGGTGGACCGTATATTAAATCTCCAGCACTTTTTAACTCAGTCGGTGTAGTCCCATGTCTACATTTACACTGAAGAATGAGCGCAACCCACTTTGAAATAATGGCTCCACCAACTTCAGATCTGCCATCTGTCATTCAGATGGAAAGGGAGAAAAAAACATAGATGAGTGCAAACTGGTTATTGTTAACCTGCATGCCAAAATGCATCGAGATAGGACGATCCGTATTTGAGTTGTCGCGCTGACAAAGGGTGCACAGACTCTATGTCGGAGATATTGTCATAAAAACCTTAAAAACCCCAAGAGCTCATTTGAAGGCCTGCTCATAAAAGAGCATCTGGTGACATAAACAAGACATACATAAAACTAGAACTTCTCTAATAAATTAATTTTAAACAGTCATAGCACTAACACAGTTAACAGTACAGTCAACTATGTCAGTATTGCATATTTTACCAGCATCCTGACAGTATACAATTACATGTACACTGGAATTCTTCAGGATCAAGTTGTTTGTTTTTATATTAACTTGGTTTGGGAATTAATTCTGTACAATGAGATTAAATAAATAGATCATGTTATTGTATGTGACAGTCACAGCTTTCTCCCTACTGCTTTTTGTGAAATTCTTTCATAGAGAAAATATTCATACAGGAATCAGAACAATTTTTCTAAGAAATCCGAAAAGGCATATATGTGCACATCATTTATAGGGTTCGATCAAGGAATAAGAAATGGACATTACTGCCGCTGCCATTTGTTTGAATGATGAGATACATGTATAATCTTCAGAACTGCATTAACTGGTATAAAATGAAATTCCTAATAGGTCGAAAAAGTATGCATTTAATGACCTCTCTTGACCGCATAGAGGTGGACCACATTTTGAACCTCCAGCAAGTTTCAACTCATTTGGTGTAGGTACCATTACTATAGGTCATACCAAACCTGATGTATGAGTATAAACTACTTTATAAATATTGGCTCCACCAACTCCGGATCTGCCATATTTGTAGATGATGGCAAATGTTCATATTAGCAAGGCAATGATGAAGTGCATGCATGGTACCTCTGGAAAATATATTGCAAGTAAAAAGGTTCAGTAATGTTGGAATGTAGACGTTGAAAGGCCTTAAAGACCCCCCGAGAGCCTGTCTGAAGACTTATTGGCATTGTCAAAATACCGAGGTCCCATCTATATCCATGTGTGTTTAGAACAACACTGTGAGAATGGAAATGGTTTTCATTATTCTCAATGATTTTTTCGAAGAGAGGTGCGCCATCGAAGTGCAGTACGCTTTAGTACACAGCGCCACCGTGCCCCCATACTAAGATCTTCAGAGGGTTAAAATATTCGCTTTAAATATTCCATTTTAATCCTTTAACCCTTTACCCAACGAATCGGCCGCATCCGCCCGGGTAATATGCAAATTGAGAAGTTGAAAAAGTATTAGTTCCAACGAGGGGTCCCATGATATGGTTTTGTTGAAATTGTTTGGAAAATTTGAAAAAAAATGATATTTGAAATAATAAATTTTGCTATCGTCTGCGTTGGGTAAAGGGTTAAATGGGGGCACAGTGGCTGAGTTGGCAGAGGTGCAGGCTGCAAGTCCAGCGGTCCTCACTCTGTCCTTGGGCAAGACACTTCACCCCATTGCCCACGTGTGTGCATGGTGGCGATGTTTACTAAAGCGTACTGCACATCGATGGTGCACCTGTCTTCAACCAATGCTAACTCTGCTTGTGTGGAGTTAGTATGTGGGGAATCTGATAGTTGCTCGCTGTTGCCCGGAGGTTCTCCCCAGGTACTCTGGCTTCCTCCACCCGTAAAACTGTCCTGGTCATGGTAAACCACTGTGCAGAAATATGTGACATTAAACACCAATAAATAAATAATCCTTTAAAAATGAGCTCATTCCAATGAAGGGTCATAAGCTATGTTTTTCAAGCAAAAATGAAAAAGTAATTAAAACTGAATAGACATTTCTGTGTATAAAGCTGACCGGTTTTTGCCTTTATGTTGGCTAAAGGGTTAAGAATCCCTTAGTTTGGAAAGCACACTGAAAAGGTGTCCCATTCCACATAGAATTAAATGTTTCTGAAAAGAAAGCGAAAAACATTCTGTAGCCATGAGTTATATTAAAGATATTTTTTTATTCACATCGAAGTGTTAAGAGGGTTAAAATCTGACCATTCAAATGTTCCGTTTTATTACTTTGTAACTGGGATAGGTGTTTCGAGAAAGCCACACACCACTCCATCCCAAAATCTCTCAATCCTGAGTTACGATTGAGAATAAAAAGATTTTTTTAAAAAATGCTTTGAAAAGTGAAGGTTTCTCTCTCTCTTCAATGATTGAGACTGAAGTTTTGTAACATGATACAATATAAATATACAGCGCTGTTCAATGTAACAAAGAATTCTATCTCAGCTTTCTCTCTGGAGATTTCTGTTTTAGATAATGGTTACTGCTTCAGCTAACTCATTTCCCAGTAAATGTTGTAAACATATTTTAACATCTAGAGTCCGAAGGCCCCCCATGCCTCCAAATCATAGATGACCAAGTACCAATGGTAGGCAGTCTATCAGTATACCAAAAACATTAAGATAGGATTGATTGTATTTGGGTTATCATGTTGACAAATGGTGCATAGAAGACATTCTATGAATGTTATTAATTTATTGGGGTTTAATGACACTTCAACAGCTAGGCCGACTCGTGTCGTACAGTTTTTATGGATGGAGGAAACCAGAGAACACAGAGGACCACCAAAAACAACAACAAGCAACTGTCTGGCTCCCCAACATGCTAACTCCACACAAGCAGGGTTAGTGCAAGTGTATCATCGACATGCAGTATGTCTTAGTACACATCATCACTATGCCATTATGTGGGCAATGGGGGTGAAGTGCTTTTGCCTAAAGACACAAGGCACTTGCCACAGATAGGATTCAAACTGAGAACCTCTCGGCTTGCAGCCTGCACCTCTAACTGCTTAGCCACCGTGCCCCTCTATGAATGTAATGGGAATACTTTAGAGGCTTATTTTGGGGATAAACTAGTTTTAAAGAAATAAGAAATAGGTTTTCAATGACAGTATTTATAGATATTCATTCAAAAATCAGATAATTTTTTCCAAGAAACCAGAAAAGGTATATATCTTCACAGCATTCAAAGGGACCAATCAAGGGAATGCACAAGGAGGTTCAAAAATATGATTTCCAGCAATTCTGGTAATAGCCCTCATGACTCCTGTTCGACCTTGGCCCAAATTTTGAATCTCCATCGAGTGTCAACTCGTTTGGTATTAGTCCCAGGTGCACACATCATACCATGCTTGAAATATGAGCATGACCCACTTTCACAAATTTCGGCCACACCAACTTTTTACGTAAAAATGGATGTATGGACTTCGGGAATGCTTTAGAGAGTCAAAACATGTGATTTCCAGCAATTCTGAAAAAATGCACTCAATGACCACAAGTGACCTCCGTAACCTTGACCCACATTTTTGAACCTCCATCAAGTGTCAACTTATTTAGTGTTGGCTCCAGGTCCATGCATCACACCATGCTTGAGATATGAGCGTGACCCACTTTCAAAAATTTTGGCCACGCCTACTTTTTTTCATGAAAAAATGCACATCTGAATTTTGGGGAAGCATTTAGAGGTCAAAAAAGTGATTTCCAGCATTATGAAAAATGCACTCATTGACCCCTGAGTGACCTCGGTGATCTTGACCCATATTTGGAATCGCCATCGAGTGTCGACTCATTTGGTGTTGGTCCCAGGTCCATACGTCATACCATGCTTGAGATATGAGCGTGACCCACTTTCAAAAATTTTGGCCACGCCCACTTTTTTATGTCAAAATGCATGTGTGTATGTCAAGAATGCTTTAGGGTGTCAAAAAATGTGATTTCTAGCAATTATAAAAAATGCACTTAATGACCCCTAGGTGACCTCCGTGACCTTGACCCATATTCTGAATCTCCATCGAGTGTCGACTCATTTGGTGTTGATCCCAGGTTCATACGTCATACCATGCTTGAGATATGAGCATGAACCACATTCAAAAATTTTGGCCACGCCCACTTTTTTCATGAAAAAATGCACATCTGAATTCCGGGAAGAATTTGGAGGTCAAAAAATGTGATTTCCAGCAATTATGAAAAATGCACTCATTGACCCCTGAGTGACCTCGGTGACCTTGACCCATATTTTGAATCTCCATCGAGTGTCGACTCATTTGGTGTTGGTCCCAGGTCCATATGTCATACCATGCTTGAGATATGAGCGTGACCCACTTTCAAAAATTTTGGCCACGCCCACCTTTTTACGTCAAAATGCATGTGTGTATGTCAGGAATGCTTTAGGGTGTCAAAAAATATGATTTCTAGCAATTATAAAAAATGCACTTAATGACCCCAAGTGACCTCCGTGACCTTGACCCATATTTTGAATCTCCATCGAGTGTCGACTCATTTGCTGTTGGTCCCAGGTCCATATGTCATACCATGCTTGAGATATGAGCGTGACCCACATTCAAAAATTTTGGCCACGCCCACTTTTTTTACGTCAAAATGCATGTGTGTATGTCAGGAATGCTTTAGGGGGCCAAAAAATGTGATTTCTAGCAATTATGAAAAATGCACTTAATGACTCTTAGGTGACCTCCATGACCTTGACCCATATTGTGAATCTCCATTGAGTGTCGACTCATTTGGTGTTGGTCCCAGGTCCATATGTCATACCATGCTTGAGATATGAGTGTGATCCACTTTCAAAAATTTTGGCCACGGCCACTTTTTTACGTCAAAATGCATGTGCGTATGTCAGGAATGTTTTAAGTGGTCAAAAAATGTGATTTCTAGCAATTATGAAAAATGCACTTAATGACCCCTAGGTGACCTCCGTGACCTTGACCCATATTTTGAATCTCCATTGAGTGTCGACTCATTTGGTGTTGGTCCCAGGTCCATACGTCATACCATGCTTGAGATATGAGCGTGACCCACTTTCAAAAATTTTGGCCACGCCCACTTTTTTACGTCAAAATGCATGTGCGTACGTCAGGAATGCTTTAGGGAGTCAAAAAATGTGATTTTTAGCAATTATGAAAAATGCACTTAATGACCCCTAGGTGACCTCCGTGACCTTGACCCATATTTTGAATCTCCGTCGAGTGTCGACTCATTTGGTGTTGGTCCCAGGTCCATACGTCATTCCATGCTTGAGATATGAGCGTGACCCACTTTCAAAAATTTTGGCCACGCCCAATTATTTTACGTAAAAATGTATGTGTGTACGTCAGGAATACTTTAGGGGGTCAAAAAATGTGATTTCCAGCAATTCTGAAAAATGCACTCAATGACCCCTAGATGACCTCCGTGACCTTGACCCATATTTTGAACCTCCATCGAATGTCGACTCACTTGGTGTTGGTCCCAGGTCTGTAGGTCATACCACGCCTGAGATATGGGCGTGACCCACTTTCAAAACACCCCTACAGACGCCCCTGATACCCCAGGAATCTGAAAAAGATAGGTGACCGAGAACTTGTGGCTGTCTATCAGCATGCCAAAAATCAACGAGATAGGGCAATTCGTTTTCGAGCGGACAAAAAAGTGATGAGAAGACAGAAGACAGGAGAAGAAGAAGAAGAAGAAGAAGAAGAAGAAGAAGAAGAAGAAGAAGAAGAAGAAAAAGAAGAAGAAGAAGAAAAAGAAGAAGAAGAAGAAGAAGAAGAAGAAGAAACCGTGCAAAAACAATAGTCTGTGTGTTTCACACAGACTAAAAATGTACATCAAAATGAAGGTTGGGATGTATAAAACACGAAACACATGTGTAATCAAATCATAGAGTCGACTGTAGGCACCACTGGTTCCTGGAAGTCTGCTGCCATATTCGCACCAGAACTGATAATTTAATAATACTTCACAAAAACAACTTGTGGCCAAATGTGCTTTACATATCCATGAACAAAGCCAGGGGATAAAAAATTCTTCAAAACACGGTGACAGAGCTGCATTGGGGTAAATTCCAAAGCCTTTGCTTTTGTTTACGTATGAGTATACTTTCGATTTCCGGTCGACGTCATCGGACGGAAAAAGCATGTAAAACAACGCCGTCTAAAATCAAATAATGAAAAAGATCGCCTTCATACAGTATACTGTTATAGAGATTGCACAGTTGCCATATTCAATGCAAGGTATCATGATACCTGCTGAAATTTCTTAGAATTGCGATTTTGTTTTTTGATGGAAATTCGTGGTAACGAGTGATTTGCGCGTGTCTGTCGAGCATGAAAACCATCTTCAATAAAAAATGCAGACAGTGTTGTCCGTTTCCAAAATGCAGACCTATCGCTGTATTCGAGAGTGTTTTGAATGCTCAGCTTTGTTCTTGGATATATGAAGCACATTTGGCCACAAGTTGTTCTGATGAAATATTATTTTATTATCAGTTCTGGTGCGAATTCAGTAGCAGACATCCAGGAACCATTGGTGCCTGCTGTCAACTCTAGGAGTTGATTACATATGTTTTTCGTGTTCTATACATCCCAACCTTCATTTTGATGTATAATTTGTGTATATTTAATCTGAATTTAAGGAATATGTGAGGTGAGAATTTCGAAATAAACAAAAATCCGTTACTTATATAGCCCCTTAATTTAGGTTTCAGTAATTTAAGTGTTCAAATGTGGATTTTTTGTTCTGTTTTTAGTGCAATTTGCAATTTAAAAGTTAATTTTCAACAATAACATCACTTTTCAGTTTGAAACTTCGGCACTCAAAATATTCTTTAGAACAAAACAGTACCATTGCCTACCATTGTTTGAATGAAAATTGTTTAATAATCGTGGTTTGGAACCATTTGTTTTTGTCTATTTGGGAAACTTCGCCAGTTCCTACAGACCTTAAGGTTAGTTTGGTTTACAATAGTTCTGAGAGTTATGCGCTGAGCATTTTTAATAATACTGAGTAGGTTCGACTTTTTCCCCCGTTATCAGGGGTGGTGTCCATAAGAACAAAAGATTTTGTGATTCCGTAAAAGGGGAGTGTGGAAAGACAAGATCTATTTTACAAAAAATTGCGCATTAACGCTATCATCCGATTTGTATAAATGTTTGCAGAAGCAAAAGTTGGCAATGCGTGAGTAGACAACTATGAACGCCCTATTAGATTAAATGTCTATGGGAGTTTAACACTACTTGCTCCGGCAAAAGTCAGGGTAATGAGGCCCGTTTGGGTACATGCTAACTGCAGTGATGTAATTTATAGTGAAACTCTGTGGGTTGAGGGGTCGTTTAACAACACTTTAGAAAATTTTTTGAAATTTTCACCAGAGCCCAAAATACTGATAAAAGAATTAAAGAATCAAAGTCATATTATATATCAACATTATGACTAGGGTACAGGGAAATGGAATATATTTACTTTTTCACCCCAAAAAATAGTTTTACGATTTTGACGGCATACAAGCTTCCAATGACATAAGTAACGAATTGCAAAAATCCCAAATAGATCAGTAATTCCAATGACAGGGTTTCAAATAAATGACTTCGAACTCCAGACTTGGAGAAAGCCATTTTACCGTTTCGTCTCCGATGTGTTATAAATGCGCCAAAGAAAAATGCACAAGAATTAAATAAGCTTCCTTTTCAAAACCATGTGGGGAAATCGGTCACATGGCAGCTTATTACCATACAAGGCAAATTGTGAACTTAAGCAAAATATTGTTCTCAAAGATCTGAGAATTGCAGAAACGGCCACATTCTTTTCAAACCTGCAAGGTGATGGAATTGAAAACGCCCAATACATTCGCGGAGGAACGTTACATTGGCAATGCCATTATTGCCAGATGAAGTCGAAATTACAATTACCTTATCCAGGAATACCATTTTTAGAAATGAATCACTTCGCCGCTCTTTCGTAATATTTTAATTTGGTTGTTATCGGTACGTAAAATATTAAACTGGATAAATAGAGTTCAAAACAAAAATATATCCGCACAAACATTAATATTAATCGTTATACTTGTGTTTGAACGAAAATATTATTTGATTGAAGGCCGAACTATATTTATCACAATTTCACTTTTCCTTTTCCATGTTTGTCTGCTCTCCAGATAATTGTAAACGACACAGTACAACATTGCTTTCAGCTGCCCATCTTCATTGAAATTTGGGAACATCGTAACGTTAACTTTCTTTGTCACGGAATTACATTTAGTGTCGAATCTATCTACACCGATCTTATCGCTTTAGGGGTCGTCCAACCTAACTTAGATCAATTTTTTTTGACATTTTTCCCAATGCCTCAGAAACAGATAAGAGAAGTAAGGAAAGGCAAATTATATATCAAAATAATGAGTAAAGTGCATAGAAAAGGTACATATAATTTTTTTCAGGAAAAAGAGTGAATTTTAGGATTTTGAAGAAGATTAATTTGCAAATGGCATAAGTAACGAACCGGTAAAACCACAAAATAATCGGTAATTCGAAAGCCTTGTCCTCAATATAATGATAACATACTACAGACTCGGAGAAAGCATTTTTTTGACACACACTCTGGTGGGTTTTGACGTTTGAATGTAATAACACCAACACAAATTTTTGATGTTCCGGATGTGGCCATGTTTCAATGATATTTTTCCGGTCATGTGATTACGATGTGGTTCTTGCAGAAATACTCAATTTGGGCAATCATAAGAATGCAAGGACGTGATCACGCCCTTTATTTGTTCGAGACAATGTATGAGCGGATTTGCAAACAGGTGACAGCAAATACTTGATCTGTTAATGTCATAACTGCAAAATATGGTTCGAAATTCCCTCTCGTGTTTACAGGCCGTCTGAATATTTTTGTGGACAAAAAAATCTGAATTATTGCGCACTGGAAAGACAACATGAACCACTTGTAAAAAAAATAACCGAGTGTATAAAATCGGGACGATACACATAAAATAAGGCAATATTCATAACAAAGTAAGCAGAATGCTTCAGAAATCACTTTCTCACGAAGTATATTCCAAGTGACCTGGAACTATATTGAGCATGTTGATTTCCCCCAGATGTTGTGAAGTTATTTACTTCCTAGTAACCATGGAACTTGAAGGCGGGTATGTTTGATGTCTGCAAAGGACCGATTGAAGATGGGTTGAAATTGATGCATTCGTGCTTTTAAATAAGGTGCGCTTGGACGATGCTGAGAATTTAGTTTTTTTTTGCAACCAACCATAGTAATACAAGCGTCGATCAGTGTCTTTTATGATCGTTTTACACTGACAAATGTGACAAATCCCCTTCACCGGAAACCATCCCCCAATTTGCATATCACAATAAACATAAGCGCTGTCACGGAGTGTCAGCGTGGCCGTGTGGTCAAAACCGAAACGAATTATCGAATGCACAGTCAATATTAGCTGCAATTGGCTTTTAAACAAATGAAATACACGAAATATTCGCATTTCTTCATTATTCATGCCGAGTTACTTTTTAACCAAACCACATGCGTTCAGTTTCGTTTGTCGGCATCAAACTGATATTGTTTGTGGTAATTAAATAGTACGAGAAGGCGAAGGAAGCCAAATATTTTCCATCATCTATTAATTAATTCAAATTGATAATTTCTTTTATTTTACTGAAATTATGAACTGATAAGGTGGGTGTGTTGCGATTATTATGCCCCAGACCTGGAAGTTGGAAAATCAAAGGTGCATCTAGGGCAGTGCAGTGGTGACGCCTGTCCTCTTAATCTTAGTCTTACCCATTCATCATTACATGTACCAATATTCTCCCTTGTATTTCAACCATTGCTACTCCAATTTGAAGGATATTTGGTTTTGTGATCGAGCATCATGGGGAAACAATGCCTTGTAGCTGCTGTAGCATGTGTTTCTTCCCACATTTTTTCAGAGTTGTGGTACTTTTTCATTCTTTTGAGTTAGAAAATTGTGTTTATAACTAGTTGATTTGTTACAATTTGTTGGAAAGTGCCCTCAAATGTATTGCTACAAAATATTTCTGGTGAAGCTTTTGTTCCTATTATCAAGCAATAACCTAATGAATATTCTGTATAAAGCCACCAATCTGATGTTTGACACTTTTATCGGAGGTGATATGAAGGCTTATGGAACTCAAAATGTTGATTATGGCAGGACTTTTCTATTCACCCATTAATCGATAAATTAAGTGTTATAGTTGGAAGTAAGAAGCATGAAAGGTCCAGAACTAAAAGTCTAAAAAGAATGTTTTGCAATGTAACATGATTTTTGCAGATACACTTATTTGGCGGGTTACCTGTTTGATAGTGTTTGGAACATGTGTGGCTAGGATCTTCAAAAAGGAGAAAGAGTTAAACTTTGAGAAAAAAGGCATATGTCTTGAGTGCCGGAGGTAGAGTCATACAGGGAAGAGAGCCCCCCCCCCCCCACCCCAGGAATTTTGTGTCAAATGGAGCTCCCTTGTCACCTTTTGGGGATTGCTTTGTGTACTGCGTTCTTGAAAAAAACATGTGAGACCCTCTGGATGTGCCCTTCTGATCTCAAAGTGCCAATAACCCTCCTTGGGGAAAGTACATGCAATAATGGTTATGTAAGGTTGATTTGATGTGTTTTGTGTTTTGAATAACAATGTACTTTTAAGTGCATTAGATGGTTTATTGCAGTGACAAGTTACAGTTACCCTTATTTCTTCTCCAACAGATATCATGAGTATATTGGTGTTCAAGGGTAAACAAAGCTATTATACTTATTGATAAACCAGACAAATTTAACAATTTAATCACTATCAAATTGATGCATGGGATAAAAGGGGTTTGTAGATATATTCATTCAACTACAATGTATGACTTTGCAGTGCATTCTACATAGGAGAATATCATAGTTTCTTTCCAAGCGGACACTCTTTTGTCCTTCCATACTTCTTCTGGTAGACTCCTTCAAGTTGACCTTTGTTGAACTCCCCAAATCAAAACATAAACAAAATAAAATGTCTGCCTTCAATCAGTGAGCACTCCAGTTATAACATTTGGTCTCAATCTTTATTACTTTCATGAATTAGGAAAAGATTTCTTCGAGTATACAGGTGTTATTTTATTTTGAGGTATTTTGTTGTAAAAATTTTGTTCTCTTACTTATGCCATAGCAGACTTTCAGGCAGTGCTATCAACCGCGCGATAGCAGTTCCATAGGCAATTTCAGTTTCCACGTGTTCTATGTTTCATTCCAAGCATTTTGGTATATAATTTATTGGGGTTATTCATTTTGGGCCTTTTTTAGACTTGAAAGAAAATTGCATGAAATTTGACCAAAGGGCCTATATAAGTAATGAAATTTAGTTTATTTTGAAAATTCACACCTCTGATATTCCTTCAATTCAAATTATATATACACAAAATATACATCAAAATCAAGATTGAGATATATAGAACAAGACACACATGTGTAATCAACTCATAGAGTCGACTGTAGGCACCACTGGTTCCTGGAAGTCTGCTACCGTATTCGCACCAGAACTGATAATTTAATAATATTTCACGAAAACAACCCGTGGCCAAATGTGCTTTACATATCCAAGAACAAAGCTAGGGGATCAAAATTCTTCAAAACACGGCGACAGAGCTGCATGGGGGTAAATTCCAAAGCCTTTGCTTTTGTTTACGTATGAATATACTTTCGATTTCCGGTCGACATCATCGGACGGAAAAAGCATGTAAAAACAACGCCGTGTAAAATCAAATAATGAAAAAGATCGCCTTCATACAGTATACTGTTATTAGATAGAGATTGCACAGTTGCCATATTCAACGCAAGGTATCATGATACCTTTTGAAATTTCTGAGAATTACGATTTTGTTTTTCGATGGAAATTCGTGGTATCGAGTCATTTGCGCATGTCTGTCGAGCATGGAAACCATCTTCAGTAAAAAATGCAGACAGTGTTGTCCTTTTCCCAAATGCAGTCCTATCGCTGTATTCGAAAGTGTTTTGAATGCCTAGCTTTGTTCTTGGATATATGAAGCACATTTGGCCACAAGTTGTTCTGATGAAATATTATTTTATTATCAGTTCTGGTGCGAATACGGTAGCAGACTTCCAGGAACCAGTGGTGCCTACAGTCGACTCTATGAGTTGATTGCATATGTGTTTCGTGTTCTATACATCCCAGCCTTCATTTTGATGTATAATTTGTGTATATTTAATTTGAGTTTAAGGAATATGAGAGGTGAGAATTTTCAAAATAAACAAAATTTCATTACTTATATAGGCCCTTAATAAGTTAATCCTACAGCCCTAGGCTGTAGGAATAAATTATTACTGAATCTTCTTACACGCCCGTTTTGTTATGCGCAGCAGATTTAGATTAATATATTTACTTGTCGTTTGATGTTGGATGACAAAAGGATTGGGACACAAGTTATAACAACTTATTTTTGTTTTTCTCCTGCAAAGTGCAGTGGTAGGTGGAATCAAACTAGTGGGAAAACGACATACATAAATAATAACTATAGTTTTGTTATAAAACGAAATTACAAAGAAAACGGATGTAAAGGTGATCAGGACACGGAAATAAAGTGAGTTAAGTGGTGTTTATGTTCGTGGTTGAACATTCAATATTAGAATAAGGAGGGTATGATATACAGTAGTCTTTTAATTAAAGTAAACTTGAAATATATTCCAGTTTGCCTCTGTATCAGTATGCATCGCGTCTTCTGATTGGTCAACGTGACCGAAACAAATAGCCATGGTATCGGCTATCTTCAAACATGCGGGTGATAAGAGCGCGCGCCGTTGTTCCCCGTTTGTCACCCGAGGAACATCCAAATGATAAAAATAACCTTTGACCCCGACTGGGTCACATCGATTGCAGAAACTCCTATCAGAACTGTTATGTTATATCCAACTTATTGCCGTATTGTAGTGAATACTAATACACATTTAAAAAACATCGTTGCAGCCCTATGAGTAGAAGCACTTGTTGGCTGTCGTATTCGATGAGAACTGAACAGATTGAATTGGGTTCGCAAATATACTTTTGCGCTTTGCGGGGTGAGAACATTAACGGGAGCAATTCATCTGTTTATCTTCGATATCGCTTGAATACGGGCACAGTCAGTGTAAGACTTGGTGTCAACAACAAATTAACATTACCAGGGCATTAAATCTCGGCGCACTTCATAATTTATTTTGCTGTTTCCGATCGTCAGCGTAGAAATGTATGCTATTAATTCCACCTACCTCTTACAAAATTCAATGACTGCGCTCAATTCAAAATCTTCAAGTTTAAACCCAAGTGGAGTCTGAAATTGTGAGACATCGTTCTCGAAATTCAAAATGTCACCTTCCATGTTCCATGTCCAGCATCGTTTTAAGTGAATATTTAAGCTATTCTCCCAAAGACATGAATAAAACACACAACACAACACATCTAACATGGTGAAGCTTGTTCCATGGAAATACAACACACTCTGGAAGGCTGAATTTACACGGTTTTAAAACTTTTTCAACGAATTCAAATTCACCAAAGTGAAAAACTTCTCCATGTGTGAACTGGTTTATAAACAACGATGCGGAAATAGACTCGGTCTATTTATAGTTTTGCTATGACGTTTGGTTCGAAAAACCTGAGGCTCAGTTTGGGGTTTAAACTTCGTCGCCTGATCTTAATGTGGGATCATATTTTACATCTCAACATTATTTCTGTGTTAGGAGGCGGGACAGAATCGTTATCTCGGGCAACATCCAGGGTGTATGGAGATTTAATACCCGGATGTCTCCTCTTCAAACATTCGGCTTGCGTCTCATGGTTGAAAACCGACATCCAGGTATTAAATCTCCATGTACCCTGGATGTTGCCCGAGATAACTTATAATATTTCAGCAGGTGGCGGGAGTGATCATTTGAACAACTGCCTTCTAAAGTATATGGTAACATGTCGAAGGTGAGTACTGAAACAGCAGTGATGAAATTATAACAGTACTCTTCATCACTGCAATTACTAGTGTCACTACTGTCACTGTTTGAAATAATAATAATTATTATAATAATAATAATTATTATACAAATAATAAAAATAGTCCCAATAAATGTATTTTGTTAGAATCCGAAGGTGTTCTGTCGAAATAAGCAGTACTGTACAAGATGGTACCATTCAGGGCGTCAAGGCTCAAAGGGTTCAAATTCGAAAAGCATTGTTGTCCAGAGCATCGTTAATTCGGTACGCGGATGGCGCAGAAAGAAATTCTCTCGGCATGGGCTCGAATCCCCGCTATGCCATTGTCAATATAGAAGATTAGTTTATTGGACCACTGGAGTAAGTGGAGTTTGGTCGGAAGTAGACAGAAGCCGGTAGATGACAGATTAGCAAAACAAATAGAGTATATGGGTATTTCGCAAAATAGACAATGATCAAAAAATAATTTCTAACTGAACAAGAGAAAGTGTCATATCGGGATGCCACAAAGAGATACCCCCGCCATCTCTCCTGCAGCACCTCTGTCTACAAATCTGCAAATGGCTACAACAATGGATGTATGTTCTAATCATGGTTGTTCAGTACACAAAATATCGAATGAAGCAGAATAAAATTTTGAAACTAGTTGCTAATACAGAGTCATAAGAGATTGTTTAATAATAAAGTGAAAACGTGCAGTAAGTCTTGCGAAATAAGGTGCGCCTGCATAACCTAATGATGATCACAAGTTCATATCATGGTCATTCATCACACTAAATTTCAAAAGACGCTTCACTGTAACTGGAGGTTAAGAAACTCGCGAAGAGTGGAGAAATAGTTGAATATGGTTTCTCCAATCTACACATTATTGTTTCTTCCCCTCCGGTTAAACCAATGTGACTGTCGAGGTTGCTTTAGGAAATAAGCGTTCAATAATCAATTTGGCATGAAGAGTTTCTACTGTTCGTTTCCTCAAAGGATGCAACAGATGTCATTCTCTGTGTTATATAAACAGAAGCAGGAATCTATGTGTAAAACATTATAAGTTATTGTGATGAATTGACGGTAATATGATCTGAGGTTTGCGGCTCGCAGCTTATGTATAACCCAGACGCGAAGCAAACCTGAGACAATGTTACCGTCAATTCATTACAATAACGTATGTTTTCCTATAAGACCCCACCCATTGTCTAAAACCACATTCTGAAATGAAATAGTCAACTTTTAACGATAACAAGTTTAGAAAATAAACCTCTCGTGTTCCCAACGACTTCACTTGACAAATAATCAATAAATCAGATGCAGTTCGAGGTCACTCAGTCTTAATCGAAATCATAAACTGATTTGTAAGTTTAAACAATATTTCATTCGTGGAACTACCCGGCGTAATCATAAAACTACAGCTGTGGTGAGTCTTCATTTCTGATTGTAATGTTATTAAAAATGTCGATCAAAACAAGTCTCAATTGAGCAATAATTGTAATTTTTATTCACTGAAAATGAATTTTTATGAAAATTTTCAGATTCAATTGTCTGGAATACATCCGTTGGTCGGAAAAGCGGACCAAAGGTTCGCATTTCCCATCAACTGAAATATTCAAGACAAATGAATCTAAATACAGGCGGTGATCTATTTGATAACTAAACTGATTCCAGGCCATGAGAGTACCGAATGTCTTACAGAATTGAACTGGTGGCTTGAGAGCTTGATACAGATTGTCCAGACGAGCTCCCGATCTGTGACTTGGTAATTATACAATCGGTCGAAATCCATAATGTCTCAGAAAGTTGAATATGGCCACATCAAGATGCTTCAGATAGTTCACATTAAATACTTCTATCATGTTAAGATGGGGAATAAGTTGCATGACTTCCTCTAATCGTTGTAGATATGACTGAAACCGGAATTAGGTTTTAAGTATTTTATAAGTGCGCAAATACGACAGTCTGTCTGTTCTCAAAAGTGATTGTTAAGCTCTCATGGCATATTTGCAGTAAAGAAAGTTGTTGGGGTGCATGAAGAGTTTCATGAAAAAAGATCAGTTAAGCTATATGAGCAGTAAACTCTGTTCTCTTTTTCTTTTTGAAATAGAATGGTGTCGATCGCTTGTGAAGAAGTTGCAGCCAGGTCACTGAAGTGCTTCATCCAGTTCACTTGGTATTAGAAAGGTTTCAAAATCACAACATATGTGACTGGCATGTGCAATGTGATTGCTACATGACAATGGCAGGACTGAGCGTTCAAGTGTGATAAGGAAATATTTGTGGATCTATCAGGCATGTTTAGAAGAGGTTGTATGGATGAAGGACGAGGCATGTTGTTTATTTATGTTTTGTTACTTTGGACGTTTTGATTGTTTTGGCAAGTGAAGTCTTTCAATATTCTTTACTTTACTCACTGTAACATACAACTGTCCTTTTTGAGGGCGCCCTTTGCAAGAGATAACTATTCTGTCAAGGGCATCGAAATGTATCCAATGAATAATAGAAACGTAGAGTAACGGGTATATCTTGATGCATGTATATCAGAATGTTTGCCAAGCTTCAATCTAATTTATGGATGTGGAATTGGTAAGGAAAGGGGCAGATGTTGGAATGTGACATTCGAGTTTTTTGTCAAACTCTATCAGAATCAAACTTAACTAAAATATAAATTGGCTGATTATAAGACATGTCATTTGGTGGTATTGGTGTGAATCCCATTACAGTTCTTTTAACCACTAGCCAATTCATCACTTGTGTTCACATTGTACGTTATCATTACTCTTGCTCCAGTGGAAACATTCCCCAAAGCTCAAAGACCTTCTGCACTTGTGTGTTTTCTCCGAAAGCTTCATAGCCACTGGGTTACTTGGTGAGTACTCTTTTGAATCAAGAACATTAACTGAGGTGATAGGAGAAGGAAGAGATTGCAACTGTGAAGAATTAAATTTGTCTACTCTTTTGTTTGTTGTGCAGACATGAAGAGCCTTAAGTTGTAGAGTTAGTGTTGTTCTTGAAGCTGGTGAATCTTCGTTTGTGTTTCTTCCATTGTGCATGCGATTTAGTAACTGAGCAAATGTTTTATCATTTTGTTGGCGCATTATGTTTTTTAATTCAATATGTTTACAATGCCTCTTCTACACTGAGACACAAAGCCTTTTGATATAATCTGTCGGTAATGCAAATACTGGCTTCTAAGGAACTGGAGATAACTGATATATTTAATGGAAAAAGTCACTCTGACACACACACACACATTTCTTATTGAAACTTTTTTCTTGTAATGTGCTGCCGACATATTGTTTTTAAATAATACATTTCGCGCTCTAATGGGTTTCAAACCTGACACACAAATTCACAAATCTGACTTGAACTAAGTGTTGAGTGTAGGAGATGATTAAAATGATTGGCAATAATTTATGCTATTCATAGATGTGATCCAGTTTAGTCGTTCTTACAAGGATATTACACAAGCTTTGATTTTTCTAAAATGAATGGTTAAAGACTTTGTTCTTCTTTAAGTTTAGCATTAGTTATATTGAATTCATCTTTAACTAATTTCGCTATTTCGACATCTATTTCGTTGTGTATTAAAGTGAAAGGAATGGCTGGCCTTCTTTTGCATTCTACCCTCTCACACGTCAATGCCAAATAGTCAGACGGTTTTAAAGTGAATTGATCCAAAAAGGTCCTCCAGTTTTCCTCAATTCGTCTATTTTATCTGATGTGTCTTTTAATTGGTGGTTGTTCAGTTGGATGGGTTTCGAAATCGTCCAAAATGTGTCCTGGACGATTAAACTGTTGTGCTACAGGGACATCTGAATTCAGTTTTATATCAAATTTATGTCCAGTGACACGTTCTCGAAACAGGTTTGTAGTTTGACCCACAAACTGTTTCTTACAGCGATTATAAGTGATAAGGGAAATAGCATTGGGTGAATCGCAATGGATGGACATGCGAATTTGATGATTTTTCATTTGTTCAGAGGACATTTTCTAATTCTGATCAGGCATAAAACGGAGCAATCTACAAATTGGCTCTATGTAATTCCTCCCTGCACCACTACAGCTGTGCAAAGATGTGTTGTGTTCATTTTTCAGTCGTTAGAAGTCATTAATTTCTGCAGATGTTTCCATTTTTCAGAGTCTGAGATTTGACGCTACGCGAAAAGCACACAGCGTACCTCTGCGGATTCAGTGTACCAAATGAGTCGGGCAAGATTCAATGAAATTTACCTAATCACTCAAATTGCCTTTAAATTATACCTTTAAATGTATGTCGTGGATGATGGAATGATTCAGAATTTAACAATAATTGTGAATCAGTTGGTTTAAAATACACCTTAAAATCTAGTTGGTCGGATGCCTGGAATTGTTTGCCTTTATGCACGGTCACATCGAGAGCATCAACAGAATCTTGACTGTTGGTAGCCTTGAATTGATATTTGTATCATGATTGTTTAATTTTTCTAAACATTCATCAAAATCTTTGTTTGAATGTTCCCAGATTATATAAATGTCATCTAAATATCATAGCCTCTCATTCTGCTCCGTAAATGCCTGCAAAATTAGAATTGAATCTTTGCCCATGGAATAAGCCATTATTTGCAAATAGTTGTCTTTATTAAATCGGAAGTTATTACTTTTAAGCTCTGCTCTAAAAGATCCAAAATTTGTTCATACGAGCCTTTTGCATCATGATATTTTGGCATGCAATTTTACAGATTTAATTCCTTTATCAATTTCAGTGTTGGTATACATGCTTTTGCATCAGGATATTTTGGATCTTTGGTAGAATGTACAGTTCTCTTGTTTGAGCACTAAGCACGGCTGTTAAATATCTCAATTGTTTGTTTTTTTTATTTCTGGGACCTTAACTTGAGGAGAACTTTTTAGATCCTATTAAATTATCCAACATTGTGGAGCCCAATAAGTGAATTGATTTTCTTATAATATTTGGTATTATCCTTTATATAATTATCTCAAGAGAGAAAGACGACTGACCCGCATTTTCTGCTGTTTGATAACTATTTCCTTATTGTTTCGGAGTGTTGTGAGAGCTGGGCGATCCTTAGCTGTTAAGTTGGGTTTTTTCAGAGAGTATGTTCATGCATTTTTACGTGAATTATCTGACATAGGTCACCAAAAGCAAGTATACTGACTTTTTTCAAATATTTGATCACATCTTTTAATTTCCTTCAGTTTAGTCTTTTATCAGTGGCGAGATGAACACTTACAGTAGATATTTCATCTTTAACAGGTAGAGTGCAAAGTTATTTTTGGTCATCAAACTTTGTTCATGTCTTTGCCTTGATACAATTTATGGGAGAGTGCCAAGAGGCTAAGAAAATATGAAGCACATCCTCACAATATGACTCCTTTGGGCTGGGGTACCTGTTCTTCATATTAAAGCCCTGATAGTGGCTTCTAGCACTCTACCGGTTAATAAAAAATGTTCAACTTTGTATGTACTGTGTTCAGATTATTCTGTGTAAGTCTTAGTGTATTTGTCATTGATTTCATAACTGGAAGTAAACATGCTGAATGAAGAGGCATGCCATTGATATGGAATGGTGTATTTCCAGTTGATGCAGTCAAAACGATAATTGCTTCTATCGGACTTTCAGAAAGTGGCTGAAGTAATCCAATCGTAGGGCTGTTTGTTTTACTTACCTGATCAGGCGAGATTTTCCCAACACTGCACCTCCAGTAACAAATAAGCAAAATGGTTGTAGTTGTAGGCATCCATGTCATATGGCATAGACATTGGTCTTAATCAATTACCCAATGTAACAACCAAAACCGACCGGCGTTATTCACAAAAATCTCCATTCAATTTACATTATTCCTTCATTTTTGTCGCAAAAACATAGCTTATGACCCCTCATTGGAACCAGCTCATTGAGCTTATTGATCTCGTTCCAATGAGTGGTCATAAGTATCATTGTGATCTTTCCATATAATCACAGTAATAATTACCGGAGACCTTGGAAATTAAGAGTGATATTTTTACCACTTTTTCTACAAGCTGGAGAATGTGATTGTTGGTGCAATTTTATGACCAGTTCAAAAAGCTCAGGATCATTTTCTGGCAGAGATGCAGAAATATCCATTACTCACAATTTACTGAGGTCTTGATCAGATAAGGTTTCTATTGATGGTGCATCTTATGTTTAGATTACCATGGCCATGAGGGCGCCTTTGCTGAAACTTAATGCGATACATATACATAGCCACCAGTCCAATCGGTTTCTGTGGATTGTGGAAAATTGTTTTTTGTGAAGAGTCACAATCGATAATCAAATTGCCTTGCTGCTATTAACGGATTTTTCCTCAACCAATTGCATCTCTCATTGTATGACAAGGCATCAAAGACTTCATTAATTTAGTGGCAACCATTTTGTTCTAGCAGCAGTCTTTTAATCCTAGCCTTCCTCATTACAATATTGTTTGATGAATTAATGTAATTAAGATCTCGGAGTTGTTGGTCATGAAATATGTAATCTATATTATTTGTCATACGCTCATCTCTGTGTAGTAGACGGGCATTGAAGTAACGCAATATGCTCAACTTATGAGAGTTCTTGCTGTGTTGAATCCACATTTCCCGTTTGTAAATGGTTCAGCTAAAACTTCATTATTTTCATCAGTGTCCCTCTCCTGAAGACTTCATTCCATTGGAAAAGCTGACTTTCATGTTGTAGGCAGGTATCAAATGCAACTGACCATAACTGTGATTGCTCCCCATTGTTAATATGTGATATCTCTGTTCCAAGTTGATCACTGTTATCAGTCTCAATATCCACGTCTGATTGCTCTTATGGATCCAAGATGTCAGTGTCTTCCTCACTATCAGATGTTGCACTGTCAGTGTTGACTTGTTTTGTCTATTGGGTTGAAGATGTAAACCTTCTGTCAGTCTGTTACACAATTCTCCTTTCTTCCGATGCTGCAAGGTATCTCTAGTCAGAAGAACTGTGACATCTATATAAAAGGATTATTAACTAGTTGAGTGCTAAATTAGTTTTGACCCTAAAAAAATTGTTATCATGTCTTTAGCTTGTTACAATTTATGTGAGAGTGACTTTGGCACTCTCCCATTAATTGTAACAAGGCAATATGGAAGAGTGACTTTGTCAGTTGTTAATTGTTACAAGGCAAATCCTTATCGAATGAATAATATCACTTCAAGGATAATGCGAAGCACAGCCACTGAACATAAAACCTCTAAGATGTGGTACCTTCACCTAAGAATGGAGCCCAAATATGGGCTTTCGCACTCAACCAGTCAAATTAAGGCATTAATCTTTCAATCGGGACATATATTTTCAAGTGAATGTACCGTTTGTACTTTGGCTTTCTCCTCAGTTTAATAAGTCTGAGTCTAACATTTAACAGAAGGCTATGAAGAATAGTAAATGCTTGTGCTGAATGAATGAGAATATTTACAACAATACCATGAATAGCTTTATGTTTCCCTTTTGGAAGCGCCAGTATTTTTGTGAACAATAAATTTCAAAGTAAGTCAAAGTCTTTGACTCATCACACTGTGGTGCTAAATAACGTTCATTAATGGGGAGCGAGATGGTTCAGTGGTTATAGCATTTGACTTCAAATCTACAGTTCGATCCCCACGTAATACCGATTGCCTTTGTGGAAGCATGCTGGCGCTGGATACTAAGGCGTACTGCAGGTCGATGGTACACTTGTCTTCAACCAATGCTAACCCAGAGTGTGTGGAGTTAGTACGTTGGGAGCCTGCTGCTTGTCCATCGCAGCTTAGTGGTTCTCTCCGGGTACTCACCAACCGTAAAATTGTCCGACACGAGATGACCCTGGCTATCAAACGTTTCGTTAAATCCCAGTCAAAAAAGTTCATTTATGGAAGACTGAACTGAAAATTTATTCTCTTTAGATCACAAAGATATGTTACACATGTAGCAGTCATCTAAGTGAGAGAATGGCCAATGAGGTAAGCAAGCTTTGGAACTTTCAAATCCATCTTGCTGCAAGATTTAATGTTCCGTTTTATCGATGAATGTTAATAAAGTAATCTCAGACAAACTAAAACAGTATAAACAGCGTTCTTTTGTGCCATCAAGAAGCAGTTGATATTGAACTTTTTTCTTCACAACGTCGTTCTTTGTTGATCAGATTCATTTGATTTTGTTTTGTCTTCAGTGGACAGTTTTTTTCTGCACGATGCCATTCTTTGCATATTTGATTCTTTTGATTTTGTTTTTTCTTCAATAGACAGTTTTTTCAGGAAACCCCTCTTTGCCAATTTGATTCTTTTGTTTATGTTTTTCCTTCAATGGACACTTTTTTCTACACAAAGCCACTCTTTGCTGATCTGATTTCACAGTTTCTTGAATTGATATTTTTTGCGTGTCTTGCACTTTCTTTTTCTGTCAGCTTTTTTTGGTTTTGCTCCTTTCTCAGGTGATTGTTAACCCTATGGAGAGGTATTTCCTTTTTGTCTATGTTGGTTCGTTTGTGAGCTCTCTTTGCTTGGATAAGTTCAATTCTTTCATTAAAATGTTTTCTTTTTTAACTGGTCAGCATCGCTTGTCTTTGTATTTCATGATCATGATTTTTTACATCTGGCTGTGACACAAAATGTATGTTGGGATAGAGTTTATAAATCTGACTTTTAAACAGAAACCTCTTCAGCAGAAGTCGGACTTAAAATTATTGTGGTTCTTGCAATATAAAATATATGTTTGTTTAGAGTGTAAAAATCTGATAGTGAAATGTAAACATCCATCAGGGATGTAGCTGACGTTCTAGTGTAATACAAAATATATGTTGAGTTTGATAGCAATTCTATTGGTATGACCTACAACATTCGATTTTTGAAAATAATTGTCTTTCATTTGTCATGACCATAAGCACCCCAAAGGTTTCATGCCACATTTTGGACCATTTGTAATTATGTTGTAGAGAAGGATAAAATGGCTTTAATTTGTAGTTGCATGTGAGAGTTAACCACACGTGTTATAATTAGAAGAGATGTTCTTTCAACCCATTTAAAATTAATGCCACTGAAAAATTACCAAAAGTTTAATTTCGATCCAGAAATTGTTTGGAAATTTTAAAACTTCAGATAAAATTAATTTTAAAGGTAACAGAACGTAAGAAATTCGATCTCGAAATTGTTTGGAAATTTTAAAACTTCAGATAAAATTAATTTTAAAGGTAACAGGACGTAAGAAATTCACTAAACATTCAGATATTAAATGATGAACTTTGCACTTCCATTCTCGTAATGGTTCTCTAAATGTGCAGTTGCACACAAAATGTTGCACATTAAGCAATTACTTAAACATGATTACTTTCAAAGTTATGTTGAAGGCACGGTTTCTGTTAATGTCTAGACTTGTTTTGCAGAACATTTCATCATTTAAGATAACACAAGTGAATAATAACAATGATTACAAAATACATTTGTCAGAACTAAAAGATTACAGTAGCTCCCGTGACTGACTTTAGGTCTCAGTTATTTGAGATGGCATTAAGTCGATATTGGCTCAGATTCACACTTGTGTGGATTATACAATGAATTTCCTCCACTCTGTCGAAACGTATCTAATATTGGATCGGGTAGTAGACTGAGACTTCTTGGCTGATACACTCTGAGCTAGAGTCCAGCTATGATTTCAATTTTGTGCTCTTTTGTAAACTTTTCTGTTTCTAATTGATACTCAGTCATTTTTCTTTTGCTAATATTAGTCTCTTTCTTGAAGTAAACTAGTTTAGTAGGATTTAAACCAATCAACAAGCTCTTGATTGGTTTAAATCCTACTTACCGAACAGAACGCAGAGTGTTTGTATCGATGGCCAAATATCTGGAAAATTTGTCATTCCATACGGTGTACCCCAGGGTTCGGTATTGGGGCCGATCTTGTATCTGATTTATGTTCTTCCTTTGGGGATATCGTTCGCCGCCATAATCTTAAGTGCCATTTCTATGCTGATGATACTCAGTTATATATTCGTTTCACACACGACACTGAAAAACTTGCCCGTGGGGTTATTGAAGCATGTATTACGGAGATAAGACTTTGGATGTCTAGTAATTTTCTCAAGCTCAACGACGAGAAGACTGAGGTTATCTACGCCGGAACGCCTAAACAGCTGTATAAGTCCCCGTGTTGCAGCATCCGTATTGGCGAAGCTGAGGTGTCTCCTGCATCCGAAGTCCGAAACCTGGGCTGTCTCTTTGACAACAGCCTCACTTTTGACACACACGTTACCCAGATCTGTCGTTCAGCTTTCTTTCACCTTCGAAATATTGGTAAAATACGATGTCTTATTGATCAGCAGATGTCGGAACTACTTGTTCATGCATTTGTTACCACTCGACTGGATTATTGCAACTCTTTGCTCTGTGGGGCTAAGCAATATAACATTGACAAGCTCCAGCGGGTACAGAATTGCGCGGCTCGTCTCATTACGAAAACAGCAAAGTCATCGCATATCACACCTATTCTCATTGGTTTGCACTGCCTTCCAGTCCAACAAAGAATTGAATTTAAAGTACTGTTGCTGGTCTACAAGTGCCTGAATGGGTTGGCCCCGACATACCTAGCTGATTTAGTCGAATACTACCGACCACCCAGAACAGTTAGATCCTCCAGCATGTTGAATCTCAAACAACCCAGTAGCAAGTAGCGTACAGCGGGTGACAGGGCATTTTCAGTCTGTGGGCCTAAACTCTGGAATAGACATCCGCATGATATCAGATAGGCCAGTTCCTTGCCCGTTTTTAAATCAAAACTAAAGACATTTTTATTCAGACGGGCTTTTACTAGCATGTTTTAACCTTTTTCATATGATTTTACCATTTGTGTGATGTACAGCCAAAGAGCATTTTTTTAAATGGAATTTCAGGCTTAATAAATTATTATTATTATTATTATTATTATTAACCCTTTACCTAACCTGAAAAGCAGACGACACTTGCAAACAAAATTCTTCAATAACTAATTTTTTTCTTTTTTTGTCTCAAAAACATAGATTATGACCCCTCATTGGAACGAGCTCGTCGAGCTCGTTCCAATGAGAGGACATAATCTATGTTCTTGAGACAAAAAATGAAAAAATAATGAAAATTAATAGGCGATTTTTGTGAATAGCGCTTGTCCGATTTTTTTCGTTACGTTAGGTAAAGGGTTAACTTGCCTTTTTATCTCTGCACGATTGGCTTTGACTTTATGGGCTTTGTCAGCAATTAAGTCTGTTTTATTGCTTACGTCATCTATTATGCTATTCAATAAGGCCCTTCTTTCTCTGTTATGTCGGATTGTTTCATTTTATAAATCAGCCCCTATCATTCCCAAAGTCATTTTCTTTATGCCATTTGTCCCTCTCCATGTGTTGCCCATTGCCTAAAAACAGCCGAATACAATCTAAAAAAATAATAAAAATCGTGCTTTTCCAACTTTTTCAGAAGCTAATATTTTGAAAGATATTCATAACAAAAAATGGCTCAAGAAAAAATAAAGTAAAGAAAAGAGAAAATAAATTTATAAAAAGTACTTTGAAGTGATGAACCTCCACCGCAAAGACAAGCATGGATGGTTTATAGCAAAATAGACATACATTTCTTAAGACAATCTTAGTTCTAAATAAGATCTGAAACTGACCAATTTGTTATGAAGATAAGTTTTTATAGCATTGATTTTTGGGGATAGGGCGGGAGCGAGAATTAAGTAATGCTGTAATTTGTTTCTGTGGGAGGGTAGGTTTGTGAGTAATTTGTTTGTTGGTGGGTGGTGAATTTTGTGAGGAGTATAAAGGCTAATAAAAACTTTCATACTATTTTGACAAATTCAGTTTTCACACTAATCTCTGAAACACAATCTCAATTAAATGCATGTAGCCCCATGTGACATGCACTGCCAAATTTCATTTATTCCTTGAACCATTGAAACCTATACAATCTTTGTTTAGTCGAACATTCTCATTTAAATGCCTCTAATATTAAGTATCACAATGCCGAGTTTCTTACCCCTTGAACCCTGAAAACTAAAAACAAAATCTTAGTTCAGTCAAAGAAAAGACAGTCACTGTGGTTTTATGAGGTTACAAACTAAGTTAAATGCATATAATCATACGTGTTGCGTTGCCAGATTTATGTTATTCCTTACAATCCGAAAGCCAAATAAAAATTGTATCTCTGGGGTTGCTGCACTTGGACTGTATATGCAGTACTATCCTCGTGGAAATGGGTGGATTTTTCTTTTATTTGATCAATTTGCATTCCTTTAGCAATTACTAATTTTTACATATGAAATACAAAGCTGGTTCAGTGGTGATGCTGTTTCAGTGCAGGAGAAAATCAGTGTCTACTGGGATATAATGAGTGATTATGATAGTTATACCCCCCGCAAACAAAGTTTGGGGGTATATAGGAATCGCCCGTCCGTCCGTCCGTCCGTCCGTCCGTCCGTCCGTCCGTCCGTCCGTCCGTCCGTCCGTCCGTCCGTCCGTCCGTCTGTCTATCCTTATAAGCGCAACTCCTCCTAAACCGTTTGAAGAATTTTCATGAAACTTTACACAATGGAAGAACTCCATATGAAGATGTGCATGAAGCAATATAATTCCGTTCTGACAGGCGCGGGGGTATTACTTGGTGAGCTTGCTCACAGTACCTCTAGTTAATATTAGTAATGACACAGATAAAACAGCCAATTACCCAACCACAGAGACAGAACTGAGCAAGATCATTTCGCCACCGTCCGATCTGAGAAGTACATATGCTCGTGCCTAGTTATAATTCTTATAATAGGTCAAAATGATTGCGAAGAAAAATACGTACGGACACAGCAATCTTAAGCAATAAATCCTAGCACGCGATAAGCAGTTAACAGAGCACAATGTGAAAGTTGATAAACTTTCAGCAGATCTGAGTTTGACAAGTACATTTTGAGAGTGATCTTTTACAAACCGGTTTACACATATTAATGAGATACAATAATTTAATATATACCTATCATTGATTGGGACAAGACTTCACTCATCAAATCTCTTTTTTCGAATCAGATGGCGAGTGATACTACTGATATGGCAAAACGCAGGCAGTGTGATACTGAAAAAGCGAAAACGAGGCTAGGTGAGAAATACGTCATCTTCTTCCACCTCGCGCTATAAACTATGCTTTTCGTCGTGTACAACTGAATCAATTCAATTTTTAACGATTGTTATGCTGCAGCCTACATTACCCGCATTAGATTTGTGCTAGCTTAACCGGGGTGATGTGGCAGATTCCAGTTCGGAATGGAGATAACAGGCACACCATAGCAACAAATACAACTAAAAGTTTGTTGCCTGCTTTCGTCTAAAGTGGTTTTCCCTTTTTTCACTTCTCTCTTCATTTGGTGTACTATTTAAGCATTACCCGAAGACAAGTATATAATAAAACTATCATCAGTACTGTGAGGTTTTCTAGTGTGCTGTACCACATCTCGTTGAGGACTTAACCAACCAGTACCGCACTCTTCAGCTATGCTACACAGCTTGGTTGAAGATCCCCAATTCGATGCGATACAGCATATCAGAGTACTTCCCTGTACTGATAATCTCTATTCAATGCGTGATTAGCACAGGCAGGACACCCACAACTAACTGTACTTCCGATGTTAAAGAAGTATAAGCAGAACATAAAACTGTTAACCGCGCTACCACACGGAGGCGGATCTCAATGACTGAAATTGCCTTTGAAATTCACACAACCACATCCTTTGCTGTTTGGTACCATGAGTTTATCTAAAGTATACAATTGCCATTTTATTTCTTTTTTGTTACAAATAAAATATAAGTATAATAAATACACTAAATAGTCAAGGTGACTTTTTTCGAGGTCCACTGTCACGAATATTCAATAAATATGTTTTCATGGTTTCAAAAGTGTCATATCAATTTTCACTGAACTGCCTAACATACTCTTCCTCGACCATTCCAAAAAAGACGAGCTTGAACATAGCTTCAATCAAAATTATTTCACGACATAAATTATGTGGAAAATACAGTTAAAGATTGTAATATTTGTTCATTTACTTTGTGAATGAAAGAAACATCTTGCACTACATTAGTGGCTGAAAGTGTTCGAAAACAGGTGTCTCCAAATACTTTGAAAAACGAAGACCGACTTTAAAGTCTTCACAAAAGCAGTCTGTTCAATGGCCTAACTGAAAAGGGTTAATAACTATTGAAAACTACGATACAACAACATGGTGTATATAAAATATTTAAAACATCCGATGGAAAGTGTGAGACCAGTTGCAGAGAAAAGTTCAAGACAGACTTGTTCAATAATGTAAGTGGAAAAAGGACAATAACTCTTTAAAAATAAGGTGCAGCAACATGGCGTAACGATATTCGAAAGTTCAAAGCACGGTTATTTATCATACAAAATATCAAAAATTTCCGATAGAAAGAGTGAGAGCAGTTGAACTCTGGAAAAATAATACGGTGCAGCAACATGGTGTAACGATATTCGCAAGTTCATGTCGCAGTTATTAAGAATATAAAATATCAAAAGAATCTGTTGGAAAGTAGAGACTAGTTGCGGATAAAAATTAAGGATGGACAAACGCATGCACGCACGCATGCATGCACCCACGTACGCACGTATCTGGTTGAGTTTTCTTTGGGCGGTTTGGTGTATTTTTATGCAAACCCAACCCATATCCATTTAAGGACAAATGAATTTCCCCTTAAGGAAATAATACAATACACGATACTTAGACAATGGAATTTTTTGTGTTATGACACACTCCTTATAGTTCAAGGTACTGAATTTCAGCCTGTACAAACCCAGAATGGACACGAGGATCCCTACATAGCCAAATTAAAGTGGGTGTAAAATGAAACGTTGAACACATCGCCCTCTCCCAGAACATCTATTCGTCGTCTGTTCCACTACTTGGCATTGAATGAAGAACGTGACACACCAAAACTCTAAGACTATTAAAACAGGCGATGGGATCGACTGGCTAGTTCCATTTCAACACATTTTCTTAGATACTTCGCTGAACATTTCGCTCATCTTTCAGTTTCATAGTTTGGGTAATATAGGTAGAACACATGTTAATTTGATTTTCTTGATTCTCGGCAGTCGGTGGTCCATGGTCTGAAAGTCTGCTGACGCCTCTTCTGATTTTTTTTAATAGAAATCGCATATTTTTATCGACAGGAAAACCCAGGCCTGCAGGGTTTTATATATTATTCTTGTCCCCTCTATGGATGAATTACTGTGGATTCTTGCGGTTCTTTGGAATAGCCCATCACCCCACCCCCACCTACACTATCTCAAACTTAAGGGGAAAAGTATCTAACAGTACTCCGCCGCGCGGCTATTCTTTTCTGGTGATAACCGTGACTACGCATATCTATCATATCCATTTGCCGTTCTTGGCGCGTGTACTCTTCCATTTCTTTGCACCAGCTTGGCTTTCACAGCGTCCCTGATCAGGTGATAAAATCGCAGTATCTCAGCGGGTGGTTAAGTCCACCTCTCTCTATTACAGCGCGTCCTGGGTTTTCAGAGTGAAATTCTTTCGTTTTCACTGAAATAGCATAAATTAAACAGATACAAACAAAGATGAATAGTAGTCTAGATGATGGATGCACACGTGCGCCCCAAACACGATACCTTCAGAGAGTAAGATTATCGAGGAGTCGTTTATGCAGTTCAATTACCAGTTTATCTAGATGACAAAAAATGAGTAAACACATTATCGGGTTGATTTATTCACCCATAAACCGAGTGCATACTTTTATGACTAAATAAACACTTATCACGGATTGTATTCCAACGGTAAGTGAATGATGCATATGTATTCAGATAATATTTGCACCCTTTTCTGTCCCAACTGCTCTGAGTCTTCTTTCAATCACCCCTGAACGCTCGTAAACCTGAAGCCTAAAACCTGCTACACTCTTAACACGATGCGAGAGTTGAGAGCGGTACTATCGTAAAAGACCATGAGAAAAATGCGGGAGTCGAGACTAAAACCGCCGACCTCTAGCACACAAAGCGACGGATTAATCATGAAACTGAGATATGACCTCCTTGGCTAGTTAATAAATTGCCAGTAAACCTCGACCACTATACTACTACCCACGTTCTTTGATATTCACGTACCGTGAATCTCACCCCAGATTCTGCTTCAAATCGGTCGAAAGATCCGCGGTGCTTCACCACGGCATCCACACTGCCATCAACTGCTGAGAGCTGGTCAACGGCACCATTATAATAGATCGAAAGAGTGTGGAAACTGAGGCTCGTACTGTCTACCTACACCACACAAAACAATCGATTTACCACGAGACTAAGGGGTCCGGGCCAACCAAATGGCCTTTAATCCTCGACTGTTACACTACAAAATGAAAACTACTAATTTTTTTTCTCGGTTTGTTATTCGATAGTGTGATATCTCAGACCCAACCCTTGCTGTAATATATTGAAAATAATCAAGTATTGGTTCAATCTATTGTATATTGAGAAATTTATCCTTCGCGCCTGTTATGCGATGTTATTAGATCTTGATGATCGGGGTGCAGATTGTTGGATATCCAACGTTAGACGTCTATTATTTGACATGGGGTTTGGGTTTATGTGGGTAAATCCATTCACGATGGCTCCTAAAAAGTTTTTAGGTATGTTTAAAAGGCGCGCTTTTGATCTTGCAATACAGAAGTGGCATTCCACGTTGGGAAATAACCAATCTTTGTATGTTTATAAAACAGTTAAAACACAATTTGGTTTTGAATATTACCTTGACCTAATTGGTAACAAGAAACTAAGATGTGCTTTAACCCGTTTCAGGTTATCTTCACAAAATTTAAGAGTCGAGATTGGTCGATATGGCCATGGGAGATTACCCTATCAGGAACGTTTATGTCAGTTTTGTCCCCTTGCCGACACAGAAGATGAGTATCACTTCATTCTCATCTGTCCTTGTTATAATCATTTGCGCAGTCTGTTTTTAAAGAGATACTACACAGTTAGGCCTAATATGCTGAAAGTAATTTCCCTTTTCCAGTTGGATAACAGAAAAATTCTGAATAATTTGTGTCAGTAAATTATGAAAGCCCTTGAAAGGCGAAAAAGAGTTTGACGAATATCCAGGTATAGAAGTCTTCACTTCAATATCCACCACGTGGTCGTGTGTCAATTTAAGTGATTGTTTAAGACCAGAAGTGGTCATACATTAATAAAATATGTCTGTCTGTCTGTCTGTCTGTCTGTCTATAAACATGGGTTGATGCAGTCCAACATATGTTGTTACGTGAAAATTCGTGAAAATGACCAAAAAGCGAAATGGATCTGATTGCATGGACTGTCGGTATATCGAAATGTTCTCTTAGTGGACTGCCAATATTTATCGGCAGTCCACAGAGAGAACATTACGAAATACCAGCAGTCTAGTCTGCTATTGATCTCTCAACTGAAAGGAAACAACGTTCCTTCAGTTTAAAAAATCAACATTTTCTCCGATTGGGCTGAACTATGGTTTTTCCGATATGGCCACGCCCCCGGTAGAGCCATTTTTATCGAATGATCGATGCAGATGATACAAAAATGCCATGGAGACGTCCTCTTATGTGGACTTCCATTGATCACTCAGATGCAAGGAAACCGCGTTCGTCCAGTTTGAAAAATTAAAATTTTCTCCGGGTCTGGGGGCCCATTGGTGCATTCCCCGATAACTTGTCTTGGCCTAGTCCTCCGCTGGAATCGTCGTTTTAGAATTATATTCAGTGATTGTATCTTTTATTATCGTCCTTTGATCCAGTTTCTCACCCGTTTTATTCTTATTTGAAATATTGTCTGCATATCAAACGCAGAGACATTAGGCATACCTGCTTGCATGGGGGTGTTAACTTCGCAAATACTGACAGACATGGACAAAGGGCAATCGAAAATTGTTGGCGTTCCTTTGTGAGTGCATTTGGCCACCTGGTACGGAATGAAAGCAGTTTTAATGAAATTCTCAGTGTGCGATTTTGACACATTGCTATGTCACAGGTTTAGCCTCCCTGTAAAATGAATACAATGAATTTATTTATTTATTTATTGGACTTTAACAGCCAGGGTCACCTCGTGTCGGACAGTTTTACGGGTGGATGAAGCCGGAGTACCCGGAGAGAACCACCGAGCAACTGCGAGCAAGTATCAGACTTCCCAGTGTAATAACTCCACATAAACATGGTTAGCATTTGTTGAAGCCAGGTGCACCATCGACGTGTAATACGCCTCACCATACACCGCCATCGAGCCCCCCCCCCCCCCCCCCCACGTTGGCAGTCGGGGATCGAACCGTGAACCTCTCGGGTTGAAGTTCAATGCCGTAACCATTGAGCCACCACGCTCCCAATACAATGAATGCATGATTTATATTTGGTGACCGTTAGGCAATTCGATGCATAAAACTTGTAATCAGTGTTTTCTAGTTTTAATTTGTTGTCGTTTTAATTTAGCATTGTCTTGCTGTATTCCTTTTGTACGGCAGCGTATTGGGGTCAGGACCTTTTCATTTAATAATCTGTTTATACAGATCAATAAACTGTTTTTACAGATTAATAAACTGTATTTACAGATTATTACGAGACTGTTTTTACAAATTATTACGAGACTGTTTTTACAGATTATTACGAGACTGTTTTTACAGATTAATAAACTGTTTTTACAGATTAGTAAACTGCATTTACAGATTATTAGGAGACTGTTTTTACAGATTATTAGAAGACTGTTTTTACAGATTATTACGAGACTGTTTTTACAGATTAATAAACTGTTTTTACAGATTAATAAACTGTATTTACAGATTATTACGAGACTGGTTTTACAGATTATTAGACGACTGTTTTTACAGATTATTACGAGACGTTTTACAGATTAATAAGCTGTTTTTACAGATCAGTAAACTGTATTTACAGAATATTACGAGACTGTTTTTATAGATTCTAAGAAGACCGTTTTTACAGATTATTACGAGACAGTTTTTACAGATTAATAAACTGTTTTTACAGATTAGTAATCTGTATTTACAGATTATTAGGAGACTGTTTTTACAGATTAATTGGCCATTCAATTATTGGTTAGTAGTACAGCATGTACCCGATCGTTCGCTATTACCCGGACTTTTGGGGAATCTGCTTCGTATTAAATTCACATAGGAACCGGACTTTTTGGGTTGCAATCTGACTAGATCCTGCATGTGATGTACGTACTGCATATATAGTATGCTATGATATGTACAGTGATATATGTACACACAGGGCTATGGATATATAATGTGGGGATGTGATGGAAATTAATGGTGAAGGTGGGGTTTCTCGAAAGAATTCCCCGCGAAACGATTGACGTTGCTATGGACGTCGTGACGTCATTATGCGCACCACGACGTCAGAGAAACGTTTACTGCTGTTGTTGTAAACTTTACAATGTGGTATGGCGTTTTTCAGGTCGGGGTGTGTCGGGGTTCTCGTACTGGACTGATATCGTAGTATAGTATGGGTGGTATATACCCCTGTAGGTATACTATTAGCCCTTGGCCTTGGTACTACTAACCGACCTTCATATTATCCTACGACTGGTATAGGTAGTACGTTATGCTAGGTTAACCAGTATTGTGGGGTGGGGTAATGCATGGTCGTCGTCTCTTTTTGTATTGCGAAATAGTCCTTGTTTTTTTATTATTATTATTATTTGCAGTATAGTATGGACTGTTACATTTATCGCTCTGTTTCGAATTTGCAACTGACAAGAAAGTCATTTATCATAACTTTATCACAATGTCATATCGTCTCTAAGGTACAGAAACCTTTACATTAACATTCGGCGTGGATAGCAAAAGAACCATCCATTATGAAGTTGAAAAAATATCAGTACCATTCTGTTGGCGCGAAACATTTTTTCCACTCGAAAGCAACCATACGCAGCCAGTAGAAACAGCATCCAGGTAGACTAGAAATCTATAATGATTAGTGTTGGAAACTGGATGTGATAGAAGATATGAAGAACTTGTGTTTCATTACTTTTTCACTTTTTGTTTCAAAACATAGACTATGCCCTCTCATGGGAACAAGTTGGTTGTGCTCATTCCAATGAGAGGTCATAAACTATATTTTTGCTTCAAAACAATAAAAAAAAAGTAATTATTCAAGAATGTTATTTGCAAGTGTCGTCTGCCTTTCGTGCTAGGTAGAGGGTTAAGTGCGTCAGTACTTAATGAGCCCCCCTGTAACTTTTCTTCACGTCCCAGTAAATTGAAGTAGTTAAAAACGCATGGCTGACAATTTTTGTCATTAGAAGAGATTAACCGAAAAGTTAGCTCCCTTTTTTAATTTACTAAAGCTGTCACTATATTTAACATTAAGGGTATGGGAATGTCATATAAAAATTGAAATTTCGATTTGTATAATCGATGTGCGCATCATTTCACAAACTGCGGGTATTTTCCTGTGGAGTGCAATAAAAATACAGAAGCTGGCTTTTTCCATTTTTTCCCCAATCAGATTGAACGTTTGACTATTGGTGTCTGTTGATATCCATTTAAAAATAAGAAACGGCATCTTCACCATCTTTTGGTGTTATGTAACTTTTTCCTGTTCATTATATTAATAATGTGCGCATTGTTACATATAATACAGACACTGTCCTTTCCATTAATATAAAAGTTTAGATGAAACTTGCTAATTTTTTTCCTGGTGAATATAAAAACTTGCAAATTATAGTAAAAGCACATTCGCTAAACAAAGAGCCAGAGTGGCCACTTACGTAGTGTCGTCAGGTGTGATACTGATAGATATTCTTAATGACGAATTATCTGCGAAGTGGTTGCTTCTAATTGGCTTGCCACCAAAAGCCAAGTTTCTTTTTGTAACGTTTAATAAACGAAAACAAGAGATAGCTCTGGGAGAGAATGGTTGCGAATTTCGAATGATAAATACGATCAAGTATTTCATGATCACTTTGAAAAATTTTGGGTTTTTTTTACCCTTTCCCTAACATGAAAAGCAGACGACGCTTGCAAAAACAATACTTGAATAACTATTTTTTTTTTTCATTTTTTGTCTCAAATACATAGGTTATGACCCCTCATTGGAACGAACGAGTTCGACGAGATCGTTTCAAAAAGAGGTCATAACCTATGTTCTAGAGACAAAAAAAATGAAAATTAATTGGCGATTTTTGAGAATAGCGCAGGCCGGTTTTGGCCGTTACGTTTAAAAAGGGTTAAACAATATAGAAAATGTATGCAATCTTAAAACAAACATGAACATAACTGCACGTGGTGTATATCACAGCTCGCCTCCACAAAAGAACGATTCGCAGCTTCGTGTGAATATGAAATCACATTACCTTTTATTAGATAATCTAACTGATTGTTGAACTGGCTGAAACAGTAAGTTGCTGTGGTTTCCATTTTTGAAAAAAATCGCAAATTTCGAATATATTTGTGGTATTTGTAATGGTGAGGAGCTAGAAAGTCCGAAGTTCAGGGCTATCGAAAAAATGATGAGACTTTAACCGATTCTTTCAAGCAGAAGACCAAGAATTTTTTTTCCCGGTCTGTTACAAAATATGTCTTTATACAGACTCAGACTGAAACAATACGGAAAAGCATACCACGTAAATAGAAGATATTGTTAAGAACGATTAGAAGAGGAATAGAAGAACGGAAAACAGCGATTTGAGAAGGAAAAAATGAAAACCAAAAACTTCGGGCACGAGATGAAAAGAACCCGTCTCCAAAATGTGTTTGGAATTCTATCGTCCCACTCAAGCAATAAACGTGGTCGAAATAAACATTTGTGTAAATGATGTTTAATATACTACTCAAAGTTTGCTAAGCACCAAATATTTGACACATCATTGTAAAATTTGCTTGTGGCATATTTGCGATATGTTTGGTGGATATGATTGAGAAATGTATTGAGATGGTCCCCAGTGTTTTCATTAGCTCTCTTGACAGGCAAACGTTTCGTGACAGTCATGGAAAGCAAGTACCCCTTGATTTTCATAATGTTTTTGTGTACTGTCTACATGTACAAGATATGTGTAAGGTATTCAATCTTCATTTCTACACGAACTGTTTTGATTTAATGATTGAATATGGCAAATGCAAATGTAAGAAGACATTTGTTTGAAGCAGAAATGTGGCGGGCAGTGGGGATGGTATAGCAACAAGGGGCTACCCATCGTCAGGTTGGTGAAGCCCTTGGTATGCACTATACGGTGATCACCAGAGCCTGGGGGAGATTTCAGCAGTATGGCACGCCAGTGAGACGGTATGGTGGTGGCAGAGACAGGGCAACATCTGCAGCTGAAGACCGGTTTTTGATCATTCAGACCCGTAGGTACCGCTTTGACACAGCAACTCAGCTTCGCAGTCACCTTCAGAATGCATCAGGGGTAAATGTTTCGATGCCGACTATCCAGGCAAGGTTGCACGAATGTGGTCTCCGATCGAAAAGACCATGTGTTCGCATTCCGCTATCCCAGAACCAGGGATGATATGAATGGGCCATGGACCACGTTAGATGGACCAGATAAGATTGGCGACCTGTCTTTTTTACAGATGAGTCAAGGTACTGTCTAGACCACACAGATAGGCGTTCTATGGTATGGAGAAGACCAGGAGAGCGATTCCATGCAACCAACATTGCTGAGCATGACCGCTATGG
The DNA here is from genome assembly GCA_031216915.1 of Pictodentalium vernedei. Classification (NCBI taxonomy): domain Eukaryota; kingdom Metazoa; phylum Mollusca; class Scaphopoda; order Dentaliida; family Dentaliidae; genus Pictodentalium; species Pictodentalium vernedei. Next base: position 349,721,036 of record CM062296.1, on the reverse strand, counting down.
TGGAGGATCAATCATGGTCTGGGGCGGCATCAGCTGGGATGGACGTACAGAGCTCTGTTTCCTTGAAAGTGGTATATTGACTGCACAGCGGTATATTGATGAGATCCGGGATGTCCACGTCAGATTGTATGCAGGTGCAGTGAGTGATAGATTGATTCTGATGGACGATAATGCCCGTCCTCATGTTGCCCATGCTGTCGAAGAGTGCCTACAGAGGGTGGGGATTGTGGACTGGCCAGAAAGATCCCCTGACCTCAATCCAATCGAACATGTCTGGAATGAGTTGCAGCTTGCAATTTCATTCCGTCCAGTCCAGCCTAGCCAAGAAGTGTCCATGAGCTTGATGCCATGCTGGTCCAAGAATGGAACAACATCCCACAAAGGACCACCAGGAACGTGATTGAGGGCATAAGAAGGCGTTGTCAAGCTGTAGTTAACAGTAATGGGTCTCATACTCGATATTGAACCCATACCAGTTCGTTCGGTCAACTTTTTGGCAAATTTGAAAAATTTCCTCTTTTACCAATAATATCCATTTCCCATGGTTATCGTATTCGAAAGCTAAAAAATAATGTCAAACAAAAATAAAATCTCAATTTCTGTACTTAAATCGTTTAAGATATAATTAAATAAAAAAATATATATACTTTTCATTACAATATTTGAACTAAAACGTAAAACAGATAGCTGGATATACTTGGTGCTTAGCAAACTTTGAGTAGAAAATACCTTTTAGCGTGTCTATTTTGAAAAGGAAATGTGGAATTGAAATATTTTCAAACTTTTGTTTTTCAAAATATAATTTTGCCTTTCTGCAAAAATGGCAAAAAAATGTGCTATTAATGTTGTCATGGAGCTGAATGCTAAGCTGTGGAAAGTCCATAAAGTTCGATACGTTGACAACGACGGGAAAATAGTATCTTCACCAATGAAAGATAAAAGGATATTTCTTCACCATTGAAAGATATATGCTATACCCGGAGGAATTTTGGTCTTATATCCTTTGTTTTTCAATGTAGAATATGTACTTTTTCGTTGTCCCTTGTGAAATGATTTCCATATCTACTCAAAGAGTCCCGATATCCTGCGTATAGTATTAAAAGGCCATATTTATATATTCAAAGACCATTAACTGAAACAGGGGAACATTCAATATGTGTCTCAATTGAGAGTGTTGCTTCTTCTTTAGGTGGATAGTTGGGAAACCTACCCCATAACAATATATCTCGATCTACTTCTTATAGTTTAAGACGGCAATAGGACCATCAAAATACTTAAAACATGGCGACGATATTTGGATGTGTACTTTGCTAAAAGGATAAAAAGCGACGAGTTATTGCCAAAAGTGCATCAGACCAGAACACTTCAACAACAGCAAGACACAAAACAAGAACACCCGGTTTCCAATTTAAAAAGCACCATGGCATCAAAAACAGTCGAACAAAAGTCACTTCAATAAAAATACATTATCTTCATGTTGTTTTGAGTCGCGTAGAAATTTGGTCCGCTTGCATCTCAAGCTTAATATGACAAGAAATGTGACAGAACTCCTCTAATCAGTCTTTAGCTTTCGTTGATGTTTTCTGCAACGTTATTTGATAATACCCTGGAATCCTTGAATCAAAACCCGGCCCATCTCCAAGTATTGTCAGCGGGGGTTTTCGAAAATTCTTGTTAAAGAATTTCAAGCTTATTGGACAAGGGCGGTGATGGCTACAATTTGGAGGTTAATATCTCCATTCAATGGAACCAGAGAAAAAGTACCCCACCCCCTCCACACAAGATAAACAAAGCGGAATACTAAAATGTAGGCTACAGACATTTCGAGACTTGGGGGAAATCTTCACGCAGACATCCCATCTAATATAATCGAGGGTGGATATATCAAATCACAAATTGTTTTAAAAAGTTCTTCTGTGTGTAACATTGCATACGGTGAATCCCTGTTAAGTAACGAATACTTGCCAGTTCTAAGTCTGGGTAAAAAATGTAGGGAGTTGATAAATTAAAAAAACAAAATAAATAAATAAATAATAAATAAAAAACAGTAGCAAAATTCACTGCAGAAAAAAAATATAGAACTGCCAAGAAAGTAAAGAATGAGGGGAGTTGATAATTTAAAAAGAAAAAAACAGTAGCGAAATTCACTGTAGAAGAAACCCCAAAATCTGCCAAGTACTATAGTTGCCGATCTTAAGCCCAGGTAAAAGATGAGGAGTGTTGATAATTTATGAGGGGAGTTGATAATATAAAAAAAACAGTAGCGAAATTCACTGTAGAAAAAAAACCTAAATCTGCCAACCATTATAGTTGCCGATCTTAAGCCCAGGTAAAATTTGAGGAGTGTTGATGAATTATAACCTATATATTTTAAGTCAATCTCTTAATTGGCTCATTTCAGAGATGGTTTTCCGCTTAATCTGTGCCTTTATGCCTGGTAGAAATGATACCGAAATTGTGATTTTCTATCAGATTTTAAGCCTAAAATAAAAAGAGGTTAAAATCAAGATATTACCGCCATATTTGGTATAAATTTTGTATATAATATGGCGTATACTTTCGCGTTTATTTGCTATTTTCAAAACTAATAATTTACTTGCGGGTTTTATTATCCTTGTTTGCGAAAACTGAGACCGTAAATCGGAAGACACGCTATACATTCAAAGTATAATTTTAGAGGTTAAAATTAAAATATCAATATCAAAGTTCGGATGTACATTGAATATACCCCAAGTCACCAGATAGTGTTTCTTTGGTGCTTTGGGGATCAGAAGTTTACTTGCGGTTTCTCTGTCCTTAGGTGCGATAAAGTGAGATCGCAAGTCGGATATCGCCCTGTACATTAAAAGTACAATTTTAGAGTTAAAATTAAAAATATAGGTACCAAACTTCGGATATATAATTGGTATACCCCCTATAACCAGATAGTGTTCATTTGGGGACTCTAACCCCTGTACTTTGTCTGCGGCCACTTGTGGCATCATTTTCCACCTGTGGTATTATTTTAGTACCACCGGTCTCATTGTTTTCTACCAACGGTCCTATTTTAGTATGACCAGTTATTCATTGTCACCTGCAAAAAAGGTGGGTCGGACTTGCTAGTCGGATTGTTTTCGTTTCACTGTTGCCAAACCACTTTAGCAGAGGGTATATAAGTATATAATTCGTAACGTGTAAACATATAACGCGCGCTAAATAATGTACTCTGACAAGTGTAGAAAGGGTGTGAAGTCAAACTTTTTTTAGAAACATGTGCATCACAAAAAGAAAACGCGCTGTTATATTACTTTGCACATTAAAGCGAAGTAGCCAATCTGTTACACGCATAGGGTGACGATTACACCAGAACTGAAATGTTCTTTAATGAGCACAGTATTGGCAGTGGATTCTCAAGCGATGGCATTTCCTGTGAATATCAGTTGATCATTTGACTCCCTCATGAATACCAGCAGGTCGTGTGATATCCGAACATCGCGTATCAATTTTACTCTTGATTTTCCACAGTCTATTTTGTCATTCTGGTTACATTCTAAAATAGACGGTTGCCAATGTAAATACTAACCTGTTTCCCTGATTCGATATGACATCTGAGCCATATATCTTCGGAGATAATCTGATAACCCAAGCACTTCTCTTCATGTAATGAATTGTTGTGCTATAAATGTCTCAAGAAAATATGATTTATTTGTTATTATATACTCGCAATCCAAAACCTAATTGTCTGCATAAAGCGACGCTGTTGTTGTTTTGACCACCAAAGGAAGAGCTTACTCCTCGCAACCCAGTTGATTTGGGATAATTTTAACCAACTGACTGGAAGCATGGTTACGGAATTGGACTTCAAACCGATATGTCCACGGTTCGATCCCCGCCAGAGGTAACTGCGTTGTGTCCTTGGGCAAGGCACTTCATTCCGATTGCCAATGTGAGGGCACGGTGGCGCTGTGTATTAAGGCGTATTTCACGTCGATGGTGCACTTGTCTTCAACCAATGTTAACATTGCTTGTGTGGAGTTAGTACGTTGGGTAGTCGAAAAGTTGTTCGCCGTTGGTTGGTGGTTCTCTCCTGATACTCCGGCTTCCTCCACCCGTGAAACTTTCCTACACGAGGTGACCCTGGCTGTCGAAAGTGTCGTGCGGTTACTGAAAAATGACCTCACTGATTTCAGCACCAACATCTTCACAACCGTTTTTTATGAAACTTGTGCGGAAACTGTTGAGGTTACTTTTCAGTGTGCGGTGAAAAATGCAACACTTATTCCGAAAACATCAAACTATGTTTAACAACCCTTTCTGGACTGGGTTCGGGAATTTATTTATTGGGGTTTAACGACACTTTCGACATCCAGGAGCAGCTCGAGTCGGTCAGTTTTACGTGTGGAGGAAGCCGGAGTACCCGGAGAGAACCGGGTTCGTGAATGAGATTGTCGGGAGCAATAGTCATTGAAGAGACTGGACGAATCCATTTTGTATTTGTGGGGAGGTTTAGTAAGAACATAACCCAACAACTCAGTCAAACGATTGAATTAACCCTTTACCCAACGAATCGATCGCATCCGCCTGAGTAATTTACAAATTAAGCAGCTGAAAGACAAACAAATCTTTTTCAGAACATTTCACCAAAACCATATCACGTGACCCCACATTGGAACGATCTCGTTCCAATGAGGGTCACATGATGAGGTTTTGTTGAAATGTTTTGAATAAATTGAAAAAGCAATAATTAAAATAGCCTAACAAATTTTGATATCCTGTGCGTTTGGGTAAGGTGTTAAAATCGTTGTTACTGTCTCTCCTTAACTATTGGTGGACCATTCTGCTGTTTGTTGACCGACCACCGAAGTTTCTTTTACGGAAAAAACCGGGTTGAAACGGCCAAGGTCTTCCATGTAAAAATGCGTCATTTTGATAGTAGAATTTCATGATATTAGACGTCAGATTAGATAATTTTGATAGTAGAATTTCGTGATATTAGACGTCAGATTAGATAATTCTTTTGGGAGATTCGGGACTGAAAGGGTAAACTTATATAGGCTTGCTCAACACAGTAGATCCTCATCCGCAAAATACGATCCGATTATGACCATCGGTTACCTTGCGGACACGACTTGCTTGCGTTTTGCAGGCGTAATCCGCTTGCGCATACAGTAGCCTTGCGTTTTGCGGACACAGGAGTCTATCTGTGGACACAACTGGCTCGTTTTCGGACACAATCGGCTCACGTTGTGCTGACGTAATAGCCGCCAAATTAGACGACACGTTTGGAAGATTCTTGATGGGAAAGGGTAAACTTATTCAGGTTTATTTAGACAAGGTACAAAAACATAAAGAAATGTAAACTGCTATTATTCTCGGAACAGATCTTGTAACTTGTACACATTTTATCAGTCAAATATCGTTAAGTGTTTACACTATCACATTCTGATATTTTCGTTCAAACGATATGCAAGCCGGGTTGAACGGAAGGATTTTTATATTGGCCTTCTCTGCCAGATTTATGTCGGTAATGAGAATTCGTTTTTAGTAATTATTCTATTACAACGTATTTACGACTGCGTGTATCAAAAGGTTAATAGGCAGCACATCAAAAATTATGAGGCCTTCACCGCGGTACCAGCACATTATAACAGAGTTTTGCCTTCGAACTCCGAGACATTTAACCAAAGGTAAGAAACTGGCGTATGAAATTGCTATATCGAAATTTTTCTTTAGGCTTTATTATTTTACAACGATTGGCGACACATGTTTTATAAATTATATTAACCCTTTACCCAACGTATCGGCCGCATCCGCCCGCGTAATATGCAAATTCAGCAGTTGAAAAAATATTATTTTTCAAAATATTTCAACAAAACCATATCATGTGACCCCTCGTTGGAACTGATATGGTTTTGTTGAAAATTTTTGAAAAAATGATATTTAAAATAATAAATTTTGATATCGTCTTCGTTGGGTAAAGGGTTAGGACAGAACATAATGAGGGTGAAGTACGTGGGACTGGAATCAACGACACGAATTGCAGTTCTCTTGTATTTTACGGGCTTCGAAGGCGCGCGTGAAATGCAGAAAAAAATCCCAGTGGGGGTCGTTAATTCCTGTACCCAGTATTCCATTTGAGTTGTGCTCTGTTTTTATACCATGATTAAACTTGAGTTAAGTGGATGAATGTTATAATCGTAAAAAAAATATCACCTTCGGTGGTCTGTTCACATTCTTTCTTGACGCTGTTTTGTGTCGAAGCATTTTAATCACACCATAACGTCACGACACATAACGACCAATTATAATGCCTCAAGTTTGTAACATCAGGAGTGATTGGTTAATTTGACACCTTCTAGAAGTCATAGTACTGGAGTTTTAGGGCAAAAGACGGGTACTATCGGAACGTTCTTCCCCGGAGACAAGAGAACAAAGAAAATGTAAGCTCCACTACCATTGATCAGCGTCGATTACGCACGCTGGCGCTGTGTCTGATTACATGTAACTTCTTTTCGTCACCGAAAGACACAAACTTACCAACAAATATATCATCTTCAGTGGGGGTGTTTTTAATTTTAACTGCAAACAATGAATTCAAAAGAATCAGAAATATTAAAAACTCACGTGTTGTTTACCACTTCAGTGAATCCTGAATATGAGTTATGACTTCAATCAATTATTTCCACAAGTTTAGTACTCCTCGACCTCACTGAGCCTCCGCCTGAGCCCTCAAGTTTAAAATAAATTGTTTCACTCCGCTTAATTCTAACAACTATCGTCGTCAACGAAACATGAATTTATATTCCATTAATTTATACCACTTATCACACAAGCATTAATAATGAATTATAATATAACATGAACAGCATGATGCAGTTGTAAACACTGGTGATATAGAAACTCCCAAAGCGACGGCACTTGTGACAAGTCATTTTCGAAGTGACGTCATTCGTTCGAAATGACGTCATGTTTTTGGATTCGACTACATTGTTATTTAAGAAATAACTGTTGTTTTCCTTCGGTTTATGCGATATAAACCGAAAGTTTTCAGCACAAGCTTCATAACTCGCGTAGCTACGCGAGTTATGATTAAGCTTGTGCTGAAAAGTTTCGGTTTATATCGCATAAACCGAAGGAAAACGACAGTTATTTCTTATAATTTAATCCGGCTGTAATATTAAAATATAAAAACTATGTGTACGTGAACGAAAAACTTTTAATTTTCGCAAAAGACAACAGTCGAACTCAGGAAAATGTGCCACAAACAGGTCACGTCAATCATTGTCAAATTGTTTGTTGTTTTGATTTTCGATCGCAGACGACAGATATTTAGCAAGTCACGTAACAATATCATTAAAAAACATTTTTTTTAAGTTCCCCCAAAATCATGTTTGGATGTATGATCTTTTATTCGTCTCCCCCTTCGGTATATTTTATTAAATTCAATTAGACCCGAGAAATTATCATTATATTCTCGCTCACTGGAGGCGATGAAAAATCGATCATTGATCTTTGTTTACAAGCTTGTTATCCATCTATCAGTCTGCCGTCACGCCCTCGCGGTGACAATTGGATTGAGTGGGTGGGGCTTCCAGAGTCTTCAAAGTTGGATCGGATGTGCGAACGTGTAGCGACATTCCAAATCATGACGCGATTTGGTTTATACGATTTTGACGACTTTCACGCTGTATGCTTTCAACCAATCAAACGCAGAGGCGAGGCAAATGATTAAATTATTACAAGATTGACGGCAAGAACATTGCAGTTAACGCTTAACAATGAAAGTTATTTTTTGTTCGGCATAATAAAATAATTAGAACGTTTCTTTTCATGTTCTATCGGTCGATAGTACCTGAGTTTGTGTGATTTCTGAAATAAAACCTGAAGCACCGAAGCTGCTAATATTATATTAGACGCGTTCTTATATGATGTTCTTACATGTATGTCAGATTCAACGCGTATTTTCTCACTGTCTGTATTGTATTGGGTAACGTAGAATATACACAGCAAACATGGCATATATCAACCCCACGACCGATGCAGTCAGAGAGTGTTCGAACAACTCGAGAACTCTCCCGACCGAGAATCGATCCCTGTATCTCTGGGATGAGAGACCGGCGCACAAATCAACTTGCCAGTCACTCTCAATTTAAATAGCTTGAAAGTGTAGAAACATTAATTCATAAAACTTGCTGTTCAGAAGAACTGTATGAAGTAATTTTTGAAATTTTTGTCTTTTCTTTCTATTTAAATTTTTGACAACAAAGTCTAATTAATGACTTCCATTTAAAGCGAGTATCTTATACCAACAATGTCACAACTTCTTTAACTCTTAATCCGCTGAGTATTTTTGAGACATTTTTAATCAAATCTCGTCATGGCTGCTATAAAGCAGCTATGACGAGATTTGCTGAAAAATTCATCTAATTTTAACTCAAAAAATCATTGGAGAAAAATCCTTTCAATTTACAGGGAGAAAATTTGACTAAATATACCCAATTTGTACTTATTTCAGTGGCAAGAGAAATCCTGTCCTGAACCGGAATATCCGCCAGCAGCCTGCAACGAGTTAAAAAAAGTTGAGATTCGTATCTGAGGATTCCGATATGGAAATTTTGTTTATTCATTATTTATTTATTTATTTATTTATTTATTTATTTATTTATTTATTTATTTTTTTTTTTTTTTTTTTTTTTTTTTTTTTATTTATTTAAGTAGTTCTCAACACGAATATGAGACGACATTTGAAAAAGATTTCTTGAACAAATGAAAATTTTCATCTTTGACTAAAAAAATTGCCATATTTGATTTACTTTGAAGTAATATAAAACTAATAAGTGCAATAAATAGAGGATACTCCCGACACTATGTAATAATAATAACACTTTGGCCGGTCGCTGACTTGTCGCGGTTCTCATGTGAGAAGGCTTTGATTACCCTGTACTCCAAAATGCCTCCTTATCCCCGCGCCTTTTCTCTTTCCCCACACTCGAAGACGAACTGCTTGGTGACATCCCTTTCCCCATTCTTCCTACTCTCTCCGATAAGTGTGTCACCTACTAACAACATGACCTTCGTTCTCCCACCCACCCCACCCACCCACCTCCATTATACTCCCACTGAATTTTATTCTATTAGACTGGTATTTTGGACATTCTGGTAGAAAGTGTTCCAAAGTCTCTACTACGCCTAAATTACACATTTCAATGGCACTCTTGGTGAGACCGAGCCGAGCGGAGTGAAAGACTATAGAACTCCTCTAACAAATGAGTTTTAAACAGTCATAGCACTAACACAGTTAACAGCACAGTCGACCATGTCAGTATTGCATTGTTACCGGCATCCTGACAGATTTGTGATAGGTTTCAACAATTATTCAGTGAAGTTTAATGGAAAGGGTTAACTTTATTCTGCCTGAAATAAAATATGTGTCATCCACATTGAAGTCACTGTGTTTCTCCCCCACCCCCCCCCCCCCAAGACCCAGCGACCGTAATCTCAGACTGAACAGCAGTTAACTCATCCCCCCCCCCCCAAAAAAAAAAATCCATCAAGGTACTCTTCAAAACCTAGCTTATCTTTATTACACAGGCCACCCAAATACCCCCTTGTTTTGACCTCTCCACCCCCCCCCCCCCCTTCAACTTCTAATCCGAGATCTCCATTGAGTTATCTTTGGTCCATCCACCATGTCTTGGTCCATCCACCATGTCTTTGGGTTTGAATTCCAAATATTCTGGAACATTAGTTTACATCATCTGCTGTCGAGGAGATTTTCTAAACAGATAAGATAACAGTTTCATTAAGTCTATCCTGTCCTTGATCTTCATCCAGCCTAGCTCACCCCTGATTGCTTTGGTGCTGCGACATTACTCGTCCCTGTTATCCATCAGCCTGCATCGTTCTGTGGGGTTTCCAAGCTCATTAAAGCCATTTGGTTTAGAGGTATTACTCCCCTACAATATGTTATACTTATACTGGTATGCACATCATTAGTCTGTGTGAAACACACAGACTATTGTTTTTGTATGGTTTCTTTTTCTTTTCTTTTTTTTTAATCTTCTTCTTCATCATCTTATTCTCCTGTCTTCTGTCTTCTAACCACCTTTTTGTCCGCAAGATAACTCGAAAACAAATTGCCTGATCGCGTTGATTTTTGGCATACTGACAGAGAGTAACAAGTTCTCGGCACCTAATGTTTTTCAGATTCCTGGGGCATTAGGGGCCTCCGTGGGGGTGTTTTGAAAGTGTTTCACACCCATATCTCAGGCGTGGTATGACCTACGGACCTGGGACCAACACCAAATGAGTCGACACTCGATGGAGGTTCAAAATATGGGTCAAGGTCACGGAGGTCACCTAGGGGTCATTGAATGCATTTTTCATAATTGCTGGAAATCACCTTTTTTGACCCCCTAAAGCATTCCTGACGTACACACATGCATTGTGACGTAAAAAAGTGGGCATGGCCAAATTTTTTGAAAGTGGGTCACGCCCATATCTCAGGCGTGGTATGGACCTGGGACCAACACCAAATGAGTCGACACTTGTTGGAGATTCAAAATATGGGTCAAGGTCACGGGTGTCATCTAGGGGTCATTGAGTGCATTTTTCATAATTGCTGGAAATCACATTTTTGGCCCCCAAAAGCATTCCTGACGTACACATATGCATTTTTACGTTAACAAAGTGGGCGTGGCCAAACTTTTTGAAAGTGGGTCACGCCCATATCTCAGACATGGTATGACGTATGGACCTGGAACCAACACCAAATGAGTTGACACTTGATGGAGATTCAAAATACGGGTCAAGGTCACGGGGGTCACCTAGGGTCATTAAGTGCATTTTTCATAATTGCTGGAAATCACATTTTTTGACCCCCTGAAGTATTCCTGACGTACACACATGCATTTTGACGTAAAAAAAAATTTTGAAAGTGGGTCACGCCCATATTTCAGACGTGGTATGACGTATGGACCTGGGCCCAACACCAAATGAGTCGACACTTGATGGAGATTCAAAATATGGGTCAAGGTCACGGAGGTCACCTAGGGGTCATTGAGTGCATTATTCATAATTGGTGGAAATCACATTTTTTGACACCCCCAATGCATTCCTGATAAACACACATGCATTTTTACGTTAAAAAAATGGGAGTGACCAAAATTTTGAAAGTAGGTCACGCTAATATCTCAGGTGTAGTATGACGTATGAACCTGGAACCAACACCAAACGAATCGACACTTGATGGAGACTCAAAATATGGGTCAAGGTCACGGAGGTCACCTAGGGGTCATTAAGTGCATTCTTCATAATTGCTGGAAATCACATTTTTTGACCCCCTCCCTCTAAAGCATTCCTGAGGTCCATACAAGCGTTTTTACGTTAAAAAAATGGGCGTGGCCAAAAAATGTGAAAGTGGGTCACGCTCATATCTCAATCGTGGTATGATGAATGGACCTGGGACTAACACCAAATGAGTCGACACTTGATGGAGATTCAAAATATGGGTCAAGATCAGGGAGGTCACCTAGGGGTCCGCCTGAAAGAGGTCACCAAATTCATCAAGTGCATATTATTCAGAAGGACAGGGAAATGCATTTTATTACACCTTAATGCATTTCTAAACTTTATGAACGTATTTCATCACTCAAATTAGTGGGCAGGGTCCAAAATGTCCATTTCTGATTCGTGTATCGAACCCTATGAATGCTGGTCACATATATGCCTTTTCTGGCTTCTTATAAAAATTGTTCTGATTCCAGTATGAATATCTGTAAATATTATTAACGATTTCTTTAAAAATATTTTACTCCTGAAAATAAGCCTCCATAAATTCTCTTTCTCTATAGTTTATTCCTGATACTTTAACCCTTTTCACACAGACTTGAATTTACTGGGTGCAGTAAATTCTGTTTCTCTAGTTCCCCAAATCGTTTTCCACACGAAAGCCTTATTGAAGCTGTTTCTCCCTATAAGCCTCATTAGTCTGTGTGAAACACACAGGCTATTGTTTTTGTACGTTTTTTTTTCTTTTCTCTTTTCTTTTTCTTCTTCTTCCCTCTTCTTCTTCTTCTTATTCTCCTGTCTTCTGTCTTCTATGCAATTCCTTGTCCTCACGATAACTCGAAAACGAATCGTCCTGTCTCGATGATTTTTGGCATACTGGTGGACAGTCCAAAGTTCTCGGCCACCTATGTTTTTCAGGTCGCTAGAGCCACTGAGTATGGCCCAGTTGGCCACAGGGTTTTCACAGCCTCCAATTTCCTGATACAGTAAATTCTCCCCAAGCAATACGATGCTATGCTATTCAGACTGGAGATAGTGTAAACATCAGTGGAGTCAGCTGTCAAAAAATGAAATGTAATCTTGTTTTGATAATGGGATGTAAGTTCCTGGAACTAAGTTGAGAGAAACCCTTTGCCTTGCAAGGAAATGAATTATAAACTATTCAGTTCGATGCTTTTAACCCTCTCAAGACTTCAATGTGTATTACACATATTTTATTTCAGGCAAAATAAAGTTAACCCTTTCCATAAAACTGCACTGAATAATTGTTGAAACCTATCACAAAACTGTCAGGATGCCGGTAACAATGCAATACTGACATGGTCGACTGTAGTGTTAACTGTGTTAGTGCTATGACTGTTTAAAACTTATTTGTTAGAGGAATTCTATAGTCTTCCACTCCGCTCGGCTCGGTCTCACCAAGAGTGAAGAAACCTTTGGTGCCAAAGTTCCATTAAGAGAATGTCTCTGTCCGGAGTGCAAAAGCAGGTACTGTCAGCTGAGAAACTTAATGTTTTTCGCGTTATTTTCTGTAACATTTAATTCTATGTGGAATGGAACACCTTTTTGGTGTGCTTTCCAAAGTAAGGGATTCTTAACCCTTTAGCCAACATAACGGCGAAAACCGGTCAACATTATTCACAGAAATGTCTATTCAGTTTTAATTACCTTTTCATTTTTGCTTGAAAAACGTAGCTTATGACCCTTTATTGGATTGAGCTTATTTTTTAAAGGATTATTTATTTATTGGTGTTTAATGTCACATATTTCTGCACAATGGCTAATCATGACCACGACAGTTTTTCGGGTGGAGGAAGTCAGAGTACCCGGGAAGAACCACCGGGCAACAACTGTCAGATCCCCCACATACTAACTCCACACAAGCGGGGTTAGCATTGGATGAAGACGGGTGCACCATCGATGTGCAGTACGCTTTAGTACACAGCGCCACCATGCACCCACGTGGGCAATGGGGTGAAGTGTCTTGCCCAAGGACAGAGTGAGGACCTTTCGCCTTGCAGCCTGCACCTCTGCCAACTGAGCCACTGCGCCCCCATTTAAAGGATTAAATGGAGTATTTAATTGGAATATTTTAACCCTCTGAAGATCTTAATACGGGGGCATTATTCAGAAAGACTGGGAAATGCATTTTATTACACCTTAATGCATTTCTAAAGTTTATGAATGTATTTCATCACTGAAATTAGTAATCAGAGCCAAAAATGTCCATTTCTGATTCGTGTACCAAACCCTTTGAATGCTGGTCACATATATGCCATTTCTGATTTCTTATAAAAAATGTTCTGATTCCTGTATGGATATCTGTAAATACTGCTAACAAAAACCCATTTCTGATTTGTTAAAAGATAGTTTACTCCCGAAAATAGCCTCCATGAATTCTCTTTCTTTATAGTTTATTCCTGATACTTTGCCCCTTTTCACACCGACTCGAATTTACTGGTGGCAGTAAATTCTGTTTCTCTAGTTTTGTTAAGCATTCGTTTCTCTCTTCTCGATAATTCTTTTCCTGTGGTTTCGGTAGATGCCTCTTCTTGTGATGTTTATATTTACCCCAAATGCTCGCAGTCACCTGACTCTCTTTCACTGAGGAGTTAGCTGCTACCTCCGGAATACAAAACTCCCCCCATTCTCCGCCTTCGAGTAGGTTTCACTCTATGACCCAGGTCTCCAAATGCTACCCTTTGCAGCTATGCAGGAGTTCCTCTTCTAAATCTTTAGTGTACAATGCAAAAAGAATTTGGAAAAAATACACCCCTGTGTTAGACCTATCTCCATTGGCACACGTTTTGTTGTTATGTTACCCAGGCCAAGTTCACCCTGTACATCTTCATATAATGCTTTCAGAAGAATTACAACAAATTCATCTCCCAAGCCCAGGGCCTGTCACATAATGCCCTCCCGTGGGTCCTTATTGACGAGCGTAGAGCTTTTCCTCATCCCCAAAGGGAGGGGGTCCCAAGGACGGGCTATATAATTTAGTTTGTGTGTAAAGTACGATTTTTACCTTCATGAAAAATTCTTTCACGGAGAAACATATTTATTCTCAGAAAAAGTAAAACGAATATATTTTAGCTGATTAGTGTGTTGTAAGGTTTGGAGTACAACTCGTTGGTATTTACGACCTCCCATTAAGAGATAACTAATAAGCAATTTCATCTCTACGCCGATTACAAATATCTATCTGACCGTATACCACATGTCACGGCGACAGTTCAAAAGTTCTTCCCTTGTACTGAGTTTTAATTATCTCGTGTCGGGAGTATAGCTAGATTGTTAAGTGTCGACCACGGATGTTACAGCCATAAAGCCAGGGACACACTAGGCGATTTTGTACGCCCGATCCATTTTCGCTTGCGTAATCGTGTAGTGTGTCTGATTGTGCGACGCCGAACTTTACTAGCGAACACGTACGCCCGACCAATCGGCCGTATTCAACATGCTGAATATTGGCGATCAATTTCGGCCGGATTTTTATCGGTGGCGTAGAGACCGGCCAGTGTGCCCACCTCGGCGACAGCAGATCGGATACGTATATTGATATATACTTGCTGGCTGCCATTTTATGATCACATGACAAGAGTAAAAAGGTGTCACATGACAAGAGGAGACGTCGCTGTCGTACTGTTATCCGGCAAGTGTGTCCACTCAATCGCTGAACTCACTGCCGGACAAAAATCGACGGCGTAAAAAATCTTTGTCGACAGCGATAAAAAATCGCCTAGTGTGTCCCCGGCTTAACTCATCGCTGATAATAATTTAATGTTTTCCGAGATTATGACCCGACAATTTTAACAGTATACTGACGGTTCACTTTTAAAGAAGGGGGGAGCTATCTCTTAATACAGTACACGTAATGACGTTTGGCCGGTTACAACAGGGTTATATGAGGGATGGGCATCCAATTCACACACCTGGTCAACATCTGGTTCGATAAACTATCTTCTGATAGAATAGTTTGGATTTTGGATATTAAGCAAGGTGATTGCCGCTGAAAGTCAGTTTCCTGACGGGACTCCTGGGATGCAGATTGAACGCGAGCTGGTGAAAGAATTCCTGCTTCTCAGTAACATATAGTCAACTTTATTTACTTCAGTGAACGTGTATCTGAAATTTTGTTTTGCAGCAGTCTTTTTACAAGTGTAGAGCGCTATAATTTAATTAAGAATATATTACAAAGAACTCGTAAGTACTCTTCTGTGTTTGACTTACCCATGCCCAGCTGAAGTGTTCCCGGGGAATCTATGGTGAATGTTTCAAGAGTAACCACGAACTTGGTGTTGACCCATTACTTCAGACATTTTCTTTAAGCTTACGTGTGGGGGAGTGATTACGAACTTCCTCCCCAGAATAAACATTCTTGAGTCCGAACTAAAATCCACTAGACGACTGGGGTGCAACGATCGCGGCCACATCGAACCATTAACCCCTCTACTGTGCCACAGACCTAAAGCTTCGCTATATACCCCCCCCCCCCCCCCATACACACACACACACACACACACACAAACACACACACTCACTCTATCATATACCTTTTTAACATCCAGAAAGACTATAAACATCTTTTTTATTTTGGTTTTCGCAGATTCTATCTAATGGGATAGCGTGAAAAGATGGTAGGTGACTCTTCTTCCCTCCCTTAAGCCATTCTGGGTCTCTCCCAAAAACTACTTCTCTTCGATCACATCCTCTAATTTCCCGTACAGGATTTTACAGAAACTTTTCCAATGTTGCCACTGATAGAGATCCCCCGATAATTATCCAATACATCTTTTTCCCCCTTTTTGTGTATAAATGTGACCTTACTTTCTCGTTACTCTTTTGTGAACTCTTGTTTTTCCATAGCTAAATTGAATAGGGCCGTTAGGCTTTTACAGCGTTCCTCACCCTCATATTTTAGCGACTCGATTGGAATTTCGTTGATTCCTCAGCTTTGACGTTCCTAAATTTTGAGACCACTTTTCGTACCTCCCCGGCATTTATTTCGCTGTTCACGAAGTTCGATAAATTTTCCTCAAGTTGATTGTGGCACTCCGGTGGGTTCCGCAAGACTCATCGCTTTCCGTTTACCTTTTCCCAGTGTTCAACTCGTTCTCTTGCGATCATCTGTATTTTTGCCCTCTATTTTAATACTTGGCGAATTATTTCCTTTGCTTCTTTCATTCACCCATTTCTAAAATACGTTCGAACTCGATTATCCTATAATTCTTATCGTCCTAATAAGACTTCAGTTTCGAACTCTCCGATTATCGTTTTTAATCTTATTTACTTTATTGCGTGCTTGTTGGTATTCTTCTTTTGCTACCCTGGCCTCGTTACATTCCACCCCCTTGACTTTTCTACTCCTCCTGTATACGCAGCACATTTGATATTTCTGCCTTTTTTCAATTCGTCATTCACTCTGTAGCTACTTTTCCGCGTTGGCATCCAAATCTTTCATATACTTTCCTTCCCTTTCTCCACTTGGCCCATACCCAGGATAATGCACTCTCTATTTGATGTGGTTCCTGGGCTGAGTAGTTCCCCAATGAGGAACGAAACTAAAAGGAGTGAAGTCTTCGCCACAGCCGGTTCCAAGCCATAGTCGAAAAAGGAGAAAGGCGCCTTGTTCTCCCGTGAGGTATGCACCGAAGGCCCTGGAGGAAGTAATCCTGAGTTGATGACAAACAGTCACTATTCTGGATACACCTGTCCAACACACTGCTTTGACCCTAACTTCGGACGTAGACGGATGGTCGGATGGGCTCGGTCTGGAGAAGGAAAAATCGGAACCCCCCAAAGAGTGACACGTCGGGGTGGTGAGGGGGGGTGGGCATTGAGAGGTAATTCAATCAGTTATCTCCTTTAACCCTTTACCCAACGCAGACGATATCAAAATTAATTATTTTAAATATAATATATTTAAATTTTTCCAAAAATTTCAGCAAAACCATATCATGTGACCCCTCGTTGGAACGAGCTCGTTCCAAAGAGGGGTCCCATGATATGGTTTTGTTGAAATTTTTCGAAAAATAATATATTTTCAGCTGCTGAATTTGCATATTACGCGGGCGGATGCTGGCTATTCGTTGGGTAAAGGGTTAGTACACTTTTGTCAATGCCAACATATACTGACTTTCAACGAACTTGTGAAAGATTGAAATTTTTTAACGTTTCTGTTATTGTATTGTCTGGGATACGTTGCGCGTGGCAATTCGTATTAAACTGGCTTCGTAAAATAATTGGTTGAATGACCGACTTCTGAAGACGTGGCACTACTCGCACTACCTGCACTCGGCGGGTCAATCGTCCAGTGGAATACGCTGGATAACTGCTATGCAATCCCTAAATTGGGCTCAGAGTAAGGATGTGAGTCATCAATAGAAGAATTTTAAAACAACACAAATTGTGGCAAAAACACAAAACTAAAGAAAAGCGCTCAGGAATTAGCAAATTTTAATACAAATTCTGTTCTGACTCTTGGCCTATGTTCATGAATATTTACTCCACGAATGAAAATATTGCAGTCAATACATTAAATCAATTCGTCATACCAAAATCCATTCAACGCATTGCTGCTACTGTAAATAATGTAAAGAAATTAAGAACTGAGAGTCTTCTTGCGGAATGTACATGTGAATTTCCGTCAGTGTGACACTGCAAAAGATCAAGTAAATACATTATTTAGAGGTGCATGATAGTGCTAACAAAACCCTCGATAACAACAGAGGTGTTAGAAGAACTCGTGAGCTAGTTGATATTGAAGAAACTGATATTCAATAAGAAATGAAACCTCAGGGAGTAATTGGGGTAAAAAGAGTCGAGATATAAGAAGACGGTAAAAAAATTTAACCCTCTACCCAACGTAACGGCTAAAAACTGCCAGCGCTATTCACAAAAATCGCCAATTAATTTTCAGTATTTTTTAATTTTTTGTCTCAAAAACATAGGTTATGACCCCTCTTTGGAACGAGCTCGTCGAGCTCGTTCCAATGAGGGGTAATAACCTATGTTTTTGAGACAAAAAATAAAAAAAAAATAGTTATTGAAGAATTTTGTTTGCATGTGTCGTCTGCTTTTCGTGTTAGGTAAAGGGTCAAAAGGGTGGATTTATTCATTCCGAATCCACTTTGATGTTTCAAGTGTCAAAAGTTCATCCATAGTAAAGCTGCTTGTCGAGGCCATGCAATATGCTGGATTGTTATTGCTGCGACCGGTTCAGCGCTGTGTCCCGTTGCAACTTTGAAAGAATATATCGCGCTATTGGGCGTACATTTGGTTTCGTCTGACTACTTAATTTGGTGCATTTACCAAATCGAAATACGGCGTTGCGAAGAGAACTCACAACAGACCGTTGTCATATACAAGGTTTAGGGAATTGTTTATTGAGGCCTTGGAACCTTGTGTGGAAAATATTAAAAGCTTTGGGCTTCACAGTTTGCGAGCTGGTGGGGCGACTTCCGCTGCAGTTCGGGGCGTTCCAAACAGGTTATTTAAGCGTCATGGCAGAAGGGTCACCGATAGTGCCAAAGATGGTTGCATCCAAGACCCATTACAGGAGAGGTTGAGTGTTTCGTTAAATCTCGGTTTGTAAATTGTCGAATCACTTTAGTGATGCCAGTTTCATTTTTTTTTTTTTTTTTTTAGCTTGTTACGCTCAGTACGCAGACTGGCGTAACACGCTATAAGGACTGTTCTTCCATTGCTACAGCTCCACTCGTCTTATTTCCGAGTCGCATTCTGCGTTTCAATTTGCATCCATTGCTCGTTTTTACTCCCTCATTAACTTTAACCCGTTCGCTTGTTTCACGCAGTTGTCGCACGTACTCAATGCAAAATGTGTTTTTGTTGCTTGGAGGTATGCATAAATGCCTGTGGGGGTTTTCCGAGGGAATAATTGTTTCTTTCGTTTGTTTATTATCTGCTACCGGAAATAAATACATTCCGGTAGTTATTATTTTTCCTTTTGTGTCAAGCCATCGACAAGACGCGGGGACATAACTTATCTGTCAGATAATCACATTAACATGCGCCTTTGTGCATGAGAACATTTGTTATCACAAAAGTTAATGCACATTTAATTAAAATACATCTGGTAATTCCGTTGTTCATGGCTATACAATGTAGTTACCATATGTTGCTTCCACCAAAAAAACCTTTTAGCAGGTAGTCAGTCATTCACTTTTGTTTAATGCCATCGGATTGTTCTGGTCTGATATCATTTGGAGGAAGAGCTCGACCTTTGTTACTATTATTTACGTCTATATCTGTCACTTGAAATGTGTACATTCATCAGACATGATGACCCTTCCGAGCCCGTGCTCTCGAATGAAACAGAGTATACCATATAATTTACATCAAATGGTCGAAAACATTTTAGAGATATTCAGTGAAAATGTAATCCCACAGCCCCACAGGATTGTATTATTAAATTATTACTGATCCTCTCCATCGATTTGATATTTTTGTGCCCTCTGCGCGTCGACTCTAAAATGTTCCGTCATGCACAAATATGTGTATATCGGTTGTACAAGGTCCAATACAAGCTCTCAGGCCACCAGCTTTATTCTGTTTAGACTTCGACGCTGTCATCGGCTATCTGTTTACCCTATTTTCACGGTGTTTGCGCATAGACTACCGTTGATGTAATGTAATAATATTCTTTCACTCACAGAGATATACAGATATTATTTCGTGTCCCAGTTATAGATATTCTAAACAGCAGGTGTTTAATTCACTTTAAAACCATCAGGATTTTAACACAATTTCTGAAACTACGCGGCATAATAAAAAAAACATAGTTGTGCTGGTCTTTACTCATAATGATCATGTCATTAAAAATTCGATTAAATCAAGTTTAAGTTGAGCAACATTTCTTGGCTTGATTCAAAGAAAATAAAGGTTTATGGTATTTTTAGATTCAATCGTCTGGAATATATCAGTTGGTCGGAAAAACCGACCATCTTGAATATCCAAGCGAGTTAATCTAACAATCGACTTTTTAAGGCCTAGTCTGGTTCCAGGCCATAACAGCCTTGGAGTCCTTACATAATTAGACAGGAGGCGTGCGAACATGGCACAAAATATGTTCATATTAGGTTGGACAGGGTTCAATATAGTTTAGCGTACTCTGTATTTGATACTCCTTTGTTCCCGTTCATCGTCGTTTATCTACTTACAGATAACAGAGCGCAAGAGCAATTGTAGAAAATCAGGGCCAGTAAAGGACGTCTAAAATATAATCGGCTTTTCGTGAATTTCAAATTCCTGTAGATACAGCTGGTAAGGTACTTGTTTAAACACAGACATGTTACTTTTGCCAGTCTTTCTCGTTGTTTTGAGAATGGCACTCTCGTTTGCAGAACTAGAACTTAATGTACTGCATGTCAACGATTTCCATGCAAGGTTTGAACAGACCAACACATACAGTGGTCGATGCAGTGAGGAAGATACGTCTGCGAACAAGTGCTTCGGAGGAACGGCTAGACTTGTTTCTAAAGTGAGGGAAATCCGTGCAAACTATTCTGATGTTCTTCTGCTCTCAGCTGGTGACGAATATCAAGGGACATTGTGGTTTTACAAGTATGGGGGAAATGTATCTGCTAGATACATGAACAAGCTCAAATATGACGCAATGGTAAGTACATAGAATGATTAATTCCTGTTAGAAAAAGCGAGAAAGTTAATGATTATGTTAGTGCTCTGCGAGATAACTCTTTCATCTACACTTAACCCTTTCAATACGGTGTGCTTAAATTTTTGCGTGAATTGGTAGAGGACGAGCAGACGGTAGAAAGAGCAAAAAATCTGAAGCGAGACTCGATAATAATTTAATTCAACAGCTTGACAGAGCTGCTGAATTAAATAATCACTGAACTTCCCAACAAACCAGGATGGTTTCACCCATTTCGCCGTTGACAAAATTGACAAAATGATATCTTCCAGGGCGGAAGTGTTGAAAGGGTTAATATGAAAATTTTGTCCATTTTAATCTAAGAAGGAATTTTTACACTCAAATGAATGCATAGCAACTTCGCAACAAGTGTGATCAAATCTATTAATACGCTTATTACACGTATATGGAACTTGAAAGCAAAAACGAAACTGTGCATCACATTGTATTTTGTGGTTCGCGGTGATCAAAAACAAATATTAAGATATTATCTCATATCTTCTGTTATCGATGCCCAGACAAGGACAAGCTGAATTTCTCACTAATATACGGACACTTATAAATCGTTCCTCGGGTGCATTAAAGCACCATTTGCAATGCTAAACATTACAGATGGAGCCTTTTTGAACTCAAGGGGCGAAATATATTTTGATTCTTTGTTGAATATCATTGATCCTTTCTTATTTCAAAGTAAGAAGAGCTTGCCTAATTCGAAAGAGAGAACGAGATCTGAATTACCACCCACCCCCTCCTCATAATATATTCTGGGGGAAACGCAAAACAGACTGCTAAAATGTGTAAGATTATTTGTATAATACATATTCAAGATTCATACATGAATTTATAATGATTTTTATATATTCTTTGCAAACAACCTATTCAAAAGGTCTTGTTCAAAATCCATTCTGGTGCCAACTCATAACTGCTGCTCCTCGTGTTGAGTAAGATGTGAAGCCACACAGGCCTTTGATATTTATTTAAAATAGGTGAACGTCAGAAATATCTCATTCTCAGGAGCAGATCATTTAAAAAGCTAACGAAGTACTCGGTTTCTACTAATCGACCTCTACTGGTGCGTGAGTTTGTGTTTCTCTCTCTCTCTCTCTCTCTATATATATATATATATATATATATATATATATATATATATATATATATATATATATATATATATATATATATCTGTCTAATAACGGGGCGCGGTGGCGTTGCATTGAGAGGGCATAAGTTTAATGTTTTGGAGGAAAAAATGAAAACGTTTAGTGTTTCAAGAATTTTTTGGGGGAAAGTGCCGTCTGCTGTTGATGTTTGGTAAAGAGTGAACTGTTTCAGTGCTATGAGCTCTATTACAGAAATAAATAGTATGCTTGGGATATTTCGGTTCTGCACACTGTTGAAAATATTTCCCTGAGCTCTTTCGAACAATATGTCATATATTATAAATATTGCAAGACTTGGAGTTAACTGTGCCAAAATAGTTGTTCCCGAGGAAGAACAGTCCACGCGTCTCTGGGTGTGGACTATTCTTCTTCGAGGACTATATTTTGGCATTCATTCAACGACATGCCATGCAATAATTATTATATAATTTCGCAACAAACCGAGGAAGGATCTTGCTATCAATCAGAACACCAATCTTAAGTGCACTGTCTATTGCTATGTACCTTGCCCAAGACATGCATTGACAATTGATCTTGGAAATAGCGATACAGAATGCCGTGGAAACTCTTCTAAAAGGACGGGTTGTGTCCCATTATTCGAACACCATAGAATATTCCACTTCTTTTTAGTGAATGGGAATAGTACACAGTTATTTTTAGCACTCTTAATGGGCAACTATCGAAAATAGTAGAGTGCCTCAGCCAATCAGAGGAAGGAAAAGTCACGTGAGACATAATATAGCCGCACATCGGATAATTAGACAGAGCACAATGGTGGTGGATTACTGGGGACTGTAATTCATGGGCGCCGAAGCCGCGCCGGAAAAACAGGAAAAACTCCACGAAGCGGGTGCGGATTCATATCCCTCGTTCTCTACCCATGTGATGTACCTAGAACATTTCCCATTGTCTGTATTGTATCGCGCCACGATGCATGTGCGCGGCAATTGTGTGTTAATTAGGCCTAAAAGACATCCGACAAAACTCGAAATTTCCGACAAATTCGTTGGTGAGGACCGCGGATCCCTAAGCCTCCTATGAACGCAGCTCGAGACTAAAGGTGCTTTGTGCATTCTGAGATGCCGAAACAAAACATGTCACTCCAGTACTTTTACCTCTATTTTCCACTTTCTCAATTGACAATACTAAAGAGCAATCGAAATTCTGATCTTAGCTGTATTTTTCATGCAGGCTCTTGGCAATCATGAATTTGACAGATCGATTGATGGTTTATTTCCTTTTCTTGACATGGTCGAATTCCCCGTCCTAAGTCACAATTTAGACATATCAGATGAACCAAGACTCCATGGAAAGGTGAAAGGTTGGACGAATCTTACAGTTGGAGCACATGACGTAATTGGTGTAATCGGGTACACAACTTCAGACACCCCTTCACTCTCACAACCAGGTAAGAGCAGTGGAACTAATTAATTTAGATTTAGTTGTAAATTTGCCACAACAGAATACGCATTAGACCAGAGAAACAGAATTTACTGTGGTCAGTAAATCAGAGTGTGTGTGGAAATTATGAAAGCATCAGAAATAAACTATAAGTAGGGAATAATGGAGAGAGCCAGGTCACCCCAAATTATGTGGCCTGGAAAGTTAGGTGGCCTGGAAAAATTGAGTTATTTTGGGAAAAACCCCAATTTTTCTGGTAAAAAATTGATTTTTTTGGAAAATGTTGGGTTTTTCCCAAAAATAACTCAATTTTCGCCCGAAAAGCCTGGGTTTTTCCGGAAAATGTTTAAAATTCGAACATTTCTAGGCCACTTTCGACGGAATTTCTCGAAAATGTCTAAAAATTCACCGGTTTGGCAAATTCACTTTTTTTTTAATTTGACACAAACCTCGGTGAAAAATTCAGTTTTTCATAATGTAACATCGACTTCGCCATTGAGGTGAATGTTTTCGAATTTTCGGGAAGGGGTTTTTGCACGATTATGACTAGAGACACAATTAGCACTGAGATTCCCATTGGGATAAATTCCAAAAAGACAGTACTTTTGTGGTTTTGGGTTCCCATGGGAAAAAGATTATGTTTCGACCGGGCGAATTCGTAAATTGGCCAGGTAAAGTTGACTGTTTGAGAGCACACGTCAAGTCTAAAAATTAGCTCTGTGGCGCGATCTGGGGATGGGATCGCGATTGAAGATTTGTGTATTATGAGTTGTGAGACGAATGATGATAAAACTGTTTTAAAAAAAATAAAAATTTATTTCATTAAAAAAAATTAATATATATATATATATATATATATATATATATATATATATAAAACAACATTAAAAAAATAAGAATACAAAAATTAACTGTTATTCTTTAAAAAAATAATAATAATAAATAAATAAAACAATGTTTCTACACATCAAAGATTCGAAGCAAAGGGACGAGCAGGTTCACGAATTAATACGAGGTAAGTAGAATATTCAGGCGCAGGATAGGGCCAGGCAATTGGGAGAGACGGTGTTGAGATGAGAGATGAGCAAGTTGTTCAGACCCGTCATCGAGGTTCAGGAAAGAGCCAGGAAAGAGATTGTCGAAGAATTGAGGCCCATAAAAGAAGGTTCTCAGAGGATGGCTTCGCTCCCCAATAGTTTTGTACCGAGAACTTTGTTCCAATACACTCCAATGGGAATCAAGACCGATTCAAGTAGCGTCTATAGCGACGCTACAGATGCTACTCTGACCGATCGAAGTTGTGATTTCTATAGCGATGCTTCGAACACTGTTGGCAGCATCAGATCTGGCGATAGTAGTAGTAGTGTTATCGAGAATGATCTGATGTACGTGTTTCATTACAATGGCGATAAAACTTTCGTGGGTGATATGGAAGTATTGTGCGAAGGCGACTATTTGATCATCAGTTCGAACAGGTATGAATTCACCGACGGACTACATGATCTGCTCGCTTACAATTACAGAGACATTCTGGTTCAGACCCACACAATGAAGAAGAACAATGATCCCAAAGAGATGAGACCGAAGGATAGGAGAGGTTATAAGTGGAAGCAGGTGGTGAAATGCATGTGGGATTCGAATGAGAGTTTCATGAAATCGATAACTGGAAAGGGAATGACCAATACGATATTTCTTCCACGCGATCCCAATGCCTTGTCGGAGAGATTGAGATTGTTGAGGTTAGCAGAGAAGCCAGTAACACTGGAGTGGATAACAAGATAGTGAGCATGTGCAACGAATTGTTGAGGCAGAAGGTCTTCACTAGGAAGGATTATAAAGAGTTGACGAATCATTTGAAAATAATAAAATAGTAAGAGAAAAGAAAAAAAAATATTAAGTAAATAAAAAATTATATATATATATTCAAAAATAATAAATAAAAAAAAATTTATTTTTTTTTAAAATGTTAGTGATATATAACAAGGGATATGCTAGATCTTACGTCTATGGTGGATAGGGCATCGTGGATTCGATGATGCGATTTTTAACTTGTAAATTCACTCGCGATGCCACGAAACAGATTGTCTCGAGCACTCTCAAAATTGGAAAGCAGGCGGCAATCGATGCGGGTAAGAAAACTGCGACCAAAGTAAGTGGTAGAATAGCTTCTGAAGCTGGCAAGAGAGGTGCCGATGCGTTGATTAATAAATTGATAACTCCACCACCACAACCTGCCAAATGATCAAGAATGGAACCGAAAATTTGGCGAGACTTCTATTATGATGCTGTACCGATACAAGTCTTAGATAAAATGATGAAAGGATTGGGACTGAAAGTGATTTATAAATAAAAAAACTTAATAGGTATTAAAATAAAAAAACATAGTTAAAAAAAGTAGAGAAAAAAAATGGATATCAAAGACATGTCTTGGAATGATGCGATGACCAAGAGGTCCAATGGCAAGTTCTTTCCCAAGAGCATAAGAGGTCTGATGGTGGGAAAATCGAATTGCAGAAAGACCAATCTCTTGATGAATCTATTTTTGTGACCCAACTGGTTGGATTACGACAGATTATTCGTTTTTGGCAAGAGTCTCTTTCAACTGGAATACAGATTGCTTCGAGAGTGCATGAATCGTAAATTACCCAAGGACGTCATGGCGAGAATCTTCGACAATGGAGACGAATTCGAAGGACATGAGACTTCGAATATATTGGAAGGGGCGGCAAGAGAATTGACTAGGAGAAATGTTGAGTGTTCGAATGTGGAATATCTGTTTTACGAGAACGCCAATGACATTCCCGATCCCAGACAGTTGAAGTCGAAGAATAAGAATCTCATGATCTTCGATGATCTGCTGTTGGAGAGACAGAATCGATGTGAATCATATTATGTTTGAGGACGTCACAGCAACGTGGATTGTTTCTATCTGTCTCAGAATTGTTTTTGACTGCCCAGACTGATGATAAGGGAGAATGCTAATTTTCTGTGTCTCTTTCATCAGGATCTCAAAAATCTCAATCAAATCTGTGGAGATCACGTGGCCAATGACATGAGCAGGGAAGAATTCAGGAGATTCTGTAAGAAGGTGTGGGACAAAGGACTTCACAATTTCGTGGTGATCGATTTGACTAGCGAATTTAACAACAGAAAATATCGAAGCGAATTCGACAATTTTTTTTATATTTCCGATAATAATAGAGAAGAAAATAAAAATTTTAAAAAAAATTTAAAAAATATCGATAAAACATAAAAATATATAAATAATAAATAATAATAAAAAAAGGTCAGAACATCACCTATTAGAACAGATAGTCGAGAATACGGCTGCAAAATAATCCTTTCAAATCGTAGTGAGTCATGACATGATTCAATTCACTATGAAATTCGAATCTTCCATCGAATTGAAGAAGGAAAAGATATATGAGACAGCATTGGTTAATCTCGAGACTTTCTATTTGTTTCCCAATGTCACCGAAAAGAATAATGCATTCAAGTATTCCAATGGTGTGGATTGGTTCAAGATTCGATTTAACGAAGGGAGTTATGACATAGACGATCTGAACCATCACATCCAGACGAGACTGAAGGCCGACAGTCATGGAAGCAAGATGATAAGACTCGCTCCCAATACGAGTACTCTACAGACTATATTAGACTTGGGAGATAATTTTCGAGTGGATTTTAGTGCAGAAGATTTGATCGGCAAGATGTTGCTGTTCGATCAAAAGATTATCAACGTCACGCCGCATCTGAAAATATGGTCGACATTCTCGTGGTCAACAGCATTTTAGTGAATGCCAATGTGATTGTGGGAAGTTACATCAATGGTAGCACTCAGCCTATGATCTACTTGTTCTTTCCGGACATTTCGCTGGGTTACAAGATTGTGGAGCGACCTCAAAATCTTGTCTATCTACCCATGATTCTGGACATGTTGTATAGCATTGAAACCGCGATGACGGATCAGAACGGTGATTTGTTAGATCTTCACAGAGAGAGAGTGACTATATGATTTCACATCAGAGAGATATAAAAAAAAATAATAATAAATAATTTGAAAAATAATGTCTTAAAAAAATATATATATTTTTTTTAAAGAAGTTTTAGGTTTTATTTTATATATTATATAAGAAATAAAAATATTAAAAAAAAAGAAACTTATAATATTAATAATTTTAAAAAAATATATATATAATCAAATCAAAAATAAAATATGAGTTGATACATAATTAAATACATGAACATATCCAAAGGACAGAAAGCTAAACTTCGCAGAGCATTCAGAAATTGAGGTGAGGCCATTAGATTTAAATTCAGTCTTCAAGATCTGGAGAGTGGTGGTTGCAATCAGATTGCCTGGTCTAAAACTCAAAGCAAAATAATGGAGAAAGCAATTCGTAATCGAATGGGAATGAGTCCTGCTCAATTGAGATATAATCTGAGAATGAAAGGTGATTTCTTACCGCTATTGGCACGACTCACCACCAAAGTATTACCCATTCTCACAAAGACGGTGTTGCCAGCTCTGAGCATGGGAGCTCTCCCGGTACTCACTAGTTTGGGAGTTGACAAATTAATGGGTAGAGGACTGTTTTTGAAGAAGAGGGGAAATGGACTGTTTTTGAAGAAGGGAGGAGCCATGTGTCACATAGACGTCAAAGGTAAAGGATTGTATCTAGGACCTGTGAGAAGGGGTGGGGGGCGATGCTTTCCACGGAGACAGTCTCTATCTGAAGACCGTAGAGAATGTGGAACTGATCAGTGAAGGTTTGTTGTTGGGTCCAAATTCACTGTTTAAGAATATACCTCTTTTGAGTATGTTATTATAAAATAACAATTAAAAAAAAATGAAGCAACTTCCAACAGACGTGTTAACAAGACGTTCATATTACGAAAAGCTTTTATCTTTTTCTAAACATTTACATGAGTATGCATTAGAAAGAATTCAATTGGAACAAATCGTACATGATGCATTTTTAAACGTGTATGGAACGTTGTTTTCATTAATATTGTTATTCATATTCCTAAATTGAAGCTATTTCAAAAATATCGAAACGATAAAGTGTTCGAACAAAAAACAAAATGTGTCTTACCAAGATTATCACATGATTATGGATATCCTAGATCATTTAAAATATGAAGTAAAACTTATAGAATGTTACAATTATGCGATATATGCTTACATTATTTATTTTGCGAAAAACGTAGTTAATGGATTCGATCATGGTGGTGGTGATGAAAATATTGAAAAATCTATTTGCGCGTGTGTCGAATTTATTCGCAGATTACACTCGTTCATGTCAAATAGATCATGGATCAAATTTGCTAAAAGGTTAAAAATCATTATCGATTATTACCCATAACATTCTAACTATGACGATGATGTTGACAATGAGTATGTGACCTTAAACACCAATAAATAAATAAATAAATGTTGACAATGAAAAAAAATGGTTTTCTCAAAATAGGAAAAACATAAAATCCTTCTTTTAAAAAAAAATGTCATCTCTTTCCTATAATAATATGCATGATCGTAATAAATGAGAAGTATTTGGTCATTCAGTTGATGAGGTGATGAATAGAATATGTTGTTATAAAAAAACGCATATACAAAAAGAAAATAATACGAAAAAATAATAAAAAAAAAATAATAAGAATATAAAAAAAACTTATAAAAATTATTTTTTTTAGGACTTAGAAAATTTTTTGTTTTTTAATATATATAATAATTATGAGTAAAACGAACGATTCCATGGAATCGAGAGCTTGATTTCTTCAAAGGGCATTGTGCAGAGCTTACATGATCTGCGTGAACAAACAACTTCCTCACATCTTGCACAAAAGATGCCCTGGCTATTGGAGAGAGATTTTAACCACATTAATCATTTGTGTCTTATGATGGAATGGGAAGACATCATCACCATGTATTTTATGCCTGCATTGGAATACGTCCGATATGATGACGTGATCGAATGTTGGAAGCAATTCGTGTCTTACATTGGAGAGCCTGAACCCACTAATTCGGAAGAATTGAAGTTAGCACATCGAGGTCTCACCACTGAAGACAGGGATGCATTTTGGAATTATTGTTGAAAAGTTGGATACCACTAAAAAAATTTTCTGTTAAATAATAAGGGATGAAAATAAAATAAAAAACAAATACTTAAAAAATAGATATAAATAAATCAATAATTAAAAAAACTGAAAATGGAAACTTGAAGTAAAAAAATCTATCCATCATTAGAGAAGTTGAGCATCGAGCCCAGTGCATGTTTTCTACCACCACCATCGCTAGAAACAAATCAATAGAATTCAATCGTATCTGATGTGAGAGAGAGATTCTCGTCATTCGCTTAATAAGAAATATTCGAGATTAGAGAAATTTGTTAATGGTGTGGATTTGACTCTCATCGCATCCTCTATGGGTTTGAATGTTGCCAGAATCAGTCTATTATCGGCCGCCATCATTGCTTTTTCTGGTCGTGTTGGCTATAGAAGGATTGGCTTTGACTGTCGAATTTGTTAGTACGATCGGAAATTTAATCGCTAAGAAATTATCTGTAAAGGCCAGGAAGCACGAAAACATCAGTGTTTTAGCTGATGTAAAGATCAACACCGTACTGGATAAGATCTCCCTGGTGTTGAAAGACGGTAGGATTTCGGACTGCGAATTCCATGGCATATTGAACAAAAAACAAAAATACGAAGTCATGAAAGTGAATGTAAGAGTCAAGAGTCATCAGATCATCAAGGAACAATTGAAGGATACTCTTGTGGAAAAAGGTAGGGAAGAAGTGAGATGATCGTTTCATAAATTGTTGGATCCCAAAAAGATTCCGGAAGCAATCGATTGAAAAAATATATATATATATAAAAGAAAAATAAAAAAAAGAAAATTATATATATAAATTAAAAAAATACGAAAAATAAATAATTAAATATATACACTAAACAAACAAACAAATGTATTCAAATGCAAGAGAGTTACTGATATGGTTAACATTAAAAAAGAACTGACAAAAAATAACAGACCCATGCTTCGCAGAATGTGTAAAGTGTGCGGTTTGATCAAGACACAATTCATCAAATGTGGTGCCAGCCTGACGAATAAAATGATTAATAATCTACCCTTCAAAATGCATCTGCCAGGACATCAATTCACGGGAGCTGGCATGAAATTAAACAAGAGATTGAATCGAGATCTGACTCCAAAATCTTGGAGCAAACCCATTAATAGGGTTGATTCGGCTGCTTATGCTCATGATCTGTGCTATGCTAAACATCCCGACGTCAAAACTCGTAATCGAATCTGCGATAAAAACATGTTGACACAAATGAAAAATATACCGAATCCCACTAGGAGAGAGAGACTCGAACGTTAGCTGGTCAGTAAAGTGATCGATACCAAAACGTCGATTTGGATGGGGTGATAAAAAAAACAAAGTGTCCAGAAAAAATTATTAATAAATAAATTGGTGAACGAACTACACAAGCCCATCACATGTAAATTCTGAAGGAGAAGGGTATTCATGAAGGGTCTGGATCAGATCTGGTCAGCCGATCTGGTCGACATGAAATCAGTTTCAAGATGGAACGTGGGTGTTAAATACACACTGATAGTCATCGACGTGTCTTCAAAAATACGGATGGATGAGAACTCTGAAAATAAATCGGAAGCTTACATGGCCGAGGCTCTGAAGATTATATTCGCATCGTCTTCTCGAAAACCGAATAAATTGTGGGTGGACAAGGGGAAGGAATTTTACAACAGTCACGTTCGCCCATTGCTTGACCTCTATTCCATCAAAAATGAAGGAAAAGCTAACGTGATCGAATGTTGGACTAGAACCATGAAGGAAAAAAAGCACATAGATAATGCCTGCGGAAGCTTGTGATCCTCAAAACGAAAAACACGTCTTTGCAAATCTCTATCCCAAAAGGATTAAGATCAAGAAGGAATCCAGACCACCGAAATTTGCAGTCAGCAATCGAGTGAGAATCACTTCTTATAAGTCACTCTTCAATGGGCCAAGGAAATCTTTATGATCGTTAGAATATTTTACACAGATCCGGTTACTTACAAAGTAGAAGTGTTAAAGGATGACGAAGATGGTAGCAGAGAAATCATTGGAACATTTTACGAACAAGAATTGCAGAAGATGGAGTTTTAAAAAAAAAACAACCCTTCACTTTTTTTTTACACATATATAGTAAGGAAAAAAAAATAAAATAAATAAATAAATAATAATTAAAAAAAAAAATTTATAATAAAAAAGCAAACAAATTAACGAAAAAAACCAAAAAAAAACAGGACAAATATATTAGATATAACCAAAGGTCTATTGAGAGACGAAAGCATTCAAGAATACAAAGTTCACGAGTATGAACCCGTGACTGGAACCAGTCTGAACAATGCTGGTGAGATAAGAATCAACGTCGAGACAAGATCTGTTCGTCCACCCCAGCGAAAGTTACATAGTGATACAATGACATCTCACCAAGGAAGATGGAAGCGATTATGCCAATGATGACATAGTCACTTTAGCCAATAATGGCATGATGCATCTGTTCAGTAATATAAAATACATGCTCTCAGGACAAGAGATAGAATCCATGTTTCAGCCCGGGCAGGCCAGCACGATCTACAGACTCTTGATGTATCCGGACAATTTTTCGAAATCCAAAGGTCTCAATCAATTGTGGGTGAAAGACACCATTGCTGATAGTGTCATGAGATTCGACATCGTCAAGACGTTGAGACCCAGAGGAACATTTTCATTCAGGATACCTCTGAAACACATATTCGGATTTGCAGAAGATTACGATAAGATTCTCTATGGATTCAAACACAATCTGACGTTGATTCGAAAAGGAAACGATGAAGCTATCATGAGACTCGCGGTGACCAATGCGGGTAAGATACATCTGAACAAGATATCTTGATTCGTTCTGCACGTGCTGCCTTTGGTCGCTGAGAAAGTACGTCTCTACAAGATCATAGAATCAAAGAGTAAATTACCAGTGGGATTTAGAATGAGACAGTGCAACACAGCTAGTATTCCATCGTCCACCAATCACTTCGATTGGAGATTGACCATGAAATTTGCTTCAGAAAGGACACGATTCATCGTAGTGGCATTTCAGACAGATAGGGATGGGTCTGCAGGTATTTTTAAATGCCACGAGATATCCAGCCATCGATGATAATGCCTCTTTTGATAAGAACGATTTCTGCAGGCTATATGGCAATGCCGCCGATTTCAGAAAGAAATATCATCGACTGGACGAATTGATGGATAATCCTAACTTCACTCCCACTGAATACAAATCGATGTATCCCCTGTTCGTATTTGACATAAGTAAACAGAGCGAGCGACTCAAGAGTAGCATCTTAGACATTCAGTTCAAAATGCAATTCGACAGGAATGTGCCGAAGAGAACCAAGGCTTTCATCCTGTTGGATAGAGAGTTAGAATTCGAATCGGATGGACAAAAAATGTCCATCGTTCTATGAAAAAAATAATAATAATTAAAAAAAAAAATTGAAATACCGAAAAAAAGTAATAAATAAAATAATTTTAAAAAAAAATAAATGTAAGTGGATTTTGAGAGATTGAATCCAATTACATTTTTTTTTTTGGAGTTGTCTCCCCTACATCACAAAAAGTGATTATATATATTTCAATTTTTTTTCACTGTTTGTTCAGAGGATCGAGTTTGATCGACAGAGAGACCACGGAAGTGGCGGCTTCGGGATTATTGGTTTTCGTCTTGAAATTGATCCTATTCCCCATCTGCACCTTGAGAGGCATACCAAAGATGCTGGTGTTCGAGAGTTGATCCTTCATCTTTTTGACTCTGTACATCTTATCGGTTTCCACACCATTCACCACGAGATTGACGACTGCTCTATTGCTCAAGTCCGTAGAAGTTAGACTCATTTGAAAAATCTTTCCTCCCACCGGCATGGCATATCCTATCAGACCATGCAGCTCTCCTCGCCCAAATGGTGATCAATTGTCTGGCATATTTTATCTTTTCCTCGACGGAGATCAGAGTGCAGGCATCCGACATGTGCACAGGATCCACTAGATTCGTTAGTGCATGTCCTCCCATGTCCAGTTTGTCTTCCATGATATCACCCTTTCTCCAGTCTGAATGTTTCTTCAAGTACTGTCTTCTGACTGCACTGGAAGTGAATTCCAGTTTGTCATCGAGACCGAATAGATTGTAACCATCCATGTCGATGCCAGCCTCCATGGTTCCTCTGGATTTTTTGTTCATATACAATTCGTCGACTTGAGATTCCAGATAGGATTGAGAATCCTGTATGGCAGAATCCACATAGCCTTTGGTGACCACCGTCGAGTCTTCATCCGCATCGTCGATCTGAGACTGATTCAATATCTTGTTGGATCCCGCATCCAGATCCAATTTCATTTCTAGCTTATCAACGCTATTCTTTCTCAGTTCCAAGTCTACGTATTGTTTGGTCTCTGCATCATTAGGATACGTGGGAATGTGCACGTTAATTATCTTGTTAGAATTTGCATTCAATTCGGACTGCATCACTTTAGGAACGTAGTGATCTCTCAGCTGTTTACTGAATCTCGCATGAGTCGTCCTCATACCTTTTAGTGGCGGCATCGGTCGAATTTCTAGGATCCACTAGATTTACTGCTTGTTTAGATTTCAAGTCTAGATTGTCCATCATGTCTTTATTCATGTAATTATCTCTCATGTTCTATCGGAAATTTTCGTCTCCTCTATCGACGTATTTTTTAGTAGCAGCATCTTGTAGATCGATCGGTTTGGGAAGATTGTAGATTTTCTTCTTGTTTAAGTTTAAAGGTTCTTCTCGAGGTTCGTATCTCCAGACGTATCGTTCGTCCAAGTTGGCAATGTCACCACCGCCAACAACTTCGACCTTTTTTCTTTTCTTTCTAGAGGGACCTTTATTATCGTCAGCATGACCAAATTTATCAAATGGCATGTTTTGTTTCGTTTTGTTATTATTATTTAATTTTTTTTGTTTTTGTTTTAATTATAACTTTATTTTTTTATATTCTTTATTTATATATCTATCTATATAAATTTTTTTCTTTCTCCTCCTTTAATGTAAATCGTTGAGAATATCCTGAAAGTGATCTCCTTCCAACCATCTCTTGAGAATGTAGAGACACAGGTGACTGCAAAACACTCGAGATGGCGCTTGCACTCGTTCGGTATTGCAAATAACTGACATTAAATAGTTCCTTATTTCTATTGGTGGCATGATTCCTTAGCTATTGCAATAATAATTTTTATTCCGATTCGAAAACCGGATTTAAAATTCCACATTCTGAATCGCCTTTCTCTCTTCAGTAAGGCATCTCTAGAAAACACACCTCGTAAATGTTTGATTTTTAAATCTTTCGCAGCCTTCGACAGATGAATGTTGGATAGGGGTTCATTGGGTATGGATATGTGTTTCATTTTCTTATTCCTAAATATTTTTTTTTTCCATTTATTATTTTTTTTTATTCTTTTTTTTTTAATTTATAACTTACCATTTTTTTTTAAACTTACAACATTTCGATGTCTTCAGTTGTACTGCATTCATCCTCTTGATTTTGTTGAATTATCGTGGAACAATGTCCGAGTGCAAAAGTGTGTATTTTGTCCTCAGATATAATTCTCTTTTTGAAGTCGGGCATCAACACAATCTTATTGATTTCTTTGGTGTACATCTCATGCTTTTCGCTTTGAATCACAGTCATATTTTTATTCACCATCGAACCTTCGAAAAGACACTCTTTCTACTCATCGAAGGCAATGTTTTTATTCATGACACATTCTTGAACGCCTTTACATCTCTTGATCTCTTAACTATCGATGAGATAAGCATACAATTTTGGTCTGAAACCCACAAATTCGTTGATCTGTCTTCCACAGCTCTCGTCTTTGAATTTACCCAACACTTGTTTTATTGACACCCGTTGGAATCTTAGATGGGTGATCGTCCGTATAATTACTCGTGTTGAGCCATTCGTTCACGTCTGGTGCTATGTCCTTCTAGACATCTCTAGTCTCTATCTCATAAGCCAGAATGTCCGTGTCAGTGAACAATAGTTTGGCTTTCGAATTGAATTTGGATTTGACATAATCATAGTGAAACTCATACATCAACTGCTTGCTGACATCTAAGAAGACCGTTCCGAGATAACAGGGTTTGTGGAACTTCAGATGCGTCTTTTGCATGTGCACAGCCACTAGATTTTTGTCGAATATGATTCTATGTTGATAATTTGGTTTCGAGATTAATTTTCAAGACCTCTCTTCAGTCGTGAGGAGTTGAACGTTGGTTCTATTCCTTATGTTTTCCATAGATTTTCCGTACACATAATTGTTCATGAGTTTGAAGAAATCTTTTTTGAAGTCGCACTTAGCCTCCATTCTTAAATTCATGTTGAGATTGATGTATTCATCCAAGGCTCCTTGTCGAATTGAATGATTCGATGCATGTCGATTAATCTCATCCCACAATCGATGTAACATTACAGATTTTTTGCAATAGACCACATACTTGTGTTTGTGATTTAAATTGGGAATGAGTTTTTCGATACCATTCTCTTCCATTCATTTGGAAGCCAGTGGATAATCGTTGTGTAGATCGTGTAACGTTTCTGGATAGTTCAAATCGACTTCTAGAATACAAGGATAGTGTCTCCATTTTTGTTTTTCTTCTAACGTTTCAACCCATTTGAAATTTCCGATCGGTAAAGGATGACTCATGGCCCAACTGTACAAATTATTAGTATCCCAATACTGTATGTATTTACTCATTTTTCCAATGTGAGAATTATTAGCTTTAGCATATCTGGTGGAAATCATAGAGACGCCACCCCTCACTGCCTCTTCAAACATGAGCAACATGTCAATGTCCGTTAATAATTCCAATTGGACATTGGTCGTCTTCAAAAGAGCATCCCAGGCAAGTCTGGCTGCCATTATATACCAAGCCAGATCTAGTTCGTAATGTTGACGACGCACTTGTCGAAAATTTTCGAACACGTCAGCCAAGAGAAGCACGTCGGTTTTCTGATAGAGGTTGTGATATCTCTCATGGATTTCATGTCAAAAAACCTCCACACTTTTTTGCACGTGTTCATAATCATCATTGGAAAGGTGGGACTGGTATAATTTCGAATAAAAATCTTTTTTAGGAGGTAGAGTGACATTGTCGAATTTCTCGAGATCACTCATGTAATCATAAGGGTAGACGCCTTTCCTCAACATGACATCCACCAATTGTCGTCGATCAAAATGTTTACTCGTGATTTTAAATTTCTCCCTATTCAAACTGTCGACTAATTTTTCCAAACTGGCCGACATGAATTTATAACTGTCAATGAAACGTATCTCTCTACAGATGGGAATCGTGTTCTGAAACGATCCATCTATGGCTATGTTTTTATCAACAACCTTTCATTTAGTGAAGGTAATGTATTTTTCGTCGCTTTGCACGATGCAGCTCAATTCCCCCTCGTCGACACCCATATTTTTCACGAACAGGTGACTGTCATAGCCCGAGAGATTGTGAAATATCACCAGCTAGAATTGAGTGTCTCGAAATCTTAAATTACATTTGTTGTGAGCAGTGCTACGAAACAGACCTGTGTGGTGATTGTGATCTCTAACTTTTTTTATTATTTTCACAATTATTATTGAATTGTTGTCTACAGATGTGACATTCAGTGGTTTTATTGTATTCTTCCCATTGCTCTGGCTTGATGATTATGACTTTGGATTTTAAAAATTTTTTGTATAATTCTTGAATTTTCGATTCTAACTCTTCCACGAATTTTGTAGCCACGTCATTGCATTCCGAACGTTTAGTGTAGATGAATGGACCTGACAATTCTTGATCGTCAAAAGAACATTTCACGTAATAACAATAGCCCGAAGGTACGTGTTTCTGATATTTTTTGGCGTAACTCCTATGCTCGTCGGGCTGGCAAGAATTCATTTTTGTGGTGAAACATTCGAAATCGGCATAGATGACGAATCTAATCTTCTATTGTGGTTGCGAAAGTCCACGTAAGTGTGGGGTTTAGGCATTTCGACGGCAATGCTTTGCTTTTCATTGCAATATTCCCAATGGCACGTCAACGATTCTTGACGACGGAACGAATTCATTCAGTTGAGACAGAAAAATCTCTCACCATTATGTTTAGTAGTCTGCTTCGACAGCAATCGACTCATATTTTTAATCCAGCAATAATGTTGATTGTCACTCTCGGAAATTAATAACAAATTAACAATCTTTTCTCTCTCTTTGTGCGAAGTTAGCATGAGAGGATAGACTATTCCTTCTTTATATAGTCTTCATCATATCCCAAGACGTTCACGGCCACGGTGGGATTTAGCTTTTCAATATGCTCAATGTCTTCCAACTGCATCGGGAAAGGCACTCCAGTCCAATCGAGATATTTACAAGTCTCCTCGTACTTGGAAACTCTATAAGTATGTTCTTCTACGGGATATAAGGCCGATGTGATCGACAATTTGAAATACTCGCTATCCCATTTATTTTTCACGTTAATCATGGCATTTTTGTTTGATACGAAATGAGGCAATTTTATATAGGAAGACGTTCTCAAAGGGTCATGTCTGTCCACGTGAATCTCGAGATTCAATACATTTTCGAATGTCCAACCACTTCTCCTGAGATGATAATGAGCCATAGATTCCAACATCTTGTCTTTCATCACTTCGTAAACATCGGATAATTCATCATCTCTAAACACCAGTCTCGGTTAGAGATTGGAAATAGACATCTTCCACCATGCTCTCACCCGTGTTCACAGCCACCTTTTTCATCAGACAATGCAAGATCATTTTTATTTTTAGACCCATATCTAGATGTTTTTGAAATACATCCAATGCTCCAGCCTTCGCCCGTTCCATGAACGATTCGGGATTGAGATTTGCAAGACTGTGAATCATGTCAAAAGTTTTAAAAAATCCTTTAATGGCGAGATCTCATTCTACCAGAATTAAAGACGACTCTAATGCTTTGATTATGACTCCCTTTATCGCATCGAGCCCCTTTTTTCATCCATTGCTCTCACGACTGTGTCCATTGGTTTTTTGTAATGAATCATCATCTTGAACCACATCACTTTTCTTTTTTTTATTCTCTTTTGAAACCTGCCAGTCCACTTTTCGTTTAACAGTCTTCTTCTTAGTTTCCACAGCCGTTTGTTGACGTTGTTTTGTCACCTCTGCCTTCTCATTTTTTTTCATGATTCGAGTTTTTGCCACTGCTGTAGATCTTTCGTCCATTCCCTTTCCATCAAGCAAGTGACCCGTGCATTCACCTTTTTCCATGTATTTAACACCTTTCAAATTCAATGACTGATGTACTTTGTCTTGTAATTTCGCCAGTGTTAGATCACAGGTTTCTCCACGTACGGATTTAATCAATTCTCCTTTGGTTCTGTAACAGCTGTAATTTTTAATTCTTAGATGTCTACAGTACTTTTTCAACTCGGATACAGTAGACGAATATAACTTTTCCATGATAGACGTTTTTGTCATTTTTTTATGTTAAAACTTCATATTTGATATATATAATATTTTAGGGGTTTTTTTTAATTTTTTGGCAAATTTTTAAACTTCTTATTTAAGATATATTTTTTTTTCTTTTAATGAAACATCAGTAAAGCAAAAAAAAATTGTATACCACAGAAAACGAGTACTACCTGGCTTTCCCACTTCATTCCAAAATAGAGGTGAATAGTTACATGCATTGAAAAACAACTTGCCCCAGATTCTACATTAAATAAAATCCATCAACTTCGCATTTTTCTTCACTTCGTTCAGTAATGAATGCAGGTGTTTTGAAAACCAGTTCTATTTTTTAAATAAAAATAGCATAATAAAAACATCCAGGTGTTCACACAGCGATATGTGTGTGGTTATATATAACAGTGCACACTTCAAAGTGGTAAACATCTGGTTATTTTTTATTGTGCAAAAATAAACAGTCTGAGTGAAATATTAATCGAGTGTGAAAACACACACATTCCTCAACTGAAAGAGATAAAAGAAATGAAAAAGCACTTTAATAGGTTTTCGAGTTGAGATTTAAAAATCTATCTATAATGGACTAACTCCCTTTCATAAAAGATATTCACTTTAAAGCTACCATCTCCTCATTGATAAATCCATTTGAAAACCAGATTGACCCTATCGAACGTTCGTTCTTCCCCAGTGATTAGATTCAATCTGTGAACTTGTTCTTTGTAAATATTCGGATATATATTACTCCCGCAGAACAATGACAAATCGTCTGGGTCGAAATATTCTATCTTCTCCGAGAGGATTACCAATAGATCGTCTTGACATCCATACATTAAATCCAGGGCGACCTCATTCAATTTCAAAGGTAAGACATATTTGTTGTATTCCTCTGTCAACACACTAGTCTCCACATCCTTCAATTCAATGGCATCATGTGATTGCAATCTATAAATTTTACTATTGAACTTTGAATATCTCTCGATTCTTTTCAATTTTAATGTGGATTTTTTAGGTATTGTCGATTTCATTTTTGATTATTTTTTATAAAATATTAAATTTTGTGGGTTTTTTTTTAAAATGATAATAATTATTAATTGTAAAAAAATATTTTGTTTTTTGTTTTTTTCTTCTTATATATATGTAAAAAAATAAAATAACACCATTTTTTTACAGTCTTTTTTTCTTTAATGACAAAAACAATTTTATATCTTTATCATTCATCTCACAACTCATAATACACACATCTTCAATTGCGATCCCATCCCCAGATCGTGCCATAGAGCTAATTTTTAGACTTGGAGATGGTCAACTTTAGCGGGCCATCTTACAAATTCGCCCGGTCGAAACATAATCTTTTTCCCATGGGAATTGACGTTTCGATCGCGTATTTTTTCCAACCCCAAACCACAAAAAGCAGAGTCTTTTCAGAATTTTTCCCAATGGGAATCTCAGTGCTAATCATGTCTCCGGTCACAATCGTGCAAAAACCCCTTCTGGAAAATTCGAAAAAATTCACCTCAATGGCAAAGTCGATGTTACATTATGAAAAAGTGAATTTTTCACTGAGGTTTGTGTCAAATTTTTTAAAAAAGTGAATTTGTTAGACATTTTCGAGAAATTCCGTCGAAAGTGGCCCAGAAATGTTCGAATTTTAAACATTTTCTGGAAAAAACCAGGGTTTTTGGGCGAAAATTGAGTAATTTTGGGGAAAAACCGAACATTTTCCAAGAAAATCAATTTTTTTTACCAGAAAAATTGGGGTTTTTCCCAAAATAACTCAACTTTTCCTGGCCACGTAACTTTCCAGGCCACATAATTTGGAGTGGCCTGGCTCTCTCCATTATACAATGCTACTATATAGGAAGATAATTTATGGATACTTATTTTCGGAAGAAAAATATCTTTAAAGAAACCTGAAATAGGTTTTCGTAAACAGCATTTAAAGATTTTCATACAGGAATCGGATAATTCTTTTTCAAGAAACCAGAAATAACTTCTGTGCACAGCATTCAATGTGTTCTATAAAGAAAGCAGAAATGGACATTTGGGGTCTGTACACAGTTTTGAGAGAAGAAATGAAGAGGTATGATGCACCCAACTTTCAAACTTTTTGGCTCAGTCCACTTTTCTGAGTGATAAAATACATATATAAATGCCTGAAATTCATCATCAGTTAGAAAGTTTCTTTTGATGCTGGTCGGTGTATAGTACTCTATTATAGAAAAATAACATCCACGTTATAACATCAAAATAAATGGTCCATTGTATCGGAATGGGTCCATTTATCCCCAGAAATATGACTGGTTGCATTCTGATGTTACAAAAGTGCAAAAACATGTATCACACACGTGTGCGATGCAATTTCTTATTACACATTCTAGAATGTCGTGAACAAACCTTAATTTTAGATGTGTGTATAATAAATAATTTTACTTCACATATTGACATGCCTTGTTATCGAAAAATTGATTTATGTCCGAACTTAATGGCTTCTTTTTAGGAACACACGTTGGTGAACAATGACAATTTAACTGGAAAAGTGCTGGATTACTTATAGTAATCTTACTCTATTTCTCAATGAAATTATAACAAAACAAATCCTCAGTAATAGATTACGTCGACTTCTATCTGAATTTAAAGGATATGCCAAGAATATGAAAACTTTGCAGTGTCGACCACACTTTCTTTCTCAGCCAAATATGAGATTCCAACACTCAGTTAGTTAGTTGAAGTGTGGGCATCGTTGGTTTCAGTTTGGAGATGAATAATACGAAACAAAAGGTGTTGAATTCTGCCTTCATTATGAGGATGAAACGAATTGATCTGGCTGTAATAGCCAGATATATAATGTCCGTTAAACAGCTATTCTGTAATCGCCCTCGTGTCCGACATGTTTCCCGAAGTTCTCCAGAATCATTCGGAAACCACGAATGCCGACGATCGAGTGATACATCACTGTAAAACTTAGACTACACGAAGTAGATGTTATGTTTCAAAGACAATTTGTTTTTAAAATGCACGTGTGAAGGTGGTTTTCTGTTTTATTTTTTATTTCTTGAATTATTTCTTTTTCGCTCAGAGGTTCATATACTTTGTTTGATTTATGTTTGGAGCCCCTTAATCTACTGAATAACGTGGGAAGTTGTGTATTGTATACATGTTATAACGTTAGGGAATTTATCGGTCATAAACCAATTAATTTTTATTTTTCACGTTTGCAGAGGTAATACAAAAAGAGCATACAGCAGTAAAAATGAGAAGGTTGGAATGCCTAAGAAACAGATATTTTTGGCTTTAATGACGTTCCTGTCAACCGACACCGGGCAGACTGCAATGTGTTGTGTGGTTTATATGTGAAATGAAATGAAAATAGTTGGTAGAGTTGTTCAAGAAAGTGGGGTTGTATACCTTATTTTCCTTTATATCCCATATGGGAAAGGGGGGCATCACAGTGTCGACCAGATATTTGCGACAGCATATAGCGCCATTGTAATTTAATACAACAAACTGTTAAACTGTTATAACAGTTTAGCTAAACATATAATAGTTTACTAAACTGCTATAACAGTTTAATAAACTTATAACAGTTTAAATAATCTGGCAGCGCATTAGCACCATCGTAATTTTATATGCTAGTTTAATAAAACATTATAACAGTTTAATGAAACTGTTATAACAGTTTACTAAACTGTTATAACAGTTTACTAAACTGTTATAACAGTTTTAATATACAACATTACAATGACCCTAATACGCTACAGGCTTGATCAGACTGTTTAAAAGTGTATTATATTAAATTACAATGATGCTAATACGCTGCCGAAGATGTTGATACCAGATATATTCTTTTTTTCTTCAACTTCTCACTTTGTCTCGAGCATATGTACCACACCGCGGCACTTTTATATCGACGGACAGCGAGTTCATAAAGAAAATAATGTAAAATCAAGACCGAATGATGAAATTAACAAAGTTAATAGAATGCAAGAAGCAATATAATTATGTGAATTTCTTTTTCATCAGGTCGGGTTCTATAGTGTGGTGAAAACAAAGACGGACAAAATTTCGACTACATCGCGACCCAATTGCGATCGCTCGAACTTTTGTGCGCTTTTCTCTCCACGGTTCTGTAGGGCATATTTATTATTTGCAGGAGCGACTGTTCGATTTGAAGAAGAGGCGGCATCCCTACAGAGGGGAGTAAACGAAATGAAAGCTATGGGTATCAATAAAATAATTGCACTGGGTCACGCAGGATTTGGTAAAGACAGAGCGATTGCCACTCATGTGGATGGAATAGATATAGTTGTTGGTGGCCATTCGAACACTTTCCTGTATTCTGGTAAGTTCTATATTGTTTTCAATAAAGGCGATTACCTTTAATAAGCCCAACACCAGTTTATTTTATTCATCAGTTAATATTTAGTGTAAACAGTATTTTGTCAATAAGCGAAAATTATTCATAACACATACAACATAAAAATACACAGATTACCTACAGTACAAATTTAGCATAATTGAGCATAATTCAATATAAATAATTTTGCAAAATTACTAGGATTCGGCATCAAACACTGGATTATTTAAGCCGTTTCTCACAACATTTGTAATACACACTAAAAAGGAGGGTTGATTAGACGTTGAATGTTTTCTATGCTAGGCATTTTATTTTATTTTTTTTATTGAGTAAGAAAAAAGTGGAAGGAAAAAAGGAGGAAGTGGGAAAGGTAGTATTTAAAAGCCTTTAGGCTGCACGTTGAAAATATTGATTCGTCTACACCACACATTCACTTAGCAGCTATCCTACTTGATGAAATTATGACGCATCGTGTTCCTGGCCGGAAATGCGGCCCCTCGGGTTCATAGGGTTAATGGCTTGCGAATATTTTCGTTTTTAAGCCACAACTTTACAAACACGAAATAAGAACTAGTGTGCTCGTGCACTTAATACTCTGGACGAGCATCCCATAATTTATTTTTTTAATACATTTCGGGTGTTGTATTTAATTTTTAAACTTCCATTGTCATTTAATAAACAAAGTATTACAACAGTCAATCAAATGTTATCATATTTACCACCAACTGTCTCCTCCGTCTTGTGTCGGGCCGGGCCGGCCGGCCCGGGCCGGGCCGGGCCGGGGCGCCGTATCTTTTCCCTCGCTGTTGCCTGCGTGTATTGAGTACGATGTTATCAAGTTAAATGTGAATGATCTGTCATATATTTGCTCCCAGGTCTACATTCTTAGGACCTCTGTTCAGCCCTTACTGTGTGTGTGTGGATGAGTTGCCCCGATTGGGCACCGGGCTGCTGGTCAATTTACTCATCGACCATTGGCTATGGATTCCACACGGCAATATATGAGACCATATACTGTTTTATACCACCTTTCTAAGAAACGTTTTGAATGACTCAGGGAGATGACTAACATGAGCTCCAAATTTTCTGTCAGATCCCTCCAGTACTTAGCAAATTGTTTTTTATTAAATATATGTTATATTTTTGG
Organism: Pictodentalium vernedei; assembly: GCA_031216915.1. Lineage (NCBI taxonomy): Eukaryota > Metazoa > Mollusca > Scaphopoda > Dentaliida > Dentaliidae > Pictodentalium > Pictodentalium vernedei. Next base: position 349,676,460 of record CM062296.1, on the reverse strand, counting down.
GTGTTCTATATATCTAGTGTTACTTTTCTGGTGTTTAAATCTGTAACGTATAGCATATTCATTGAATAAAATATTGTTTAAACTAAATATTATCAAATTGGGTAATAAATACAATGGATGTAGTCATATTCCGTCTAGTTACAAAGACCTGATGAGCCAGATCACACAAGACGCCATGGGCGTTTTGTTTGATCTGGCTCATCAGGTCTCGCTAACTTCGGAGGCGTCTCAGGGTGTATGAATCCTCGGACCACTGTAAATTCCCATACATCGGACAAGACACAAGGATAACTGATATAACACCGATTTTTGATAATTATTTTGAGGGTCTTTTGTGTTTTTTGTCCTATTGTCAAAAATTTTCACTGTTGGTCTGGCTCATCAGGTCTCGCCATTGATGTCATGTTTGATCTGGCTCATCAGGTCTCGCAAACTCGACCGAATACGACTATCTAGATCAGTTGACTGACTGTATTTATTACCCAGTTTGATAACATTTTTTGGTACGAATTAAGCAACAATCTGAAAAACCTACTGTGTCTGTTCTTTGACAAGTCTTGTTGTGGATAGTGGAGACGGGTGCGAGACAAAAGAAAATAAGGGATAATGCGAGAGAATATTTAGTATTTTTTATGTATTTTAAGGTACGCCTCCATCTATCGAAAGTCCAGTCGATGACTACCCTTTTGTAATTACTCATCCTAACACTGGTCGACAAACCTTGGTTGTACAGGATTATGCATATGGCAAATATTTAGGGTTCCTACAAGTAACATTTGACGACGAAGGAAATGTTGTAGAATTCAGCGGAAATCCTATTCTGTTAGACAGTTCAGTGGAACAGGGTAAGAAGTTAATATTTTCAACTTCGCATTTCACTCTTATACATACGCAATAACTGTACTTATGTTTAGAGCACTTCGCATTTCACTTTTATATATACGCAATAGCTGTTCTTTTGTTTACTGCTCTCTCTCTCTCTCTCTCTCTCTCTCTCTCTCTCTCTCTCTCTCTCTCTCTCTCTCTCTCTCTCTCTCTCATCATGTTTTCATTTTCGAAAACATCCGAATCTGAGGCAAATTTTCATTATGTCTACGTCTCAATGCGTGCTTCTGGTTCTGGCTGCGGCTGTGGCTCGTAGAACTCGTTCATTTATGCTTCCAAATCTATCATTGTGAAGCAAAAATGGAAAAACCTGGGCTTTTTTAATATGTCTCAATTGTAACTTGTAACTCACGCTTAAACAAAGTATTTTAAAATTGATCCATTTCGTACATGAATTATCGTTTCAAATGTTTTATTTTATTTTTGTGTTATTCCCAGATAACGAGACCCTTGAAGACATGAAGCCGTTTCGCGAAGGCGTGACGGACATTCGAAACGATGACATAGGGCAGACACATGTTCGACTAGAAGGAAGAAACGAAGTATGTCGTGTGCAAGAATGTAATCTTGGTGAGATTTATTAACTTCTGCGATAATCAACTGACCGTAAATAAATAAAACAAAAATCGTTTTGCCATCTCGCAAATAATTTTACAAAAAAATAAGTAATGCAAAACTACATCTTCCACCAGACAAGGTTTTTTTCCAAAAAGTCTTTGAATGGCAGTAAGACTGAGCTAATCGACCACAGGAAAGGACAAGCTCTCTCCAAATACGGTGAAACGGGGCATGTGCCCACCTCGACCCTCACAACCTCACTGATTTCCATAGATGTGCCACATGATTGATGTGTCAATATATCTTTTTGGTCAAAAAGTGGATATTTGGGTACTCAGAAATCTTAAAAATAATTTTCAATCGAGAGGGACTTTTGTGTGGTTAAGATGAGTCATACAAGAACAAAAACTAAAATGCCACTGTAATCTCTCATTCACTTCAACAAGTCAATACCAACACCCTAAAATCAGTTGGGTTAAAAATCAACGCAAATTGAATGGGTTGAGTAAATATGAACACAATTGAGTTCAAATTCACTCAACCCAATTGATTGGTACTGATTTTAACCCAACTAATTTTAGATTGAGGTCCTGTGTACCCGTGTTGGATGTCCCTCCTGTTTCCGCACACTCATCTTGTCCGCAAGTCTGAGTTTTCGTGAAATTTATTTTTAAACTGATGTTTGCGGAACAAATCCCCCTCCTTCACCCTGCCATTTCACCAAGAGGAAAGTTGTCAAGTTATGACACGGAATTAGTGAATAGTGAATTGTTCTAGTATACTCGAACAATAATGACAGTTTCTGGTTTAGTAATATGGTATTGTAAGTTTGGGAAAATTCATACTTCTTATTGAATCTCAATGTAAGTATTTTGAAGTATGTCGTGGTGATTTGTTCAGAACTATATCAAAGCTGAGAAACTCAAACTGAAATTATTGATGCCAGGAGAGAAAATGTGGGCGGTACACTCTAAAATCAGTTGGGTTCAAAATCAATTCAAATCAACTGGGTTGCGTGAATATGAACCCAACTGGGTTTATGTTTACTTAACTGGGTTGAATTTGGTTGATGCTTAACCCAACTGATTTTAGAATGTAACAGTTGAGACATTCTGGTTCCAGTTGAGCTTCTCTCTCAACCAAATCGCATTCCCAAAAACACAATACGTAATGTGTATTCCAAATAGTAGAGTAGGCAAGCAGTTCATGTAGATACATTTTTCGATGGGCAAAACAGTGGACTAGTTCCACTTTTTAACCCAGAATAAAATGATTGGTCGTCCTTGTTACTAGCAATATGATTAAACAATATTAAGGTGATCATAAAACCTTTTAAACAATTTGAAGTCATGCCTATTGACACAAATAACATGAAATTAGGACGCTTCTTGTAGTTTTTGGAATCTGAATTTGGCAGCAAAATAACAAATTTAACCCACAGTAATAAAATGTTTTCCTGATGCCGAAATGGTCCCTCTTGTTATTGAGATTCTCTTAAAACATGGATAAGAATGGGATACAAAGCAATAATCAATAGGCCATTTGATTAACAAGTAAATAATTACATCAAGATAGCATCAAGCATCAGAACATTCATTATTTCCAAATAGCATGAAATACTGCTTTTTTGATTGGCTGAGAAGTACGTTGTAAGTAGTGTGTCATGTACCCGGACAGTTCAATTCTGACCTCGGTGCCGGACCTCGGAAGTCACGTCTTGTCACGTGACCCAGTGGCGCCATGTTGTGTTGTCATGGTAACCCGCGCGAGCGGCCATGTGGTGACGTCATTACCATGGTGATACGTGCTCTTTGTGCGCACGCGCAGCGCGTGTTAGGGTGATACGTGTTTCCGTCATCCATTTTGTATACTTGAAGCCGCCATCTTGGTTTCCATGGTAGCACGTGGTTGCTACATGTATGAGCCCGAAAGGCCTACAATAAGACATGGGTATGTTCAAAGAGTATGTTCAATTGAATAGGAGTAAATCTAATTACCACAAACAACCCGACAATGCCACCAAATCACCAAAAACTACTTTATTTACTACGAATTCTTCAAGAATCCAACTTATAATAGTAGCACGTACTGCAGTAAGTCGCGTTCCTTTATGCAGAAGTAGGTTTTTTTCTGGTTCGGATGTTCACTTAAATAATTTGTAGAATTACTGCAAACAACCCGACAATTGTTTTTATTGGCTCGGAATCTTTCAGAATCCTCGGTTTTTACCTATGCCTCTACAAGCTATATTATGCCCCCCCCCCCCCCCCATCTACTTATGCCTATGTGCTTCAAGTAATGTGTACAATAGAACATAAACACGCCTAGAGTCGTCGGAATACTTAAGGAACAAGGTAGTAATGGCACAAGACTGCAAGGATGTTAGAAGACTACATAATATTGGATGACTACAACAGAGCCAAATCATACAACAGGTAGTTGGAGATAAGATGGAAGCCGTGGGTACGTCTTCTTATATAGGAGCTAGGGGCCATCTAGGAGCTGTACGGGAGCTATAATATGTGCTAGGAGCCATATAGGGGCTGTACTGGAGGCATGTTTTTGGTATCCTACAATCCCTTTTTCGTCGCATATGCCTATGTGCTAGTGCACAATGCATCACATTGTGCTTGATCACATAAGCACATATCGGCACATCCTATGTGCTACCTGTAATGTGTACAAATCACATACCCACATCCCAGAACGATCAAAAGAAGTCTCTTATATCCCTAGCTTGCTCTAGGTCTAGGCATTGTGTAGATTTATACAGGCTTGGGGTGAACTGATTGAGCCAAGATTTGACCAAAAGGCATATGTCGAGACAAAATAGGGGGTAGCTACTAAGCTTGTAGTAGTGCTGCAAGTCGATAGTAATGGAACAAGGTAGTAATGACGCAAGACTGCAAGAATGGTAGGGGACTACAGGAGAGGCAAATCATAGGACAGATAGTTGGAGACAAGATAGAAGCTGTGGGTAAGACTACCTGTACAGGAGCTAGGAGCCACATAGGAGCTAGGCGCGATATAGGAGCTAATTAGGAGCCCGGTCATAGGTATCCTTAAATACCCGTATGTGCCTATGTGCTAGTGTTCAACGTGCCACATTGTGTATTCGCACATAAGTACATATCGGCACATCCAGCATGTGCCTATGTGCTACATGTTATGTGTACACATGGCATAAACACACCTAAGGAAGTCAGAATACTTTATAAGTAGATGGAGGAAGGCATAACATAGCTTGTAGGTGCATAGGTAGAAACTGAGGATTTAAAGAACGCGAGCCAATAAAAACAATTGTCGGGTTGCTTGTGGTAATTCTACAAATCATTTGGGGAGACACCTGAACCATAAAAACTACTCATGTATAAAGGAACGCGCCTTATAGCACTACGTGTTACTATTATAAGTAAGATTCTTCAAAATGTATGTGTTGCCCCCTACAGGCCACATTGAACAAAACTGATGAGGGGTGCATTTGGTTTAATAATAAAACCCATACCTGTAGCCATGGTAGGATTAGCTGGAAATATACTCATCTGCTTAGCGGGCTGTGTTGAGAAAAATTCGGAAATCAACTTCTTCATTAAACAGACGCTATGCTTTCAGGCATAGTTTTTATTACTAGAAATCGGCCAACAATTACACTTGTTTATGCGTCCACGTCAAACTTGCTGTATTCTGTGGTTTACTTCTTCGGTGATAGCTGTGAAGCTCTCTCGCAGGACAAACGCTTTGATACTACCATGGCCGCTGACCCACTAAATTTGACAAGGATACCGCGTTTGCGCTCAGAGACACCACACGTGATCAAAACAGTCGGAGACAATCAAGACGGTGAAATTTGTGATACTGGGATGACTTATCTCGCGAAAGTCTAATATTGGGACATGTACTTTTTGCCGATTTTCACCATATAACGAGCCTGTTAGTCACCGGAATAGTATAAAGGTGTAGATCTTCGACCTGTACTATGTCAGCCACACCCTGATGTATGGCTGTAAGCTTTTAAATCCGTTGTTTAAGGTCTTTTTCTTCAGAAAAATATGATAGACGATAAATAAGTGGCTAACGGGCATCTTTACATTTTCTTATATACGATTATTATAATAGGCGGCGTCACACATAAGGACAGCTGTTTTGAATTTTGAATGCAAGCTGCTCCCGTTCTCTCCTCTACATTTCTCTCCCAGCACACTTCGTAACACCCTCGGCCTCTTTCGCACTCCTCAATACCACAGAATTAATAAAATAGCATCTTTAAGGATCCATTTTCCACTTTATTGTCCAACGGGTCGAACCAGATAGGTGAAATGCGTCATCAATATCTGCCCACTCATATACTTCCATTGGCCTTAAAATATCTTACAGCTGGAAAATCAAGAAATAATTACCTTTTCATGAAATAAAAGAAAACTGATTTCTTCCCATTTGTGTGTTGATCTGCCTTCATTTGAGATAATCATTCTAATTCTTGAGAATCTTGGTTTCGAACTTAGACTCACGACATTTAACCCTTGTATCCTCATGCAGCCACAAACTTCTCCCTATTATAATGTTCGGAAAACCTTGTCCCAAGTGTATTCTTGAGAACTCGATTGGTAGGGCGTGTTTTTTCTTGACAATGTTTTTACATCAATAATGTAAAAACACTGTTATGTCTCCTGCACCTGTGCACATTTACGTACTGTAGTTATTGGAGAAAAATTAATCTGAAGACTTAAAGGGTTAACCTTGCCAAATATCAAGATTATATTGCAACTTATTTGAACCCCTAGAAAAATGTCTGTTGCAATAGACTTTATCAGCATTCTCCATGTATGGTCACGGGGGGGGGGGGGGGGGGATGGGGGGTGTGGGCACAAGTCACATTTGTTTCCAAAACAATAAACACGTGTGGAGCGAAGTAGGGAGCCAATTGCTTCATATGTCACTGATTTCCTTTCGTATAACTCAACTATCCAAACACCTGTAGCATAAGTAGTGACAATACTTTATTTTTATCCCATAAATGGACGTTTATTCGAACAATAAAAGTCTTGGATAAACTTACTTGTTTCACCAAGTAGGATGATAAATCTTCGCCGTAGGTTTAACACTGAAAGAATTTATTCCTATAGTAGACACGGATTTGTTGACCTCTGACCTCTACCGCATTCGTGTTGTCATGACTTGTTTTACGTTTGTGGGAGACATAATGAACCGACGTTTATCAAACGTTTACAGTCGCTGAAATGTTCAGTTTTAGAATATATGACACATTTCAACTCTGTCTAACGATAAAACGAAAAACAATTAACAAAGAAAACTCAAAGTATATCAATCCAAACCAAGCGCTGAAAAGCATACAAGTTCGATTGTGAAAGGCGGTGGCAAAATGAGTGATGTTTCATTTTTCAGATTAGGAAAGTGTAAATAAACAAATGCACGTGTCGTCTGCTTTGTGTATAAAACTCAAGTTGAATAGACGGCGAAAAAAAACAACAATAATCAACGAAAATAAGAAAGATAAACATTGTTCATATAATAAAGTATTTTTGCATGTTTAGCTCAAGTTTGTAGGGGAATTATTTTTAGACAGAAATGTATCACTGCGCCTTGTTTAGTTTTGGCAGTTTTGCTTGTCAATCGAATTGGACCAAAGTGCTCCTCACTTCTCGCAGAGTGTTGTAGTGCGTAACAGCACGATTTTGCCACGACTGCCCTGTAAATGATTTATGGCATAAACAAAATAAACGGATAGTGTTTTCAAGTAAAAAAAAATATTTTATTCGTAGGATTAAGAATGAAACCGACTCGCCAGAGGCTCGTCGGTTTCGTTCTTAATCCTACTCGTAGAATAAATTTTTTACCTGACGTTTATTCTATATATATCAATGCATTTCGAATGTTGAACTTTCGAAATAGTAGCTCAGTTTCGCTTTGCAAAGCAAAGAAAATACGCTAGTTGATTCCGATTGTACGCATTTGCATTTCAAAGTGTTTTTAACCTAAAGTTCTGTTTTCAACCCGAATTTACCATATTATTAATATTACAATTGATACTTACACCCTGTTCAGACGGACGCATTTTGGACGAATCTAATATTAGGTTCCATTTGAATTTATTTATTTAATTTTATTTATTTATTTATTTATTTATTTATTTATTTATTTATTTATTTATTTATTGGGAATTAACAACACTTTCGACACCCAGGGTCACCTCGTTTCGGGCAGTTTTACGGGTGGAGGAAGCCGGAGTACTCGGAGAGAACCGCCGAGCAGCAGCGAGTAACTGTCATACTCCCCAAAGTACAAACTCTGCACAAGCAGGGTCAGCATTGATTGAAGACAAGTGCACCATCGACGTGCAGTACGCCTTAGTATACTTAGACACCGTGCCCCACGTGGGCAATCGGGATTAAGTGTCTTGCCCAAGAACAAAACGCAGTTACCCCCTGGTGGGGATTGAACCATGGACCTTTCGGGGAAGTTCAGTGCTGTAACCAATGAGCCAACGAGTTCCCTTGCTATTTGAATTATATGCGACGATTATTCGTCTGTCTGAATCAAATAAATCCTTCAGTAGCATTTCAGACGAATCTTCGTCTGAGAGCGACGCATTTAATGCATCTATTGAATTCGATGCGTCGTTTTGATTCAGACACTCGAACTAGCGACGAATCTAGTCTAATGTTTCGTGAATGTTCGGTTGTGTTCGGGAATTATCGTTCTCATATCGGTTTATGCTAATTGGAGAATCCTAATAACAATCGATTTTGATTATGTTAGAAATGTCCAAAGCGGACCAAACCGACTGTCGCAAGTTTGAATTGGATTCGAAGATAATGCGTGTGACTGAATCAACAGGTATAAGGTGCGACGAGAGACGCATCTGATACAATTAGATTAGACACGTCCAAAATGCTTTGGCTTGAACTGCGGGTTATTAGAAAAGGTTATTTTAACACAAATGATGAAGGGCGTAACATATCAATATCTATTTATTTGACGCTGAATCGAGTTCTTGACCAGGATTGTGCCTGTTAATTAATCCACGTGTGATTAGTTTTGGAACAAAGTGGCGTATGCCCCCCCCCCCCCCCCCGTCACGTGATCCAACATGGCGAATGATGATCTCCTTCATTAAATCAGCTAAATCAGCATCCTTTCTTAATTCTGAGTAGTAAGGGAAGGCCAATGGGGGAATTTTTTTAACACTGAAATTCCTATAGACGACCCTGGAGGCACTCTGGTGAACTGTTTTAACACTGGAATCCCCATAGAGGACCCTGGAGGCGCTCTGGCGAACTGTTTTAACACTGAACTTCCCATAGACGACCCTGGAGGCACTCTGGCGAAATGCCATTTCGCCAGAATGCCTCCAGGGTCGTCTATTGGAATTTCAGTGTTAAAAAAATTCGCCCATTGGCCTTCCATTACTACTATTCTGTAGCACTTGGGGAATGTCAACAAGAGATGTTCTCGCCGATTTCCTGTGAAGTGTAATATGTAGGATTGTGCGATGCTTTCTTCTGAAAACAAGATTATAGATCAAATGATTGAAAATTATTATTGTCCGCACACTCTGATGGAGACTCGAGACCAACTTCTGTACCAAGTTCAACCGTTGGGTGGGGGAAGGGGGGGGGCAGAAAACACTCATAGTGAATGTCTTTTATCGTTTAAATGGACATTTAATTCCTTTCCGATATTTTAGTACTGACAGAACATGGTTTTCTCCAAAAAGGGGGGAATGGAACAGTGCTTGTTTTCTTTGGAAACATAAGGCCCGGTAATCAACCTCTGGGGTAGAAGAACTCTAAGGTTGACAGCACTGGTGTAAATAATTGTTTAAAGTTTACTTTATACTTACGTTGCGGTCATAATACACTCATAAATGCTGAAGTGACTTCAAGTGCCATGAAATAAATAATAACAATTCTGTGGAAGTGAAGTCTACACTCGTTATTTCTCCCCCCCCCCCCCCCACACTGCATGTGTAACATACGTGTGTCCCGGGTGAGATAGCAGGGAGAGACAGATGTATCCCACCCCACCCACGTGACGTTATACATTTGTAACGTTATTGTGACGTTATGCATATCGTATCAGTTTCTTGCTATCAACTAATTCATATTGACGTCATCAGAATGCAGTGTGATCAAAGTTCGATGCTCTAAAACTCCTCAACCCTCAAGCTGCCACCGTTCTTAATCGATTTCGTGGTATGTACCTTTGGTATATCACATAACTTGTGCATGCTGTTTCCGATGGTGTCATCAGTTTCTGAAAACAGCGAATACAAAATGAGTTGATTGAATCAGCACGTGACTCCCGATTACCTCTGCTAACGTAATCGCTGCATGGTGGGGGAGAAAAATCATCCTCGATGAGTCTGAAGGTGGGAATGGGGAAATCTCACCCTCGGGGCAAGATATTTGAACCAGACCCTCGGCAAGCCTCGGGTCTGGTTCAAATATCTTGCCTCTTGGGTGAGATTTCCCCATCCCACCTCCAGACTCATCCGGGATCATAATAGTCCCACCCCAACGTTCATCTTTGTCATCTGTTAGAGGGGTGATGGACAGCCCGCCACCTTTCCCTCAAATTCGTTTTTCACATCTTTTGTTGTAAACCAAAAGTTTTTTTCAAAAACGACACTCCAACAAACTGAAGCTTTTTTTCATTTACTACAGGTAATCTCATCGCTGATGCAATGATCAGACAGAACATCGAACATCCGGATTCAGAGCACTGGAACAAAGTATCCATTGCCATAATGAATTCTGGAGGAATACGAGATTCCATCGAAGAGGGTATGGTTTAATTAGCCCTTTACCTAACGAATCGGAAGCACACGCCTGCGTAATTTACAATTTCATCAGTTGAAAAATATTTATTTTTTAAAACATTTCAACAAAACCACATCATATCGTCGCGCTCGTTCCAATGAGGGCCCACATGACAGGCTTTTATTGAACATTTTTGAAAAAATTGGAAAATAATATGTAAAATACTAGGCTTTTATTGAACATTTTTGAAAAAATTGGAAAATAATATGTAAAATACTCAAATTGATATGGCCTGCGTTGTGTGAAGGGTTATACAGTTAAAACTAGAAGTCCTGTCCTGAAAGGCGCACAAATAGTACGTCGATCTGCGCGTTAATCTACGCGTTATGTCCATAGTAAGGCCATCAAATTCTGGTAACCCGGAGGTCCATTGGAAGAAAAAATGCCTGTGTTTGTTATGAGTAACCAGGAGAATCTGCCATGCTTTGGATGCCATTCGATATGGCAATTGCGCACAATTCCTACGCGCAATTAAACCTAGATAAGCGCACAGTTCGTGACAGGACTTCTAGTCTTAACTGTAACTACTAACACTCCTACTAAGATTCTTTGAGAGCATTGATGCAGCGCCATGGCAATCTGGACAGAACATTATCTTTTTCCAAAATAAATGTTTGAAAAATTATTTTAATACCACTTCTCGTGTATTAAGCACCTATACAAACTAATTGAAAAAAATTACCCTTAGAATTTCTCCCATAATGCATGTAGGTATTTAACCAGTTCAGCGTCTAAGCTTAATTGAATTTGTCAAATTCCTAGTTGCATTGTGGGACAAAATGGCGCCATCATTGTTTTGTATTTTGACGTCAGTGTGCAGGGTGTTAAAGACGTTTGACAAACTTATGCGGTGAGTGTTAGACAGGTAAGGTTCTCGAGGGGAAAACCATTTGGGAAATGGTGTGTGTGTCAAGTATAACATATTGTACGGAAGTGATACCTCTAAACCAAACGACCGTAAAGAGCATGGGCACTAAGCAGAACGAGGTGGGTCGATGGATAACAAGGTCGAGTAATGCCGCAACACTAGAAGCAATGAAGGATGAACTTGGGTGGGTGAGGATCAAGGACAGAACAGACTTAATGAAACTCTGTTATTTTAACTATTTGGTAAATCTCTCCGACAGCCGATGGTATACAGTACGTGGAGAGTGGATTGTAACTAAATCACCCGTGTAGTTGAGTTATCACCCAATGTATCACTTTCAAATTCTGTACATATGGACAGAAAACACAAGCAATGTTTCAGCCAGTGGAACTCCGGGTTTAACCCAGAGGTCCACTGGCTGGAACTTTGCTTGTGATTGTTATGTTTTCCAACAAATTTGCAATTATTTCTTGTGTGGAATCTTCACTCTGCGGGTGATTTACACTCTCCGCGTACTGTAGAAGTGAGAGCAACCCAGGGCAAAAAATCGTCATAGAAAGAGTTATGGAGGATTGCAACCGAGCACGAGGGGGTCAAAGCAAAGAGGCCTTTGGGTGGCCAACGTGATAAAAAGAAATCAGGTTTTGAAAAGTATATTGGTGGCACATTTGTGGGTCACTGTTGTTTAAGCTGAGGTCGCGGTCGCTGGAGCTGAGGCGGAAATTGGGAAAGACGGCGAAAATGAGTGCCAAACGCGTAATTTGGGAGAAGTGGATGCCCGGGAACACTTTCTATTAAAATGCTCAAAATACCAGTCTAACAGAATAAGATTCACTGCGAGTATAGTGGGTAAGTGAGATGAAGCATTGAAGGATGTGTGGGTATTGAGCGACACAAAGGAGAGAGTTAGTATGCTTATCGGAGAGAAGGGGGAAAATGGTGCACGGGATGTCACCAAAGAGTTTCCGAGCATTTTAGAGGAGAGAAGTGGCGGGCACGTGATAAATCAAAGCCTTCTCACCCAAGAACCGCGACAAATCAGCGGCTGTCCAACGTGTTATTATTATTCGGTAAATGAAAATAAATACCAAACAATACTCCAGAATGTGAATTTCTTATCAACCTACCTTACAATTGTTTACAACAGGCTTGCACTGCAGTGGAAGTCCCTAACTCGGAAAAATACCCTCTATTTTCTTCTTTCCCAAGTGATTTGGTAAAGAAAAGTGGTCCAAAAGCACCAAGAAAAAATAAGCCAAAACTGAGTCGAATGCAACCGGCGCACACCCAGTAGGGGACACTCTTCTCCTTGTACTAATCCACGGCTTACGGAACCAGTGCGCAGATGTATAACCAACGTGTCATTCTATTTTTGCCGCCATCTAACAAGGATGCGCATAGTCTGTCTCTTCAACAGTGATACCTTTTGACTCGATGTTAACGATGTTTCCTGTTCTGATATGTGGATTCACGGCTGTTTCTTCACTATCCAGGCACACAGGGCTGTGTTTTTTATATATTCCCTCGATTATTCACTGTATTGTTATGATAAATATCTATACCGATTTCGTGCGCGCTTTTCGCGTACCGTGCCGTTCGGTCTTTTGTTCATTAATGCTAACTCTTTGGGTTGTCCTTTTAACTGAGTTAGGTGTCATCTGGGGGCAGTTGTGGCAGCTTTTCTCCCCTCTGTTGAGAGTAGATTTTCTGCCAGTTCTCTTTTGTGGCTGTTGGGTACTTTTCTGTTCCCGTCGGGCCTTTGTTTCCTGCCACCTTACTGTGGTACCTGGGGGTGTCCTGATTTATTTTTTCTTTGGGTTCACCTTCCCGTCTACATTGCTTCCGCCAGATATGCCTAGGACGATACCTTGCGGGCTATTTTTGTTGTCTTAGCATGTTGAAGTTTTCCATTATTCGTGCTCCACTTTATTGGGGTGTTCTATAGAAAGACCCTGTGGGCTCTGTGGTGTTCCACCTTTTGGGCTTTCGCCTATTGTGTAGTTCGGGCAGGTGACGTTTTCCTCCCGCGCCTGCAGTCGTTTGGGCCCTCCCGATTCGACTCTGTCTGGAGAGCGTTATACCCCCTCCTGGGGGTTTTGCAGTCTTTTTATTGCTTGGATACCGCGGTAGCTGCTGACTTTCTGGCGAGGAGATGCCTGGTTCCGGGACTACTGTCCCCCTCCACTCTACATCTCAGGCTGTCACTAGGGTTGTGACTCCTCTTTTGGAGCCGAGCTCGGTTGCTCTATCCGCTTTTCCGCCTTTGTCAATAGCTACTTTGTCCTTCTGCTACTCCGTCGGTGACGTCATCGGTCTCCGTTTCAGCCGGCCTCGGCTTATTTCTGCAGGGGCCTGCAGGGATTTCTGCTTCTTTGGCGTAGGATATCGGCCTCAACCTTCCCTGGCTTCAACTTGGCGAAGTCGGAAGTGGTTGCCGGCCGATCCCTCTGATATGGTCTCTCAGCCGTCGAGCCCAGCAGGTTTTGATTTGAATTCAGATGTGGGTCACCATGGACTCTGTTGCGCTTCCGTCCACGCACTCTGATCCCTCGGCCAGTTTTGCGGGACCGGCGCATTTTTGTGGAGCCTGGACCTTCTGTCCCTCAGAGGTCCGCGGCGACTCTCCTGAGTTCCCGCACTTCAGATCCTCGGGGTATTTCTTACCCCTATAAGCGTCTATATTCAGATGTTTCGGTGCCACACGTCGCCCCGTATCCGGTGTTCTAGAGGATCGTGACCCTTCGCTGGTTGAGAGGGCCAGATGCCAAGCCACTTTGCCTGGCCATTCTCACGTCGAACCGACAGATACGGGTTATAAGCTTAGGGAGGCCCCCACCTTGCTCACGCAGGTTCTTTTCAAGAGCTTTCCCGTTGCCTCCAGCGAGGCTTCTAGTGGCTTCCAGGTGTCCTTCGCTGCGCCGCCTCTCGGGATTGGAAGCAGGGTGCTGCTTTCTGAGTTCACCTGGTGTTCCTACACCATGGGAGGCATCGGCTGATATGCCCGACATGGGCTATGTGTCTACCGACTCAGGAAATGGGTCAGACACACTAGACGTTGAGAGCCATCAGTCTTCTGACTTGGGGGCGGCTCTTGACTTTGTGTTTCAGTTCCTTCAAACCATCAGACTAGCCGGACGTTTCAGCCAGGCCGCGCGATCATCGGTCACGCGCCTACAGCCTGTGGATCACCCTGCTTCTGGGCGCCTTAGAACGTACCAGTCGGTACAAGTGGTCGAATCTCAAAGCTGAGTTCCAAGGCTATGAATACTTAGATCTTAATTATACTGAAAGCTTTTTGCCCCCTGTGCGTTATCGTTCCTATGATTCCGCCAATCCGTCTGTCTGCAAGACCTTGACGGTATTGGATCAGGACTCGAAGCCAAATCGGCCGTTATTCCTATGGCGTCTTTGGAGTCCATGTTGGGCTTAACCAGAGAGATGCTAGGCATGCTTTCTCACGTTGTCTCTGCAATGGCTGCTTTGCGTGTGATCTCTAAGACGCTCATGTTCCTTATTCACACGCACGCCTGAAACACGGCTAATTTGGATTTAATTCGCCGGGACGCTGTGTTGGACACCAGTCGTTCCCTTCCTGGAGGGCAGGGCGCTGCTTTTCGACCCGCTTCTTTGGTGGGTCCGCAACTATTCCATGATTCCGTGACGACGGTCCGGGATGACGTCCTGCGTCATTCCAAAGATCAGCTGCTGCTTCGCCAGCTTGATCCGCCTCCTGTTGGAGGCTGGGGCCGTTTCAAGCCTAACAAACGCCGCCCTTTTACTTCCTCTGTGAAGCGTTGGGCTGATCCTCCTGTCGCCGCATCTTCCTCTTACTCACGCGGTAATGGTAAGCGTCGTCAGTCCAGAGGGAGGTCTCAGGATCCTTCATCTAGCAGAGGAGGTGGTTTCTTCTCTCGCGGGCCTCGCCAGGGCTCGAAATGAATGTCATCACCTCGATTCGTCCCAGGTAGAGGAGGGATATCCGAGTTTGCAGACCATTGGGTCACGATCACCTCCGATCCTTGGGTGTTAGATGTTCGGTCCAGTCTTCGGATATCTTTTCTGAGGCACCCCACTCTGTCGAATGTGCCTCTTCCAACCAATTGCCTTTAGACGTTTCACGTCGGAAACTTTTGATCAGGGAGATAGACATTCTCCTGTCAAAGGGGGCGATTGAGGTCGTCAAGAACATTCATTCAGTGGGATTTTATTCCCGCCTGTTCTTGGTGCCGAAGAAGGACGGCCGACTCCGATCGATCTGAGTATCCTGAACCAGTCTCCCATTGCTCCCAAGTTCAGGATGGAGACTTTCAGGTCGGTTCGCCGCTCCATTCACCAGGGAGATTTCGCTTCCAGCATCGACCTGCGAGACGCTTACTTTCACGTTCCGATTCATCGGACATCGCGAAAATATCTCAGGTTTGCTTTTCTGGGGCGTTTTCGGCCTCAACCTGGCTCCTTGAGCATTTATCCGACTGATGTCGCATGTGATAGCGTTCCATCGCACTCAGTCCAAGGTGACTACTTCGGTGTATCTGGACGATATCCTCCAGAGGCATTCCAATGCTGCTCTTCTGGAGTCAGATGTCGACACACTTGAGACTGCTCACGTCTCTAGGGTTCAGAGTCAATGAGGAGAAGTCGGACCTGGTCCCTTCTCAGTCGTTTTCTCATCTGGGGATGGACTTCCGTACTCAGCTGAATACGGTGGCGATTCTCCCGGTGAGGGCTGTGATTCTCTCGGCTTTCGCCTTGACTCTGACCCAGTCCACGCCCGCAACAGCTCGGAGTATTCTCCGGCTGCTCGGTCTCTGCTGTTCGGTGACGGATCTCATTCCTCTAGGTAGGCTGCATGTCAGACCTCTCCAACACTTTCTCAGTTGTTGGAGGCCGAATGTCGATCCTCTGGATCTGGTGCTTCAGATACCTGTATCTCTTCATGGTCACCTTCTTCCCTGGACGGATGTTCAGTGGATTATGCAGATAGTTGCTTCAGCTACCAGTATCTCTTCATGGTCACCTTCTTCCCTGGACAGATGTTCAGTGGATTATGCAGGTAGTTCTGTTGCTCTTGCCCATGATGCCAGCGATCTCGGATTGTGTGCGACGTTGGATCCTCTGGTCTTTCCATTCACGGTGTATGGGGCCAGGATCGTGCAGCTCTTCACGTCAACCAGAAGGAGCTTCTTGCCCTTCTTCTGCATCTCCGGCAGTGGATCCCCACCTTTCGGATTGTCAGGTCCTTCTGTTGTCCGACAAATCGACAGTGGTTGCTTACAATTGGAACCAGGGCGGCACACATTCGGTTCCCATGTACGAATTGGCTCGGGATCTTCTACTGCTCGACCAGGATGTCAACGCCGGGGTGGTGGTTCGTCACATTCCCGATCGTCTGAACGTCATAGCCGACTCCGTGTCCCGACGTGGCAGGTTCATTTCCACCGATTGGACGCTTCACAGGGAAGTGTTCCAGTCGCTTTGGGAGCTCTGGGGTTGTCCCCACATCGATCGTTTTACGACCCGTTGGAACCCTCAGGTGTACACTTTCGTGTCCCTGTGTCTAAATCCTCTGTCTTTCAACATGGATGCTCTGTCACTCGATTGGAACGGTCTAGTCGGCTACGTCTTCCCGCCGGATCCGATTCTGCCTCAGGTTCTAGCCAAGATACGAACCCGCAGTTGTCGGGTCCTTCTGATCGCTCCCCTGTCGTCTCAGCGGGTGTGGATCCATACAGTTCCGCTCTCTGTTGGCGGCAGTTTCGGCGCGTCTCCCTCTGCGTCACGACCTTCTTTGCATGGTCACCCGAGAAGGTTTCACATCGACCTGACTTCATTGTGCCTTCCCGCATATATTTTGTCAGGTCCTGTCTCCACAGTAGAGGTTGTTCTTCAAGGCGGCACTCCACTGGTTTAGCCTATGCGGCTAAGTGGAAGGTCTTCTGTCGATAGTATGCTGATTATGCCAATCCTTCGATAATGCAGATTGCGGAGTTTCTTTGAAAAAGCCTAGGATTTTGTAGCTTACCCCAAGATGGTTTCTTTCTTGGGTGCTGTTTTGCTTGGGGGGGTGGGGGCGTTCGAACCTTTATCCCAGGTGGAAATGCGTTTTATCGCATACAAGACGCTTTTTCTGATGGCTTTGCCTCAGCCAGAAGGGTTAGTGAGCTTCACGCCTTCTCTGTTGATTTCGGCCTTTTTCAGGAGCTCCGCCAACATTTAATTTACCACTGATTGCTCCTTTCTGGCCAAGAATCAGATGCCAGAAAGTACTCAGCCTTCGGTCTGTATCAGGGCTCTTGCTTCTGCTGAGGATAATCGCCCTTTGCTCTGTTCGGTTCGTGCAGTTCGCATTTACCTCAACCGGACGCAGTTCATTAGAAAAGACAGGAAAAGATATATTTTTATTTCTTTTCCCTGGTCGACAGAAGATCTCTCCTCAATCCATTTCTAGATGGATTTGTCTTGCTATTCGCGCGTTAAACGCTCGTCTACCGACTGACGATTGTATTATCAATCCTTTTTCTGCCCACGAAGTGCGTGCATTGTCTACCTCCTGGGCTTAGGCTAACTCCGTCAGTTGTCGGATGTTATGCATGCAGCCTACTTGAGAAATGCTTCTACTTTCTCCATATATCTGCGTCAGTTGCAGGAGCAGTCTCAGGACTTTTTTTCTTCAGGAGCTCTTTTCTTCTGCTCTGGCTGTCATCAACCCTAGCCATTAGGGTTCTTGCATGGTCAGTTCCAGCCCTGTCCTTGGTACTGTCATTACTGTCTGTGTGCCACACAGGGCCATACGCCTTATCTCCCATTATCATTTACTAATGGTGGTGATGCTATGGTTTTATAGGCCTAGGAAACTCTTCTTCTGTCCACGGTGCCAACGCAGTTGGGTTATGTGGGAGTTGGTTATGTGATTCCCGCCTCCTGTTGTCTATTCAGCCCGTTGTAAATAATTCTAAGGTAGGTTGATAAGAAATTTAAATTTTATGGTAAATTCCTTTCTTATTATACCTACCGCAATTGTTTACGTGGAGGCCCTCTCTTCTTTTTCGGGTAAGAATCCTTCCTACCCGCTAATCACATACTTCCAATGTTGGCGGATTCATTAGAATAGCACGTTGTTTATACGTCTGCGCACTGGTTCCGGAAGCCGTGGATTAGTACAAGGAGAAGAGTGTCCCCTACTGGGTGTGCGTCGGTCGCACTCGATCCAGTTGTGGCTTATTTTTTCTTGGTGCTTTTGCATCACTTTTCTTTCCCAAATCGCTTTGGAAAGAAGAAAATAGAGAGTTTTTTTCCGAGTTAGGGACTTCCACTGTAGTGCAAGCCTGTTGTAAACAACTGCGGTAGGTATAATAAGAAAGAAATTTACTATAAAATTTAAATTTCTACTAAACAATACGGTCATGAATTTCATTATTAATGAAAAAGTGTTATTTGAGACAAGAGAGGACGATGCTGAAACAAAAAGACAGTTGCATGCATTGTCAGTCACTTCTCCATTTTATGCAGGTTTGCTGCACATTGTAAAGTCTATCTTCGTTTTGATTTTACCACATCCTTCGAATCCTTTGTTACGTGTACAAGAGTTTTTGCTTCAAACGCGCTTGTGTTTCTTTCAATTCTGTATTTTCCTTTAACCCTATGAAAGAAAGGGGGCATTTTTCCGGTCCAGGAACTTGATTCATTAAGTGGCTTCTGAGTGAAAGTGTGAGGTAGACCAGTCAACATTTTCAACGTGCAGCCCGAAGGCTGCATGTTGAAAATATTACTTGGTCTACCTCAAAAACAAATATAGACTCTTCCAATTGCTTCCATTGAACTGACATGGAAGATACCACCAGGGTTCAAAGGGTTAACTTTTATGATTGCTTCCCAGAAGTTATGTCTTGTTTACTCATCTATACTACACAAAAAAGTTTTGAACCACTCCAGTTTTCCCATCTTCTCCGAAAGTATATTTGACTTATGGCGCGGTGACGTTGCGGTAACCGTCTGAGCGATTGATTCGCGTTGTGTCCTTGGGCAAGGCACTTAACCCCGTTGTCCACATGGGGCACGATGACGCCTTGTGCTAAGGCGTACTGCATGTCGATGGTGCGCATGTCTTCAACCAATCTAACCCCGCATTGTGCTACGGTGCGGAGTTACGATGTTGGGGAGCTGGCAGCTGCTCGTCGTTGCTCGGTGGTTCTCTCTGGGTACTCCGGCTTATTCCATCCGTAAAACTGTCACCGAACGATATGACCTTGGCTGTTAAAGTGCCGTTAAACCTTAATAAATAAATTAATAAATAGTATATTTGACTGAATGTTTTATGAAATGAAAGTCATGAGCCCAATAGGTTCTCCAGAAAATGTTAATTTGAGGTTGGTCTTCGTGTACCATTGACCATCACAATGTCCAATAAGTTGGCCAGTGGTAGTTTTTGAAAATCACAAACTGACCAGCAACATATCGTCCTCCGACAGGAAAATGGTGCCATCTGCAGTGTTTTAGCATGGCAGTTGGCACCTCTTTCCTCTCAAGTACGACTATATTGTATTAGATCACTGTCATTTCATCGTTAGATCTGTTATTATGAGGGTTTTATGCATTTTAAACAGTCTGTACGATAATCCAGGTTAGAAAATTATATACACATAAGAAAGCCCGTGCTCTATGACAATAGGGAACCAGTGCGTGCACCTGTCTGTGCATTAGAGGGTGGTTAAAAATTCTTGTCCAGGATTGGGATCAAATAGGTCAGGGTCAGGGTCAAGTTTGTCCTCTCATTCACATTATCAGACAGAGTTATCTAGCGTGTTTGGTTTGACGTTGACAGTCCTAGATACTAACCAGTGCACGTGACGGGTGGTACCACAGATATTCTTCAATAAATGTGTCCAAAACGGTTATTTATTTGTCAGTAAATGAATTATCTTTCACGTGGTACATTGATTTCATGATTGCCTCAATTTTTTTTTTTTTTTTTTTTTATTTACACCAAAATGTTTTGGGTGGTACATAAGCGCCTACCTCTATCATTTTGACACATTGGTTTTAGTTCCGACGCTGAACTCTTCATGAGCGGGGGATGTCATACTCCGGGTAACGGTTCGATCCTGACCTGCCTCAATTTTTTGTCATTTACACCAAAATGTTTTGCGTGGTATATAAGCGCCTACCTTTATCATTTTGACACCATAGTTTTAGTTTCGACGCTGAACTTGTCATGAGCGGTGGATGTCATTCTCCGGGTAACGGTTCGATCCTGATCAGCGGTAGATGTCGTGTTCTTGGGCAAGACTCTTAACTCTGATTGGCCACGTTGGGACACGGTGGTGCTGTGTACGAAGGCGTACTACAAATCGATTGTGAACTTGGCTTCAGCAACTCTTAACTCTGTTTGTGCAGAGTTAGTAAGCTGGAGAGTCTGGTAGTTGCTTGCTGCTGCTCTGTGGTTCTCTCCGGACACTCTGGCTTTCTACGTCCGTAAACATTCTGAGGCGATGCTGTTGAAAGTATCGTTAAAAGCCAATAAACAAAGAAACAAGCATTTTTGGCGTTATACCGGGAAAACGATAACGGTGATCTCTAATATTTAGAGACAATAAGCCGCTAATTCGAAAATGTTTTTAATTTTCTAATCAATGCATACATGCTTTCATAATCATGTATTTTCCTTGAGTATTCTTGAATATATAATAATCCTTACATTTCGTCTACTGTGTGTAACCAGGCACCATCTGCAACCCTTTAGCATCGCAATTGCAGGGTCGGGAGGAGAGGATAGGGGCTCGGGATAGTAACCCCGTCGCCCAGAACTTTGGGAGGGGTGCAGAGTTGGCCCAGGAGTCCAGAATTCTTGGGTCAGGTCTGGGTCCCCCACAGTTCTGACTTCTGTGCCAACCCCCCCCCCCCCCCCCCCCCCCCCCGCCGCGATCCCCTAGCGAGAATCAACAAGATAAGTTGCCCGTCGTATTGGAATACTGGTTGCCACTCATGTAAAGAAGGAATGGGAGTGCCACGTGGAGATGCTCAATCTGTTAACCCTTTACTTGATATGAAAGGCAGACGGCACTTGCAAACAAAATTATTGAATATCTATTTTCTTTTCATTTTTTGCGTCAAAAAAAATATCTTATGACCTCTCATTCGAACGAGCTCAACGAGCTCGTTTCAAAGAGGAGTCATATGCTATGTATTTGAGGTAAAAAATAATGAATTTGGCCTTTACATTGTGAAAATGTTAAATAGAACGTTATCTATATACATATGCACCAGACCCGGTGTTGTTGCTTCAAGAATTCTTCAATTCAAGAAGTTCTGTATCTGCATCTGTATCCCGACACTTTCGAAGTGGGCCCGTCACAGAATTAACCCAGAGGCCCGAATTTTCTCTCCCCGGCCCTGGCGGATTGTGCCCTGTTGCACTCAAGGGCGGGTTTTGCTTTACAAAACTTTTAATCCTAATATGGCCCGAAGCTTTCCACGGCAGCTAGCGTGAATGCACCAGAGAGTTCTTTAAAAAAGAGTGCCATGATACACGCTGTTTTGCCCTCAATACTATGGTATACCAAGATATGCTGGGACAATACGACTGAGAACCATGCAACTTTGTTATTGAGGGAACATAGAGCCTTCCTGTTTCCGGGGAACTTTAGCATCAACAGCTGCTAACCCTGCTTGTGCTGAGTTAAAACTGTCAAAACGATATAACCCTGACTTTTGAAAGTGTCGTTAACCCTCCCACCAAAAACACACACACAATAACAGGAACGGACAGCTCGGCGATTATCAGTGGAATTGATCCGCTACTGGTAATGTAATCCTTGTAATCGAACAAGGACTGTAATTCACTAAATCGAATCCAGTGTTCCATGTTTGTTTTATTTGAGTTTAATGACACTTTGAACAGCAAGGGTCATATCGAGTCGACAGTTTTACGGGCGGAGGAAGTCGGAGTACCTGGGGTAATAATCATGGTCTGAACATGTTATTCAAGCACACCTACGTCATCAGTACCATACATATTCGACGAGCCCTCAACAGTCTTTCACACTCAGTTTTGAAAATTGCCAACAGATATCATTTTAATCAAAGTCTCGACAGTAACCACGTAGACAAAATTACAGACTGCCAGTGGACATGCGCGAATTGTCTGATGGATGAGTAACTACGCAGAAAAGGAGTGAACCTTTCTCCTAGTGTGGTGAAAATTATTGTGCGAAAATGCGAAAGACTTTACCGTAACTGTAAATTGCATCAATGATATGATGGACTCGATAGTATGTTAAAAGTACATCTCAGAAATAATGTATACAGGGGCTGCGGAAGGACGGGGACAGAGGGTGCAGCTGACCCCCCCCCCCCCTGCCTTCGGACCACGAGGGCTAGAGGGGGCAGACAATACCCTTCTAAGGTTCGACACTCAATTTTTTTTCAATGATCTTTTTCTCGAAGTAAAGCAAAAATACACCCCAAATCCGTTCTGGGAGCTTTCAAAATCCGATAGGAGGGGAACACCTCCTCTCAAACTCCCCCTTCTCGGGCTCCCCGACTTCGAGATATGCATGCTTCGGCATATCATGGCGGGGCTGCTAGTGCGAGTAAATGCCCTTTTCCCTGGGTCTGACTCCCCCAAGCCCCCCCCCCCCCCCCGAAGTGTTCCTGGCGCACCTGAATATATACGTTTCTTGAATATAAATTAGTGGATATTGGACAAAACATTTTACTCAAAGGCTATGAAAGGTATCAGTGTAAATTACAAAGAATGTGATACACTGTTTCATTTAATACCAGAAATCAGAAAGAGCTTACCAGAACTCGATGGAGTTGTTCCATGTTACTTAGCTTCAGATCGCATGAATCAACTTGGGGCTCTCCACTGTTTAGAATGTCACCCCCAAATGATGACTTTGTCTATTTAACAAATTGTCTATGTCTTTGTATCTTTATGTATATTCTTGATTGTGACTCCAATTCTGCAAGTACCGAAAGATGGAACGTGCTTGGGAAAAAAGTTACAAAGGCGGGAGTTGCATATTTTTGTCAAATGACCTTGGTTTACGTCATAATAGCATCCACCGTGAATCTATTGGGTTCATATTCACTCAACACAACTGATTTGGGTTGATTTCTCATCCAACTGATTTTAGAATGTATACGCCTTGCCCAATCCCTCATTATCAAATGATAAAACATGAAGGCCGTATAAATTCGTATCACCAACGTCGAATCGATTTAAGGGTATTTTCACGAAATATTTGGAACGCTAAGCAACACATGTTTTCATCATGGCAATATGGAATCACAAGAAAATCGAAGTATGTGATTGGGTCTATCCCTCTGGTAAATAAATGTGCAACGGCTCTGTGTAGAGCATGGTGCACGAGGGAATGAGACTTTGACGTTATGATCGTTTATTGCAAAAGAAAGATTACCACATGACCTTGAAAACAATTTCAGTTGTAACAATATCAGTATTGTCATCCTTTGAACGGAAGCTTTAACTCTTTGAACCCTGGTGGTATCTTCCATGTCAACTCAATGGCAGCAACTGGAAGAGTCCACATTCATTATTTGGGGCTAGACCAATTAATATTTTCAACGTGCAGCCGTGGGTTGAAAATATTAATTGGTCTACCCCACACATTCACCCATCAACCATCCTACTTAAGGAAATTATGACGTATCATGCTTCTGGGCAGGAAAAGCGGCCGCTCAGGTTCAAAAGGTTAATATTAAAGAAGCCTTATCGGCGGACATTACGAGCCCAAATTGTTGTATTTTTGTTTTTAGAGATTCCACCATTTTCACGTTTCTACGTCAGTTTAAATTTGAGCATTTTCTTATTAAAACGCTGATTTCCTGTTACGCAAAGCTCCATAGTTTGAAATTCGTACATCCATTTCCGGTCATCTGAAATTGGTCCGTCCGGTTTTACTTTTCGTAATTTCCAGTCTTGATTCGAAAGAGCTGGATTCGAAGATTTTTTTCAAGATTTGAATTCCCGGCTCATTTTAAGCCAATCTTTCTGAAATTTTAGAAATATAATCTCCAGTAAAAACATATCTAAATTGTGGTGCCGTCCTAACAAATTATGTTCGAGATCGGAGGTGACATCTGAGGGATGACGGGGGGAGTCCTAGCGTCAAAAATTAAAATGTACCTGATTTTTTTTTTATTTCAGTTTGTTAGAGCTCAAAAAAATAGGAGATTATGGAGTTTTTTAGGTTTTTTTATTTATCACAATTTTGGCGTTTTTACCTCACTTCACATCTATGCTGTTTTGGACATTCATCATGAAAACCTCTAATTAGGTGACACGTGCCGTTCCATAGTTCTTAAAGATACAGCTTTCAAACTTCAAACGTCGACTTCCGGTTATCAGAAGTTGTTCCATCAGTTTTTAATTTTTGACAATCGATTGGAAGGAACTGAGATTATATAGAATAGTTTGCAGACCATTTTAAGCCTATTTTTCTGAAATTTGAGAAAACAGAATCTCCAATAAACACGATGGTGCCATCCTTGGAAATTCCCAACCGTTATGTGGCCGACCTCGGATGGGATATCTAGGGGGGTCATAAGGTTTATAAATTGAAATACGTCATTTCTTTAAATATTAAAATGTTGTACAGCTAAAAAAATTAGGAGATAGCCGGCGTTTTTTTTATTTCTGACGGAATGATCGCCGATGCCTAAAATCCAGTTGTGAGAGCCTAAAATTAAACACTAGAGCTTCCATGTTGATATCACTGATAGTTTTGGGTTTTTTGTAACAGTCATCATACAACACAAAATCAATATAGAACAATTAAAATGGAGATAAAAAATAATGAGTTTTTTGACTGGTTGAGCGCTAGAAGCCACAATCAGTTCTTTCAAAAAAATGAGGGTACCAGTGCAAAAGCCAACATTTTCCTTACCCACGTTTCGTATTCAGTCAAACGTAAATAACAGTTTGTTTATACAAATTTGTTCTTTATAAATTATTGGAGAGTGCCGTTGGCTCTTACCAATAATTTGTTATAAAACAATTTTTGATGAACAAATTTAGACCACCAAAACTAATCTAGCCCTCAACCGTTAAATAAATATTTATTTTGTACATACATATGAGAATCGTGTCGCATTTCGCTTAGAGAATAACAATACTCCATCAATGTATACGACATATCGTCCCCTGAGTTCCAATGTGTTCTATGTGCCTACTGGCACATAGAACACATTGGAACTTAGGGGACGATATTACATCGCAAATAGTGATGTGATACCGCTACAATCATACCCTGTGATAGTTTTATGCATTTGCCTTCGAAATATATATGACGAACGCGGGCCGAAAAAACGAATGCGCCGCTGCCTGAGAATCAAATGATAAGTTTTCTTTAGCCTTATCGGCTGTTTTGGACATTCGTCTTTAACCCTTTGAAAGCGAGCAGCCATTTTCCGGCCCAGGAACAGGATGCGTCGTAATTGCATTAAGTATGAAAGCTGCTAAGTGAATATGTGGAGTAGACGATCAATATTTTTGAGGGAAGAATATTTATTGGTCTTCGACCAAATAATCAATATGGACTCTCCCGATTGCTGTAATTGAACTGTCATGGAAGATACCATTAGAGTTCAACGGGTTAAAAACCTTAAATTAGTGGCACTCGCCGCTCCATAGTTCTTAAAGATACAGCTTTGAAACTTTCCGCATCTATTTTCGCTTTTCTAAAGTTGTTCCGACCGTTTTTAATTTTTGACATTCAGATCCGCGATTGGAAGAAACCGGATGTTAAGCATTTTTTTAGAGATTTTAATTTCATTTTTAAGTTTGTCTTTTTGAAGTTTTTTGGACATATATTTTTCAATAAAAGCCATATCTAAAAATGTGTTGCCGTCCTAAGAAATTCCTAACCCTTATTGCTCAACTCGGAGGAGACATCAACAATTAAACTGTGTCAGATTTCTGAAACAACTATTGTATCATCGATGTGCGCATCTTTTCATAAGTTTAAGGCATTTTCCCGACGAGTAACATAAAAATACAGACGCTGGCTTTTTAAAATTTTTCCCAATTAGTTTGAACGTTTCAGTATTATTCTCTGTTTAAATCTATTTAAAAATGAGAAAACGACGTTTTCATAATCATTTTATGTTCTGTAATTTTTTCTCTTCATTTTATCAACCGTGTGTTCATAGTGACATATAATACAGACATTGTCATTTCTATTAATATAAAAGCCTAGGAGGTGAGATTCGCTAATTTTTTTTCCCGGGAAGAATAAAAACTTGCAAATTACTGTAAAATACTGAACAAAGGGCCAAAGTGGACACTTTAGTGTTGGTAGGTGTAATACTGTTAGATATTTTTAATAACGAATTATCTGTGAACCAGTTGCTTCTAATTACCTTGCCATAAAAGGCCAAGTTTTCAGTTTGTTTCTTTTAATAACCGAAAACAACAGACAGCTCTGTGACCTGTCTGTTGTATTCGTTTATTAAAAGTAACAAAAGGAAACTTGACTTATTTTCTACAGATGTCATGGGGATTTTCTGGGCAATTACTCAATTTCAAGGGAGATAACTTTATCGAAAGTCGATTTTCATTACGATATAAATCAGGAATGTAAGCTTCCCGCCAAATCCACAACTGATTCTGTTGTGTTCCTTGTTACATTATGCGCTGTGGAAATAAATGTTGTTTAAACCAAATGAGTACTGTAGGTCATTCACTACAAGGGGAATGATATCCACTTAAACACACATGGAGTGAGGTTCGTACCCGCCGATAAATCACAGAAACGTGAAAGCATATAATAATTAACAGAGCCAACTTGCAGTCATTGGAACTCCGAGATGAACCGGTCGTTCATCAGTTGAAACTTTGCATATGCCTCTTCCGCTTTTTACTGGATTGTGCGGTTTTGTCTGGGAGGAAACACCACGCCGTGCGTGTTTTGTACTCTAATCTCGACGTACGATTTTATCCAACTTTCTCTACGATTTGCTAGAACCGACTTGAGCTATTTTATTTTTAATTTGAATTTTATTCTTTAGGGGAATCGCGATTTCACTTTTTCACATATTACTTCAACACAAACTTATTTTGATTACTGGAACAATTAATTTGGCTATAGGTTCGATAACCATTGGAAATGTTCTTGAAGTCCAACCATTTAGAAACACTGTGGATCTGATCGAACTGAGTGGAAAGCACTTTCGAGAAGTACTAGAACACGCCGTTTCAAATTATCAGCTAAATGAACCAGAAGGAAGATTTCTCCAGTTCTCAGGTATGTTTGCTTCTTATGTTACTCCTACCAAGCTTATGGGCGGATTTAGAGGGGACGCGCGCGCCCGTCCTATTTTTTTATAATTCATTTTTTTTTTTTACAAGCATCGATATCATCGACGATAAGCATATACATGGGCATCCAGTACCTTTGGTCATGTGTTATCGCCGATAATACCATACCCCAGGAATACAGCTATAGGCCTAGCACCTACGCGATTATCACGTGAGCTGATATAAATTGGCTTCTTTTCTTCAAACTTTGAATGCTGGAATATTTGGGTTGGAAAACAGTGCTTTCATGTGCAAAGAAGCCTGCGGAGGGCCACATTGACCTTCCACGTTCCAACATCATTTTCTCACGATAATCCTCCCCCCCCCCCCCCCCACACCCCAATCCAACCCTACTGACAAGAGTAAGATACTCACTGTCGTGTTTGTCCCTAACTCGCCGCTACGAAGTTGAGTGATCCTTCGCATCATGACCCACGGCTGAAATGTGGCACCCCTCAAACCCAGAATCCTAGGTCCGCCACTGAAGCTGGTCCACCTTCTTTCATATATCACGCCAATTTTTCAAATCTTGATGGACGCATGAAACTGTAATGTAAATTAAAGACGAGCAACAGACGAAGGAGCGTACCTGTTGAAATAATCGTCTGATAGGAACCCCGACGCTCCAAGTTTGCCCATGTACCTTTCCTACAGTTAGTTCTCGTCACGTTCCGAGACAATCTGTTGGAAAGTAGAGCGACTTTGTGGCAGATAAACATGTTTGGTGGAAACTAAATTAAGAACCCCAACTATGGAAACGCGATCACTACCTCGTGGACATTATACGTGCGTTTATATACTGAGCCAAAAAAGAAAGTGTAATAAATTTTGAGGAGCAATTTTTTTAGTGTTATCGATTTTAATCCCAAACAAATTATTGTAAATTCATATTTCGAGTCTAGCTGTATGCATTTACATAATGTCATGTTCTTACTGTTGCCAGCGTCACGTCATGACGTCGCAATTCAGACGTGCGGTGAAATGAAAAGGTCACACATGCAGTCAACAGCGTGTATGTCCATCGTGTGCCTCTTGAATGGCAAGACATCGACGGCACATGGACCTGCTCAGTCTCTGGATGCACCCTGTGGTATTGCGTTCCTCTTCCGCCTTAGAACATTACGTAAATCGCCTAACGTCTGAAGATCATGAAGTCGTACCCGACGGTCCAATTGATCCCAAAGATGCTCGATTGGCGACAAATCTGGCGAAAGTGGGGGCCGGGGAAGACGTTCGGTGCTCTGCGCCTCAAGAAAGTCACGACAGATACGCGCCACGTGACATCGGGCATTGTCTTGCTGGAATAACTGCAATCCGACGTTAGCGTTGAACAACGGGGCAACAACAGCGTTAGGAATTTCGTCCCCATATCGCTGTCCATTCAGATTACCATCGATGAAGATCAGCTGCGTTCGATGGTGCAAGGAAATTCCTGCCCAAACCATTACACTACCCCCGCCGAAACGGTCGCATTCCCACACGCAAGCATCAGAAAACCGTTCTCCTCGTCGGCGATACACTCTTGCCATACCATTAGCATGCCGTAGACAAAATCGTGATTCATCACTGGAAAGAACTGTGCTCCAACACTGCTGAGTCCAGCGAAGACGCCGACGTACCCATTCCATTCTGACGGTACGATGACGTTGGGTAAGAATTGGTCCGTAGTATGGACGCCTACTGTTCAACGAGTCTGTTGAGGGCAGTTTGTGCACTAATTCTATTGTTAGTTCTATCAGGAGTAATTGCTGCTGTCCCCGTCGCCGGAAGGAAGCGATCCCGCAAGTGAGACGTCCTGATGTGTCGGTCTTGTGCAGGGGCTGTAACTCTTGGTCGACCTGAACACGGTCGGTCGGCAGTAGACCCAGTGGTTCTATACCTTCCAATGAGACGGTAAATAGTGGCCACAGTGACTACGAACTCAGCAGTGAGCTCATCTGGAGGTATCCCAGCCTCATGCATACCAATGGCACGCAACCTCTGATTTTCAGTTAACCTTGGCATTTTTTTTTTAAAATGTCGGAAGACAAAAACTAGCGTGTTTTCTCAATAACCCAGGCTCTCTAGCACAACATAACACAAAGAGAATCGTCGGTCACCCATTCAATTTGACATTCTCGGGTAGCACGTGCTATTTTGAAATCCGTATCAAAATTGTATACGGTTGGGTGGACAACAACAACATGTCATTAAACTCTTTGCACGACTTCTTGTCCACAAACATGCAACATTAGAACTATTATATTTCATCCTTTATGCTGTTTTTTCACATTTGCTTCTATTATACTTTCTTTTTTGACTCAGTATATAATATAACTCACTTTACAACTTTGTACAACGAGCGTATGCACACCTAAGATTATTACATCGTCGTAGATTACTCTGATGCACGCCTAAGATTATTACATCGTCGTAGATTACTCTGGTTGAGGCATCCGCCCGTCTGTCTGTCTGTCCGTCTGTCTGTCCGGGCCACCATAGATGGCATCGCGAGGTGACCGTCCGTGTACAGTCGTTACTTGTGAGGTTGGGGGATAAAACCGTTTGTACACCAACCACTTGTGAGATTTTTTTCAACTTGTGAGATGCGAAAAACCCACTTGTGAGTTGCGCAATTTTCCCCATACCTAACACTATAATCACCTCACGAGTACATCTGCGGTAGAACGTCCACCCGTCTGTCCGTCCGTCTGTTCATACAAAAGTTTTGGATTGTAATTTCAAAGCCATCGGTCGGATTTGGATCTCCTTTTGGTATGCTGATAGACCCGCATGGGGGAACGGATATGCACAAGAAACGGGTTCCGTCCAGTAATTTTCCCCAGAGTTATGGCCCTTTTTCACTCTCTCGACTTAGAAATTTTTTCTGTCCCACAATATCTTTAAGGCTACTTCGGACATGCCTACGGGTCGGGGGCAGTGGCCCACGCTTTGCGTAGACCTTGTAAAATATAATTTTGGATGCCACATCTGGGGGAAAGAAGTAGTCAAAGCAGCTCTTAGACCAGAAATGCTGGTGTCTCCAGCGATTTCTTTAGTGTTTTTAGCTCGCCTGACTTTCAGTCAGGTGAGCTATTGTGGTCACTCACCGCCCGTCGTCCGGCGTTCGTCGTCCGTCCGTTCGTCCGTCCGTCGACCGTGAACATGTGTGTGCGTCTTCTCCGCCAAAACCGCTGAACCGATTTAAGTAAAATTTGAGATAATTGTTTATTATGACATCGCATTTTGATTTTGTTCAAATCAAGTTGCCCCGCCCCTCGGTAAGGCCACACGCAAAAAGTGTGCTTAAATCTTTAAAAAATCTTCTTCTCATGAACCAGCAGTAGCAGAGACTTGATATTTGGTGTGCAGCTTCCTTTTGAGGTGTAGATTCAGATTTGTTCAAGAGAAGTTCGAGAAGCTATAATGGCTGTCGTCATGGGAGGGGCAAGAATTTTCGCCCGCCCAAAATTTCCATTTTCCAAATCGAAAGGCTAATTTGAACCAAATTTGATATGAGGGCTTATTGGGTAATAAGTAATTAATTTAGACAAAAAAAATTTCCCGTCGCCCCATGGAAACCGCAGGAGCTAAAAATAGAAAAAATTTAAAACGCCCATATCTCCAAAACTACACGGCACTGAGAATTCTTTGATGTGAAGCTTCCTTAGGACCAACAGAATGGAATGGTCCAAAAAATTGCTATCGGTTTTATCATAGGGTACTTTTTCGGGACTTTGAAAAAGTGCTGAGTCAGTATTTTTTTAACACTGTGGGTAATGGGGAAAACATTTCAGACTCTTCTTCTGCCAAACCACTGCTCCAAAAGCCTTCAAATTTCACATATAACATCTTTGGAGATTGTTTCACATGTTTATTGAAATCAAATCCCTGGGTCCATATTTGGGCTTCCTATGGGAGCCTGAATTGTACCAAAGTTTCTATTTTCCGAACTGAGAGGCTGATTTCAACCAAATTTGATATGAGGGCTTATTGGGTCATAAGTACCTAATTTATACCCCAAAATCTTTTCCAGACGTCCCATGGGAACCGCAGGCCCTAAAAATAGAAAAAAATTAAAATGCCCATATCTTCAAAATTACACGACACTGAGAATTTTTATTTTGTGTGAAGCTTCCTTAGGAAAAATTGCCATCGGTTTTATCATAGGGTACTTTTCCAGAACTTTTGTAAAAGTGCCAAGTCAGCATTTTTTAACACTGTGGGTAACATAACTGTGGGTAATGGGAAAAACATTTAAGACTCTTCTTCTCCCAAACCACTGCTCCAAAAGCTTTCAAATTCCACATATAACATCTTTGGAAGATGGTTTCTCATGTTTGTTGAAATCAAATCCCTGGGTCCATATTTGGGCTTTCCATGGGACCGGTGAACCAATCAGAATCTTTTGATATTTGGTATGCTGCATGCTTAGGTGGGGTGAGATTCAGGTTTGTTCAAGCCAAGTCCCTGGGTTCTTATTTGAGCTCACTCTGGGAGCCCGAATTATAACTTAGGTCAAAATAAGGAATGTTTTTTTAAAATGTTCTTCTTCAGATCCAGCACTCGGAATGTTTTGATTTTTGGTATGCAATATCCTTAGGTGGGTGTGATTCAAGTGTGTTCAAGCCAAGTCCCTGGGTTCATATTTGGGTTCCCTGTGGGAGCCTGAATTATAACCTAGTTCAATATGAGGAATGTTCTTCAAAAATCTTCTTCTTCACATCCACCAGTCAGAATCTTGTAATATTTGGTATACAGTATCTATAGGGAGGTGAGATATACGTTTGTAACAGCCAAGTCACTGGGTTCATATTAGGGTTTCCTGCGGGAGCCCGAATTGAACCAAAATTTCTATTTTCCGAACTGAGAGGCCGGTTTGAACCAAACTTGATATGAGGGCTTATTGGGTCACAAGTACCTAATTTATACACACACAAAAATTTTCCCGTCGCTCCATGGGAACCGCAGGACCTAAAAATAGAAAAAAAATTAAGACTTTCATATCTCCAAACCTACATGTCACTGAGAATTTTTATTTTGTGTGAAGCTTCCTCCTCAGGAACAACAGAAGGAATGGTCCGTCGGTTTTATTAATAATAATAACTCTTTGGCCAGCCGCTGATTTGTCGCGGTCCTCATAAGAGAAGGCCATCATTCCCCCTGCACCCCACCCCCTCTTCCCCTCCTCTCCTCCCAGCATTCAGATATAAACTGCTTAATAGTGTCCCTCACTTCCTCTTTTTCAATTTCTTCAATAAGCATTCCTACCCTCTCCCTCGTGTCCCCCTTCAGCCATCTATCCTTTGTTTCTTCACCCCACTTCTGCATTATTCTTCCAGTAAATTTTATTCTATGAGGTATATACTTATTATAGGGTACTTTTCCAGGGCTTGTCAAAAATGCTGAGTCACAATTTTAACACTGTGAGCAATGGGAAAAATATTGAAGAATCTTCTTCCCCTATACCACTGCTCCAAAGGCTTTCATTTTTCACATATAACATCTTTGGAAGATTTATTCACATATTTGTTGAAAGGGTCCATATCTGAGCTCTCTATGGGAGCCTAAATGTTCAAATTAGTGCAATATGAGGAGTATTCTTTAAAAATCTTCTTCTTCCGATCCACCAATCAGAATCTTTTGATATTTAGTATGCAGCATCCTCAGGGGCGTGAGATTCAAGTTTGTTGAAGCCAAGTCCCTGGGTTCATATTTGAGCTCCCTGTGGGAGCCAGAATTATAATTTAGTTCAATGTGAGTAATATTCTTCAAAAATATTTTTCTTCAGATCCAGTAAGAATCATTTGATATTTGGTATACAGCATCCTTACGGAGGTCAGATTCAAGTTTGTTCATGCCAAGTCCCTGGCTTCATATTTGGGCTCTCCGTGGGAGCCCGAATTATAACTTAATTCAATATGAGGAATATTCTTTAAACATTTTTTTTTAGATCTTGCTGAAGTGAAAGTCGTCTGCACAAAATGTGATATTCCTGAATACATGCCAGTTGACGACAATGCAATATACCAGATTATAATACCGAATTATTTAGCTCTTGGGGGTGACTTATATGATATGATACCAGCTAATCTTATCTCGCACCATATACTAGGTAAGCATAGTTTTCAATTTATACGTCTATACATTGTATCGCTGTATTGTTTCTTATCCATCCTCCAACGGGACTCCAAACGTCTTGGGAAGCCTGTTCACATATACCAGCAGTGTTCGCGCTGTCGGGTGCCATTTTAAATTTTTAAAAAATGGATTTGGCACCACAAACTCTTGTTGACAAAACTTTCTAGGCACCAAGACGTTCCTCACACTTGTGAAGGTAAACCATTGTAGCAGTGAAGGGCGCTATTGATGATGAAACGGAAACAATCGTCAGCTGGCAATAAAGGCGTAAATAATATCCTATTTTCACGACCCACACTCGGTGATTTGGTCAATAAGGTGTTAGAAATAGTCTTTGGACAAACTTTCAGCATTAAGTAAGTAACATTGTCAGTAAATGGTAAATAGGTATTGTTTTTCTGCAGTAAAACATTGTAGGTTATTCATTCATAAAAATAGCCACACACACAAATTTGTTTCCATATGCAGTTTTGATAGAAATATTTGTTGGGAGATGGCAGGTAGACAGCGGATTGAGTCGCGACGGTCTGAAGTATTTATCTAATTAAAAAATGCTGCCTATTGTAACGGCACGCGATCCGCTAAGCGTAGTGGTAAAGATTTAATCTCACTTTGCCAGCACACCTAATTCACACCTTCAGTATAGTCAGTACCAGTAATTAGTGTTGACTAGTCACAGTTTATGATTCTTAGTTTACCAGCAAAGTTTGTCAAAACAAGCATGTTAGCAATGATTACTGGTCATCAATTAATGAGTAGCCAATCACTAGAGTAAACAATATGGTAAATAGTGTTCTCACTTCAAAGGTATAAACAAAACAATTTTTACAGTTAACAGTATATATACGATGGCAATTCAGAGTTTTATATATCCCGGGTCGCAAGGGATTCCGGGTCGCAAGGGATTTGTAAATCCCACATCGTCCCTGCGCGTCTTCGGCGCGCTAAAACCTTTCATTCATCGTTTTATATATCGTGTTTAATAAGGTTAACCGGGTCGCAAGGGATTTGTAAATCCCACATCGTCCCTGCGCGCCTTCGGCGCGCTAAAACCTTTCATTCATTCATTCGTTTTATATATCAAAATGGCTAATGCACAAGTGAATGTCAGGTTTATTCCCAATGCCAGAGGTGGACAAAGTTTGATTTATGATGGTTTTAAGTTCCGCATAAAAACAAGAAGACGAGACACAGTACATTGGAAATGCTGTAAAGCTGGATGCCCAGCTACTGTCAATACAAAGGACAATTTAATAACTACTTTCGGAATCCAACACAACCATCAGCCTGATAATGTGAAAATTGTCGTGGACACTTTTTTATGTGAAATAAGAGAAAAAATCAAGCATGACCATAGAACTATCCCAGCCATTTACAAAGAAGAATTGAACTGTTTACGAGCAAATGATGTTCCTGAAATAGTTAAGTGTGTTCCAACCTTGTATTCAACGAAGCCACTATTCTACAGCTTCAGAATGGTGGTAGCTTAAGGCCACGCAAAAAGAAATATCGACGCATTGACCATATGTTGGACAATGAAAAAAAGCAGCTGTTGGATGGTAGCAAAACATTATATGAATATGGCAACTCTGTAGCACACCTTGTTGGGTTGTGAAAAATTGTGATAGTACAAGTGTCTAATGGCATCCATATTTGTGTGATTTTATTAAAAATTGTGACTTTTTCAAACTATTAAATTTATTTTCTGTGTGGATGTACAATTATTTTCAATGGATGTAAAATGTCGTATCTATATTCTGACTTGGTGTATGTATATAAACAATCAATGATTAAAGAATGTTTGCACAGTTTCAATGTTGGTTGGTATTCTGTTTCTCAAATTCACACCAATTTATAGAACAGACTATACTATTTATCCCTATTGTTTAACCTGTTATCACCTTTTTAGGAAAACAATACCTGCTGGCAAAGTGAGAACCCCCCGTGGTAAACGATAATTATTTGTTTAATCTGCTCTCCGGTTACTCCGGCTTCCTCCACCCGTAAAACTACCCGACAAAAGCTGACCCTGGTAGTCGAAAGTGTCGTTAAAACACCAATAAAAAATAAATATTTGTTTAATCTGTTATTATCAAAGTGCAACAACAGGTGTACGCACTGACATCATTCATCCTATCACAAATTGAATCATTTTCATAGATATTAATAACTTAGGTGACCGTACAATTTGCCTACCTTTGGTCTGATATTCTGAGGGCCCAATACTCCGACAGCCGAATGGTCCGGAGGCCCAACACTATGAGGTACCGACAGGCAAAGCGTCTTAAAATTGGTTAACCCTTCACCTAGCGTAACTGTAAAACACCAGCCTATTCATAAAACTCGTCAATTCGTTTCAAAAACGTAGTTTTGGAACCTCATTGGAGTGAGCTCGTTGAGACAAAATTCGAAAAAAATAGTTATTCAATAATTTTTCTTGTTGAAAGTGCCCATGCCCTAAAGTCACAGTCTAATTCTGTAAAGAATTCGACGCTATCTTCGTGGAGTTCGCGCACTGACTGCCGTTGATGTAATGTGATGTTCCTTATCTCGGAGAGATAAACAGATATTCTTTTGTGTTTCAGTTATTGATGTTCAAATCGATGAGTATTTAATTTACGTTGAAAATATAAAGATATTTTCACAATTTTGCAACTATGCGGTATAATCATAAAACTACGATTGTGGGGGAGTTTTCATTTCCTATGGTAATGTCATCAAAGACGCTGTCTAATCAAGTCTCGATTTGGCAATAGTTTTTGAGCTGATTCAAAGAAAATGAATGTTTATCGCATTTTTAGATACAATCGCCCGGGATATATCAGTCGGTCAGTATCTTCGACAAGTGTCATTTTCTAATCTCGTGGTGCGCAAATGGTTAACAATCTGGTCTTGGTTTTAATAATATGGAAAGATCAATTGATACAAGAATTTAAATGAATTATCTGTTGCTTTATAGCGGGGTATGAACGTGGGCCGGGCTTTTTAAGACTTAACACGCCACTCCCACAATCACACTCCGATAAATCGACAGACAATTCCTTTCAACTGTTATAATTTAATTTAGAGTGGTTGCTTGCATTACAGGCGGACGAAGTCTTCGTAATCTATATCATTGCAGTGGTATAAACTTGTGTGTCGATGAAAGGTTTCTCATTTTCGCATAGGCTAATCTTTGAATCCTCAAGAGAAAAACTAGTATGAACAACCCACGTCAATACCAACAGCCCGTCCGCTACACTTACAGTTTAGCTGATAAGTGCGTGTGTGTGTGCTTGTGACTGATGGATATGTGTGTTCAGGAATGCGTGTATGTTTCGGATGTCGGGGAGTGGGCAGAGTGAGGAATGATTCATCGCAATAAGTGATTATTGTAACGGTATTGTCAAGCACGCTATCGACATGTATATGTATTCATTTTCTCCTTTCTTGGGTACAGATTGTAATTTAATTACCAAAACAATGGAGAAAAGTTGTTGTAATAATAAACGATAAAAAA
Source organism: Pictodentalium vernedei (assembly GCA_031216915.1). Classification (NCBI taxonomy): domain Eukaryota; kingdom Metazoa; phylum Mollusca; class Scaphopoda; order Dentaliida; family Dentaliidae; genus Pictodentalium; species Pictodentalium vernedei. The sequence continues at coordinate 349,639,369 of CM062296.1, read as the reverse complement.
CAGTCTAATTGATTCGTTCGCCACGACACTATTTTTTTATTTCATAATTGGGCGGAACAAAGCAAAGATATTCGTACTATAGGAAAATTATTCATGGAGTTATGAAAAAATTACTACCAATCATATGCAACTGGGACATTATTAAACACAATTAAATTATAACACTATGATCATGAATTCGCAAATCATTATTTTTGTACATAACCAATCGGACCTCATCACTCATTGGGCTGGTTTGAAAGGGTAACAGTGCTTTGGAGAACTTGTTCAAAAAGCTTTGGGGAGTATAGATCCTTGGAGACACAGTTGCCACTTTACTAACTTGCGTTAGTAGTATATCGGGGATTAAACGTTCCCTATCAGCAGGATCTCATGCAAGATCTCATATGACGTCATGTCACGTGACTCAGTGACGCCATGTTTGGTTGTCATGGTAGCAAGCGCGAGCGGCCATCTTGTGACGTCACCCCATTGTGATACGTGGTGTTATTGCGCATGTGCAGCTTCTGTTGTTAGGGTGATACGTGTTTCCGTCGTCCATTTTGTATACTGGAAGCCGCCATCTTGGTTTCTATGGTAGCACGTGGTTGTTATGTTACCCAAAGGCTTACAGTAGGACAGGGGTATGTTCGGAGGGTATGTTCGATTGAACTGGAGTACTTTCCCGATTCGAAGAGTTACCCAAATAAACCCGACAATCCTTCCAAATCACCAAAAAGGACTTTATTTACTACGGATTTCCCCCACAAACCCGTACAATCGAAGGGCAATAGCATCAAGGCTCTAAACAATAGCCAGGCGCCGGGTGTGGACGCTAGATGTGCTCTAAGCAATGACGTCAAATGCACTTACCAATACCAAATAATAGGTAAACATTAGAACAATAGGCGTTGTCAACGAACAATAGGCATTTCTTTGGGATGCTGCCGAAAATAGGATTTCAAAATTTTCCCGGGGCGAAAGGTAAAATTTATCGGATAGTGTTCTCGGTTCATTGCCGTCGGTACGAACTTGAGACCTGAGGCAAAAATAAAAAAAACAAAAAACAAGCAGGTCGTAAACGTTCGTTTATCATCATTATTTTAAGGAATTACTTTTCTTTAACGAAAGTAATTCCTTAAAATAACAAAAATACACGAACTGTATTCGTGCGTATGACTATTCGATTGTCATATACTTCTAAGGAGAACTTTCACCCAAAAGAAAAAATATTTGAAGCATAAGGTTATTTTGCATAATGAAAACTATGATTTCAAATAGGCAACCTTTTTCAAATTAGCGGCTTTCGTAGGTAATGTTGGTATTCGAGCTGCCAACAGTTTTTCCGACTGACAACAAAGATTTTATAAACAGATGATCAGGGGGAGCGGATCCCACTCGGTCCTGTTAGGATGATACCATTCCAGGAGCGCAGTATTGAAAAGCTTAATCGTTTTGATTGTATCCTTACCATGAAGTTTATTGATCAAGGACGCAAAAGCCTCTCGAACTTGGGCTGCGACACGGCCATATCAGTGGTGGCCCATGTCCCTTGGTGGGATGGTAGAAATACAATACGCAAAATATGTTTGCCCTCATGGGGAAATTTGTTAAATATGGAGGCCAAAAATGTGCATTTTTCTCGACTTTAAAGGCCACATTAGTGACACAGCAAACTAGGGACACTTTTGTCGAATCCCAAGAGTGAAGAGGATCCGTGTGTTCACTTCCGGCTAATTCCCAGTAGGACTACAATGACAGGTTGCTAAAGGTAATGTTGGCCTAAATTTTCTCACCCCTCTCTCTCTGTCTCTCTCTCTCTGTCTGTCTGTCTGTCTCTCTCTCTCTGTCTCTCTCTCTGTCTCTCTCTCTGTCTGTCTGTCTCTCTCTCTCTCTCTCTCTCTCTCTCTCTCTCTCTCTCTCTCTCTCTCTCTCTCTCTCTCTCTCTCTCTCTCTCTCTCTGTCTCTCTCTCTCTCTCTCTCTGTCTCTCTCTCTCTCTCTCGCCGTCTCTCTGTCTCTCTGTCTCTCTGTCCCTGTCAGCTATTTCTAGAAAACAAGAGTTGAGGGGGGGGGGGGGGAGTCGTTTCCCATGTGTCCCTGGTTCCTACGTCCCTGTTATTGATATAAGATTTAGGTATCATTTGAGAGAAACCTGTCACATGAACTCATAATAATATCAAAAATAAATAATAACGTATTCTGAGATGTAATAATGTATCTGAAGACGATGGTGAAAGATCGTTTGAAATGGCTATTCGAACAAGAAAAACTATTCGAGAACCATAACCATAAATGATAAGGCCTAAAAAAAGTTAAAAATCTGTTTCTGATGCCCTTCCACATTGTCCTTTTGGCTGCTGCATGCTCTCTTTTTATAAACAATGCAAACTTTAAAAAAAAATTTAAATGATTTATATCTGATATTTTACCCAAGTTAATAAAATTGATAAATTTGTCTCTGGAGTGCAACTAGGAGGCTCTTCAGTGCTTTATCGTTGCAAAGCCTTTTTGCACTCAAGGTTCGGAATGCACCACCACCCATGCCATTCATTTATTATGAGGGCTAAACCATAAAACACATCAAGAACATGAACTTTTGATTTCAAAGAAATAATTACGAAAAATAAAAATAAAATAAAAACCCGCCTGCTCACATGAAATTTTACAAAAAAATGGCCTGAAAAACAGATTTACTTTGTGGAGAATGACATCATATTAGGCAAGTCTATCTTACTGGTGTCTAACGCCACGTTCAGTGCAGGTGTTATTCTGGGTATTTTTCAGTTATCGCTTTTTATTTTATTTGTTTTATTTTTATCATCCGTGACTGCTTAATCCTTCACCTAACATGAAAAGCATACGATACTTGCAAACAAAATTCTTGAATAACCATTTATTTCATTTTTTGTCTCAAAAACATACGTTATGGCCCCTCTCTGGGACGAGCTCGTTGAGCTCGTCCCAGAGAGGGGCCATAACGTATGTTTTTGAGACAAAAAAATGAAAAAAATAATGAAAATTAATTGGCGATTTTTGTGAATAAGGCTGGCCGCTTTTTAACGTTACGTTGGGTAAAGGGTTAAGGGCAAACTCGCAAATTTGTATATCTTTATTTTTTTCAGGAGACTTGGATTCCGATATTTTGGTGGAATACATCAAAAAATACTCTCCAATAATACATGGGTTGGATGGAAGAATACGATTTGTTGATGCCGAGGACAACTGCAGTACTAGTGGTTCGAGTTGCTTATCTTTTCTGTATGTTTTTATTGTAGTAATATTCCTTGTGCGTCTGTCTGTATTATAATTTGATCTATAAGCAGAGAGTTTGGAAGTTTGTCAACGCAAATAGTGTTGGTGGTAGTGATACACAACGAATCCTATTTAACTGAATCGTCGAACAACTGCAGAAATGACATTATACCGCGATACATGGTTGGGATCAATATTTAGAGATAATGACTTGGTTAGTTTCATATCGGCCGATATTGCAGCCCGAGGTAACTTCACATCAGCCTTTAACCGATATGAAACTGACCAAGTCGTTTACCTCCTTATTTATTAAACCAAAATAAATAAAAACAATATGTTCTCCGATCTGTTACAGTTTTTTGATCGTGTTATTGTTTCTCATTCCTTTCACGAAGTCCGACGTTTTCTCTTCTCCCAGTTCAGCCATCCGAACGTCTCGGCTTCCCCGCTGGGGAAGCAGCGACGTTCGGATACCTGAACTATCTCTTTTCCCACTTCGTCGAGCCTGTGCTTACGACTCCGAATCTTAGTTTGCGTTGAATTTCTGTACATTTCTTTTACTTCTTCTGTCCATCCACCCATTCCTTACTTATTGCCGTCATTAATTCCTCACCATACACAAACCCAGCTTCAAACTGCTCCATTATGCCTGGTTACGCCATTTGTCCTGATTGCTTTCAACAAATAACGATGAACGATTTCAATGTGAATGGGGACACCTCTAGCCTGGTTAATATCGGTCGAGATCAAGGTCATACCAACCGAGTTTGGAGTTATATCGGCCTAGCTGGATAATGAGCAATTCTTGTAAAGAAAATAGTATCTAATAAATAATATCTTGAGAGCCTGCATAAATCATCATGTTCGGGTGCCAGTGTCTTGTTTATGCGTGGCGTTAGGAAACATGCGCAACATTCCTTGTTAAGTTGTAACTATTGGTGGCGACCGTTTTAACGACGGAAACAGCCTTGTTTACATTCTATAGATGGGCATATGGTTTCGACGAGTAATGGTTGGCCTTGTTGATTTAGGGGTATGCTCCAGCTGTGTGTTTGATGGAAAAAGAACATACACGTAAGAGTTTTGACGTATTCTGTGTCCACTTCTTTCCCTCTTCTGTTACCCCCTCTGTTCAGAATCCCGGATAATTTCTTTCTTGGTAGGGCCAGGCTCACTAGTGTCAAGATATACTGCACTTTTTACATATTCTAGGAGGGCATCCGATGGCATATGAATACTATGGTAGATGCTGCAGATTGGAAGGAATGAAACGTGCCCTTTTAATTACCCCCCGCTCATTGAGTCTAGATACGACGTCATGCTATGTGTATTATATCGCGTGGGGTAATCACGTGTATTATATTGGCATCGCGTGAGCGGCCATGTTGTAAAATAATTGTCAAGGTGACAAGAATGTTGGAGGGCTTGCAAAGGACGAGTCAAACCTTAGAACGGATATTTTGGACAGATGGGGCTGCATTGCTGTTTTTTTTCGGGGAGCAAGTGGTTTTGATGGGTGTTGTGGGGTGCCTGATGGGATCGGAGTCCAAAACCTGTTTTTCATCTTCTTTTTGCTCTCCTCTGTTTACTCACCGGTCCTCCTCCCGCCCCTGGGCCGCTTCTTCTTTTCTCTCTCTGTATATAAGGGACGATGATTCCCTTCTATGTTCTTTTGTACCACACTATTTCACCATTTATCAGAGTATCTTATAGATGTGTTTGAGGGAAATGAAGTCGGAATTTCTTCAGTGGACGAGGTTGAGCATTTGTTCGGACTATCAGGATTATCAGCCCACTTAATACGGTCTTCTGTTTGCCAAGTTGTCTGTAGTGGGTGGAGTTTACAAAGTGGATCAGAACTAGTTACTTTCACGGTTTTGGAAGGACTTTGTGGTATGACTCATGTTGATGTTTGTTTTCAGCGCAGAACAAAAAAAATATTTTTATTTATTTTACACAGTCTCGGGCCACATACGGTTTACCCTTCTAGTTTGCTATTATTCTCTGTTGCTTCATTGTATGGTAGGGTGGTATTTGTTCAGATGTTTTTAGTTTTGCATAACATTAATTTTGTAAACTGATATTCATTTTTCATTTATCCTGTAAAGCAATTATAAGCTGGGATACATTGTTTTTGTTACCACGCTAGTAATATATCCCCATCTCCTTAACCCTTTACCCAAGGTAACAGCCAAAACCGGCCAGCGCTATTTACAAAAATTGCTAATTAATTTTCATCATTTTTTAATTTTTTGTCGTCGATCTCGTTCCAATGAGGGGTCATAAACTATATTTTTGAGACAAAAATTTAAAAAAAAATAGTTATTCCTGGTTATTCAAGAATTTTTTTTTTGCAAGTGTCGTCTTCTTTTCATATTAGGTAAAGGGTTAACTTGTTGACTATTAGTTTAGATAACATATATCAGATGGTATTTGTTTTTATTTACTCAATAAAGCCATTATAGACTGGTATGCTTTGATTTTGTTTTCATAATAGTAATTTATTTCTACCTCCTTAACCCTTTACCCAACGTAACGGCCAAAACCGGCCAGCGCTATTCTCAAAAATCGCCAATTAATTTTCATTATTTTTTTCATTTTTTGTCTCAAAAACATAGGTTATGACCCCTCGTTGGAACGAGCTCGCCGAGCTCGTTCCAACGAGGGGTCATAACCTATGTTTTTGAGACAAAAAATGAAAAAAATTAGTTATTCAAGAATTATTTTTACAAGTGTCGTCTGCTTTCTACGTTAGGTAAAGGAGTAACTTGTTAATTATTATTTTATTGTATACTGGGAGTATGTGTGTGCATATATACGAAGATATGTCGATTGGTATGTTGAGAATGCATAGGTACTCAGTAGTCAGGGCCTTGGGTAACTGCTTTCCAAACAGTAGAGCAGGGACACTTGTGATGCAATATCCTGCATTTCCAAAATACTGTGTCAACATTTGTCCACTTTGGTCTAGTTATAAGTATAATATGTTTCAATAATGAGTTATGTGTATATTAACCCTTTACCTAAGTCAAACGATATCAAAATTTATTATTTTACATATTTGTTTTTTAAATTTTCAAAACATTTCAACAAAGCCATATCATGTGACCCCCCTCATTGGATCGAGACTTCCGAGCACATTCCAATGAGGGGGTCCCATGATATGCGTTTGTTGAAATTTTCTGAAAAAAATTTTTTTTTTTCAATTTCTAAATTTGTAAATTACGCGGTCGATTCGTTAGTGAAATGGTTAATAACATTACGCTAATGTCATAGTATTCAAATTCCTACCTACAACTTTTTCCATAATGACACCAGAAATATAACCAATTCAATCCTGTTTGACAGAGCTCATACAGCTCGGTCGAAGAAGACTGATTTGGTTAAATTCCCAGTTGCTTGTTGGAAACAATTGGCTGCTTGAAATTTTTGCTGTAGTGGATTCAATGTGTAGAGGGTTAACATGGTTGATCTAACGTTCCCGTTGAACTGTGGACTACTGATGATGGATCATCTAACATATTATATCTTGAAAGCTTCTCAAATGGAGAGAGTTTATCCGATAATGGGTCCTTGAGTATTACGCCAAAATACAAAAATAACTTTTGAATCAAAGTATTCCACAAATTTATCTGGCCAAACGCAACGGCCATATTCGACCAAGACTACTTTTATTTTCTTTCATTTTTTGTCTCTAAACATGACTTATGATAACGATGCTTACAACAGTTGGTTTACGGATATGAAAGCTGGAAGCATCCGGAGAGAACCACGGAACAGCGGCGAGCAACTGTCAGACTATTCAACATACTAACGGCACAAGCAGAATTATACAGCAGGAGAAGACAACGGTGCTTCGAAGCGTGGTTCTTCTTAATGCATGGCGTCACATAGTGTATAGAGCCCAAGGACCTAGCGCGGGTCAAGATCGAACTGTCGACCTTTCGGTTTAAAGTCCAGTGCTTTAATCAATCCACCACCGCGATCCGATTCATTGACACGAGCTTGATAACAAACTCGTTCTAATGAAGTGTCAGAAGTCATGTTTTGAGGCAAAAATGAAAAATTTAGTTCGAGAAATTTTTAATCTTTATTTTATTTATTTATTTGTTTATTCATTTATTTATTTTTTACATTTTATTTTATTTTTTATTTATTATTTATTTACAAGAGTCTTCTGATAGTCGTATTTGGTTAAAGGTTAAAATTATTTTGGAAACATGCCAACTACCGATTGGCATATTAAAGCCTGGAATTGTGGAATAGATAATCAAATATTGTGCACTACACCATCTGATGCGTGTATCGATGCCAACAATTGCCATACGTCGGGAAAACGTTTAACCCTTTACCCAACGTAACGGCCAAAGCCGACCAGCGCTATTCACAAAAATCGCCAATTAATTTTCATTTTTTTTTCCATTTTTGTCTCAAAAACTTAGGTTATGACCCTCTTTCGAACTCGTTCCAATGAAGCGTCATAACCTATGTTTTTGAGACAAAAAATGGAAAAAATTAGTTATTCAAGAATTTTGTTTGAAAGTGTCGTCTGCTTTTCATGTTAGATAAAAGGTTAAGGTTTGAGTTTCGTTGGCACCTATATTGACAACTAATACAACGAGGGTGGGGTTTTACCTGTGTTTGACTGAAGACGCGCATGGAATACGGGAAAAGGGTCGTTGATTCCTGTCCCTCGAATACTACTCGTATTGTGTTGTGTATTTTCTGGAACATTTTGTTTAACCCTTTAAGAATTTCATTCACGTCAAAATGTCACTTTGATGCGTAACGACCAATCAGAGGCGTTATCTCGTGATATTCTTACGCGCAGGCCGGATTCCACGCGTGGTGTACCTCTTAAATTTCTCAATGTTCATATTGTATCGGGTAACGTTGAATACGCTCAGTAATTGTGATATAAATCTGACGACCGAGTGTAAGTTATGAACAATGAATAAGATGAGGATCGTTCTCATGTCGATATGTTCAAATTATTGATTTTTTTTTCAACTTCCTGACGTAATTGAATTATATTTCAGTAACTGTTCTTTAGCAGTCCCCACTGCTATTTGTATCACATCGACTTTTCAGACTGAAAGGGACTCCCACTATCTGTATCGGTATAAACTGAATTTCCGGAGAGAAAAGCATACCATATTTTCGGGCATGATTTGTCGTTCTTGATGACTCGAGAATCACTGTGTCTTTCTATATCCTGAAAAATTCTCACGTGCCCAAAATTATGTACTACACGAGGATCCCCGTGGTCCTTGAGTCGCAACTGGTTTTGATCCTCAATCTTGCAGTACAAACAGTAGTTGTCAGTCTTCTTAATCTACAGAAAAAAAATTATGAAGGGGGCGAACGCCCCGACCAGCGTCTATAGAAGGCGTCAAATATGTCAAAATATATCAATATAGCTATGAACTGCAGTTGCCTATATGAAACTGGCCGCCCAGAAAAATGATGCATGGGGAAAGGTTGGCTACGGGCGGCAATCTATACTCGACCGTCACTGTGTATACGTAATGTGCAAGATGATCGCTAGGCCTAAAAAAATGCTCGGCTTTCATACAATGCTGAAGCAATTGCTTCTAAACACCCATCTAGCGAATACCAAATGAATTACTATTTTATATGGAATTTATAAACTTCGATCAGTTAAATTCAGTTTGAGTCGAGGTTTGTCAAGGCTGATATTGGTGGTCCATCCCTGACTTATATCGTCATGAAAATCGACTTTCGATAAAGTTACCTCCCTTGAAATTCAGCGCGATGATATTATAAGTACCGCAAATTATGGATTATAACACCGTAAAATGTCTTCACAAGTTTCAAAGCAATTGGAACACATTTGTCGAGACTGAGATAGGTATAGCTAGGCAGTAGTGTTACAAGTCAATATTAATGGATGATAGTATAGCCAATAGTACTGGCATGGCCGCAAGGCACAAGACTGCTGTAAAAGCTAATGATAGAACAGCTAGACCATAGTGGCCTTGGAGCTTTGGAGATAAGATGGAAGCTGTTGGTAAGACTACCTGTATAGGAAGTGGGTCATAGGTATCCTTAAATGCCGAAATGAGGCTAAGAGGGATAGTAAATTAGGCCTCATTGGGGGATTTTTTCATGGCCCCCATGGCCTCAAAAGAATGAGGTTAAGAGGGATAGTAAATTAGACCTCATTGAGGGATTTCTCATGGCCCTCATGGCCTCATACGACAAGAAAGTGATTCTCCAAAGGGTATCCTCGATAGGTATCCTCAAATAATACAGTACCATGCCATAGGTATCCTCAAATACCGAAATGAGGTTAAGAGGGATAGTAAATTAGACCTCATTGAGGGGTTTCTCATGGCCTCATACGACAAAAAAGGGATTCTCCAAAAGGTATCCTCGATAGGTATCCCCAAATAATACAATACCAGGCCATAGATATCCTCAAATACCGAAATGAGGCTAAAAGGGATAGTAAATTAGGCCACATAGCAACCACGTGCTACCATAGAAACCAAGATGGCGGCCTCCAGTATACAAAATGGACGACGGAAACACGTATCACCCTAACAACACGCGCTGCGCATGCGCACTAACACCACGTATCGCTATGGGGATGACGTCACAAGATGGCCGGTCACGCGGGCTACCGTGACAATCAAACATGGCGCCACTGGGTCACGTGACTATGACGTCACATGAGATCCGACAACCTAGGAATGAAACATACATGACATACTACTTACGAATATGGGTATCCACAAATACCGAGATGAGTCTAAGAGTCGTATGTGTTGTGCGCACATTGTGCATTAGCACAAAGCACATATCGGTACATCGAGCACGATTCTATGTGCTCTATGTGCACTAGCACACAAACACTTCCAGGGAAATCAGAATAGGGAGACCAGGTAAGCCATAACATAGATAGGGAATATTAAGAAATGGAGAGAATAAGGCTTGGGGTCGATTGAAACCAAGGATTCTGAAAGTTTTGGGAAGGTTGTCGGGTTGTTTGTGGTAATTCTAGAATGCAACTGGAGAGTTTTTGGAAAATCCGAACCAGCAAAAGTACCATTGAATCGAACATTGATCTAACATACCCCCTTCTGTTAGAAGCCTTGGGGTTCCATACTAGCCACGTGTCATCAAAGATGGTAGTTTCGATAGGTAGAAACATGATTCCTGAAGTTTGGGGAAATTGTCGTGTTGTTTGTGGTAATTAGATTCACTCCTCTTGAATCCAACACACCCTCCGAACATGCCTCCGTCCTGTTAGAGACTTTTGGGTCACATAGTAACCACGCGCCACCAAAGAAATCAAGATGGTGAACTCCAGTAGGAAAAAAATGACGACCTAAACAATATGGTAAAGACGTCACAGGATGACCGCTCACGTGGGATACCATGCCAATCAAACATGGCGTAGCTGAGTTACGTGACTATGAAGTCACTTCCGAGATCCTTTCCTAGGTCCTGCAAACTAAGTCTGAAAACCACTTTACACACTGCTGGCGTCACCCATGAGTCGAGATTTGAGCTCTCGTTGCAAACAAATGAGTTTCGCATAGTTACACAAAAACTAAGTCGAATTGTGTCTTCAAATGCAAAGGAAATCGCATTTGGAAAACACATTTTGAAAAAAACATGAAACGGGGCGAATATTGTGCTCACGTTTTTAGTCTTTACCTATCGAATCGGTTGGTTCCGTCCGCGTAATTTACAAATTGAGCAGTTAAAAAAATTTTCAACAAAACTATATCATGTCGTCGAGCTCGTTACTATGAGAGCCACATGATACGATTTTCGTTGAACATTTTTTCAAAAGTTTTAAAAAAATATTAAAATGACATATTTTAATATCGTATGCGTCTGTTAATGGGATAATGGTGAGGCAAACTTAAAAAAAATTGGAAGTCGGGAGTTGCGACGTTCTGTATTTTCTCCTTCGTACATTCTCTACAGATTTTCATAGGAAGCCCTTTAGATACGTCTTCCAATGTTTAGCCCGACAAAATTTGCATAAAATACTACAAATGTTGCCGCTTTTCCGCACTCTCTTTGTTGTATTTCTGTACAAATCATGTTAGTCCTTTAAGTAGCACAGCCTATGCTGTCAAGAGTAATCGTGGTTTGATAGAACTACTATGTTAAAATAAACAGCCTGACTTTGGACCTGAACCTGTATTAACGAATGACACCATGTGGATCCTACGTTTGCAAATACACTGAATGTGTGACGAAGCCGAGTCGATTCAGTATGGACCGTTATAGTAGGGAAGGCGGGTAGTGTAAAAACGTCACTGTTGAAAACGATGGAAAGTTTGGTAACCAGCTATCGGTGCACCTACCGTAATGTGATGACAAAAAAAACACGTATATTTGTTCACTATCGATTTTTTATTCGACCACCGAGTGGAACATTGGGAGTGATATTTGGTTTCGTTTCATTATATCCGAAGGCACGGAAAGTAGACCACAGATCTCTGTGGGTGTGGACTGCTGGGACGTCAGCGGAAAGCGTCAGGTCAATCAAAGCCAAATCTCCTCCCACCGATGACTTTTCGTGTCGTGAAAGCTGTTACGCTGTGACCATAGAGATATGGTGTAAATATTCCATGTGTATTGGTGCGAAATATTTGCACATCATCAACATATTCTTTTTTCACAGACATCAAAGAATATTCTTTTAAAAAACGATGGGAGTCTGCGAAGCGTCGGGAAATTTAAAACCTTCGAGAACTTTCTTGTTTAACATTCTTCAGATGGCGGTGTTTGAGATAACTTTCTATAGGCCCAAATGACCAATGAGCATTCAAACAATCCAGTTGTAGAGAGATCAGCAGAATGGGCAAACTAATATCTGAAACCTGTAGGTAAAGAATACTATACCACGACTTTTGTGTGTATGCAAAGTTATCTGATAGAATACAGGCATTGAAAAAAGTATCCGTAAAACCACAGATTGAATTCCGCCTATAGCATGTAAGAACGCATCTAGTTGTTTTCTAAGTATTCCTGCTGATGCAAGGGGGATTCGTGTGAGCTACTTCAAGTCAATGAAACTATGTTTCTAATTCTACATAAAACAACAGTGCCACGTATAAACTTAAACAGACCGCCGAAGGTGATACAAAAATATAAACTTTATTCAAGTAATTCAAATTTAATCGTGATATAATACAGCATACATCGCAGGTAGGGTACGGGGGTTATGAATTATCGACCCTTGTAGTTTTTCCGATATTTCAATCGCGCCGCAAACACCTAAAAAATTCCAACTGGGGTCGTTGAATCAGGACACCCATACTCGACTCTCCTCGTTTCTGTCTTATTAATTTGCCAATCTTAGGAATGGACTCTTCGAAAGCAAGCCATTTTTCAACATGGACAATATCATTTTATAAAAGCAGGGAATTGGAGTTTAATTCGTATAGTGCCAAATTATTTTTGGTCGTCGGAATGTGTTTCCCTGTCTTTGCCTCATTACAATTTATGGGAGAGTGCCCATAAATTGCAACCAGGCAAATCTATGCAGACAAAAGAAAATATGAAGCACCTCCATAGAATATGGAGACTGTACGATGTGGAACATGCACTTCAGAATAAAGCATAAATATGGGTTTTCAACACTCTACGAGTTAAACAGGTTCGTTCTGAAACAATTTTTCTCAACTGCACGTGAAAAAAAACCTATTTATATTCCGTGTTGTAACACCTCAGGGGGAACTAACAGATATTTTCGTGAAATTTGCAATGTCAAAACCGGCGGATGGGTACCAGTCTTTCAAAGTGTACAAAGCTGAAAAATTGGGATCGTTTAACGATAAATGCAAGGGGCGATTTAAATGCAGAAAATAAGAAATAATTTACGATTTTTTCCCAGTTTACAGTTTGGAAACGACATATCAGTGATTCACGCCATGCCATAAAACAAAGGAAACGTCGATGATATTGTTAATTTAGATTTTATACAATAATCCGTTGTTATAACACTAAATAATATGTTCGTATAATGGATATTTATGGGTTTTCTCATTGCGTATTTTAGCCGTTGGAAATTTTTCAAAATATAAAGTTTTCAAAGGGTCGTTGTCTTGCAGTGCGACGGCGTAGTGTAAGATAGTTGTTTTCGAAAAAGTGTTTGGCTCCAGCTGAGAAGCTGGAAAAAAAGAAAAAGAAAATTGGGTGCTCGGCTCCAGGTGTTTGTTTTTATGTCGAGCATAATTTTACAATCCAGATTTGTTTTACAATGAGCATTTTGTTCTAAAGATCAACAATGTGTTTTAACCCTTTACCTAACATGAAAAGCAGACGACACTTGCAAAAAAAATTCTTGAATAACTAAATTTTTTCATTTTTTGTCTCAAAAACATAGGTTATGACCCCTCGTTGGAACGAGCTCGACGAGCTCGTTCCAACGAGGGGTCATAACCTATGTTTTTGAGACAAAAAATGAAAATATTTTGAAAATTAATTGGCGATTTTTGAGAATAGCGCTGGCCGGTTTTGGCCGTTACGTTGGGTAAAGGGTTAAAGCTTTTACCCATCTTATCTGTAACACTGTTTTGCATTAGATTGTGATCAATGGCAGCCTGTTTCATGTGAGACATTGGGCTCGTTGTGACTTTATTTGATTTACGGAAAGCCATGAGCTGTTGGAATCACACTATGTCCAATGCGCGAAATGAAAAAAACGTTAAGCTCTACGGGCACGAGTCTAATTCTGTTCTGAATTCGATGCTGTTATGGGCTGTTTCTTTACCCATGTTTTATGGAGTTTGAGCGCAAACGACCGTTGATACAATATGATGTCGCGTTACTCACAAAGATATGTACAGGTATTCTTGCATACTCTAGTTGCAAGTATTCCAATCAATGATTGTTTAATTCGCCTTGAAAGCATCAAGATATAAGCAAAATTAGTGGAACTACACGGCGTATTCATAAAATTACATCTGTGATGACTTTTCATTCACAATGGTAAATCAAGCTTGGATTGAGAACTATTTTTTCGTTTACTCGAATAAATGGAAGGCTTAGCGAATTTTTTCGCGTTAAATCGGGAATATATTTCAGTTGGTCGGAAAAGCGAACCATTTGGGGTTTTTTTTCCAAAATTAATGATATATTTTAATTTGGTAAAAAAATAAAGGAATGAAAATATTTTAGTCACACATACTGTTTCCAAAACAGATGCATAAAACATGTATTAAGCTGTAGCTAACATGTATTAAGCCTTAGCTACTCAAATATTTAATTCGACCGTGTTTTATTTCTTGGGTGAGACGATTTTCTTTCAAGCACACTTTAAAAACTGTTCTTTCATCACATGCCAAAAGTTTTTTGCTTCCATTATTTCCTCCTCAGATCACGAATTTTTCCGCCCCGACATATACCCCCCCCCACCCCCCACCCCCCACCCCCCGCTCCCTTCTAAATGTATAAGATCTACACAACAATGTATCTGGAAATATGGCACCGTTCTATTATTTGGTATTGTATATCGGCATAGTTTGAAACTGACAATGAAAGAAAAGAAATTCATGGTCTTCTGCTTGGAAAATCATGACTGACAATTTTCGCCATTGGACGAGATTTCCAAGAAATTTAGCTCCTCTTAATCCTCGAAAGATGACATTAAATTTAACACTAAGGGTATGGTAATTTTATATAAAAAAAATTGAAATTTTGAATTGTTAACGAATTTGTATCATCGATGTCCGCATCATTTTATAAACTTAAGACATTTTCTGTACAGTAGTATAAAAACACAGAAGCAGGCAAAATTTTCTACATTTTTTTCCCAATCAGTTTGAACGTTTGACTTTTATTCTCTGTTCAAACCCATTTAAATATAAGAAAACAGCGTTTTCATCTTCTTTTGATGTTCTGTAACTATTTGGTTCATTTTATCTACAGCATGCGTGACATGTAAGACAGACACCGTTCTTTCCATTAACATAAAAGTCAAGGAGGTGAGACTTGCTAATTTTTTTCCGGAAAGAATAAAAATTTTCCTTAAAAACACATTCGCAAAACGAAGAGCCAAAGTGGACGCTTACTTAGTGTTGCTAGATGTGATATGGATATGCTTAATGACAGATTATCTTTGAAGTAGTCGCTTCTAATTAGTTTGCCATGAAGCCAAGTTTCCTTTTGTAACTTTTTATAAACGAAACAGCAAACAGCTCCGAAAGCTGTCTGTTGTTTTCGTTTACTAAATGTAACTAAATCGAACCTGACTTTATTTTCTACTGATGTCATAGGTGCTTTCTCAAAAATTACTTGCTTCTTAACCCTTTACCTAACATGAAAAGCAGACGACACTTGCAAAAAAAATTTTTGAATGACTATTTTTTTTAATTTTTTGTCTCAAAAACATAGGTTATGACCCCTCGTTGGAACGAGCTCAACGAGCTCGTTCCAACGAGGGGTCATAACCTATGTTTTTGAGACAAAAAATGAAAAAATAATGAAAATTAATTGGCGATTTTTGAGAATAGCGCTGGCCGGTTTTGGCCGTTACGTTGGGTAAAGGGTTAACTGGCCCTTTCTCGCTCGTCTAATAATTTCAAGAGAGATAACTTCATCGAAAATCTATTTTCATGATGATATAAGTCAGGGATATCGGCTTAAGTTTCATTATCTGTTTCGGAGCCCGCGAAGTACTGACATTCTAGCCGCTAAACATTTTTTTACACGCCCATGCTTTTATTTTCATAAAATACAGGCTTTTTCGGCAAAACCCGAAGCGAACAATAATTTTTTTTTGTATTGTCTTTGAACAATACGGATCACGTGCGCTGTCTATTTAACTATTTCTTTTTTTACCTTTTGGTTATTTTGGAAATAATTAGTATTTTTAATAATTTTTTAGTAAACTGTAGGCGTGCAATAAATACAGAACAGCATACGCGTTCGAACTGTCACTTTTTACTGCACTCGATCGATTTTGGCGGTGAGATAATATTGAACTCGAAGCCTTCGACTTCTCGTTCAATATTATCGCACCGCCAACATCGTCCGAGAGAGGTAACAAATGACATTTCGAGCGCGAATGCCTTCTGTCTATATAAATATCATATATTGTTTTTTTAACTCGGGGTTTACTGAAAGTCAGAAAACGCTGCTGCTGTTTTGATGAATGATTTGTTAAAAAAAGAGAGCACTGATTCCACCACATACAGTTGTGTTTATATTTGTTTCAAGATATCAAACATCTCGAGTATTTTTTCAAAAAGTATATTTATTCTATGTGACTGTGATATTCTTAATCGTATTTTTCAGCAGAAATTCTCTACCTGACGTGCTGTTTTCGTGTGTCATGATTTTTATTTTCGTGTCTAACGCCAAGTGCAAATATTCATAAAAAATTTTAAAAAACATATGAAATTTTTGGGTGAGAATATTCTTCCAAACATGTGTCACTTAGTTTGGAAGAAAATGATGTGCAATTAGTTTTGTCACGGAACTGTATGTGACTGGAACCATGCCTTCGAAAAAACAACTAAATAAATAATCCATTGTCATAATCCAATGTCCAAAGTGCAGCTTGCAACCACTGATTATAAAATATACATCTAACCTATAATCGCTGATTTATGTTTAAGTTTGCACATTATCTCAGTTGAGGAATTTTTTGTCCTCGTTTTACTGTAAGGCTAACATTAAAGGCATTACACATTTCTGAACTGACAAAATGAGAAAACAGTGATAAATGGAAGAGTGCTGAATTATTTTTAGTCATCCAAATTTGCGCACTTTTACAATTTTTGAGAGATTGCCACGAGGCAAATCGATGATTTATGTTTAAGTTTGCACATATGTCTCTTTTGAGATTGTGTGTCTTTGTTTTACAGTGAGGGTCACATTAAAGATATTACACGGTGTGAAATGACAAACTGAGAAAGCATTGTTGACTGGTAGAGTGCTCAATTATTTTTGGCCGCCCATATTTGCTCACTTGTATTTGCCTTGTTACAATATATGAGAGAGTGCCATGAGGCAATCTCCCACAAATTGTGACAGGGTAAATCCTCACAGACTACGTAATTTCACTTGAAAGATAATATGAAGTACATACATAGGATATGGAGCCTTTAAGTTGAGGCAGCGTTGCTCCAGCACTCCACAAGTTAATAATTACTTTATCGAATCGCTCATATCGCATATCGTGTGTTCTGATCTTGAATGTCAAATTTTGTTTACGACAGTTGTGGTATTCGCGACAGACTGGTTGGAAGTCGATGTTTCTTCCTGATCTTCTGTAGATTCCTCCACTTCTTCCAATTGCTGCACTGTACCAGGAAGAACAGATGGGAATGTTGTGGTGCCGTTGTGTGATTGGCGCTGCTGGCGTTTTTCCTCATATACTGTAGTCCTCGCCTTCTTGGCACGCATCTTTTCTTGAGTCCATCTTTCAGAGGCCATCGTCTCAACAGACAGCTTTTGATGCCTTGCTGTCATACACTGGTGTCGTCTCCATACTCTAGTGTTCTTTTTATGGTGAAGATGGCGGTTTGCATGCAGCTGGAATTAAAATTTCAAGAAGCTCAATCAAGCTGTAATCAACTTAGTTGTCTTGGTCTCAATAGTACGGCCCGGCGAATCACAATGTTTCTTGCTAATCGAATCTCGAATCGAATCAAGCCAAATGTTCGAAACCGAATCGAATCTCGAATGGAATCCACTTTTCAATTGTTACGATGCTACGGCCTACTGTTGCTGTCTATCTCCGTCGTGAACCCAATATCAATAGGCATACTGGACTATTAGAAAATTGACAGGTCTCACAACGGTGGAAGAAGAAAAAGCCATTTATCGTCCTTTGAGTGCAACAAGGCGCCCTCTGCAATGTCAAAACAGAAAACTGCAGGGTGATTTGTTATCTTTAGAATGTCGGCAATAAAGAATTTCATGAAATTGAAAACTCTCGAGGATTCGACTTTTTCGAATGATCGAGATGGTTTCCAATCAAGCCTGAATATAAGCATCCTGTCATTTGCAAAATGAGGTCCCCAGAGGGTGAATTTGTTGGTGCTACCCATACAGTGGGCCAATTTATCTTCTAGGTACATCTTTCTGTTTTGGCTTTTGATTCAGACTGAGGTTCACAGAGGGCAAATTTTGTGATGCTACCCTGCTGTGCAGGGTAGCATCACCAAATTTACCCTACGAGTACCTCATTTTGCAGATGAATGTCTGCTTATTTTCAGGCTTGTTTCCAATCGAATCGAATCAGTGACAAGATTAGAAATCGAATCGAATCTCGAACGTTCGCTGGACCATACTCAATAGAGTCCTGTTTTCTAACTCTACCAAAAACAAAAATGAGACGAAGGAGACGAAAGCTGCCAGAAAAAACTGGAGGTGTGGCCGTTAATATGGAACGGGGTCTATCGCCCTCTCCTCTTTCCAAATTTTGTAGACTGCAGAAATACTGAGTCGAAATGAGAAATAACTCTGCCAAAAAGGGCCCATTTGATCTCGAAATCGTGTGTGCGCAGATTCAAATGCTGGTTAATACTATCTATGCCAAGTTTTTAATCGTGACCGGAAATGAAGGAGATCAAGCTCGGACAAAGTTGTGCCTTCGGACGACAAACTTTGAGTTTAATTTATTTATTTATTATTTATTTATTGGTGTTTAAGGTCACAATGGCTAATCGTGACCGTGACAGTTTTACGCCAATCGAGCATCTTTGGGATCAATTGGACGGTCGGGTACGACTTCATGATCTTCAGACGTTAGGCGATTTACGTAATGTTCTATGGCAGGAGTGGAACTCAGTACCACAGGGTGACATCCAGAGACTTATCAGGTCCATGTGCCGTCGATGTCTTGCCATCCAAGAGGCAAACGGTGGACATACACGCTATTGACAGCACGTGTGAACTTTTCATTTCACCCCATGTCTGAATTGCGACGTCCTGACGTGACACTGGCAACAGTAAGAACATGAAATTATGCAAATTCATACAGCTAGACTCGAAATCTGAATTTACAATAATTTATTTGGGATTAAAGTGGTTAATACTAAAAAAAAATTGTATTATACTTTCGTGTTTGACTCAGTATATTATACAGTACTTCACACAACTTTGTTGTGGGGATACACAAATGTGATGTACGTGACGCTGGGTGGATATGGCGGTGTCGTAAGGTGAAGGGCTAAACTCTTAATTTTTTTTGTACCACGATTCATGTGTGTACTCAACGTTACGCAATACAATTCAGACATTTTGAAATATGCTAGGGGTCAAGCAAACAAATCAGTGTCAAGCAAGAATGTAAACAGACCGGGGAAGGTGATATTTTTCTTTTAAAACCCTTTACCCAACGTAACCGCCAAAACCGGCCAACGCTATTCTCAAAAATCGCCATTTAATTTTCATTATTTTTTTAGTCTTTGTCAGAAAAACATAGGTTATGACCCCTCGTTGGAACGAGCTCGTCGAGCTCGTTCCAACGAGGGGTCATAACCTATGTTTTTGAGACAAAAAAATGAAAAGAATTAGTGATTCAAGAATTCTTTTGCAAGTGTCGTCTGCTTTTCATGTTAGGTAAAGGTTAAAATATCAGCTTCATTCACTTAACTGGTTGAGTGCTAGAAGCCACCATCAGGGCTTTCAGAAAAATTTGGGTACCAGAGCAAAAGCCAACATTTGCCTTGCTCATGTTTCATATTCAGTCAAATGCAAATGATATTTTGTTTATATAAATTTGTTCTATTACAAATTACTGGAGAGTGCCTATGGACACTCTCCAATAATTTGTAATAGAACAAATTTTAAATAACAAATTCAGACTACAAAAAATAATTTAGCCCTCAACCAGTTCACTCAGGTTTAATCGTGGTATAAATACAGAACACAACTCAGGCGGAGTACGTGGGACAGGAATCAGCGACTCTTGGGAGTTTTCACTGCAGTTCACGCGCATCTGCAAGTCAGGTCGTTAACTGCAGTCCCTCGTATTACATGTTCGCTGCGTTCTATCTCAATATCCAACTAATTTGCGCGGGAACCGCCAGTGGGTGGATTAGTACGTTTAGTTCTTCTTCATGGAAGAACTTTTTTATTATAGTTTAATGTTACCGGTATAAGCATATATGTCTACATCACAGTCACGAGATAATAAGTGTATAGTCAAGTTCATCCGTGCAGTCGTGTATAATTATATTGTCTTCTTTAGACTCATATTCCCGGTGTTGGTTAATATTGGATAGTAGGTATATATTGCGGATTTACCAACCACTTTGTACATGTACGTGTACAACATACGTACACGATGCGTTCACCAACGTGGAATTCAGTGTTAAATCGCACGCTTGTTCACAAAAATGTACAGTGGTCTTGAATCCCCCATGTTTTTTTGTGACTCCTAGATCGCACTTTTAACGTTCAAATACTCGTGGTGAACGCGCGTTTTTAAAAAAAAAGGCGAAATTGTACATCTTCACTTTTATCTTTTACTTTAAAAATTTTTGTATACGTTCCCATCGCAGCTCAGACCATCGATCCATCGTTGGTGAACGCGAGCAAAAAATTCTAGGCCAGCATCAAAAAACGGCCTGCGGATTCAAGACCAGTGGTCCAGAACTCTCAATTGTTTTGAGGCGGTGGGTTTTTCCCATTTATGACGTCATTAGGGGAATTCCCCACTATGGGAATTCCCAAACTCAGCTAATCGACCGATCGGATTGCTCGATTCTCCGCCAATTGACCGATCGGATCGCTCGATTCTCGTAAACTCGATCATACGGAGTTATCTCCCTTCGTCGTGGGGTGGGGGAATATCCTAGGAAATAAATACAAGAGGCCCCAGGGGGCCTGAGGGCGCTCACCTGACACGGTAGTCTAAATATCAAACCAGGGACTTGACTTGAATAAGCTGCATACGCCCCCTCCCAAGAAAAGCAGGGTGAAAAAAAAAAAAAAAATTTGTCTTAAAATTGACCAAAACGCAGAAAAAAAAAAAAAAAAATTTTCGGATTTTGGGCCAAAATTTTCTAAGTCCCACCCGGACCCCAAATTTTCAGGGGAAATTTTTTTTTTTTTTTTTTTTTTTGTCTTAAAATTGAGAGAAATGCATAAAAAACAAACAAACAAAAAATTTCCGGATTTTGGTCCAAAATTTTCCAAGTCCCACCCGAACCCAAAATTTTCAGGGGAAAAAAAAAAATTGTTTTTTGTCTTAAAATTGACCAAAACGCAGAAAAAACAAAAAAATTTTTTTTTCGCATTTTGGTCCAAAATTTTCTAAGTTCCACCCGCACCCCAAATTTTCGGGGCAAAAAAAAAAAAAAATTTTTTGTCTTAAAATTGACAGAAATGCATAAAAAACAAAAAAAAAAATTTTTCGGATTTTGGTCCAAAATTTTCTAAGTCCCACCCGCACCCCAAATTTTCAGGGGAAAAAATAAAAAAAAATTTTTTGTCTTAAAATTGACAGAAATGCATAAAAAACAAACAAAAAATTTTTTTCGGATTTTGGTCCAAAATTTTCTAAGTCCCACCCGCACCCCAAATTTTCAGGGGAAAAAATTTTTTTTTTTTTTTTTTTTTTTGTCTTAAAATTGACAGAAATGCATAAAAAACAAAAACAAAAATTTTCGGATTTTGGTCCAAAATTTCGAAGTCCACAACGGGACCCCAAATTTTCAGCCTAAATATGAACCCAGGGATTTGGCTTCAACAAACTTGAATCTCACCCCCCTAAGGATGCTGCATACCAAATATCAAAACATTCTTATTGCTAGATCTCAAGAAGAAGATTTTTTAAAAATACTCCTCATACTGCACTAATTTAAACATTTCGGCTCCCATAGAGAGCCCAAATATCCACCCAGGCAATTCATTTCAATAAACATGTGAAACAATCTTCCAAAGATGTTATATGTGAAATTTTAAAGCTTTTCGAGCAGTGCTTTCGGAGAAAAGTAGTCTTATGTTTTTCCCATTATCCACAGTGTTAAAAAATGCTGACTCAGCACTTTTTCAAACTCCCCAAAAAGTACCCCATGATAAAACCGATGGCAATTTTTTTGGATCATTCCATTCTGTTGGTCCTAAGGAAGCTTCACAACAAATAAGAATTCTCAGTGCCGTGTAGTTTTGGAGATATGAGCGTTTTCATTTTTTCTATTTTTAGCTCCTGTGGTTCCCACGGGGCTATGGGGAAAAAATTTCGGCATAAATTAGGTACTTATGACCCAATAAGCACTTATGTAAAATTTGGTTCAAATCGGCCTCGCGGTTTGGAAAATAGAAATTTGGGGCGGGGCCAAAATTTTTGCCCCTCCTTTAACATCGTCAAATATAGCCCCTCCAACTTCTCTTGAAGAAACTTGAGTCTACACCTCAAAAGGAAGCTGCATACCAAATATCAAGTCTCTGCTATTGCTGGTTCTTGAGAAGAAGATTTTTTAAGAATTGCAGCATTTTTGCCCCATCCCTCTGATCAATGTGAGCCGAAACCTAATTTGACAAAAAATCGGTGTCCGCAGACACAACCCCTTCTCACATGAAATTTCATTAATATGCGGCCAGTGGTTTGGGAGAAAAAGCCAAAACACCACCTTCACGACGGACGCCGGACGCCGGACGACGGACGAAAAGTGATCAGAATAGCTCACCCTGACTTTCAGTCAGGTGAGCTAAAAAGTGATAAATAGAGCTCCTGTGCGCCTTTGGCGTGTTAAACCATTTCATTCGAATGTCAGTCTACAATCATCAGTCTGTGTTTTTATCAAAACTGACAAGCAGGTCGCATGTCAAAGTGACATTTACTGAATAAACACTTACTGAGAACGCTATTTTGTCACGCCAGCGATGTATTACAGGTTTTTATTCAAATGAGATTAATTGTCAAGTTAAATGGTTTATCTGAAAAACTATTTCTTTCTGATTTTTAACACGTTTGAAACGGATGCTATTTTAATATTTTTAACTATTTATCGAGGTGTCATTTTGTAAATGTTTTTTTTCTCAACTGGTTTTAGTTATTATATTAAAGACGGAAGATTTTTATTTACTTAAAACATAAAACATAAAAATAATTATACATTTAATTTTGAAAATAATAAATAACTCATATTAGCATACTCAAAGGAACATTAACAATTAAAAACGAAAGATGTTTTTACAGATGGATCCTAGGCGCCGAGATCTAATTTTAGACCAGTATGAACGTGCTAAGAAGGGGATTCAGTCGGCTGATAGGAGCAGACGTCTTGGTGAGATGGAACTCAAACGCGAAGCCACAAACATATTTAAACCCGTGATGGAGGGTCAAGAGCGAAGCAGGAAGGAGATAGTCGAAGAATTGAGACCCATAAAGGAGAGTGGGTTCGTTGCCCGGTAGTTTTGGAAATCGGTATTCCTTTCAATCTACACCGGATTACGTTCCCACAGGGATTCAAACCGACGTGAGCGACGATACAGCTTCGACTATCACCACTGATAGCGTCGCGTCGTCCGAGGATGGCGGTAAGAGAGATCTGTTGTATGGAATTTATAAGGATTCTGACAGTAGAACTTTTGTAGGCGACACAGAAGTGGAAATGGATGATGAAGATTTAATTGTCGGTTCGAATAAGTATAAAATAACTGATGGACTGCGCAAATTGCTCCTTTTCGACAAGCCTGGAGATTACACGGAACAGGATTTCGACTATTACGGTGACATTCTGATTCAGACTCACGCCATGAAGAGAAATAACGATGCCAGAGAGACGAGACCCAAAGCCAACAGAGGTTACAAGTGGACGAAAGTGGTGAAACCCATATGGGATATGAACAAGAAGTTCGTCGAATCGGTGACTGGCAAAGGGGTGAAAACCACTTTTCTTCCGAGCGATTCCGACGCTCTGTCTCAGAGATTGAGTTTGTTGATGGCGAGCAGACGGGCTGGTAACACAGGATTAGATAATCAGATAGTTGCTATATCTGACGAATTGTTAAGACAGAAGGTTTTGAATAAAAACCAGTATAAAAGGCTGATGAACGAATTGAAGGATTGATGTGTATATAATAAGTAGAGAGAAACAAACAAACAAACAAACAAAAAATAAAACAGTAAATTCTTACACTAGAATAATAAAAGTATTTAAAAACAACAAAACGATTTACCAGTGAAAAAAACAAAAATATATCATAAAAATAAAATATGTTGGTGATAAAGAACAGGGGATACGTCAGGACTTACGTTCAAGGCGGTTCTGGCATCGTCGATTCTATAATGCGAGCGTTCACGGGCGATGCGGGTAGAAAACTCGCATCGACCGCGTTTGAGGTCGGTAAGAAGACGGCTTTGGATGCTGGTAAGAAAGCCGCTTCCGAAGCCAGTGGTAGGATAGCTTCTGTGGCTGGCAAGAGGGCAGCCGACGCATTGATCGACAAGTTGATCAGTCCGCCGGCGAAGCGAGCTGCGTTAGAGCGAACGCCGAAAAGTTGGAAAGATTTTAAGGATGCTGTGGTGCCCATACAAGATTTAGCCAAAATGACGAGTGGATCCGGATTGAAGAGAACTCGCGACGGTGCGATATAAATAAATAATAACATTAAAAACAGAGTTTGAAAAACGTAAAAAATTTGTGTTTGAAAAGAATCTAAAATAACAGACAAAAAAAAATAAAACAAAGATGAACATTAAAGATATGTCTTGGAACGACGCCGTGACCAAGAGGTCGAATAACGAGTTCTTTCCCAAAAGCATAAGAGGTTTGATAGTGGGAAAATCGAATTGTGGAAAGACCAATCTGTTGATGAATCTGTTGTCCCGACCTGACTGGTTGGATTACGACAGATTGTTCGTGTTTGGCAAGAGCTTGTTTCAACCCGAATACAGATTGCTTCGAGAGTGCATGGATCGCAGATTGCCCAAGGACGTCATAGCCAGAATCTTTGACAGTAGGGAGGAATTCGACAAGAGCGGAGCTCCACGTTCGACCATTTTGGACGGTGCGGCGATGGAGCTGATGAAGAGAAATGCATCTTCAAACGTCGAGTGTCGATTTTATGAAAACGCTAGCGACGTTCCGGATCCTAGGGAACTGAAATCGGAAATCGGAAGATAAGAATCTCATGATTTTCGACGATCTGCTTTTGGAGAGACAGAACCGATGTGAATCGTATTACGTTAGGGGTCGACACAGCAACGTGGACTGTTTCTACCTGTCACAGAATTATTTTCGATTGCCCAGACAGACGATAAGGGAGAACGCTAATTTTCTATGTCTCTTTCGCCAAGATCTCAGGAATCTCAATCACATCTATGGCAATCACGTCGCAAACAACATGAGCGCTGCGGAATTCAGGAGATTCTGCAAGAGGGTTTGGGATGGTGGACTTTACAATTTCGTCGTGATCGATTTGACAAGCGAATTTAATCGCGGAAAATATCGGTGTGGATTCGACAAGTTTTATGTTTCTGATAATAAGATAGAGCGTGAAAATAAAAAAAATTAGAAAAATAATAAATCTTCAAATAATTAGTTTTTGAAAAAATAAAAATAAAATTAAATATAATGTTCGAACATGGAGAATTGTTAGGACGGATAGCCGAGAATACGGCTGCGAAACAATCCATTCAAATCGTGGTGAGTGGCGATTCGACTCGATTCGCTACGAAATTCGAACCTTCCATCGAATTGAATAGAGAGAAAAGTTACGAGATGGCGTTAGTGAATCTGGAGACTTATTATTCCTTTCCCAATGTCACCGAAAAGAATAACTCGTTCAAGTATTCCGACGGAACGGATTGGTTGGAGATTCGAATTCCCAAAGGGAGTTACAACATAGACGATTTGAACGATTACATTCAGACGCGAATGAAGACGGATGGAAAGGGAAGCAACAAGATCAGACTCGCTCCCAATCCTAATACCTTACAGACGATGTTGGATTTGGAAGAAAATTTTCGAGAGGATTTCAACACGGACGATTCTATAGGCAAGATGTTGGGATTCGATCGAAAGATGTATCAAGGCCACGCGGCATCTGAAAATACGGTCGACATTCTCGCAGTCAATAGCATTCTGGTGAACGTGGACGTGATTGCTGGAAGCTACGTGAATGGTAGCGCTCAACCGACAATCTATTCCTTCTTTCCAAACGTGTCGCTGGGTTATAAGATCGTGGAGCGACCTCGAAATTTAGTTTATCTACCAGTGATTTTGGACACGTTGTATAGTCTCAAAACCACGTTTACAGATCACAATGGTGAACTGTTAGATCTTCGTGGAGAGAGGGTGACGATACGATTTCACATAAGAGAAATATAAAAGCAAAAAAAAAATATTGTATATATATAGATAACAAAAATAAAATAAACGCAATATTAATTTTACAAAATTATTTTAATATAATTATTAAACAAGAAACAATTGAAGTAAATAATTTAAAAAACAGAATTATGACAGAATACGTGGTTAAAAACGTGAACATATCCGCAGGACAGAGGAAGAAACTTAAGAGAGCGTTAACAACTCGAGGTGAGGCGGTGAGATTCAAATTCACTCACGAAGATCTGACGAGAGGCGGTCAGGATTCGATCGCCTGGACCAGAAGTCAAATCAAAAGGATGGAGAAAGCGATTTGCGATGGAAGAGGGTTGACGGTGAGAATGAGTCCCGCTCAATTGAGATACAATTTGAGAATGAAAGGTGGTTTCCTACCGCTATTGGCAGGAATAGCTGCAAAAGCATTACCCTTCGCCGCAAAGGCGCTACCCTTTCTCGGAAAGACTCTCGGCGTGGGAGCTCTCACGGGACTCGCTAGTTCGGCGGTTGAGAAATTAATGGGTGGCAGTGGACTGTTCATGAAGGGAGGAGCCGTGTGTCGGGTCCACGTAGACGACAGCGGTAAAGGATTGTATCTAGAACCCATTAGACGTGGCAACTCTCTGAGAGGAAACGGTCACTATCTGAAGAGTGGACGGAACGTTGAGCGACTCGGCAAGGGTTTGTTGCTCGGTGAGAAATCGCCGTTTAAGAATATACTGATTTTGAATATGTTATTATAATGTAAAAAAAATTATATAAATATAAATCATAGAAAGTATAAAATAATATATAAAATGGATAAAAAGGTGGAAAAACAATTAGACAATAATGATGAATATCGCGAGATAGAGTGCAAAAAAGATGTGGAAAAACGATTAGATGCTAATGACGGATATCTTAGGAAAGAACTGACAAAAGAGTTAAATAAAGATCGGGATATGCGGTTGAAATTTAAAAGAATGAGATGTTTTCCACCGTTACCACTATCTTCTGAAGAGAATGGTAATGATTCGAGTGTTACCAAGAGATGCACAACATTCGTTCATAATTATGATTCGGATAAACAAATGTGTTCTTATAAAAACATAGCATATCACACAAAAAAAAAGAAAAGAAGAATCGACGCTGAAATTTAAGAAGAAAGGAAACGTTATTATAATATATGGGCAATAATGAAGAAGGAAAACAAAAAAAAATGAGATCAAAAGATGATCTCATTACTTTTTTTTTTCATTTTTCTTCGCTAAAAATCAATCTCTCTATTGTTTATATTTCCAAGTCCGTTATTAGCATGTTGACACTCGTGTCTTCTCCTTTTTCAAAAACGTGTTGAATGTTTATCTTTACTCTTTTGAGTTTTTTTACATCGGTCAACTCACTCTCACCACCCAATTTCTTCACGAGTTCGAATGAGATATTTGGAAATATGTAATTTCCATAGGGCAACGACAAATCGTCCTTTTCGAATTCTCTATCTTCGGCGATGACGATGTTCTGCAGGTCGCTTTGGCACTCGTAAATCAAATCGAGCGTGGCTTCGTCCAATTTCAAAGGCATCTTATATTTGTCGTATTTGTGCTCTAAGCCCTTCATCTCGACCTTGTTCAATTCGATGGGATTGTGTCATTGTAATCTATAGATTTTATGACCGAATTTCTTATTCGTTTCGACTCATTTCAATTTCAATTCGCATCTTTTAGGTGTTGTTGTCCTCATGATCGATTATTTAGTTTTTTGTTTTTACGAATTCTTGCAAATAATGTATTTTTTAAATTTTGTATTTAAATAATAATTTGTTTAAAAAGTTTTTTTGGGCTCTTTATATATATAAAAAAAAAAGTTTTTTTTTTTTAATTTTTAATTTTTTTAATGTAAAATTTTTTAGTAAAAGTTTTTTTTTCTCTTTATATATATATAAAAAGTTAAATTTTAACATTTCAATCTCTCTATTGTTTATATTTCCAAGTCCGTTATTAGCATGTTGACATTCGTCATTTTTCCACATACGAAAATGGTATGAACGTTTATCTTTACTCTTTTGAGTTTTTTTTCATAGGCGAATGCACTCTCACCACCCGATTTGTTCACGAGTTCGGGTGAGATTATTGGATATATATAATCTCCATAGAACAACAATAAATCACCCCTGTCGAATTCTCTGTCTTCAGCGACGATGATATTATTCAGCAGTTCGCTTTGGTACTCATAAAACAAATCGAGCGTGGCTTCATCCACTTTCAAACACATTCGATATTTGTAGTAGTAGCGCTCTAAGTCTACCATTTCAACCTCGTTCAGTTTGATGGGATCGTGTTGTTGTAATGTATAGATATTAAAACTGGATTTCTCATACCCTTCGTCTCGTTTCAATTTCAATTCGCATCTTTTAGGTGTTGTTGTCATGATCGATTATTTGGTTTTTATGAATTCTTGCAAATAATGTATATTTTAAATTTTGTATTTAAATAATAATTTGTTAAAAAAGTTTCTCTTTATTTCTCTTTATATATAAATAAAAGTTAAAAAAAAAATATTCTTACAAACTCAATTTTGAGGTAAAAACAATGATCAAGTCTAAACATCCGAATTATAGTCTAGAACGTGCAAGACTTCAAACGTTTAAAAATTGGCCTTCGCATCTCGCTCAAAAACCCGAAGATTTAGCCGCCGATGGTTTATTTTACGTGGGTAGAGGCGACAAAGTCAAATGTTTTTGTTGTAACATACATTTGATGAATTGGGAACCTCACGACGTACCTTTACTAAAACACATAAGTAATATTGAAAAAGGCGAATGCGATTATTTGAACAAGATCCTAACGTTGGGATTGATCAAAATCCAAGACGAAGAGAGGGATAGAGATAAAAACCAAAAATTATTGATGGATATGTTACAACTCGGACACACCAAGGAACAATTGTATGATGCATTAAACAACGCGAACAAGACCCTGTCTCAATTCATAACTTTAGAACATCTCCTCAAATTCATGGCGGAAGTGGACGAGTTATCGTCACTCATCGAAAACGAGCCGAGCAAAACGTCCACCAAGTGTCTGGTCTGCAAAGGTGTCACAAATGTCTTGTTTTTACCGTGCGCACACCTGTGTTGTTGTAGAGAATGTTATTCCAAAGACGAGAAAACGTGTTTGTTTTGCAAACGAGAAATAAAAGCGGTCTTAAATTGTTTTTGAATAAAAAACACATTAAAGAAAAAAATTGAATTTAAAATTTAACTTTTTTTTTTTTTATTATATATATATAAAAAGAGTAAAAAAGCAAAACTTTTTTAACAAATTATTTAATACAAAATTCCAAAAAAAATATTCTTACAAATGAAGCAAACAGATAAAACAATGGTAAATTTAAATGAGAAAACCATACCTCAGTTAAACGAGATTTGTAAACTATTACAAATTTGAGATTTCAGAAATCATAGAACTAAATCAAAAAAATTGATGTCATACAAGAATATTTGCGAAACGCTAGAAAGGCAAACGAAATGTCGATAGCAACGCTGTCAAAAGATGCATCGGTTGTGAAAAATGAGAAGATAGTAAAAGGAATCGAAATGCCGACATCGAAAAAAACCAAAAACGTTTTGATTGTGAAAAATAAGAAGACGACTAAACGAAAAGCCGTTGAAGAACATCAAGTTTCCAAAGAAAAGAAAAGAAAAACTAAAACGAAAACGAAAACGAGTGATGCACTTCAGATTCAAGACAAACGAGATATATCGAGCGAAATTCAACGAGCAATCGACGAAGAGAAAGGAGAAGAATATGTAACACGACTCATTGCGGAACTATTCCAATCGAAACCCGTAGAATGGGAGAGTGCGATCAAAGGCGTTTTTAAAACTTTCGATGTGGTTCCCTCGTTCAAGAAAGTCGATCCGAAATTGTTCATGGAACGGGTGAAGAAAGAAGTATTGGATTTGTTTCACGAATACATGAACGTGGGATTAAAAATTAAGATGATACTCCATTGCATAATGAATAAAATCAACATGAAGTCCGGCGAGAGCATCGTGAAAAATGCATATTTCAGATCTAATGTCGAACCCGTATTTCGAGGTTCAGATCTATCGGACGTTTTCGAAAAGATGAAAGACAAGATGTTGACGTCTCTTGCGAATTATCAACATGAAGGTAGTAATTGGACGTTCGATGAGGTGTTGAAACTCGAAATTCACATAAATAAAAATGATCCGTTGAAAGGATCTTCCTACTTGGAATTACCGTATTTCTTGACTAAGAAACACGCCGTGGTCAACGTGAGAAATAAAGATGATCACTGTTTTAAATGGGCAGTCACCTCCGCTTTATACCCTGTCGAAATACACTTCGATAGAGTTTCTCGTTACGTGGAAACTTCTAAAAATCTCGATTGGACTGGAGTGACTTTTCCAACAGAGTTAAAACATATCGAACATTTCGAGGCTCAAAATCCCACCATAGCGGTGAACGTCTTAGGATACAACGACGAAAAATGAAAGATCTATCCTCTCAGACAGACTTCGTATCGCGGAAGAGAAAAGATGATTATTTTATTATTGATTTCAAATGGTGACAATCGTCATTATTGTTGGGTTAAACATCCGACCCGATTACTGTCAAAACAAAATAATAATCATAAAGGAAAGATATCTTTATGTTACAATTGCATGAACGTGTTTCACAGCGAAAAATCATTAGTGAAACATCAGGAATATTGCAACGAAAATCAAGGTGTCACCGTCGAAATGCCCAAACCCAACACCATCGTGAAGTTTGAAAATCACAATAGAAGGTTAAAAGTACCATTCGTTATGTACGCCGATTTCGAATGTTTCACCACGAAAATGAGTTCCTTTCAACCCAACGCTCTTCAAAGTTACGTCGAAAGATATCAAAAACACATACCTTCGGGCTATTGCATTTACGTGAAATGCGCTTTCAACTCGCAACACGACATGGGTCGAAACAGTGCGAAGACGACGACGTGGCTCAAAGGTTCGTGGAAGAGTTAGAATCCAAAATTCAAATGTTATACGACAAATTCAAAACTCCAGCGAAAATGATCATCACGCGAGAGCAGCAGGACGAAAATAACAGAGCCACCGAATGTCACATATGCAGACAATCATTCGACGAGAATTCGGAGGAAAATAAGAAGGTCAGAGACCATGATCATTACACGGGTCTGTATCGTGGTCCGGCTCACAGCAAGTGTAATTTAAAATATCGAGACACCGCTTTCTATCCGGTGATGTTTCACAATCTCTTGGGTTATGACAGTCATCTGTTCGTGAAAAATCTCGGCACCTCACACGAAGAATTAAATTGCATCGCGAACAGCGAAGAAAGATACATTTCCTTCACGAAATGGAAGCTCATGGAGAAGAAAAGAGTAATCAACGGAAATACGTTGAAAGAAAAAACGAAATCCATTCGTAGATGCATACGTTTCATCGACAGTTTTAAATTCATGTCGACCGCTCTGGAAAAATTAGTCGATAACATGAGCAAGGATAAATTTAAAATCATGAGCGAACATTTCAGAGAATGAGTAGACGTCATGTTGAGGAAAGGAGTCTATCCTTATGATTACATGAACAATCTAAAGAGATTCGAAGACACCGCACTACCTTCGAAAGAAAATTTTTATTTGAAATTATACGAATCTGACATTTCTGACGAGAATTACGAACATGCCAAAAACGTGTGGAAATCATTCGATATGAAAACCATGAGAGATTATCACGATCTCTATCTAAAGACCGACGTTCTGCTCTTGGCAGACGTGTTCGAAAATTTTCGAGACGTCTGTTGTCGAAATTACGATCTGGATCCCGCTTGGTATTTCACCACACCCGGTCTGGCGTGGGACGCTCTGTTGAAGACCACCGAAATCCAATTGGAATTATTATCCGACGTGGACATGTTGCTCATGTTCGAAAGGGCTGCGAGAGGTGGCATCTCGATGATCTCCTACAGATATTCTGAGGCTAACAATCACTACATGAAAGAAGGTTTCGATTCGAAACAGTCGACTAAATACATACAGTATTGGGACGCCAATAATCTGTACAGTTGGGCTATGAGTCATCCTTTACCGATTAGAAATTTCGAATGGGTGAAGGAACCGGAAGAGATGCAAAAATGGAGAGACTATCCTTGCATTTTAGAAGTCGATTTGAACTATCCGGAAGAATTACATGATCCACACAACGATTATCCGCTGGCTCCCGAATGAATGGAACCAAACGAAGGAGACGAGGAAAAACTCATTCCCAATTTATTTAACAAACGTAACTACGTCGTCTACAGTGAGAATTTGAAACAGTACGTCGATTACGGGATGAAATTAGTCGACATACATCGCATCATTCAATTCGACAAAGAGCCTTGGATGAAAAAATACATTGATCTTAACACGAATCTCAGAATTTCGAAAAAGATTTCTTCAAACTCATGAACAACTGCGTGTACAGTAAATCGATGGAAAACATCAGGAAGAGAACCGACGTTCGACTCGTCACGTCTGAGAAAAGAGCTAAAAAATTAGTGGCAAAACCCAATTACAAACACCAAACCATATTCGACGAAAATCTAGTGGCCCTTCACATGCAAAAGACGCACCTGAAGTTCGACAAACTGTATTATCTCAGACCGATCATCTTAGATATCAGCAAGCGATTGATGTACGAGTTTCACTACGATTACGTCAAACGAAAATTTGGTGACAAAGCCAAACTACTGTTCACCGACACGGACAGTTTAGTTTACGAGATAGAGACGAAAGACGTCTACTGAGATATATCTCCAGATGTGGCCGAGTGGTTCGACACGAGCAATTATCCTGTCGATCACCCGTCCAACATTCAATCGAACGACAACAAGAAGGTGTTGGGTAAATTTAAGGACGAGAGCGGCGGTAAACAGATCGTCGAATTCGTGGGCTTGAGACCCAAACTGTATGCTTATCGTCTAGAAGATGATGAAGAGATCAAGAAGTGCAAAGGAGTTAAAGCATGTGTGGTGAAGAAAAACATCTCTTTCCAAGAGTATAAAGATTGTCTGTTAGGAAGTGGTCCGGTGTATAAGACTATGAAATCAATTCGAAGCGAAAATCACGACTTGTATACCGAAATAGTCAACAAGATTTCGCTGACGGCCGACGACGATAAGAGATTCGTGTTAGACGATAAAATAAGCACTTTGGCACGCGGACATTGGACTTTGGATCTAATTTTAGATGATATGAATGTGGATGATTGGATTCTAGATACGATTGTGGATGATAAGATTCCAGATATGATTGCGGATGATAGGATTCCAGAAAATGAAGAAGAATTAGATAAACACAATATTATAGAAATCGATAGTGACATCGAGAAAGTTAGTTTAAAAAGAAAAAGAAAAAAATAGAAAAAAAATAACGTCATTTTAGTGAATTATAATAAAATAAATAAAAAAAATATATACGCATTATGAATAAGAAAATAAAGATATCCGTAGAAGGTGTCGTCTTACCCAACGAACCCATATCCAACATCAGTCTGTTGAATGCAGCAAAAGATTTGAAAATCAAAGATTTTCTAGGAGTGTTTTCCAGAGATGCCTTGCTGAAGAGAAGACCTCGACAATCGGAATGCAGAATTTTAAATCTAGACGATTCATCGGGTGAAGGCACTCACTGGGCGGCGTGGATGAAGAACGGGAAGAAGAAAAATTATTATTTCGACAGCTACGGAATCTCGCCGCCAAAAGAAATAAAGAACTATTTCAACAAATCGATGGTTTGTTACAACACGGAACAAGTGCAATCACCACATCAAGTGTTTTGCGGTCACCTGTGTCTCTACATTCTCAAGAGATGGTCTGAAGGAGATCAATTTCAAGACATTCTCAATGACTTACATTAGAGAGAGATTTTTTTTTATAGTATATATAAAGATAAAAAATTATTTTAAAAAAATTTTAATCGAATAAAAACGAAAAATAAAATAACATAGTTCATTTTTAATAAACTGCGTTTTAAACATATTTTTTCTAAAAACAAACAAAATCCTACAACAACATGCCAGTCGATAAATTTGGTAGAAGTGACGACGAAAAAGTCAACCCGAGAAAGAAGAGGAAGACGTTCGAAGTCGACGATGGTTACGACGTTGCCAACTTGGACAAACATTATGTTCGGAGATACGAACCTCGAGAAGAACCTTTAAACATGAACGATAAGAAGCTCTACAATCTTCCCGAGCTGATAGATCTCGCAGATGCTGCGACTAAAAAATACGTCGACAGGGGGAACGCCGATTTTGAACGAATCCTGCTAGATAATTACGTGGATAAAACCATGACCGACGATCTCGATCTGAAATCCAAATGTTTGGTGAATGTCGTGAATCCCGTAGATCCCACCGATGCCACGACCAAGAAATACACAGACGACTCTCACGCGAGATTCAGCGAACACCTGAGAAATAGATACGTTCAGAAAACGATGCACTCGGAATTGAACGCCAGTCCTAACAAGATAACGAACATGGCCACTCCCATGAATCCCAAGGACATGGCGACCAAACACTATGTAGATCTGGAACAGAGAAAGTCTGACAGACGTGAAATGAAATCAGATCTGAATGTGGGATTCCACAAGATATTGAATCTGTCGAAGATTGACGACACGGATGCAGACTCAACCGCGGTCAACAAGGGCTACGTAGATTCTGCCATAATACGATCATGAGTATGTAGAATCGCAAGTGGACGATCTCTACCTGAACAAACAATCTGGCGGAACCATGGAGGGTGGCATCAACATGAACGGTGAGAAATTATTCGGTCTTGGTCACGATCCCGAATTTGATTCCAGCGTGGTAAGCAGGAAGTACGTGGACGACAACTCGGTCTGGAGAAAGGGTGACATCATGGAAGGTAAACTAGACATGGGTGGACACGCGCTCACGAATCTACCGGATCCCGTGAACATGACGGATGCCTGCACCCTGATTTCGGTGGTGGAGAAAGTTAAATATGCTAGACAATTGATCACTGTGTGGGCCGAAGAGGCCGGCGCCTTAGATGAGGGAAAAGCTGAGTGGTCTTTCGGAAATGGAGGTAGCGGATCGAAACATGGTCAGGTGGGATATCCTATGCCGTTGGGAGGTGAAATCCTTCGAATGAGTCTGGCTTCCTCGGATTTGAATAACAGAGTGGTTGTCAATCTCATAGTGAATGGTGTAGAGAGCGATAAGAGATACAGCATCGAAAAGACTGAGAATCAACACGCGAATGTTAGCACGTTCGGCACGCCTCTCAAAGTGAACGGCAGAGACAGGATTAATTTCGTTACGAAAACCAATAATCCCGAAGCCACCACTTCCATGGTGAGTCTACTGATCGAACTAGATCCTTTGAACAAACAGTGAACGCGTGGAAAATAATGAATTAAGAAAAAAATAATGTGTGATTATTAAAAACAAAAAAAAACAAAAAAAAATGAGATCTAAAGATGATCTCATTACTTTTTTTTTTGTTTTCCTTCTTCTTCACTATCGCCATATATTATAATAACGTTTCCTTTTTTCTCAATTTTCAGTGTCGATTCTTCTTTTTCTTTTTTTCTTTTTCTTTGTGATATGATACGTTTATAACAACACTTTTGTTGATCCGAATCATAATTATGAACGAATGTTGTGCATCTCTTGGTAACACTCGCATCATTACCATTCTCTTCAGAAGGTAGTGGTGATGGTGGAAAGCGTCTCATTCTTTTCATTTCCAACTGTCTATCCCGCTGTTTACCTAACCATTTTTCCACATCTTTTTTTTGTGTTTTGGCTTGCAACACAGGATGGAACATCTGACGGAAACGGAGAGACGATCGCACAGGATCGAACAATGTAAGATCTCTTCGAGTTTTAATATCTTCGTCACGAAATATCCTTTTTGTTTCTTTCGAGTGAATAGCATGCGATCTTTTAAATAATTCAGAACGTAATCGTAAATATCTTCTTTTTTTTCAAACATGAAAATGGAACGTGTATTTCGTTTTCTACGTGACTACTTAGGAATTGTAACATTTTGTACGTCGAGAATGTTGAAAAAAGACGATTTTTTCTCGGATGAAACTTTTTTTTTTGTTAAAAAAATATCATTAAAAACGAATTTATTTTTTTATTCTTTTTTTGTTTTTTGTTTTTAATAATGACTCATTACTTTTTATTTTTTTTTTGTTTTTTATTTTTTTCACACACTCGTCTATCATCGAATGATCGACATCTTATTTCTGTCCGATTCGAATTGTAATTCTCTGTCCGACAGGACCAGGGCAAAGGCTTCGGTTTTTCTCGGAACGTTCCTATCGAATTGCATCTTGATCTGAATGTCTAAGACGCTACTCTTGAGTCATTCACTCTGTTTACTGACGTCGAATACGAACATGGGATACATCGACTTGTATTCGCCGGGAGACATGTTAGGGTTGCTCATCAATTCGTCTAGACCGTGATACTTCTTTCTAAAATCAGCGGCGTCGCCGTACAGTCTGCAGAAATCGTTCTTGTCGAACGACACATTGTAATCGATTGCTGGATATCTCGTGGCATTCAGAAACACTTGCATGTTTCTCAAATGGCAGTGATCGAACAGCGATGCATTATTTTCCTGAGACCCGTCCCTATCGGTCTGAAATGCAACCACGATGAAACGCGGTCTCTCGGAAGCGGATTTCACCGTCAATCTCCAATCGAAGTGATTTGTGGAGGGAGGAATGCTAGCCATGTTGCACTGTCTCATTCTAAATCCTACGGGTAATTTACTCTTGGATTCTATGATCTTGTAGAGACGTGCTTTCTCCACGATCGAAGGCTCCACATGTGGAACGAACCACGATATCTTGTGTAGAGTTATCTTACCCGCATCGGTTGCAGTGAGTCTCACTATTGCGTCGTCGTTTCCTTTTCGAATCAATGTCAGATTGTGTTTGAATCTGTACATGATCTTGTTGTAATCGTCTGCAAATCCGAAGATGTGTTTCAAAGGTATCCTGAACGAAAACGTTCCTTTAGGTCTGGACGTCTTGACGACGTAGTCGAATATCAAGGCGGCGCCGGCACTAGCAGGGCCGATGGTGTCTTTCACCCACAACTGATTAAGTCCTCTGGATTTCGAAAAATCATCAGGTCCGAACATCATGGTGGCCTGACCGGGATGAAACACAGATTCTATCTCTTGTCCGGATAGCATGTATTTTATGTTACTGAATAGATGCATGATGCCATTATTGGCTAGAGTAACCGTGTCGTCGTCGGCGTAGTCGCTCCCATCTTCCTTGGTGAGACGTCCCTGCACCACTATGTAACTCTCGCTAGGATGTACGAATAGATCTTGAGTTTCGACGTTGATTCTTATCTCTCCCGCATTGTTCAAACTCGTTCCGGTTACCGGTTCATATTCGTGAACCTCATATTCTTGAATACTTTCATCTTTCACTATGCTTTGTGCTATATCTAGTATATTTGTCATTTTAAAGGATTTTTAGTTTTTTGTTTATTAATTAACTTGCTTTCTTTATCTAAAAATAGTTTTTAATTATTTTTATTATTTTTTTTTCTCTCTTATATATATGTGTGTAAACAAGAAAATGTCAAAGAGAGTAAATAAAAAAAAATTTTGTCTTCTTCATCAAAACTTCGTCTTCTGTAATTGTTGTTCGTAAAACTTTCCAATGATCTCTTCTCCATCCAAAGCTTCGATTTCATAAGTCACCGGATCGGTGTGAAATATTTTGATGATCACGAAGATTTCCGAGGTCCATCGAGGAGTATAACCCTTTTCGAAGTGCTTCTTATAAGCGTAGATTCTCACTTGATCGCCGACCGCAAATTTCGGCGTTCTAGACTTCTTCCTGATCTTAGATCTCTCGGGATATACATTCGCGTAGACCCGTTTTTCGTTTCGAGGATCGCTAGCTTCCGCGGGAGTCATCTTGACCGATCTGTGTCGGGTGTTGTTGTAATCTTTGACCAGACCGTTCAGAGCGTATATGTATTTCTTGGTCGAATTCGCCATGAAGTATCGGTGCATCTTTTCCTTCATCGTTCGATTCCAACGTTCCACCACGCTGGCTTTCTCTTCGTTTTTGATCGAGTAGAGGTCTACCAATCGACGAACGTCCTTGTTGTAGAATTCCTTTCCCTTATCCACCCACAATTTACTCGGTTTTCGAGAAGACGAGTCGAACATGCTCTTCAGAGCCTCGGCGACGAGAGGTCCCGATTTATTCTTCAAAGCTCTGATCCAACCGTATTTGGAAAACACGTCGATGACCGTCAATAAATATTTGATGCCCTCGTTCCACCTCGAAAACGATCTCATGTCGACCAAGTCGGCAGACCAAATATCATCCAGACCCTTCACGAACACCCTTCTCTTTCGAAATTTACACACTATGGGTTTGTGTAACTCCTCGGCCAATTTGCTCGTCAATAATCATTTCTTCTTCTTTTCAGATGCGCTTTTTTTTTTGAACGCCCCATCCGAATCGACGTTTTGCACCGATCAGATTGCCGACCAGCGAACGTTCCATCTTCTCTCTCCTGGTCGGATTTGATATGCCTCTCAATCTCCCCAACATGTTTTTGTCACAGCCATCGTTGCGAGTCTTGGTGTCGGGATGTCCGGCGTAGCACAGATCGTGATCATACGTGGCCGCGTCCACCCTATTCACAGGTTTGCTCCAAGATTTGGGAGTCAGATCGGCGTTGAGTCTCTTGTTCAATTTCGTTCCGGGTCCCGTGAAACTGTGACTGGGCAGATGCATTTCGAAAGGTAGATTGTTGATCATTTTATTCACGATGCCTTTACCTTTGCTTGCGTTCTTTTTTTTGATGAATCGCGTCTTGACAGAACCACACACGTTGCAAATTCCGCGAAGCATCTGTCTGTCGTTTTTAGTTCGCACTTCTCTAGAATTACTCGTCTCGGTAACTCTCTTACACTTTACGCAATACATTTTTAAGAGTTATTTAAATTAATTTCGTTTTTTTCTTTTATATATAAATTTAATATTTTTTTTTTTTAAATTCTGTTCTGATTATATATATATATTTTTTTTTTCAATCGCTGCTCTTGAGTTCTATCATCTTACTGAATTCCTCCCTGGCCTCTTTCCTCCCCTTTTCCACGAGAGAATCCTTCATCTCTTCCTTGATGATCTTATGAGTCTTGATTCTCACGGCTTCTTTCATGGCATCGTATTTCGTTTTCTCGCTCAATATCGCAAAGTATTCTCCGTCTGATATCCTACCCTCTTTCAACGCCATAGAGATCATTTCGGATATCGTGTCGATCTTGGAGTCAGCCAAGACGCGAATCTTGTCATGTTTCCTCGCCTTCAGATATAATTTCCTACTCAAAAAGTTTCCGAGCGTGCTAAACAATCCAGCGGCGAGAGCCACTCCTTCTATGATCAACACGATCGGAATGCCGACTGCGGTCGACAAAAATCCGATGCCGGCCGCGTGTAAACCCAGGGAAATCGTAATGAGTGTCGTGTTGATCACATTGACGACTGTCACGAAACGCGAATACTTTTTCTTGAGGGAACGACGAGAATCTCTCTCTCGAATTAGATACTCTTGGATTCTATTGATTTGATCGATGCGATACCTCTCCTTTTTTTCTTTCTTCTAGCGACGGTGCCGTCGGCGAAACGTCGATCGGCTTCTCGTCCTCGTCGTCCACTAACGTCGGATACAATTTATTTCTGGTTCTCATTTTTTTGTTTTTTTTCTTCTAATATTAGATAAAAATTTTATGTGTGTATTTATTTTTTTATTTTCTACTCTCCCTTATTTTATATCAATGAAAAAAACTTAGACGTATGCTTCGTTCAGCAATAATTTCTTGATGCATCCCTTGTCTTCTAAAGTCAAACTTCTACGTGCCAATTTCAGTTCTTCCGAATCTGTGGGCCTGTCTCGATTTTTACAGAAGACTAATCTCTTCCAAAACGTGATCACATCGTAGAATTTAACGTGTTCGAACGCTGGTTCGAAATACATGACGACCATATCTTCCCTTTCCATCGTCAGACATGAATGATTCTCGTGATCGAAGTCTAGATAATCCCGACATCCGACGCATCGTTCTAACAAGATGGGACGTAGTCGTTCGTTCACGCAGATTGCGTATGCTCTCATCAGAATGTTTAAAAGAAACCTCGCTCTAATAGTCTGAGAATTGCTCATGATTTACGTATTTTTTTTTATTATCTATTCGATTTGATATATTTATTTTTTTAAATAACTATTTATTTATATTTTTTTTCTCTCTCCTATATATATCGATCACTTTTTTTTCACTTATTTCCTCGGGTATTCCCCCACCCACCCCACGACGAGGGGAGATAACTCCGTATGATCGAGTTTATGAGAATCGAGCGATCCGATCGGTCAATTGGCGGAGAATCGAGCAATCCGATTGCTCGATTAGCTGAGTTTGGGAATTCCCATAGTGGGGAATTCCCCTAATAACGTCATAAATGGGAAAAACCCACCGCCTCAAAACAATGGAGAGTTCTGGACCACTGGTCTTGAATCCGCAGGCCGTTTTTTTTATCTAGCCTAGAATTTTTTGCTCGCGTTCGCCAACGATGGATCGATGGTCTGATCTGCGATGGGAACGTCCACAAAAATTTTTAAAGTAAAAGATAAAAGTGAAGATGTACAATTTCGCCTTTTTTTTAAAAAACGCGCGTTCACCACGAGTATTTGAACGTTAAAAGTGCGATCTAGGAGTCACAAAAAAAACATGGGGGATTCAAGACCACTGTACATTTTTGTGAACAAGCGTGCGATTTAACACTGAACTCCACGTTGGTGAACGCATCGTGTACGTATGTTGTACACGTACATGTACAAAGTGGTTGGTAAATCCGCAATATATACCTACTTCGGATCATATAACCAATGCCGGGAGTTGATGAAATGTTATTTGGTTTTATGTCATTAAACTATCTATCTATTGTACCAGTAAAGTAGAAAGTATAGAATTCACAAAAAGTAGGGGATATCCAAACTGATGTTGATATTTTCGGAAAATGGTATTGGATACACGTGATTGGACACATCAATATATTACCAAGTTTAGTGTGGATCATGAATGTCACCGGCCCACGAACACTTCGTGTAGGTTTTTCGCACGAACGCCGCGTTAATGTCTGTGGGGTACGTTTTGAAATTAGGAGGTCCCATCGTTCTTTTCTTGGTATAAACTCGTTCATCAATAGTTTCTGGTCGAAGC
Organism: Pictodentalium vernedei; assembly: GCA_031216915.1. Lineage (NCBI taxonomy): Eukaryota > Metazoa > Mollusca > Scaphopoda > Dentaliida > Dentaliidae > Pictodentalium > Pictodentalium vernedei. Next base: position 349,597,556 of record CM062296.1, on the reverse strand, counting down.
GTAACTTTTGAGGTATGCGAAGACTGACACGTGACGAACGTTTACGTGCCGTTGGCGTGTTGGAGGCTGGCAATAGACAGACTGCAGTGGCTCAAATTACCAACGTCACTCAATCGGTAATTAGTAGGTTGTGGACACGCTACCGTCAAACAGTCAATGTTGATGAAAGGCGTCGGTCAGGTCGTCCCAGAGCGACAACTGCTAACCAGGATCGTTTCATCGTAGCCACAGCATAACATAACCGCCATCAAAGTTTTTCAGAAATTGGACAGCAGCTACACCGAGCGACAGATGTGCAAGTCAGTGGTCATACTATCCGAAATCGCCTACACAGCTGAAATTTGTACGCTCGGCGGCCTCGAATAATTCCACGTTTGACTGAACGTCACATCGCAGCAAGGCGTGATTGGTGTGGACCACGAAAGCGCTGGGACAACCGTCGGTGGAGCAACGTCATGTTTTCTGATGAATCCAGGTTCACTCTCGACTTCCACGACAGGCGAAACAGAGTGTGGCGGCGGCGCAACGAACGATACCATGACGTAAGCATTAGGCAGAACTGTCGTTTTGTGGTGGGTCGTTTATGGTGTGGGGAGACATAACCATGACAAGCAGAACAGCATTGCATGTCATCCAAGGGCGTGTCAAAGGGCAGTAATACCGTGACAACACGTTAGCAGCTCATGCGGTGCTGTTTGCGCGACGTCACGGCCGTCGATTCATTTTCCAAGATGACAATGCAAGAGCACACAGGGCCCGTGTCTCCAAAGAGTTCCTACATGAGCAGAACATCACTACACTGCCTTGGCCAGCACTAAGTCCAGACCTTTCACCAATCGAGCACGTCTGGGATATGCCTGGCAGGCGTGTACGACAACGCCAGCAGCCCCCGACCAATGTCTAGGAACTCGCCGCTGCACTGCAGGAAGAATGGAATAACATCAGTGAAAACAGTGGTCAGGAACTTACCTTATACGAAAGTTGCTTTTCTGTGAAGCTACGGGTGTTGAAAATAGTATATAAGATAACTTGGAAATTATACGGATCGTGGACACCACTCCGATAAAGTGATCGTAAGCTATACGCGAGAGTATTTGGGCGTTTTCAGAATCCAGTTAACTTTCAACCCGGTGTGCATAAAGGTTTTCGTGAAGAAAAATTTGTTAGTGGACAAGCAGACGACATAAACAGCACAAAATTTAAAGCAAGGCTCGATAATAATTTAACCCTTTACCCAACGTAACGGTAGAAACCGACCAGCGCTATTCACAAAAATCGCCAATTAATTTTAATTATTTTTTGTCTCAAAAACATAGGTTATTATCCATCTTTGGAACGAGCTCGTCGGGCTAGTCCAACGAGTAGTCATAACCTATGTTTTTGAGACAAAAAAATGAAAAAAATTAGTTATTAAAGAATTTTATTTGCATGTGTCTACTGCTTTTCAGGTTAGGTAAGGGGTTAATCCAACAGCTCAACAGAGATTTCAGAATAAAAGCCCAAATATGGGCTTCCAGCGCTCTACCAGTTGAATAATTGTACTCCGAGTGGAATAAAAATGATTTTAACACGCTGGACATTTATTCAAATATCATGATGTTTTTCTATTGATTCTTGGCCAAATGAGTAGATATTTGGAGTTTTAAGACTTATTTTTCCCCTTTTATTGAAGCGTTGCGCGTAACGTCTCGTGGTAGTGTAATGGCGGTAGTGACGACATAGCTATTTTTCAGTGTTAAGCCTAAGGGACTGGGTGTGGGTTGGGGTGTGAGCGATAGATTCGTTACCCAAGTACAGAAATGGAGCAAAAATGTATCTTAAGTTATTGGTTAACCCTTTACCTAATACGAAAAGCAGACGACACTTGCAAATAAAATTCTCGAAGCACTAATTTTTTTAATTTTTTGCGTCAAAAACTAGCTTATGACCCTCATTGGAATGAGCTCGTTGAACTCGTTCCAATGAGGGGTCATAAGCTACGTTTTTGTGATAAAACAAATGAAAAAGTAATAACAATTGAATGGTTAATTTTGTGAATAGCGCTGGCCGGTTTTTGCCGTTACGTTGGGTAAAGGGTTAAATAGTCTTCCTCCAAAGTTTCTTTATCTTACTTGCAGTTTAGGGAATATGCCCGAGTTACTGCATTCTATTCGGGTGGTTTATTTATTTATTTATTTATTTTTTTTTTTTTTTTTTTTTTTTTTTTTTTTTTTTTTTTTTTTTTTTTTCATAAGAGAGAGAGTTTCAGAAAATTATCGTGACCAAACAGCTGGCCTAAACATTCACCTATTAGCAAATGACTACACTTTCCCAAACCATTCATCCACTCTGTTTTTATTACACATGAGGTTGACATTTGTGGCATTTATATAAAACTACTAACCTGTGCTTTCATATTCAAGCTACTTTCTGGTCGCTGATTGTTAAGGAAATGTCGATGGAGATTAACTACATCTGCTGCCGTATTCACTGTAACCCCTGCGCCATTTACCATAAAAACCGGACCAATTCCCAAGATGAAATCGCCATGCCTTTCTACACGATCAGTGGGAGCGACTTCTTTGCCCTTCATCGTTCTTGTAAGATTGGTCTTTCTGTGCTTCAATGAACTCAAAGACACCAAGGCAGACAATGACGGCTCCATGCAGTCTTCCCAAACAGAAGCTGGTAATCCATCAACAATCGGCTCCCCGATGTCCTCGTCACCACAATCCAGAAGTGACAAGGATGGACATAGCACCTCATCCCAGTGTGTCCTACAGTACGATCTATGTTTCGTTTTATTTCTACGAATGAGGTCTTCTTCGTCAAGCCCAAAACCTATACTGATAACAGGATGATCACATTTCACATCAGAAAGATTTTGGACAAGGAGTTCGTTTTCCATCAGCGCGGCAAGGAAGTTTTCTTTCTGGTAACGTTTTTCTCCAGCTTTAGTGAAGTAAAAAGGGTCTATTTTAATTCCTCGCCTTTTTTTGCCATGTCCAGCCAAGCATGGTATCATCCGCGAAAGAATCCTCATTGCACGATAGCCCATTGCCTTAAGCGGCCTGCCCTGAAAAAAAAGTTCACTGATTTGTAGCAATGAGTAAATATAGGGCCGAAGAGATGGTTGTCCCCACCGCTCCCTATACAGTTCGTCGCCTGAGTGCTAGAATGTCCTATGTCCCATAGGGCCAAAGAGATGGTTGTCCCCACCGCTCCCTATACAGTTCGTCGCCTGAGTGCTAGAATGTCCTATGTCCCATGTGGGACATAGGACATTCTAGCACTCACGCCTGAGTGCTAGAATGTCCTATGTCCCATGTGGGACATAGGACATTCTAGCACTCAGGCGACGAACTGGATTGCTGGAATACTCATTGGTCACATATAGATTCTCCACTTCCGCCATCTTGAGGCTGAAAAATGAACAATGCTCAACAAAATAAAATTTCTCGAAGGTGCCAGGTTCCATGCGCCTAATTGTCGCCGATCACCTTTTAACGAGAATACTTTGATGTCTGTGAAAACTGAATGATGTGTACATCTTTTCGTGGCAATACAAATTCAATATTTACAACAGATTTTAATTTTTATTTAGAAAAAAAACAAGTGCCAGGATTGTAAAGTTGATACAATGTTATTGGTTTTATGTTCCGCTCCATAGTTTTCCAGTCATTTCCCAAAATGATATGCCACTCTCTTCAAATGCGAATATTCTTTAACTGGTAGAGTGCTGAATTATTTTTGGTCATCAATATTTGTTCACGTTTCTTTGCCTTGTTACAATTTATGGGAGAGTGCCCATAGGCACTCTCCCATAAATTGTAACATGGCAAATCCTTAGACTAAATATTTTCTCTTCATAGATGATATACAGCACATCCACTGAATATGAAGTCTTTAAACTGAGGTACCTGCACTTAGAATAAAGCCCAAATGTGGGCTTCCAGCACTCTACCAGTTAACTTAGCTACCTAACCCATAACAGTTTTCAAGTCATCAAATGTCATGGACTGGGAAGAGTTACCGCGTTAACCCTTTACCTAACATGAAAAGCAGACGACACTTGCAAACAAAATTCTTGAATAACTAATTTTTTTCATTTTTTGTCTCAAAAACATAGGTTATAATCCTCCTTTGCAACGAGCTCAACGAGCTCGTTCCAGTTTCTGAAACAAAAATTAAAAAATAATGAAAATTCATTGGCGACTTTTGTGAATAGCGTTGGTCGGTTTTTGCCGTTACGTTAGGTAAAGGGTTAATTGACATAACGTCATCTGGTGGGGGGGGGGGTGCAGTTTAAGTGGCAACGTTTTACGCCGACGTTCCAGCAATCCAGTGGTATAGGGATCAGTGGTTCTCCCTCCCTCCCTCGTCGCCATTACCAATTATCATTTATACAAGGACTGCTTTACATTGAAGAATATATTTGCTTGTTGCCAAGTAGAACCGAATTCCAACAAAAACTAGCGATATGATGAAGCATCTTGCCACAATTTGTTGAATGAAGCTTCTAGTTGCAGGGCTTTAAATGACATTTTGGGTCTTCCCACCCCACCCCACCCCACCCCAAAAAGAAAAAAAGGCACCACTCAAAATATTTCTCTCTGCCTCAATGATGCAGAGTACAAATAAAGACAGATATAAATCGAAAAAGACGTTCTGTGTCGGGCTCTGTGGATCTCAGATTTGGGTTCGAACCGAATCCCGAATCGAATCAGGCAGATTTCGAATAGAATCGAATCGAATCGAATCTTACGGCTCTTCAAGTTGTAGGTATTGCACGTTCTTATCAACAGTAAAATATTCCCAATCGCCACTCAAGTATTGCAGTGCATTCTGTTTGGACAAGTCAATCAAAAGAGCAGAATATTTTAGAATGGAATCAAAAGTTTTTCGAGAGAGGAATCTCCTCGAACTCTTTTTTATTTTTTAAATAGTTTTATTCTCATTAAACTTTAAAATACACCCCTAATACAAAAATTTCCTCAGATGGGATACCGGAGTAGTATAGCAATGAAGGGGGACCTCCTTGAACTCTTCTCCTATTATCTGGTCTCCTGAACAGGAGACCTGAAGGCAGAAGAGGAGTTCAATGGGGAGACTCTATGTTTCTGCATTAATGTTCACTGTTGGCGTTTCAGGCAAATGAAATCTGCCATTCACTGCTGGGTCATTATAAGCAGGTTTAGACTACCTCTGGCAATCGGTTGGTGCTTTATTGGATTTAAACCACTTTGAAAACTGATTGTGTTATCGAACTACTTTAATTCCGTTTCTGGAATATTCCGCAATTTGATTGACTCGACCAAGCAGACGAATCGCCGTTGAGTTCAATACTCGAGTGGAGACTAGCAATATTTATTTTTGCAACATTTATTTATTTATTTATTGGTGTTTAAGGTCACATACTTATTCACAATGGCTAATCGTGACCGTGACAGTTTCACGGGTGGAGGAGGCCGGAGTACCCGGAGAGAACCACCGAGCATTGACGAGCAACTGTCAGCTCCTCAACATTCTAACTCTGTTCAAGCTCCCTTCAAGCAGGGTTACAGCAGTTGAAGACATGTGCACCATCGACGTGCAGTACGCCTTAGCACACGGCGTCATCGTGTCCTCATGTAGGCAACCGGGAAAAAGTGCCTTGCCCAAGGACACAACGCAGGTCGTCCCGGATGGGTATCGAACTCGGGAATCTAGCATAGAAGCCCAACAGTTTACCACTGAGCCACCGTGCTCTGGTATTGTAATAAAGTGACATATCTACAATTTTAGTAGCGTGAGATTCCATTGTATTCGAAATAATCTGCCTGATTCGATTCGGGATTCGATTGAAATTCGTAAGGCCCTTATATATGTATGTTTCGTCGAGACTCAAATATTTGTGGTTCAGCACTTTGGGAGTTTGGAGCTTTACATGTCAGCAAGAATTCAATTCCTTCATTGCAACGAGCTGAACCCTTTACCCAACGAATCGCCCGCATCCGCCCGCGTAATATGCAAATTGAGCAGCTGAAAAAATATTATTTTTCGAAAAATTTCAACAAAACCATGTCATGTGACCCCTCTTTGGAACGAGCTCGTTCCAAAGAGGGGTCACATGATATGGTTTTGTTGATTTTTTTAAAAAATTTAAAAAATGATATTTAAAATAATAAATTTTGAAATCGTCTGCGTTGGGTAAAGGGTTAACGAGGTCGTTCCAATGAGGGGACACATAATATGGTTTTGCGGAAATTCAATGAAAATGTTTGGGTTTTTTTTCAACTGATAAATTGGTGAATTATGCGGGCGGATGGGGTCGATTTGTTAGGTAAAGGGTACACATATGCCCCGTTTCGTTTGAGAGCCAAATATTTCAAAGTCCACCTAATGTCAGTAATTTTTTCAGATCCTTCTCTCCACCCCGGTTATTGAAGAAATGTGTTTTCAAACCATGGTATGTGAAGTGATATGCATTCACTGTCAAAGACTCTACACAACCCACTAAACTATCGACTACCATGCCTGTGCAAGCAACCGCCAAATTTCTTTGAAACTTTTTTGTATGAACTGTTCGACAGATACCCATACTCATTCCTGTCTCGATGTAACACTACTTCCTTTCATTATACCAGAAATTCTAACAACGGAGATAAATACATTCATGTGAAAACAAAAAAAAAAATGAAATTCAATCTTCTTTGTGAAAAAAAATCTTTTCAAGTTGACGTTACAGGCTTATTACCGCTTGAACTCACTGAAAAAATATCCAAAGATTTAACAAATGCTATACCCACCCCATTCTTTACCTGTACATGCCGGCATCAAAATATTATAATGGCATTTGTACTTATCGAATGTATAACTTACAAAATTTTATTTGCAGTCCTTTATTTATCTTCTCATTACAACTGGCTGCCCACTTCCAAATTATATATTGTTTATGAGAAGAATGTTCGACGTTGCGAACGGAAGTGGCGTCACAATAGGCTTCAACGTTTCAACAAAAAAGGAAAGTGCAAATAAACGCGAATTCGGTCGGCTTCCAATTGAGACGAGATTTCAGCGTTGTCATTAAGTTTACCGTTAGTAATGAAAACTTCTCCCCGTAAGTGCAACAAGATGCATCTGCAATGCTAAAGCATTGCAGATGGAGCCTTGTTGCACTCAAGGGACGATATTATTTTGTTATTGTAACAACAGTGTGTTTTTTTCATAGTCATACAAGGGATTGATGAAAATGTGGATATAGACTGCATGATATACAGGGGGTCGGCGATAATTCGAGATTCGGTTCGGTTTCGAGTCTTTTCACTGATTCGGTTCGATTCGAAACCATTTCTGTTATTCGAAAAAATCGAATCTCGGAGTCCATACATTTCTTTTTTTATCGACTTTCTGAAGATATCTCATCATGCAGTTATCTGAGAAAATCGTATCCAATCTACTTGAATAACACACATTTATTAGGAAAAGTCACATGGAACACTTGGTAAATAACACACATTTATTAGGAGAATCCACATGGAACACTTGTTAAATAACACGCATTTATTAGGACAATTCACATGGAACACTTGCTAAATAACACACATTTATTAGGAAAATTCACATGGAACACTTCGTCCCCTAAGTTCCAATGTGTTCTATGTGCTAGTAGGCACAGAGAACACAATGGAACTCAATGGACGACTTGCTACATAACACACATTTATTAGGAAAATTCACATGGAGCACTTGCTAAATAACACACATTTATTAGGAAAATTCACATGGAACACTTGCTCTCTCCCAAAGTAACCAGAGATCAAATTCCTAATTCCCATTATGGGAAAATTTTGCTATTAAATTTTCGGTATTTTGGCATCAATGTGCATATGGTTAATTAAAATTATAAGCAGAATGTTTTTCATGTACGCAGGAACGGTGGAGGTGACGAACCCTGAAGCCTCCCCGATGTTCCCCCGCCGCCATTTCTGTACTTTCTGTATTTTCTAACCTGCATGCAACATTGCAGGAGTGTCCAGTCGACTGAACAAAAACACGAAAAGCAGACGACACTTGCAAATAAAATTCTTGAAAACATCGCTTATGATCCCTCATTGGAACGAGCTCGTTCCAATGAGGGGTCATAAGCTATTTTTTGACGCAAAAAATGAAAACAATAATGAAAATTGGATAGTAATTTTTTGTGAATAGCGCTGGCCGGCTTTTGCCGTTACGTTGGGTAAAGGGTTAACCGGGGTGATAATTCAAATCGAGCGAGGATGCAAAGGGAGGATATGGAAGTTTCAGTCAATGGATCTGTGGTTTCGATTCTCAGACTCATTACCTCAAACTCTTTTTTCAGGGCACCGAGGTTAATGGTCCTAGCCGACAATTCACGGTTTTAATCGTCATTGCCTCTTCACATAATGTATGAAATGGGCAAAACCAACGTTTGTTAGAATGAAAATTCTAAATTCAAGCCGGCTTAGTCCATTGAGCAACGGATAAACTTCCATTGGTAAATCACCTCTGAAATGAATGGTTCCGGCGAGTCAAACTCATTGACAGCCACGAAACACCACCGAGCCCGCCGTCACCGTGAATATCATATTTCACGTATTCTTTGGGTTTAACGGAAGAGGGCATGGGCGCACCCCACCCAACCCCCCCCCCCCCCCACCTCTACACACACACTCCACAGACCTACACCTGAAGAATTCTGAAACTCAGCACAGATGTAACAGTTGTTATACTGGTGATGATGGTATTCCATCTTCGTTATGTAACATAAGTCCACAAAAACATAAAGATAAATATTTTTCTCACAAGCATAGAAACCCGTCCCCCCCCCCCCCCCCCTCCTCCTCCGCGCCATTCTTTGACTTGACAAGTTGGAATACTTTGTTTCAGTAATGGTCGACAACGGAAGAACTAAGTACTTGGAAAAAAGGAGATATTTGTGTTCGTCATGGCTGAATCAGAATGAGCTGCTAACTAACAATGGGGGGGGGGGGGGGCAGACGCTTCAGAATCAGTTCGTTTGTTACTTCCGCTCGGATTTGTTCGCGATATTCGCGCAGATTGTCTCCGATTTTAAAAAGACGGTGCGTGTTTATCGACAACAAATGGCATAAATATGGAAAGTATTTCAGCCTTTACCCAACGTAACGGCCAAAACAGGCCAGCGCTATTTACAAAAATCACCAATTAATTTTCATTATTTTTTTCATTTTTTTGTCTCAAAAACATAAGTTATGACCCCTCTTTGGAACGAGTTCGTCGAGCTCGTTCCAATGAGGGGGTCATAAGCTATGTTTTTGAGACAAAAAATGAAAATACTTAGTTATTCAAGAATTTTGTTTGCATGTGTCGTCTGCTTTCGTATTAGGTAAAGGGTTAATCAGAAAATAATGCAGGGGAATTATTACAGTTGCTCTGGGTCCGGCTGAGTTCTCGAGCATCTCCAGTTACAAATTGAGAACGTATTTTGTTTCCATTCGTGTAAAAGTTGTCACTGATCAGTCCAGTTCTCGAAGACTTTCCATAAAACCCGACTCCGTACAAGATTGTTGTACGAAAAACATAACAGAGAAACATAATTACTCACGGAATCTTGAGTTCTATAACTCATAAGTTTAGCATAAGTTAAATAGTAATATTATCTTACGTAGTTTTGAAGCCAATGAGGAAATTGTGAGACATGTCATGGGCGCTGATTCTTTCCACCAATGGCGCAGATTCGTAGGCAGATCTGATGGGCTCCGATTCGTTGTAAAACAAATCAATGAGACTTCTGGGAATAGTTCTCACAAAATGATCAATATGACATACAGCTCAGTGCGTGCGAGAACAAGAAATAATTCTCCTAACAATGCTATGCCTACAGAATTATTATAAAGTACATAATTTTGACCACTTTATGAAGTATATCAGTTCGAGTCATCGGTACATTGGTTGAGTGGTACACAAGTATATTCTGTCACACATTATCGTATTAAACATAAATATGATATGTACATCCATAAAGCTTCCTGTGCTAAGAACTTCAGGTGTTTCGTAGACAAGGAATTACCCAGCCGAGCCTCTCCAATACGAACACACCCAGCGAAGTTTTTTCGAATAAGCATACAATGTTTTCCTATTCCACCATGTTATGGCTCTCACACTCCCTTCAACTAACTGCACACAATGAGTGATATAAGAAATGAAGGACAGATCCATCGGACGGGGAGGGGGGGGGGGGGGGTTCTGGGAAAACTGTGCATTCTTTTCGTATTTCGCCAATTTTTCTCGGTGTTATCCGGACACCCCACCCCTAAATACAACAATTCTGCCTTCCCAACCCCACCATAAACACTTTTCTCCACATTTTTCCTAGAATATCTAACGGTCAGGACCAAAATAAGCCAACCGTCGAGCCGGTTCTAATAATATCCATATTTATATAGGTTATTGTTTTATTGAAAAATTGTGAGATTTTTCTTGAAAAATCTACTCAAGTTATTTTTTTTAAAAAGGTGTGTTAGGTAAATAGTTCAATGTCATAAATTATATCTTATAACTATCTATGTGGAAGGCAGTAAGCTCAGTCATTTATGTTTTTTGAGGTGTTTTTTTTTTTATCTGAGTTTTCACAATCAGTACACCTTTTCAATTTCATGTAGAGCCCTGGTTGGGCTAGTAAATGTTTTTTGATGGAATCACACGTGCTTGAAGTAAAAGCCAGTAATTTAAGTTTTAATAGTTTTTTTTTTTATGTTATATAATTCCTGCAATGACCATGAACAAGAAAAGTCCTTGATATTTTCATACTAAATCTGGATCGATAACTGGATAGAAATTTTCTTGTTGTTGATTAGTACAATGCTACGGTGGATGATTTGGGACACAGGAATTTTTTTTATCTCATTATAACGAGATACTTTATCGTTATAACGAGAAAACATCCCGTTATAACGAGAAACGGTTCTCGTTATAACGAGAAAACATCTCGTTACAACGACTTAGCATCTCGATATAAAGAAAAAATATCCCGTTGTAACGAGATAATATTTATACAAGATCGTCACATAGTTTGGAGGCGGGCTCGGTTATTCGCCTTCCTTCGTATATGATGTTTGCAGAAATCAATGATCACCTTCGGATAAATATCCATTTTGACTAATTTTGACTTAATAATAATGAAAATAACTCAGAGCTCTGTCAGTGCAAGCAGGATTGACACAATCTGATAATCACTTCAATATCATTGCAAAATTTTGTTTGAAACATTAGTCCTATGTGTAACCTTCCCGGGTGGTATTGGCTGTTTCAGGGTAAATGTATGGGTAGGTGTGTGTGTGTGATTGGTCTTGTGCTTTTGTGTTGGGTGCTGAATTTTACTATCTACCAAAGTGCATGGATTGATTCCCAAACTTGTATGTGATCTTCTTTTTTTATCTCTTCCCACATTTACCCTATTTTATGTGTTCCTGCCGCCGCCCACGCCTCATAGTATTGGTTCATTTTTCATCATGTATACACTCATGGTCACAGCCCTGAGAGCTCTTTCATCCTCAGTATACAATTACATAACAAAGAACTGCCGGACTTAGACAATTCAAATATTTGCCTGGCCTTTCTACAAGTCTTTATGTCAATATAATACCGTTTCTCTCTGTCACACACTTTTTGTCGTCCCTGGGGTATTTATTCTTCTTTCAGTACTATGATATAAATCTCTATTTGGACGCAGTGTGTAACAATCTAATGAGGGTTGAATGCGGCAAACTAGCTGTATCCACCGACGACACACGGATCTCTATGTCTAGGACAGAGAGGACAGCTACGCATCCACTTACCCCAAAACTTTTATATGGGAGAACATATATCTGTCGGGTATCATCTGACTCCACCCTCTCTATATTGTTATTTATACATTTATGGAATCTACTAACCACCCCCCCCCCCCCCACAGTAGTATGTAATGTACCCGGGCAGAGCCCATCAGTCAGACCTCGGTGCCGGACCTCGGAAGTGAAGTCATGTCACGTGACCTAGTAGCGCCATGTTGTGTTGTCATGGTAACCCGCGCGAGCGGCCATCTTGTGACGCCATCCCCATACTGATACGTGGTGTTAGTGCGCATGCGCAGAGCGTGTTGTTTGGGTGATATGTGTTTCCGTCTTCCATATTGTATACTGGATGCCGCCATCTTGTTTTCTATGGTAGCACGCGGTTGTTATGTGACCTAAAACCTTCTTATAGGGCAGGGGTATGTTCGGAGGATGTGTTCCGTTGTACAGCAGTAATTTCCCGATTCGTAAAATTACAACAAACAACCCGACAATCCCTCCTATCACCAAAATCCACCCCAAACTACCGAAATTGACTTTATTTACTACGGATTTCTCACAGTATCCTTTTCAGGACAACCTTACCATCGTACCGAGAGGCCCCAGGTACCGAGGGGGGGGGGGGGTACCCCGGGGTAAGTTCGATTGAACTAGAGTAGGTTTTCTGGTTCGGATTTCTTCCAGAATCAATTTAGGACCGCCATACCATGGCTTATAAAAGTAGCACGTAGTGCTATAGTACTGAGGACCCCTTTGGATCATAGCCAACTGATAGACAACCTCCATAAAAGCATATATCATTCCTAATGCCAAGAATCTATCTAGTAGTTACTGATAAGTCATTGCTCTAACGACTCGAATCCCACCGAGCAAATAAGCCATAGAGTATTTACTCAAACGAGTGACTCGCACATACGACTCTTAGCCTCATTTCGATATTTGAGGATACCTATGACCTGGTATTATATTATTTGAGGATACCTATCGAGGAAACCTTCTGAAGAATCCCTTTTCTGTCGTATGAGGCCATGAGGGCCATGAGGGCCATGAGAAAATCCCTCAATGAGGTCTAATTTACTATCCCTCTTAACCTCATTTCTTTTGAGGTCATGAGGGCCATGAAAAAATCCCTTAATGAGGCCTAATTATTTACTATCTCTCTTAGCCTCATTTCGGAATTTGAGGATACCTATGGCCTGGTATTGTATTATTTGAGGATACCTATCGAGGATACCTTTTGGAGAATCCCTTTTTTGTCGTATGATGCCACGAGGGTCATGAGAAATCCCTCAATGAGGTCTGTTCTACTATCCCTCTTAGCCTCATTTCTTCTGAGGCCATGAGGGCCATGAAAAAATCCCTCAATAAGGTCTAATTTATCAGTCCCCTTAGCCTCATTTCGATATTTAAGGATACCTATGATCCAGCTCCCATACAGCTCCTATCTCCTATATGGCTCCTATACAGTTTCTACACAGGTAGTCTTACCAACGGCTTCCATCTTATCTCCAAAGCTCCAAGGCCACTACTTGTCTATGGTCTATCTGTACTATCATTATCTTCTACAGCAGTCTTGTGCCATTGCGGCCTTTTATCAGTACTATTGGCTAAACTATCATCCATTAATATTGACTTGTAACACTACTTCCTAGCTATACCTATCTCAGTCTCCACTATAACATCGATCAAGGTTGAGCCTGATTGCTTCATTTCCCCTGTATACATATAAACGGGCTATATAAGGCATCCCGTAATTGAGATTCTTATCCGACTCCGTAAAATTTGGATTCTGTGATTCCATATAAACACTCAAAGCGAACAAAGATCAAACTAGTTGGATTGATCGAATACAACCAACATCGAGAACTGATCCAATGAAGTCGAAGTGAACAGAACACAACAAAGTGAACAAAGTTTTGAACTATAACCCCTAAATATAACCCAATGTTAACCCTTTGAAATCAATAAAGTTTTGAACTCTATTTTTTAACTATAACCCTAATGAAAATATAACAGTGTTAACCCCTTTGAACTGTTTGAATGAACTATATATAATATTAACACCCTTGAACCGAACAAAACGAAGATCCAACACAACCAAGATCGAAGTGAACAGAACATACCAAGGACTGAGCAAAGACTGGGCTCCATAACAAACTTTTGAACTACAGCCTTAATGAAAAAACTATATCGAAGGTGATCTGAATGAATTCTGTATAATATATAAATAATATTAACTCCCTTTGGACTTATTTCTTTCAATAGGGAAGGGGAATACACTCGAGTGTTTATATGAAATCACTGAATCCAAATTTTATTGCTTATAGGGGGAACTTGGGATAGGTATGTCCTGGGGTGGCCTAGAAGGCTGGGCCAAACGAGTAATAGAATCCTTAGATAAGTATCCTATAAAAAGTATCCTCAAATAGTACAATACCATGCCATAGATATCCTCAAATACCGAAATGAGTCGATGGGCAGTATGTGCGAGTCACTCGAACGAGCAATTGCTCAATAGCTCATTTGCTCGATGGGCTTCGAGTCGTTCGAGCAATGACTTTTCAGTAACTGCTTGATAGCTTATTGGCTTTGAGGATGATATAGGCTTTTGCTATTTAGAAGGGAGATAACTCTGCATACAGATTAAGGAAAATCAAGCAATCTGATTGGTTAGTTAACGCCAGTAAAGTGAACTGATTGGGTGATCTAGATAAATGAAACAACAAGAATACTCGGAATAGGGTCAGAAATAACAAGAACAGACCAGAAAAGCTAAATATAGTAACAATAAGCAAAGCTGTTCCAGCTGATGGGCTCTTCTGCTCTTCTGGAGTAAACTCCAGGACAAAGGAACATGGTCGGGTTTCGAAATAGTACAACTTGTCGGGTTTATTTGGGTAATTCTACGAATCGGGAAATTACTCCTGTTCAATCAAACATATCATCCGAACATACCCCCATCTTGTTGTAAGTCTTTGGGTCACATAGCAACCACGTGCTACCATAGAAACCAAGATGGCGGCTTCCAGTATACAAAATGGCCGATGGAAACACGTATCACCCTAACAACAGGCGCTGCGCATGCGCACTCACATGACGTATCACTATGGGGATGACGTCACAAGATGGCCGCCCACGCGAGTTACCATGACAATCAAACATGGCGTCACTGGGTCACCTGACATGACGCCAACTCCCCCCCCCCCCCATTCCCTCCCCCCAATGCGGGACGATCCAATGCTCTCCTACTGCTGTCGTTGCGTTTTGGATCATGGACTTCTATAGTAATTTTCACCCAGCGGACCTGTGTGAACACATAGGGTGTCTAAATAAGAATTGAATCTCGCCTTTTTGGACTTCCAAATGTAGCTTTTTTGGCAAGTGCAAACAAGAAAATGAACCCGAAGGGGTTCATTATTGTTTGCACGGCCAAAAGCTTCATTTAAAAGTCTAAAAGGCGACATTCTATACTTACAATCCCACTCTAAATATGGAACTTTATGGGGGGGGGGGGGGGTTAATATAAAACACCTTTTCAAAAGATGCATGTAATATGTACATGTAAGAATACATATGTTCACTATTTTCCCATCCGTATAAATAAAACAAGTTTAATGAAAAAAAAAGTTGTTTTATATTATATGCCACGCATATGTACTATCGACCACAACAGAAAACTACAAGGTGTTAAGTGAAACAATATTAACAATGAACATAATTATCCGTGTACAGTTTGTGTAGGTTGGATTGTCTCAAAATTGCGGTGGGTTAGATTTCATCCAATGGACCACGAGATGAAATTTTGCTGGTGGTTCTTGTATTTTGGCGCAAAATTATAAAAATTTTACGAATGGAAAATCTACATCACCGCGGTTTTGCTACAATCCACTGTCACGTACTGTAATGCAGTGTACTGTTGAAATTTAGCACCAGCAAATAAACCGGCATCAACACAGCTCTTCCATATATCATGTATTTATAACAGCAAAACGTATATCGAGGTCCGGATTGGGGATTTTTATGCATAGCCTTCTCTTCTATAGAGATTACCAAATGAAATCAATGTTGAATCGCGTTCGAATCAACACAAAGAAAGAGAGAAACAAACGTGATCGGAATAATAAAATCGCAAACGAATTCGCGCGTTCATCGTGGTAATTTCAAAGCTTCGTAGTCATAAAATACTACTGATTCGGTCCCATTCTTTCAATGTTTACAGATCTACCGGAAAGGGAATACAGTTAACCCTTTACCCAACGTAACGGCCAAAACCGGCCAGCGCTATTCTCAAAAATCGCCAATTAATTTTCATTATTTTTTTTCATTTTTTGTCTCAAAAACATAGGTTATGACCCCTCGTCGGAACGAGCTCGTCGAGCTCGTTCCAACGAGGGGTCATAACCTATGTTTTGAGACAAAAAATGAAAAAAATTAGTTATTCAAGAATTTTTTTTGCAAGTGTCGTCTGCTTTTCATGTTAGGTAAAGGGTTAATGTGAACTGTGCATGTGCTGGAAATTTCCAGCAACCACATCGACAATTACCCATGTGTACGTGGCTGTATTGTATGTCACAAAACTATTCTAGGACGCTAAAATAAAATTATTCAGGCGAATGGCATCCGCAATCAATATTTGACAAAATTCTCATGTTATACTCACATTTCTGTCATCTTCTTTTAAAAAAAAACAGAGCTTCCAAACTTTTTGAAAATTGGGAACGAATCTGCACGCGGTCGGAACGAATCGGCGTAAAAACACTAAACGAACTGATTCTATTGGCGACGGTACCCCCAGTAGGTAAGAGAAAGTTGCGATCGGAGACGGAAGGCTCAAGGTCCAGGGCGTTTACATTTGGAACGTGTGTTCACGAAGTGACAATCTAACAACATGAATATATTCATTTCTTGATGAACAGAAAATTTTAGTACTTCTTTTTGCTGTTTTTATGTTTTTTTCATGCTGATCGGATTTGTGTTTGTTAACGAACCAACATGGACGTTTGAGAACGGTCCACTTCACCAGCGTAAGTTGGGGCGTCGCGAAGATGACCGATTGGTCGGGGTGAGGGTGGGGGTGGAGGGGGGTAAACTTGATTTGTCCCAACTGTGCCGGCTCAAGACCCGATTGACTAACATTCCAATTACATCACCAAGGTATGGCTTTGTCTTTGATGTAGCGGGGATATTAGTCAGTCGAGATTATAGTTTTAAAAAACCAATACTTCTTGGAAATTTATTAATGAATAAATAAAATTCACGAGAAGAAGTCGTGACTCAACATCTTATTCAGTTTAACACGTAAGGTACTGGTACTCCCAATTTGTCGAGCAGCCGAATCGGGTACTACAGCACTCCATTTATATGACCGAGTGTGTGTGTGAGACAAATATGAAATCTAGTCTTTTAACCCTTTACCCAATTCAATTTCAATTCAATTCAATTCAATTCAATTTATTTCACAGCATACAAATACAAACATGAGGCGAAAAAACAAGGTTACAAAATCATTGACAGATGTATACTGTGGGGAATGACATAGTCTTACGACTGTCTTCCTGTCATCCCCTGGACAATCTAATAATGTAAGTTAAAAGAACAGAATGGCAAATGGCAAATGTTAAGGTTAAATAAGCTCTATCTGGACATCAAGTAGTTGTTACTATTTTGAGATCGAGTTGATTGGAACTGGTTAAAATTTTCTTCGTCATGAATCAAACTGATTTGGCGCATTGAATGAGTAATCGAGTAATCGGTTAATCAGTTGATCAGTCAATTGAACAATTGGGCACTCAACTAATTAATCAGTTAATCAATCAATAAATTGACCATGTTTCTAAAACGTAACGGACAAAACCGGCCAGCGCTATTCACAAAAACTGTTATTCATTTTTTATTATTTGTTTTCATTTTTGCCTCAAAAACATAGCTTACAACCCATCATTCGAACACGCTCGTCGAGCTTCTTCCAATGTGGGGTCATAAGTTATGTTTTGACGTAAAAAATGAAAAAAATAGTTATTAAAGAATTTTGTTTGCAAGTGTCGTCTTCTTTTCGTGTTAGATAAAGGTTTCAGAAAGTACATGATTACTATCAAGAGAACATTGATATCTTAGACTCCAATCCTTACGAAACTGTTCCGACTGGAAAATTATTGAGGGTGTACCCCCCACCCCCACCCCCACCCCCAACCATGATACTGAAATGCAAGGAAATTGAGTGCTTTGTGTCTAATTTATCAACATCAAGCTTTCTACCGCGGAGCGAACCACAGTCACCCCGTGGGAGCATGGGCTCTCGAAACCAGCATTTCCTCCCCCCCTTCCCACACACACACACTTCGAATTAAGCTCCGGGGACTCTGACACAGCTTCTGATTACATAAGGGAGACGCCTTGATAATTTTTAAACGATTTCTTTTGTGCAGTTTCACTGAAATTGAGCTATTATCTGGGTGGAATTTACCATCGGTGGGTGTTTCTAAATCCGTCCACTATCCATGTACTGTTTGTTTGTTTGTTTGTTTGTTTG
Source organism: Pictodentalium vernedei (assembly GCA_031216915.1). Taxonomy (NCBI): domain Eukaryota; kingdom Metazoa; phylum Mollusca; class Scaphopoda; order Dentaliida; family Dentaliidae; genus Pictodentalium; species Pictodentalium vernedei. The sequence continues at coordinate 349,579,235 of CM062296.1, read as the reverse complement.
TTTGTTTGTTTGTTTGTTTGTTTGTTTGTTTATTTGTTTGTTTGTTTGTTTGCACAAGGCTACTTGACAACCTCAAGAAAAATATAAGTTGTCAACGCATATAAGATCATGTTTGATTAAATTTATTATAATGGGTCTATATGCATAGGAACGAAATTTTGAGATACAAATTCAATATCCTACTTCCCAAGCACGTGTTTGAAATTGTAAAAAAAAAACATTTGCCTTCGTGAAAAAAGCACACGCTTCCTGGCGTATTCCTTCAAACAGTTTTTGTGGAATAAATTGAAACACACTTTCATTCTTTTCTGTCGTTTGAGTACGGTCTCCTTAATCATTTCTCAGAGCGAGTTCATCAGAATATCGAATCATCCAAATGACCGCTCTTCTCCGGTATTGAGCGGATGCACAGACCACAATATTGCCTTTTGTTTCCTCCACCGATAAATACCCTATTTTCTATTGTCACGTTTAAACAGCAGTACTTCATCACTGGTGGAGAAGTCTCTTTTTATATATGTATATAGAGTCCATAAATCTCTTATGATTACTTCTCGATCAGTACCAATCATTTTTACTGATCACCGACGGAACATTATCGATGGGGGGCGGGTGGTGGGGGACCATCGGATTCGATTCCCCTATAACCCCCCCCCCCCCCTCCCCACACACACACATAAACTTTGGCAAATGGGTTTTCTTTTTAATCAATATTTAATTATCTTAACCCCACAACCAGTGTAAAACAGCAATCGCTTTTAGATAAATTTCTGCAATGGAGCCTACGTGTAGGCTTACTGCAAAAAATCATTTTTGGACACCGAAAACATATAGCTTATGGGCCTTATTTGGAACTATAGCTTGTACAGTGAGGAAACACAGCCGTTATTTCTTTAGAAAAGAAGTGGAAAACTAATTAGATTTGACAGACGATGGGGGGGGGGGTGGCTGAAGGTGTATCTGTTCACCTACGGTTACTTTTGTGGCAGATGTAAGCCAAATAGTATCTTTCTCAAAATCTAGCACAGGAAAGTGTTGCTCTGGCGAAAGCTCCGGTTCCTATGGCAATTAAACACAAGTTTCTCTGACAAAGTTTCGGGAACCGGGCCCGATTCTAACGTGCTGTACTACTGGTTGTGTCTGACAGTATTCACCTTTACGGGATCACAAAACTCTCAGCTAGTTAAAATAGTGATTGAGGGGCTAGCGAAAAACTCAATCATTGACATTGGGGACTCGGGGGGGGGGGGGGGGGGGGCTGCGTGCTTTCTGGTGACTGTACATTTTCAAATTTACATTTATTCATTGGTTTTTAAAGCTGCTTTCAGTCTCTGTGGCTATATCAAGTGCAATGTCAAGTTTATCAAACCGTTCTTACCTTTCATGCTCACTTTAGAGCACACACCCCAACTATAATTAACGAGTCATATTTCAACAGTAAAACAGAACTTGTTTACAAACGTAAACAAGCACTGCTCAGATTCTCTGTGTTTAATTTTTTATGTATCCTGATGTATCATTAAAAGAGAATCCAATGAAACGATTCGTGATATGTATACGAAAGATTTCTTCTGAAAGATTCTAACTCTGCGGCTTGATGTTTGCATCAACATTTTCTTGTTTCTCGGCCATGCTCCCAGCGTGTATGTATTGGCGCCACTGAGTGGTCAGGGAAATGTGATTGACAGGTTTTTGAGTATGATGCTGAATTCAATTCAGCATCATACTATATTATTTTAGCATGATACTTAATTGCTTGAGTATGATGCTGAATTTAGTATGATACTCAATTAATTTAGCATCATACTATATTATTTGAGTATGATGCTGAATTAATTTAGTGTGATACTCAATTAATTTAGCATCATACTATATTATTTGAGTATGATGCTGAATTAATTTAGTATCATGCTATATTATTTTGCACGATTTCATGAATGCAGCATAAATAATATAGCACGATACTGAAATCAGGTTCACGTACGGGAGGGTCATAATTGTTTTTTTAGTATAATACTCTAATAATTAAGCATGATGCTATATTATTTGGTATGATTTCATAAATGCTGCATAAATAATTAAGCATGATACTTAATTATTTGAGTATGATGCTGAATTAATTCAGTATCATCAGGTATCATGCTATATTATTTGGGTATCATCCTGTATTAATTGAGTATCATACACTATTATTTTAGCATCATACTTAATTCACTGATTTATGATCCTGTTCGTACGTCATATAGTTTGATCATATGAATGCACAGCCATTTATTCACATCAGTATTTGACCAAATGATTGCATCATTATTAATTATATACTCTAGGAGATACAGAAGGCACTTATTAGACTGAGTTCATGACTTTTCTTTTAAATTTACGGCAGGCTTACTCCAGATATCTAAATTCCGCAAGCACGCGTTGCATATATACTTTTCCATATGTGAGCAAATTTGGATACCCATGTGTGTAAACGTTCGTTGTATAAAAGGCCCGCCATGGGAAGAGATGGTGCCAATCTCCGAATGCATATGTGTTATTTTACTCAAGTGTGTATTTCAGTCACTCGTCTGCCATGAACACGTATTGCAAGTTGTGATTACCCCCATCTCGAGTGTGAATAGTTCTGTCTGATATGTGTTAATGTATTAGTCGTTATACAGCGTAGGGAGTATGGCACTGTCCTGCCAATGTAGTGGTCTCTCTCTCTCTCTCTCTCTTATTGTACGGAAGCGTGTAGCATCACACAATCATTTCCACTGATTAAGCCCCGAATACATGACGAGCATATACATACTTGTGTCTAATTTGCTTATATGTAACAATGCACATGTGTGTAATAGTAAAATTTGCCAAGCGTTCACCTGGAGTTAAGCAAAGAGGGTATTTTCTGAGGTCATTTGGTATAAAAGCAGCTTGTCTCTCCAGAAAAAGCACCAGTTCCGCCAATTTTTGTCATGGGCAGTTTTGCTGTTCTACGCAGAAGAAATTGGCGGTTGATGTCTTATGTTGTGAGCTCGGCATTGGTTTTCGTGCTTTGTCGAGAGAGTAGAACTTGGGTAAAAGAAAAATGTTATTGGCGGCACAGAGTTGTACTAGAAACTTACCTTTGATGCGATGCAATCATACCTCATTGATGTATATAAAGATGATTCAATTCATTAGTGCCAGGTGTCTTGCTTTTGTAAGATATTTACACACGTGTGTAAACTGGTTTTGCGTTCACATGGCCAAATTCAAGCCGAATACTCACATGTGCATTTTTACATATGAGCAAAAATACTTTTGCATCTAGTCTGACTGAAGGTAAATTATGCACACTAGGCGCAAAATTTCCACCCTATGCATTTTTACATACGTGTGTATGTGTTACGAAATTTTCATATGTGTGTAAAAATGCATAATATGCCATTTTACTCATATGTGCAAATATCGCCATGTAAACGGGCATTGTTAAGTTGTTAAAACAAGATAGGTAAGTTGTTATAACAAGATGCTAAGTTATAACAGGATAATTAAGTTGTTTTTACGAGATAGCTAGCTGTGGGTACGACCCTACTGTTATGTGGTTACATATAGTATTTACAGACACCAGTAGATACCAACCCAGTGATTACATACCCCACTGATTACCACTCTAGTGGTTACACGTATATGTTGGCGATTATAGTGGTTGCATGTTGTCTTTACATATCCTAGTGGTCACATGTCCGATTGGTTACCTATTCTACTGATTACACATAGTGGTTATTACATTTTCTTCTGGTTACGGCACCTTAGTGGTAACATACTGTAGGGGTTACCTATCATTGTGGTTACAAGTAGTGTTTATATAACCCAATGGTTACCACCCTAGAGTTTATATATCCAGTTGTTATATATCGGAGCCTTTACCATTTACAGTGGATTTTAGGTAATCTGCATAGATCGGGCCGCGCGATGAATGGTGGTGGCAGTAGGGATGGGTGGGGCGGGTGGGTATAACTATTTGGGTGGTAAGTTGGGGTGACTGCGTCTCCCTTGGAGTGGGTGTCACAATGTCACACATAGATCGCGTGTGTGGATCGGGCTACTTGGTACATTGGGTGGAGGAGTCGAACCACCAGGTATGGACGGGTCGCCGAGTCGTATAGTGGGTCGGATGGGTGATCGGCATCGGGCTTCTTTGTCGGTTCACTCATTGAATGGATGGTGGGATATAGACGGTTCGAGGAGGTGAAAGATGGGGGCTTTGGTTCACCAGTTCGGGAAAACATTGGTGGCCAGTAAACTTATCTTATTATTACAATTTACCTGTCCTGTTATAACAACTTAGCTATCCAGTAACAGTTTGGCTGTCTTGTTATATCAACGTAGTAGAATAATACGTCTTCAAACTCTCCCACATACACTTCGCATGTGTTAATCCAACTGTCATGGCAGCACTGATGAGGAAAGTCACAGTGTGTCTTTTGCTGCGGTAAAGTTTATCTAGTCCACGGTGAAGGCTGAATAGTGGCTAAGACCATGAGAGTAAAATGCGATTTTTATCCTGCAAGTTAGATACTGCAGAGATTACATACCCTACTTAACAACATGTTAAAGAGTATAAAATTTCACTTTTACATACCCTGTGCAATTTTACCTGTATGAACAAATACACACGTATACAGATGTTTGTCATGTGAATGGGACTAATATGAATATTAATATTTTTCTATTCGTTTGTAATTTCGTTTTCGAACTTTTGGTGTAAAATATATATATCAAACCAGATGGAGGGGGTGGGGGTCGGAAGAAATATCCAGGAACATTTGATGATTTTTAACTTTCGACATGTTAGACCACTTACTCACTCAATCCATTCTCCATATTTGACAGTTCTTTCAGCCAATTTCTGACACCCACCCCCTTTGATGGATATTCACAGTCATGTTCGGTATTCACCGCAGTTTAAGTGGAGTGGTCTTTGTATCTATATCATTTTCTCCAGTATTATTTGTCCACAGTCTACGGCAGGAAATTGATGAGCATGTTGTATTGAAACACGTCTGCAAGATATGGTGGGTTTTCTGCAAGTTTGAGGTCTGCATTCTCATATCCTCACAGTATTGAAGTATTGAGGATATACAGTTTGGATCTTTTTTCCGAAATGAGTCGAAGAGCCGTAAGAGCATTTGCTCATTGAGCAATTACGGGTAATTACAATTACGACTCTGCGACTGATTTCAGAAAAAGCACCCTACTTATAGAATCCATTTTAGGTCAAAGAATCCTTTTTTCCGAAAGAGTATGTAGACAGTGTAGCGCCTCGAGTGGATCAATAGTACTATGGGCTAACAGTAAGCCTACAGGGATAGAGGCCGTACACCCTGTACTATCATTCTAAACTACCGAGGACTACCTCTCACTGCCGCGCTAGACGACCATGTATTACCCCTACCCGCCCACCTACCCACCCACCCACCCCACCCCTCACCACACCCCATACCACCTGGCATAGCATCACGTACAACCTCTATCAGTGGCAGGGTAGTACAAAGCATTAGGTGGATTAGTAGTACCAAGGGCTAACAGGGGACCTACAGGGGTATATAATGGCCATGCTATACCACCATATCAGACTAGTACAAGAGGGCCGATCACTTGCCGGATCCAGCTGAATAGAGCCGAAGTTATGCACAGGAAAAAAGTCGATCCGGCAAAAGTCCGGTTCCTATGGGAATTTTACACTAGCCACTCTGGCAAAAGTCTGGGTAATGAGACCCGGTTCATCACTACTATACTACTTACATTGTTTGGACACGATTTGGTTTGGACGAGTGAACTAAATAACACTGAAATTCAATAGCGCCTAGAAACTTTTTTGACTGGTACTTTATTGGTCCGAATACAATTTGTTTTCATCAGTAGCCGAAAAGTAGGGACGGGATAGATAAAATGGTGTGGTATCGAAAGATTTGCCGGAAATGGAGAGCTCTGTTGTATTTCTTTTATAGTTCAAGCTAAATTTAAATGTCTATTAAAGTCCAGGAAGATATGTGTTTTAGACGTCCATTTTTTTAATATTCTATGTTCACATGTTCTCAAGACACCAGTTTAATTCTCTTTGGAACTCGACGCTGTTATGGGATGTTTATTTGTCGACTTCAGGCCTTTATATTACCCCAAATTCAATCCGGTAAAGGGTGTCCCCAAATTAGGAGATGGCTACCAACAGCTTGTTGTAACATTCTAAAATGAAGATATCTGTTAAAAAATAATTTTGCACCATGCAAAATAGGTCTTAGAAAGCCCTGTATCATATTTTATTGGTCTGTAAATTATCTAATCATGTGGTTTCTCATATTTTGGGGACATTTTTTACATGAATCCGGCGTCCCTAAATTAGACCATCAGGTGGCACGTTTCGTCGATTTAAAAAAAAACTCTGTTAGGCCTAGAATGGAGGGGTCGGATATATAGTTACATTAGGAAAACCAGTGTTCGTTAGTACCATAGCTTTCGGCTTTATGAACGTTCATCTGTGGTGAAACAAAGAGAACTTTACACGTCGACTTTCGAACATATACACAAGTGTGAACAACGATGTTTTGTTCATACTTGTGTATATGTTCGAAAGCCAACATTTATCTTTATTATTAAGGTTTAACAACACATTGACAGCCAGGGTCATATCGTGTCGGGGACAGTTTTACGGGCGGGGAAAGCCGGAGTACCCGGAGAGAACCACCGAGCAACGACGAGCAGCTGCCAGCTCCCCAACATCGTAACTCCGCACAGCAGCACAGGCAGGGTTAGAATGGTTGAAGACATGCGCACCATCGACGTGCAGTACGTCTTAGTACACGGCGTCATCGTGCCCCCATGTGGACAATCGGGGTGAAGTGCCTTGCCCAAGGACACAACGCGGGAATCTGAATCGATCGTTCAGACGGTCACCCATCCAAGGACGAACAGGGCTCGACGTTGCTTATCTTGGTGATCTGAGGAGAACCGGTTACCGCAACGCCACCACACCCCCGAAAGCCGACATGTGAAGTTCGCTATGTTTCACCACTGATGAAGGCTCATAAAGAGGAAAGCTATTGTACTAACGAGCATTTTCGTCGAGTTTGTGCGCATAATACCGTTGGTGTAAAGTGATACTCTTTCACTGACAAAGATATACGGGTCTTCGTTCGTGCTTCAGTTATAGACATTCAATCAAAAAGTAGTGAATTCACATTGCAAATATCAAGATTTTAACACACTTAGTGGAACAACGCAACGTAACCATAAAAACACAGCAGTAAGAGTCCAATCATAATCTATTTTATCGTATGACTTCTCAGTTTTCTCGGTTTATTACCGTTTCATATTTTCAATAAATATTAATTAGTCCCTCATAACACCTTCAGTTTATTTGATTGGTCAATTTCATATTTTCAATAAATATTAATTAGTCCCTCATAACACCTTCAGTTGATTTGATTGGTCAGTTTCAAAAGAACTCTTTCTCATTGGTTATCGCCAAAACGATTTGTGTCAAATACTGCGGTAACGGCGTGTGATTGCGTGTAGCTGTGACGCGTCACAGTCAAATGCATGACGTTCAAAATGAAATTCCATTCTTTAGCCCAACTTTTCTATCTAAAAGATGTGTTTTTGGTAACTGTAGTGTCATATGATAAACAGAATATGAAATTCGTGTTTTGGTCACACGATATTTATGAAACTCGTCTACAAATTTCCCGTTTTGCCTAGCCAGAGGCTCTGCAAAACGGAAAATTCTTAAGACTCGTTATTTTAAATACTATTTTTATGAAACGAGTCTAAGAATTTTCCGTTTTGCCGAGCCTCTGGCTAGGCAAGCCAGAGGCAAAACGGGAAATTCGTAGACGAGTTTCATAAATATCTGTGACCAAAACACTCATTCCATATCCTCTTGGCCTATATATAAATGGGTAGTGTGTGATTCCGTGTCTCCGTGATTCCGTCCTTGTCCAGTTAGAAACAACTGATATGCAATGCATCTAGAAATTTTCTAACGCATAGGCGGGCTACCCGCCCCGGCCCGCTAGTTATTAAATAAATAAACATTTCTGATGGTATTGGTTATTAACCCTTTACACAACGCAGACAGTATCAAAATTTATTATTTTAAATATTATTTTTTTTTAATTTTCAGAAGAATTCGATAAAACCATATCATGTGACCCCTCACTGGAACGAGCTCAATGAGCTCGTTCCAATGAGGGGGTCACATGATATGGTTTTGTAGAACATTTCTTGAAAAACATTTTTCATCTCCTGAATTTGCATTTTACGCGGGCGAATGCAGCCGTTTCGTTAGGTAAAAGGTTAAAGATTCTGTCAAAGCAATTCTCGAATGTGAGACATTTCTTGCGTTGATTGGGGAAAATTAATGTTTATGGTATTTTTGTGATTTAGTCGTCTAGAATATTTCAGTGAATCCGTACAAAGGCGATGGAATATTTTAAGGGTAGGGTGGTTCCAGGCAATAACAGCGTCGAATTTATTTATTTATTTATTTATTTATTTATTTATTTATTTATTTATTTATTTATTTATGGGGGTTTTAACAACACTTTCGACAGCCAGTGTCACCACCTCATGTCTGACATTTGTACGGGTGGAGGAAGCCAGAGTCGCGACAGAACCGGGCAGCGGCGAACAAATGTCAAACTCTCAAATGTACTAACTCCGCACAAGCAGGCAAGTGCACCATCGACGTGCAGTGCGCTTTAGTATACTGCCCCAACGTGGGCAAGTGGGATTAAGTGCATTGTCCAAGGACACAACTCAATTACCGTTGGGCGGGATCGATCCGTATACTTCTTCGATTTGAAGTTCAATACCATAACTACTGAGTCACCGCTCTGCCAATAGCATCGAATTCCTCACAGAATTTGACTAGTGGCTTGAGAACTTGGGGCACACCCTCTTAATTCCATAAAACTCACGATAGTAATTCGTGATCCAAATAATTCCAGGTTTGGGGTTGTTGGAGTTTTTCTTTTTTTCCATTTTTTTCCATTTTTTTAACCATTTGAACCCGAAGTGCCCTTTTTCAGACCCACATTCATAAAGTAGGTAGTTGTTCAGAGAAGTTGTATGGTTGGCCAATTAAGATTTTCAACGTGCAACCCCCACGCTGAACGTTGAAAATATTGATTGGTTTTCCCCCAAGAAACGAATATAGCCTCAACTAAATGATGGTTCTGAACTGGTATGTAATATAGCATATGGGTCCATAGGGTTAACATTTGTCTGTTTTTTTCAGTAAATGTTCAGATCAGTCGGCGTAATACAGGTATGGTTATGGTCGGAGTCGAGAGTTCAGTTAATGCTTGTCGAGTAAGAATCACCAAGCGAGATACATTGCCTGGGCGATCCATTGTAACAGCGACAAGTTCAACACCACATACATTCATGGAATAGATTTCCCGGAGAGGAACATCTCCACCATTAAATAAGCAAAACGTCGCGTCTTCGCTGTTATGTGTGCCACTTCCCGAAGCTCTGTGCACGGTCAAGTTGCATCGTTTATGTTTTGCCGCCCGTTGGTGCGTCGACAAATGGCAAAAGTCTTCAATGTATTTCTCCCAAACAGAAGCCGGGAGACCGTCAACAAGTGGATCCGTCCCTTTGTTTGGGTCTTTTGAATTTCCACTCACACTTGGTCTACACGCTGTCACAAATTTCTTCAAAATGTCATCAAGGTGTGTCTTCGCGTACGACTTATGGTGTTTTGTAACTCTTTGTGTCAAATCTTCTTCCCTGAAACCCAGACCAATCGAAATCACTGGATGTTCACAAGTGCAGTCACGTGGGGAAAACAAACCTTCTGTCATCAAGGCGGCTTCGAACTTGTTTCGGGGATGAATTCTAGTGCCGTATATGTCCTCCACAAAAACACGTTTATACTTTTTCGTCCTGTGTACTGATGTACAGGGAATAAGTCTTCTCAACCACTTTGGCATCTTCATACTCAGTTCGATGGCAGATGAACAGTTAATCCTGAAAACATAAGATACAGAGATGAATGGTATTTCATTAAACCATTTTCCGAACGAATCGACCGCATCCGTCCACGTAATTTACAAACTGAGCAGTTGAAAAAAAATATTTTTCAAAAATTTTCAACAAAACCATGTCATGTGACGGCTTCATTGGAACGGCAGTTTGTAACTGTCGTCTGTTGTTCATGTTGGGGAAAGAGTAAACCCTTGAACAACAAACGACAGTTACAAACAAAACTTTTACTTACTTTTGGGAATAACTGAAAACAATACATTTTTCCCTCAAAAAACATAGCCTATGATCGCTGATTGGAACAGATTGTTACAATGAGGGGCGGTTGGAGAAAATGTTTTCGGCCAGAATGTGAATAAAATTTGAATGGTGATTTTTCTGAATTGAACGTGGCTTTGGTGCCGTTATGACAGTTAAAGGGTTAAATTGTACTAGTGAAACTAGTTTATTTTGAGGCTATTTATTGTTTCAACCGTGATATTAACATATTTTCTCTACAAGAACTCTTTTCAAAGCATTTTAAACGCAGGTGCAAGTGCAGACGCATGCTATGGATTGAGTGCTTTCTTTCGTTGTATTGATGCAGCTTGATGAGTTTGGCACTTCTATGGAACTAATCAACTGAGAGCATCTCTGCCTGCTCATCAACTGTCCTTCGAAGTTCGCAAAGTAGAGTTTTTCATCGTAATAAACAAGTACCGCTCCACTTCTCGGAACTCCAACGGGCATTCGGATAAAGTGAAAACACCAACATTTTCTGATTGCAGTAATCAGAGGCACAGGTGGGTAGACATTGCCAATGATTCAAAATTGCTACAAGTTCATGGTGGCTTACAATAAAATTATCAAAACATCACCATTTGCTGTGCACGGCGAAACAATTAGTTGTTCCCTAATTAATTCTTTGCCAAATAAATCGGGCGCATCCACCCGCTTGTGTTGGCCGAGTGGATGAGTGCGCTGGTCTCTCATGCCAGAGGTTCCGGGATCGATCCTCGGTCGGGGAAAGTTCTCTAGGTGTCCGAACACTCACTATCAATTGTGCGGTTGATGCTGTCACAGCGCACTGCCCTATCGGGAGGAGACGTACAATGGCTGTCCGCTGTGTGGGGAGAGACACACTCCGTGCAGGCTAAAGATCCATTCGTAATATTCGAGAAGAGCGAGGCCTCGAAGTTGCCGCTACAAAGGTCATCCCACACACCTGCGCCGTTGGGCCAAGAAGAGGCGCTAATATAAGTTGCACAACTTGATCGCCAATGCTTGTAAAAACAAATGAACTTTAAAAACATCTCCCCGCGTAATTTAGCAAATGAGCAGTTCTATTTGTCAGAAAAAAAATTATTTGTCAGAAAATTCAACAAAACCATATCATGTGACCCTCATTGGAACTAGTTCGTCGAGCTCGTTCCAATGAGGGGGTCACATCATATAGTTTTGATGAAAGTTTTTGAAAAAAATTAAAAAAAAAAAGATAAAAATAATAAATTTTCATATTGTTTCATACTGTGTGTCTTGGCTAAAGGGTTAATGACATATGAGCGTAAACCAAAACAAAAAAAAAACCTCTAAAAACTGAGAATATTATTTAAACGAAATTAAGGTGCTGTTTTGGTAGTAGAATGTGAGCTTGAAAATAGGTGATAGGTTATTTTCTATGTGTCAACAATCTGAACAAAATAATAATTTCTCAGTTTTTTGCTGTCCATCTGTATTTTTGAACAATGCTTCGCAATTTTGAACACAAAAAATGAAAAATTATAACATTTTAGATAGTCGACGCTATCGAAAATAACCGGTCACCTATTTTCATGCTAAATTTCCCATTACTTGTATAGCACCTTAAACGAAGGTAGTTTGAAGGAGAGGACGATGAAGTCCATGACAGTACTTTCGACACAATGAGGAACGGATGGAGTATGAGTCATCCCAGCAGTTGTGTGCCTCCTTCCACGGAATGGACAGAGTATCGACGGCAACAGTTATAACAAAACAAAGTACATGGTGGTTTATAAGGCAAAGGAAACCGGCATTGAAAAGGGGATGTGGCAACCGTTACTTATTCCCAGTTCCTTATTCGATATTCGTTATCAACCGATAAATCGGTTGGTGCCGAATGTCGAATAAAGAATTGAGAAAATCGTTTGATAACGAATATCGAATAAGGAACTTGGAATAAGTAATGGTTGTCACGTCCGTCACTGTAAGGTTATCACAACAGAGGCGTTAAGTTAAGTTGAGTGCAGTATTTCTGTCAAAAGGAAAAGGTTTGGCTAAGTTCTCATTTCAAGTAAATTTATCAGATTGGATGATAATTTGTTAGGCTGAACGGATTAATAAAAAGTATTTCCTGGTCTGAAGCCCATGAGGACAATTATTATATTTTTGAACAGTTCCTGTCTGTGTTCATTGTTCATTGCGAGAATGGCTATGGTTCAAATAACTTTTCCTTCATGGACCGTCAGCCATTTGCACACTATTTAAAGGCCGCTTTCCCGGTACAGGATCGTGATACGACCTGAGGTCCTAAGGCAGATGATTGCTCAATAAATTTGTGTGGCAGACAAATCAAGATTTCCAACGTGCAGCCTCGATTCTACCAGTTGATGGCTCTGAGCTGGCATGAAGTATACCATCAGCGTTCAAATGGTTAAATAGTAGAACAAATCTGACAATGGAATCTGTGGCGCCGTATATCAACGACAGTTTAAATACCCAACAACTCCAGGGTGAACACTCAAAAGTGTTTCTATAATAATTAATAATAATAATAATAATAATCCTTTGGCCTTTCGCTGATTTGTCACGGTCCTCTACCTCGGAGGCCTACATCAGCCTCGTGCCCCGCCGGAGTATTCCTTCCAACTCTGCCTCACAATCTCCCAGCATTCAATCATAAACTGCTTCATAATCCCTCCATTGGCACTTTCTCGATCTCCCCAACCATAATATTGACACTTTCCCTCGTGTCATTCCTCGTCCACTTGTCCCTCATGTTTTCATCTCATTTCCATTAGTTCTTCAAGGAGTCTTGTTCTGCTACGTACATATTTGGAGCATTAAATGTCCCAGTGTCTCCATTAGTTTTAAGTTTCACATTGGGCACGGTCTTTTCCTCGACTTTCTCGATCCTACCCTCAACACCGGGTGACTTAGATATCACTTTGAACAACATTGCCCCCTCCCCACCCACACCCCTAACGTGTAAAATCGCACCATTTCGATCACTTCTTAGCACATTAACTCTCTACATGATAGCCTCGTAGTGGAAGCAACTGGAGGTGCGGTTATGGGAAACAATAGTCATTAGTATTAGCATAGGTGCAAGCATAGAGAGTGGGTCTGTTAGGAGTAGATATTTACCACAACAGTAGTAATAATACAAGCCGGTAGAAGAGGAGGGGGATCTATCGCCAAATAAAAACAGTGGCAATAACTATTATCATCCAGGAGAAGGATTTAGAGCAGTAAAGTCGTACAGTTACATACCAGTGGTGACGATATTAGACGAAGCCACGTCAGCGTTAGCCTCGCCTAATATTGATCTCACTTCGTCTGACAACATACAAGGGCGGCGGAAGCTCGATAAAAGTGGAGGGGCACAAATTCACAATGCTACCATGGTTCGACCCAGTGTGAAAAAAGTTACAATCGTATATCGGTAAATGTACCGTGACTAGCTGTAGTCTTGTCTAGATGAATACGCCGCTGTGTGGTCACTGCCCTGTCCGTTCTTCTATTTCAATATCCGACCACTAAACATGCCGTAACGTATTTATTATATATCAGCAGTATGTCTCTTTAACCCTTTACCTAACGCAACGACCAAAACCGGCCAGCGCTATTCTCAAAAAGCGCCAATTAATTTTTATTAGTTTTTCATATTTTGTCTCAAAAACATAGGTTATGACCCCTCGTTGGAACGAGCTCGTTCCAACGAGGGGTCATAACCTATGTTTTTGAGACAAAAAATGAAAAAAAATTTGTTATTCAAGAATTTTTTTTGCAAGTGTCGTCTGCTTTCCATGTTAGGTAAACGGTTAATTAATCGGCCCGGTAATTTATTTGTGGAAATGTAAACAAGCAGACGTAAGTTTACAATGTAAGGGGAGTAACTCTATCTAGCAATTGTTTCGTGATGAAGTGATTATCGATCGGTACGATTATCCTATTGGATGGGGTTCTCGATCGAAATAAGTTTCTCAATGTGGGACTCAAGTGAGTTTAATGAAACTTTAATCACATTCAACGGACTATTCAGAACGTTTGCTGAAAGATTGCCATTTTTGAGACGAGGCGGTTGTATTTTATTTCTAAAAACAATATGGTGGACACACCTAATATTGATTTCATATAGGGTCACCAATGACGTCATCATCGATCTGATATGGCTTCATAGACCGCCACCATTTATCCACGCTGATTGGTTGTTCCCAAGACCTGACATAATAATGGTTGTTAGCGGGAGCAGCTACAGTGGAATATGCAATCGAATTGTTTGGCCCATCCCAATAGAGCGATTTTGTTGGTTGATTCTTCCTAATGTAGGAGATACGTGCTTTGGGATTCTCAAATACGAACAATAGTCTCGGTAGGTATGATAAGCGCGGAAGTGGATAGAACAGATCAGAAATTCCTAAAATAGCAACAAAATGGTCATAGGCCGTTTCTCCCACACAAGTTGAGTAAACTCCAGAACAAAGGAACTGCATTAACTGGGTATGTAGCGCTACGTGAATATCGTCTTGGAAATCAAGAAACCGACTTCAAATGTACAGGGAAACGACAGAGGAGTTGGTTTGGAAACGAGGATTCAAGAAAGAATCTGAGTTCATGACTCCTTCTTTTGAACCCAGCACTGAACCACACCACGTGTTGATGTCTTTGGAATTACGAGTTATCCTCATAATGACGTCATTCATAACAGACAGCTCCTATATATGGAAAAAATCCTGATGGAAAATATCGGAGGATTAAGTAGGATAGGGCCCGGGTTGAGATAACTCGAGTATCTTGGAAGAATTCGAGCCAGTAAAAATATTCCGTTGAATCGAACACACCCCCAATTTGCTGAAGGCCTATCGTCAACATAGCCGCCGCGCGCCATCAAAGAAACCTGATGACGCCCTTCAACTAAATATACCATGGGATCAAGTGTCATCATAACACATCGCGCTGTGCCTGCACATGGGCCTCAACACCACGTGTCACGAATGGCATATAGAAGAGAAAGGATAGAGGCTAAACTTACTTGATTTGATTAGGCAAAAAATTGTAACGCCAATGGAAAAGTCGACTAGGTCCCGGGGAACGTCCCAGATCCGATTCGTTTGCGAATCTTTCACTGATTTGATTCGATTCGAAACTGTCAATTATTCGAAAAAATCGAATCTTGGAGAGTTTGGATTTCATACATTTCTTTCAGGGCCGGCGGAAGCTCGATAAAAGTGGCCTGAGGGGCACAAATTCACAATGCTGCCATGGTTCGACCCAGTGTGAAAAAAAGTTACAATCGCATATCGGTAAATGTAAAATAACTCGCTATAGTCTCGTTCAGATGAATATGCCGCTGTGTGGTCACTGGCCTATCCCTTTCTTCTACTTCAACCATCTTCCAACCCGAAGGCCGGCCTTCGGGTTGGAAGATGGTTGACGTAGAAGAAACGGACCGGAGCGACCGAAAGTGGGATCATTGTCTAAATATTGTTTGGACTTGCAAATAATGTTACAGGAATGCCTGGAGACTGGCACGTTTGTGTATGCCGATTTTAACTCATCGTGTAACTGCCAAACATATCTGCGGAAAAAGTGGAGGGGCACGTGCCCCCTGTGCCCCCCTGTCTCCGACGCCTCTGATTTCTTTATCGTCGACTTTCTGAAGGTGACAATTCAACCTGCAGTTTTCTGAGGTACGAGATTGGCCGTATCTAGCCTAACGAGATAATGGTAAATTTAGTCGGCAATTTCCTAAACTTGTCATTTGAAGCGACAGCGGAGATCGCGTTACATGTAGTTTGCACAATATATCACTCCTTGACAGAACAATGCGTCTTTTTTCACCAAAGAGACGATATATGTTTTTTTCTTCATACACTCTGATACCTGATGACTTCTGATTTGAATCTGTCCCGTTGCTAAGATGGCCTAGGGTAAGGTGTCGCCACTAGAATATTAATAACAGAAATTGCCCAACTCTTTTTCGAAGTGATACATTAAAAGCGAGTAGCTTTTGAGTACTTTGAATGCCATTACGTTAGAAGCAGAAGCCCATCCAATACTGTTCTATTAATTAACCTCGGGTTTTGCATTGGTCGACGCCGAAATTTCTAAATTTCTTCTCGGAATACCATTGCCTCCCCTATGAATAAATCGTTCAATGATAAATGATAGGTGGATCTACTTACAGGCCCTACTTGCGATTCGATGGTACGAAATAGTCTAACCAGTACGCATATTGATACTGGATTTACATGGGTGATAGACAGCACTCATAAAATGGTCGTATAGTATCGTAACAATTGGATTCAAGATTCGATTCGCCTTCGAACTTTTGGTCTGATTCGATTCGAGCGAAAAATCGTGATCCGCCGGGCCCTAAGCTAAGGTCGACGCAGTTTTTAACCACGCACAATGGTATTACTGAGTTTCTCAAAAAAGTCGAAATGAAGCATTATCGCAGTTCCAGTGTATATCCAATTTTTTAACACGTGTATCTTTAATTTTCTGTTATTTCGATTGTTGCTATAATACTGAATACCCCGACCTACCAGTTAGCTTATTCACACTTTTCCCACTGTAAGGCCAAAACCGACCAATTAATTTTCATTATATTTTTAATTTTTTGTCTCAAAAACATAGGTTATGACCCCTCGTTGGAACAATCTCGCTGAGCTCGTTCCAAAGAGGGGGTCATAACCTATGTTTTTGAGACAAAAAATGAAAAAAATTAGTTATTCAAGAATTTTGTTTGCAAGTGTCGTCTGCTTTTCATGTTAGGTAAAGGGTTAATCAAGAAATTATTCATCCTCTTAATTAGCAGTATATCGGCCAATGTGCTGCGTTCACCTTTTAGCGAGATCCGGAAGGGAAAATCCCAGCAAAAGACAAATAGTGAAAGTAACTTTCAAAAGCGGTGTTAGGCTGCCTTTAGTCTCCCGATAAGGTCATGCAAATAAAATATAAACGCATACATTCATAACTAATAGCTGTCATGTTTGAGGGTCACTGCTGTTAAAATTTAGGTCTGTTCTTCTGGAGTTTGAGAAAGGGGATTAGGAAACTTGGTGAAAAGGAGTGCTAAATAAATATGTAATTTGAAGGTAATGGTAATGGAGACTCCGAAGCACTTGCTTTTAGATTGTTCGTTTGTTTATTAGGATTCAACGACACTTTCAACAACCAAGGTCACATCGTGTTGGGCAAATGTATATGTGGAGGAAACCACCGAGCAGCGATGAGCAACTGTCAGATTTTCAAACTTATACCAACTCGACACAAGCTGAGTGAACAACTGAAGGTAGTATGCCTTAATATACTGCACCCACATGGCCAAGCAGGATTAAGTGTCTCGCCCAAAGACTCAGCGCAGATGACGCGTGAAGAGTAGATAGTAAAAACACACGGAGGTCGCAATAACGCTATAATGACTATTATATAATATATAATGACTATAAGTGAATTCACTGGGGGCGACCGGCGCTTACAGAATCAGTTCATTCATTACTTCCTCTCGGATTCGTTGCGCAGATTCCTTACGATTTTAACAAGATGCTTGTTTGTCAGCAACAAATGATATAACTATCACGAGTGTTTAACCAGAAAAGAACACAGGGGGATTATTACAATTGCTCTGGGTCCGACTGAGTCCTCGAGCATCTCTAGTTTCAAAATGAGAACGTATTCTGTTTCCATCTGTGTGAAAACTGGCTCTGATCACCCTGGTTCTCGAAACGTTTCCGTAAAACCTGATTTCCGAACAAGATTGTTGTATAACAAACATAACAGAGAAACACAATTACTCACGAAATCTCAAGTTTTATAACTCATAAGTTAAGCATAAGCTAAATAGTAATATTATCTTACGTTGTTTTGAAGCCAATGGGGAAATTTTGAGACATGTCATGACGCTGATTCTTTCCATCATTGGCACAGATTCGTAGGCAGGCAGATCTGATTGGGCTCAGATTCGTTGCAAAGCAAATCACTGAGACCTCTCGGAATAGTTCTCACAAAATGATCAGTATCACATGTAACTCAGTTCAGTCGAGAACAGGAAATAAATCTTCCAAGCAATACTATGCGTATAGAAGTATTATAAAGTATATAATTTTGACCAATTTATGAAGTATATCAGTTCGAGTCATCGGTATATTGACTGGGTGGTATACAAGTATATACTATCACATTTTACCGTATTAAACATAAATATGAAATTGGTGTCCATATAGCTTTCTGTGCTGAGAACTTTAGGTATTTCGCAGAAAAGGAATTATTCGTCCAATAAGAACACACCAAGCGAAGTGTTTCGAATAAGCATACAAAGTTTTCTTATTCCACCATGTCATGGCTCTGACACACCCTTCAACTAATTGTAAACTATAGCTGTTATAAGAAATTTTGACCGATAGAGAAGTTGAACAAAGTGTGTGAATTCACGAAGAGGATCTCACAAAGCTCCCCCATTTCATCATCCGCGCCATGTATTGAATGACTGACTGATTGATTTGTTGATTACCAGCGGTGCGTGGGCCATTGAGAAATGAACGCAACGCTCGTTGCCTGTTGGGTCCTGAACTTTTATAGACATTTTCACACAGTGGACCTGTGTGAATGTATAGATATATATAGGATGTCAAAGTAAGAATCGAATCTCGCTTTTTTGGACTTCTAAATATAGTTTTTGGGCAAGTGCAAACACAACAAGAGGCCCCAAAAGTCCTTAATCGCTCACCTGGCAAAGTGGTTCAAAGAAGTACTTGAGGTCACATTCAGTTATCCATGGATCATCAACACTACAGAGGAATGAAGTCATGAAAGGCAAATTTTATGGGACCCCCGCCCCCCATAGTGAGCCCTGATATCAAGCCAGGGACTCAAATTGAACAAACTTGAATCTGATCCTCCTAGAGATGTTATACTACTCAAAGTTTGCTAAGCACCAAGTATATCCAACTACCTGTTTTACGTTTTAGTTGAAATATTGTTATGAAAAGTGTATATATTTTTTATTTAATTATATCTTTAATGATTTAAGCACATTTTAGCTTTTGAATTCGATAACCATGGAAAATGGATATTATTGGTAAAAGAGGAAATTTTTCAAATTTGCCAAAAAGTTGACGGGGCGAACTGATATGGGTTCAAAATCGAGTATGAGACCATTATTGTTAATTACAGCTTGACAACGCCTTCTCATGCTCCCAATGAGATTCCAGATGGTCCTTTGTGGGATGTTGTTCCATTCTTGGACCAGCATGGCACCAAGCTCCTGGACACTTCTTGGTTGAACTGGGCGGACTGAAATTGCGAGCTGCAACTCACTCCAGACATGTTCGATTTGATTGAGGTCAGGGGATCTTGCTGGCCAGTCCATACGCCCAATCCCCTCCCTCTGTCGGTACTCCCGGACACCATGGGCAACATGAGGACGGGCATTATCATCCATCAGAATTAATCTATCACCCACTGCACCTGCATACAATCTGACGTGGGCATCAAATATCGCTGTGCAGTCATTGTACCACAGTCAAGGACGCAGAGCTCTGTACGTCCATCCCAGCTGATGCCGCCCCAGACCATTATTGACCCTCCACCATAGCGGTCATGCTCAGCAATGTTGGCTGCATGGAATCGCTCTCCTGGTCTTCTCCATACCCTAGAACGCCTATATTTGTTGTCTAGGCAGTACCTTGACTCCTCTGTAAAAAGGACAGGTCGCTAATCTTCTCTGGTCCATCCAACGTGATCCATGGCCCATTCATATCGTGTCTGGTGGTGGTTCTGGGACAGCTGAATGCGAATACATGGTCTTCTCGATTGGAGACCACCTTCGTGCAACCTCGCCCGGATAGTCTGCGTCGAAACATTTACTCCGGATTCATTCTGAAGGTCACTGCGAAGCTGGGTTGCTGTGTCAAAGCGGTTCCTACGGGCCTGAATGATCAAAAACCGGTCTTCAGCTGCAGATGTTGCCCTGTCTCTGCCACCACCATGTCTTATGACTGGTGTGCCATACTGCTGAAATCTTGCCCAGGATCTGGTGATCACCGTATGGTGCACATGCACCAAGGGCTTCACCAACCTGACGATGGGTAGGCCCTTGTTCCCCCATCCCTACAGCTCGCCACATTTCTGCTTCAGACAAATGTCTTCTTACATTTGCCATATTCAATCATTAAATCACAAGGGTTTGTGTTGAAATGAAGACTGAATACCCTACACATTTCATGTACATGTCGACAGTACACGAAAACATCGTGAAAATCAAGGGGTACATGCTTTCCATGACTGTCACGAAAAGTCTGCCTGTCAAGAGAGCTAATGTAAACACTGGGGACCACCTCAATACATTCCTCAATCATATCCACCAAAAATATCGCAAATGTGTCACAAGAAAATTTCACAATGATGTGTTAAATATGTGGTGCTTAGCAAACTTTGAGTAGTGTATTTTCCAAATATGAAGGAATTCTGACTGGAGGATCTGAAGAAGGTTTTCAAAGAAATGTCCTCTCATTACACCAAGTTAAACTTTCGTCTCTAATAGAGAGCCCAAATATTAACCCAGGGACCCGATTTGAACAAACTTGAATATGACCCACCTAGAGATGCTGTATACCAAATATGAAAGGATTCTAACTGGAAGATCTGAAGAAGATTTTTAAAGAAATTTATCCATATAGCACTAAGTTCAAATTCGGGCTCCCACAGGGAGCCCAAAATATTTACCCAGGGACCCGATTTGAACAAACTTGCATTTGCCCTCCTAGAAATGCTGTATACCAAATATGAAAGGATTCTGACAAGTGAATCTGAAGAAGAAGATTTTTAAAAACATTTCCTCATATTACACTAAGTTCAAATTCAGGCTTCCACAGAGAGCCCAAGTATTAACCCAAGGACCCGATTTGAACAAACTTGAATCTGACCCACCTAGAGATGTTGTATACCAAATATGAAAGTATTCTGAAGGGTGGATCTGAAGAAGAAGGTTTACAGTGAAATTCTCTCATATTGCACTGAGTTCAAATTCGGGCTCTCAGAGAGAGCCCGAGCATTAAACCAGGGATCCGATTTGAACAAACTTGCATCTGACCACCTAGACATGTTGTATACCAAATATGAAAGGATTCTGACTAGAGGATCTGAAGAAGAAGATTTTTAACCCTTTACCTAGCATGAAAAGCAGACGACACTTGCAAACAAAATTCTTGAATAACTATTTTTTTTCATTTTGTATCTTAAAAACATAGGTTATAACCCCTCATTGGAACGAGCTCGATGCTATGTCTGGACGGTTTTGGCCGTTACGTTGGGTAAAGGATTAAAGAAATTTTCTCATATTGCACTAATTTCAAATCCAGGTTACCATAGGGAGCCCAAATATTAACCTCGGGACTCGTTTTGAACAAACTTGAATCTGATCCTCCTGGAGATGTTGAATACCAAATATGAAAGGATTCTTACTGGCGAATCTGAAGAAGATTTTTTAAGAAATTCCCTCATATTGCACAAAGTTTAAATTCGGGATCCAATAGAGAGCCCAAGTATTAAAACGGGAACCCGATTTGAACAAACTTGAATCCCCCCCCCCCCCCCCCCCCGAGTTGTTATATACCAAATATCAGGAGATTCTAATTGATTGTTCTGGAGAACAAGATTTTCTTAATTTTGGAAATCAATTTATGGGTGCTATCGGAGTAATGGCCCTTGTGGTGCCCCCGGTGGGCGTGGCAACTTCACTTGAACAAAATTTAAGTGAGGATCATGCGTATCAGATTTGGTTAAATTCGGTCCAGGCCTGAAAATAAGCAGTCTGACATTCGCAGAATGAGGTCTCCTGGGGGTGAATTTTATGATGCTATCCCATACAATGGGTCAATTTATCCTCTGGATACCTCTTTCTGTTTAGTTTTGATATCTTGATTCAGATTGAGGTTCACAGGTGGTAAATTTAGTGATGCTACCCTGCAGAAAAATGTTCTAAGTCGAAAGAGTGAAAAATAGCCATAACTCTAGGAAAAATTATTGGACGGAATCCATTCCTTGTGCATATCCGTTCCCCCTTGAGGGTCTGTCAGCATACCAACGGAGACACAAATCCGACCGATGGCTTTGAAATTACAATCCAAAATGTTTTGTACGCACAGACAGATGGACGGAGAGACAGATAGAAAAACGGAGGTCTTCTCTAGATATCCCCGAATTATTCATACACAGTACGTGGACAGTGGATTGTCGCTAAATCGCGGTGGGTTAGATTTCATCCAATGGACCACCGGGTCTATGGGATGAAATTTTGTTGATGGTTCTTGTCTTCCCCACGTACTGTACTGCAGTGTACTGTTGAAAGTTATTACCAGCAAGTAAACCGGTGTGACAGGAATGATAGTCCGTAGGAACGTTAGTCCCTCTGGACTATTATTCCGCGGAATTATAGTCCTAGGTCTAACATTTCTAGGAATAGTAGTCCGGCAGACTACTATTCCTAGAAATGTTAGACCTAGGACTATAATTCCGCGGAATAATAGTCCAGAGGAACTAAATTTCCTACGGACTATCATTCCTGTCACACCGGCATCAACACAGCTCTCCCATATATCATGTATTAATAATAATAACAGCAAAACGTATATCAAGGTCGGGAGTGTAGATTGTTATGCATAACCTTTTATTGCATATAGATTACCAAATGAAATCAATGCTGAATCGCCTACGAATCAGAACTTAGAAATAGAGGAACGAACGTGAGCGCAACCATAAAATCGCAAACGAATTCGCGCGTTCATCAAACGTAATTTCAAACGCTTTGTACTCATAAATACCACTCATTTGATCCCAATTCTTTCAATGTTTACAAATCTGCCTGAACTGGATAGAATACAATATATGCCACAAAACTATTCTGGAACAATAAAATAAAGTTATTACGTAATTTTATTCAGGCGAACGGCGTCCGTATCCAATATTTGTCAAAATACCCATGTTATACTCACATTTCTGTCATCTTTTTAAAAAAAACAGAGCTTCTGAACTTTTTGAAAGTCGGGAACGAATTTGCACACTGTCGGAACGAATCAGCGCAAAAACAAGAAACGAACTGATTCTGTAAGCGCCGGCCACTCCCATTGATGATGAAGGGAGAGAGGGACATTGCGATAATAATTACAAGCATGAATTTGGAAAGACCGAATGGGTTAACCCTTTACCCAACGTAACGTCAAAACCGGCCAGCGCTATTCTAAAAAATCGCCAAATAATTTTCAAAATATTTTCATTTTTTTGTCTCAAAAACATAGGTTATGACCCCTCGTTGGAACGAGCTCGTCGAGCTCGTTCCAACGAGGGGTCATAACCTATGTTTTTGAGACAAAAAATGAAAAAATTAGTAATTCAAGAATTTTTTTTTTGCAAGTGTCGTCTGCTTTTCATGTTAGGTAAAGGGTTAATCAGGTAAGCGAGTTTGTATGGATGGGAGTGGATCGAACTGAAGGTAGAACGGGATAGCTGATATGTATGTGAGGTTATTGGGATAAGAGTTACAATCTTCACTGATCACAGACCAGACAGTCACGAATGAATACTTCAGCTACCCAGGAAAATATTGATTGAGTAAAATAAAAAAATAATAGTGTGTCGAACATGTGGCAGTGTACTTTTTAGTGGGTGGTGGCTTAGTGGGGGAACCAGAATAGAACGATGCGATGACATTTACATTTAACCCTTTACCTAACATGAAAAGCAGACGACTCTTGCAAACAAAATTCTTGAATAACTAATTTTTTTCATTTTTTGTCTCAAAAACATAGGTTATGACCCCCTCGTTGGAACGAGCTCGCCGAGCTCGTTCCAACGAGGGGTCATAACCTATTTTTTTGAGACAAAAAATGAAAATATTTTGAAAATTAATTGGCGATTTTTGAGAATAGCGCTGGCCGGTTTTGGCCGTTACGTTGGGTAAAGGGTTAAATAATAAAAATGGGGGGGGGGGGGGAATTTCAATACTAACCTGATCAAGGACCGCAAAGGAACCTCGGAGATACAAAGTCGGAGACATAAAATGGAAGTAGTAGGCCTAAATAGATATAGTTCCTTTTGTAAATGAAGAAAACTTCTATTGGGAGAAAAAGGCCCTCCTTTGTATTCTGCTTGCGGTATCATTCCTTCTTCGGAATAAAACAAACATCAAAAAGTACTTAAGATAAGATAAGATAAATTTATTGAACCAAATTTGGATCTCATACACATGAGTAATTATGCATATAAAACAAAAAGTACAAAACAAAACAAAAACAAAAAAACTTAAATAGTTAAAAAAAACAATAGTAACAATAGTAAAACCTGAAAAGGGGCTACACCAACTTACCTTATTCCTCACATGTTTATTTTTTTCAGCAGCAAATTACATATAAAAAAAATGAGATTGCCAACAGATAATATTTTTGACGTCAGAGGGTTATTGTGAAGTCATCTCTAACGTGGTGAATTGGTAACTCCTTTAGATTTTAAAAACAGAAGTCTTCTCAATGGTCATTCAGTGTTCAGCCCCGGACATTGATCCAGACTATTATTGTAAAAAACAGGGGTCAGGGTGGGGAGGGGGACGACGAAGGTCAACAAACATTTGAGCGTGATAAGTATTAATATTTATGTGCAATACGAGCAGAAGGGTTTAGTACATGTTGCATGATGTGCCCTTTCGACCAGCAGGTAAACATCAGCCTATATCTTCCCTTGTTAAAATCCGATGGCTTTACAAGAAATATTGTAACTCGGGATTAACCAGAGAGTCTACCGGTGCCAAGGAGCTGTAAATCTTTAAAATCCTCAAGTTTTTACTGGTACAGCAAGTAAGTGTGTCGGTTAATGCGCAATTAGAAAACAAAGAGTTACAAACATCGATATACAAAAACAACATACTGGGGTTTGTTTTAAACAAGTCTTTAAACTTTAACCATTTGCTCAAACAAGCTTAATAGGGGGCGGGGGGGGGGGGGGGTAATCAGCGTTGTGCCTATGTAAGAGAGACTTAATCCCGATTTGCCAAGTGGCAACATGGTGTGGCCGCGTACTAAGGCGTTCTGCTCGTCAACGGCACAACGGCACATTTACCTCCAACCACTGCTAACAACTCTGCTTGTGTTGGTTAGGAAGTTGAGTACCCATCCGTTACTTTGCCCCCCCCCCCCCCCCCCCCCCCACACACACACACTTCTTTCTCTTACTCTGGCTTCCCCTGTAGCTGTTGAAAGTTACGGTAAATAAACAAACAAAAGCGGAGAGCATGTGCCCTTCCTGTTTAAAAACCTTGAAATGGGGCAAAGAGAGATTCCTTCCCTGGCTTCGAATACATAAGTGAAGCCCTTTTCTCTTAAAAAACATATTTCCTCCGCAACCCAATCTCCCATCTTTTCAATCATGCATGGGCTAGTCTGGAATTCTGAGAAGCTTGAGAGACAGCCGAACCTTTTTAATTGGCTTAAGAATTATTTTGATATTCTAGTTTATGAAGTTATCGTTAAAAGACAAAAATGAAACATTTCGGGATTCCATCGCGTTTTTTATTTCCTTACCATTTTTTTAATCCTTTAACATAAAGTAACGGTTGTAACAGCCATTCAAATTTTATTATTTTTTTCAGTTTTTGCCTCAAGAACATAGCCTATGACCCTCAATGGAACATTGTATTATTCTATAAGGCATGCTTTGGAGGCAAAAATGAACATTTGTCGTTATTCAAGAAAGTTTTTGAAACTTTTTGAAAATGTCTTCCATTCTAGTCAGGGAAAAATTTAAGGTCCATATTCTAAAAACTCTACTATCACCTCGGATTTCTCATTCATTTCTGCACACAGCCGGCAGCGAATGGTACTTTTCCAGAAAATTTTGCCTAGTTGAATCCGTCAAGTACATTACATGAATCTAGAGAGGCGCGTCTGTCAAAATTGACGGGTAACGGTAGATCGAAAATAAATCGTTATTTCGTATGTTAATATTTGCAGACTCGTGTGGATGGTAGTACGTTCTTGTTTACACATCTAAGCAAGCTCTCGGTCCACAAGTCTAATTCTGAAAGGACATCAACGCTGTAATGGGCTTTTTGTTTACCAACTTTTCGTGGCGTTTGCGCTCAGACGACAATTGATACAATGTAATGTGATGTGCTGTCTCTTCACTTGCAAAGAGATACATATATTATTTGGTGATCCAGATATAGATATTCAGTCAATAAGTATTCAATTCAAGTTGTAATATCAAGATATTAACACAATTAGCGGAACTACAAGACGTTCGTTATCATAAAACTGCAGCCGTGACGAGTTTTTATTCACAATGGTAAAACTCACCATGAAGCGACGATGCGACAATATAGGAGGAATCCTATCGTCCAGGGGAGAGAGCATCAGAAGCTCCCCGGGAAAGCTTTTCAAAATATATTGTTAAAACAAGCAATCTGGTGGCTTTCCCGGTAGTTTCAAACAGGATTTCTCTACACCACAAATTCACTCGTTATTGAATAATGCCACGCAAACTTTGTGGCGAAACGATCGTCCCACACGCAGTCAGTTTTGCAGTGATAAATTCGTCGAAGAAACTTGATGGCTAAAGAAACGTTAACTCGACGAAAAGTTAACCCTATCTTTAGCAATTCCTTTCTTTTTTTTTTCTTTTTTTGGGGGGCGGGTGGGGGGGGGGGGGCGAGTCCACACTTTCTCTGTCACAGCACCTGAAATATTCCACGATTAATATGCACAAAGGCAATGGACTATTTCAGGGCTTGACTGGTTCCAGGTCAGAGCACGATCGTATTCCATGCAGAACTGGACTTGAGAGCTTGATCGAGCCCATAAAAGGTGATTAACTCTTTAAACCATGTGGTGTCTTCTATATCAGTTAAATGATAACAACTAGAAGAGTCCATGTTCATTATTTAGGTAGACCAATTAATATTTTCAACGTGCAGCCTTGGGGGCTGCACGTTGAAAATATTGATTGGTCTACCGCACACATGCACTTAGCATTCATCCTATTTAAAGACGAATGTTCCAGGACGTAAAAGCGGCCGCTCGGGTTCAAAGGGTTAAACCATTACCCGATGTAACGGTTAATAAGCGCTACGTCATGCGCTGCATAATACATCCGGTGAGCAGTTTGAAGCAAAACGACCTGTATCCTCTTAATACCAATGTGTGTGCCCATATGGTTATGCTATACGTACCAAATTTTAAAACTCCATGTCAAATCATACTCATGTTATTGCAAGGAAACCAACAAACGGCAAAATGTCAGACAAACAAAGAGCAGTAACTCTGATGGAAGTGGGCGGACGAACCGGGAATTCGATAGCAACATCTATTGTCGTGCTCCGATGCTACGAACCAAGTTTGAAAATTGTAGGTCAAATCATGCTAAACAGAATCCAACAAACGATCCGATTTTGTACAAACAAAGGGCTGGAACGCGGATAAAAATGGGCGTGCGGAGCTGAAATTCATTACCAGCCTGTGTTTCTATGTGCTAATGCAACGAACTAAATTTGAAAACTTTGGATTAAATTATATCAGGAAGTCATACTTTCTTGCGCTTGAAGGCTGATAAACTTTTTCATAACCTTTCGCTCGTTGCGCTAATAAATGGTCATTCGGCATAAACTCTTTACCTAATCCGATCAACAGAATTCGAAAAATATGCCTTACGATCCCTCAACTCGACGATCAGTGACGTATAGCCATGGGGAGCCTGGGGAAGCCTGGACCCCCAATCTCCACCGGTCCCCTAAAAATCCTGAATTCTACGACCTGCATGGGGCGCCAACTAATGAAATTACAGGACGCATACCATTTTATCAATGTTATCATTAAAGGAAAAAATGAAACCGTACGAGATTCCATCGCATGATTTTTATTTCCTGACCATTTCGCAATCTGCCTCTGTGCGTGTCAAGTGCTTGAATAAAACCAAATCTACCAAGCTTGACGTTTTTTCGAGTCTCAAAATGTTTCCAAGTAGCGCCATTTCGGGTATGTTATTCAAATTTACTTTAAAAAATATACTACTCAAAGTTTTCTAAGCACCACATATTTGACACATCATTGTGAAATTTTCTTGTGACACATTTGCGATATTCTTGGTGGATATGATTGAGGAATGTATTGAGATGGTCCACAGTGTTTACATTAGCTCTCTTGACAGGCAGACTTTTCGTGACAGTCATGGAAGGCATGTACCCCTTGATTTTCATGATGTTTTCGTGTACTGTCCACATGTACATGAAATGTGTAGGGTATGCAGTCTTCATTTCAACACAAACCCTTGTGATTTAATGATTGAATATGGCGAATGCAAATGTAAGAAGACATTTGTCTGAAGCAGAAATGTGACGGGCTGTAGGGATGGGGGAACAAGGGGCTACCCATCGTCAGGTTGGTGAAGCCCTTGGTGTGCACCATACGGTGATCACCAGAGCCTGGGCAAGATTTCAGCAGTATGGCACACCAGTCATAAGACATGGTGGTGGCAGAGACAGGGCAACATCTGCAGCTGAAGACCGGTTTTTGATCATTCAGGCCCGTAGGAACCGCTTTGACACAGCAACCCAGCTTCGCAGTGACCTTCAGAATGCATCCGGGGTAAATGTTTCGACGCAGACTACCCGGGCAAGGTTTCACGAAGGTGGTCTCCGATCGAGAAGACCATGTATTCGCATTCAGCTGTTCCAGAACCACCACCAGGCACAATATGAATGGGCCATGAATCACGCTGGATGGATCAGAGAAGATTAGCGACCTGTTCTTTTTACAGAGGAGTCAAGGTACTGCCTAGACAACACGGATAGGCGTTCTAGGGTATGGAAAGACCAACATTGCTGAGCATGACCGCTATGGTGGAGGGCCGATAATGGTCTGGGACGGCATCAGCTGGGATGGACGTACAGAGCTCCGTGTCCTTGACTGTGGTACAATGACTGCACAGCGGTACATTGATAACATCCTGGATGCCCACGTCAGATTGTATGCAGGTGCAGTGGGTGATAGATTCATTCTGATGGATGATAATGCCCGTCTTTATGTCGCCAATGCTGTCCGGGAGTACCGACAGAGGGAGGGATTGAGCGTATGGACTGACCAGCAAGATCCCCTGACCTCAATCCAATCGAACATGTCTGGAATGAGTTGCAGCTTGCAATTTCAGTCCGTCCAGTCCAACCAAGAAGTTTCCAGGACCTTGGTGCCATGCTGGTCCAAGAATGGAACAACATCCCACAAAGGACCATCTGGAATCTGATTGGGAGCATGAGAAGGCGCTGTCAAGCTGTAATTAACAATAATGGTCTCATACTCGATATTGAACCCATATCAGTTCGCTCCGTCAACTTTTTGGCAAATTTGAAAAATTTCCTCTTTTACCAATAATATCCATTTTCCATGGTTATCGTATTCAAAATCTAAAAAATAATGTCAAACACAAACAAAATCTTAATTTCTGTGCTTAAATCATTAAAGATATAATTAAATATAAAATATACACACTTTTCATAACAATATTTCAACTAAAACGTAAAACAGGTAGTTGGATATACTTGGTGCTTAGCAAACTTTGAGTAGTATAATACTCCCCACAACGCGAGAGGGACACCACATTCATATCTTTCCCCCTCTCAAGACGTTGACCTTCGTGATACGGCTATGGCATAAAAATGCTTGGACTCCCCAAAAGGGCCATGTGCACCCCCCCCCCCCCTCCACTAATATAGATGCTCGGCTACGCGTCTGTAGACAACTGAGACTGTTAAATGACAACTGTTGGTAAAAAAATCACAGTCCCAACACGTTTTGCAGTTTCTGTAGAGTAATTTCTGTGAACAGAGCGTTGGTGTGTAATAATTATATTCATAAACACATAGGGGCGCAACTATGGGGGACATATGCGTATGAATGTGACGCCCCCCCCCCCCCCCCCCCCCCCACCCCCTTCTCTACATTTTTTTTCCTGCCGGGACAATTTCATAAATATCGATTCACTCTTTAAGCTAATCAGATGGTTTCTTATGGGCTTAAGAATGTCAAATGTCATACCAAAAATAGGCCTTGTACCTGTAATATGAAGTAACGCCCCCCCCCCCCCCCCCCCCTCCGTAGTACTATGAACTGTATATGAGCTTGGAACCCCACTTTCGGAATCTCCATTATGAAATGCCTTTTTATGGAATCCCTTTTGGGGAAACGTTTGTGGTTATAGAATCTCTCTTTTACAAGATGAGTCGAGCATTCGAATGTGAAGTCTCGTTCGAGCAGTTGCTCGATAGCTCATTTGTTCGATGATATTGGGGTCGTCCGAGCGATGCCTGTTCTAGTTACTGCGCAAAAGACACGTGTAGTTATTCGTATTGATGTGACAGTGGATAGGGTTAGATGAATGGGGTGATCTAATCGGCTAGTTGGTTGCAGCAAAGAGATCTGATTAGATGATATCCGGATAAACGAAATATGACTGTCATGAACAAGAACATGAGTAGCCGGAATCAAGTTGAACTAGTAAGAACAGACTAGGAAAGCTAAAATAGTAGCAAAAAGCTAGTATTGCTCCAATTGATAGGCTCTTAGACTCTGCTGGAGTATACCCCGGAACAAACGAATATGGTTAGATAGACCGAAACAATAACAAAGCTCATAGATACATTGATAGAAGCAGAGGATTCCGAACTAGTTAAAATAGTTGTCGGGTCCATTTAGGTTATTAGATATACTTCCATTCAAATCGAACATACCCTCCGAACACACCTCTGTCCTATTAGATGGTTTGGGTCACGTAGCAACCACGTGTCACCATAGAAGCCAAAATGGTGGCATCCAAAATACAAAATAGACGACGAAGAAACCTGCCATCCTGACAGGCGCTGCGCATAACACCACGTATCACCATGACAATGACGTCACAACGTGTCCGCTCACGCGGGCTAAAATTACAACGGAACACGACTTGTCACGTGCATATGACCGCACCCCCCCCCCCTCTCTCTCTCTCTCTCTCTCTCTCTCTCTCTCTCTCTCCGGGTGATATACTTCTCATGAGCAGAGCCCGAAATCTTAGTTTAAAATCGCAGAAAAAAGTGCATTGTACGTTTATAAGGGGTATACTCAAATGACCATGACCAGTAATAACTGTCATTTAAACAAAAAGACAACTATTGTCTGTCTGAAAGTAGTTTTGATGCAAAAATTACATTCTTTTCCTGCATTTCTGCGTTCACTAGAGAAAATGGCTTTTACAAATGTGCAGAAAATTTTTAGAGCTTCGGAAAAGGTTTACTTCTCGGCCGCTTCGACCACCCACCCACCCTATCATACAGTATTGTGATAACAAAAGCGGTCAGAGAATTTCAATCGGATGACGACTGGGCTGCGAACCAGTCGGAATTCTCTGTGCGCTTACCTCCCGAAACACTTTAGAATCTCACCCGTGGAAGCACAACACGAGAACATTGAATCTGAGATGCTATTTTTGTTGTTGCGGTCTTGATTCTATTCACGAAATCTCGACACATTGATGTGTGTGTAGTGAAAAAGACCGCTTGTGTGATCATAGTACTGTATGTGCGGCCTATAGAGAAAACTACGCCTGCATCCTGTTATTGACGTCTTTGTCAAATAATATAATATTTTTTTTTATTATATACCTATCAATGATACGTCGTGTTTTTCACCCTTTGAATCGGATCACACTGTGTGGTTTACCGATTCCGTATCAGATGGTTTGTCTCAGAACGAAGACGGCACTGGTGAACGGCAATCGAGTCCGCTCATGTTACCAACCGTTTCTTGGTATGCTTCATTTGTGTAAAAAAAAAATACTATCTAATAACGTGAATATCTACTATTGTTCTTAAGCAATTTTATATTGATTTCTCGTGTGAAAGGTGAATTTTCACAAAGGTGAATTGACAGTAAAGTGATCTGGTTTGTGGCATTCCGTCTCGTTGACCTTGTGAGCTTGTCAACGAGACGGCGGAATACGACAAACCAGATCACTTTTATGTCACAATAATCTCTATGGTATAACTATTTTATCAAATAAGACAAGATCAGTTCATTGGCTGTAAGTGAGTAAAAATGGATTTCCCCAAAAAAAATTTCCAGTGAACAAGAATAGCCATAAGTCCATGTATGACATACATGATAGCAAATATTCTGCTGAGGTCGCGTTTAAAATATATCATGTTTATCGGCAACGACAATCCGATATAGATTACATATAGAATATACCCATAGTAGCTTGGTGTACCAAATGTTCACCACAAGTGGTGAAGTGGTGTTAACCGCGAGCCTTTGGCGTGCGGTTAACACCACTTCACCACGAGTGGTGAACATTTGGTACGCCAAGCTACTTTGGGCATATTTTATTTATACAATGGTCGTCAGATTATTAAGAGTCACTATTATTTTTTCTCGCTTTTACTGAGCAGCAGACGTACATACGTGCGAATTTGTTTTTGTTTACATGAGCATCGGTGGACGGTACTTCCGCTGTCAGTTTTATCGCCGAAATGAAATGGAAAAAGAAACTGAGGCTTTCTCGTTTTAATAACATAATAACATACTATTTCGAGTTATGCATGCTTTATTAACATGAGACAATGCATGTTTGTTAATTTTTGGCATCTTATGAGGCAAACCCATTTAAAAACGTAATAAATAATTGTCACTTCCATTTCACTCTTCGCGAGGCGACGTGCGATAAATTTAGACAAGTTTGCATTCAGGTCGACGTCACCAAAGGTCAACGTGGATGTAGTTCTACTGTAGGTGTAACTTTTTACTATTGAAATCCCATAGCTGGCGTGTTCACCACGGTTGGTGTGTAAAGCTAAAATTTATGTCATAGGCTTTTCATATATAGTAGAATAGGTAATCATGGTATAAATGTACGTGTTCTCAAAGATAAAACCCGCGAACACAAACTTCACATTTGTCCGCCCGAGAAAGCTAATTTCGACCAATATGGAAATATGTGTCATTGCTCGGGATATTCCGTGAGTGATCGGCTTACCGGGTCGGGATGACAAAATACTACTTGTCTTTTGTGGATAAAGGCAATAAAGGATCACATTCAAGTTGCATTTATTTATTTAATCGACAAGAACGTTT
Source organism: Pictodentalium vernedei (assembly GCA_031216915.1). Lineage (NCBI taxonomy): Eukaryota > Metazoa > Mollusca > Scaphopoda > Dentaliida > Dentaliidae > Pictodentalium > Pictodentalium vernedei. The sequence continues at coordinate 349,545,855 of CM062296.1, read as the reverse complement.
TCTTACGAATGACATATAAATCATAAGGGTGTTTTGGCATAAACGAAAACTGGTGCATTTCACAATTTTACTCCCTCCCACGTTCTCTCCTCCATTCCAAGTATATATATATTCCAAGTATATATAACATGAATTCATTCCTGGCTGTCTTTCATTTAGCTGATAAGACGAAGTTGTGCGATACACTGTTGGAAGACCCAAGAGATGATGAGACCTGACAGAAAGTAAAATAAAGTCATTTTCATCGAAAGTAAGAAAACACCTAAAATAATGATATGTGTCGAACATGATTAAATTCCAAGTTGCAATGATGGGAAAGAATTCCTCTAGATTTTTTTTTCTTTTTTATTCTTCTTCTTCTTTTTGACATCAATGTATAGAGGGTTTGCGCGCGAGACAACACTATACGACAAAGGTTCCTGAGGTAGAGGTGGATGGCATAATTATTACATGTCAACATAACCTAACATTTATTGGCATAAAACATCCTCTATATGACAGTATGCGAGAATACAGAAGTGACATGAACAAAAATTGTACTCAAAACATTTCAATTTCATCCACCAATTTCCATGATCCAAGTACTATATTTCTATTAATTTTGATACGCAAAAGAAGGTGGAGATGTGTACCAGAATTTCCCATACACATCACTAAACATATCATAATCGTCTGGTGAAAAAAATGTGTTGTTGTGTTGTGTCTGCCATGTGTTGTTTCGTTTGGATTTTGGGTTGTTTTTTTTTTAAATTATTTATTATTGAAGCCTTATTTTTAAGAAATACACAAAAATAGTATTGTTAATAAATTCTTCTAATTGACTCTTTTTCCTGTAACGTGACGGCAAAAACCGGCCAGGACTATTCACAAACACCGCCATTTAAACTTTATTATTACCACTCAATCTATAAGTTACTAGTCGATTAACATGATTTTGGAGGGCCGTTAAAACTCCATGATTTCAGTGAGGTCATTCGACGGAGTCGGGCCGTGGGCGATAATGGTATAAATAGCCATTAGCGGCCCGGCTCTTTTTAGATTCCATGGTCTAATGAATTACTCCCATTCGGATGACGTCCCTTTGTATTTCTGAACGGAAGTCGAACGCACGATCGAAACAGAAATATCGAACCGACTTTAGTGATTATTTCTTCCAGCAATTCCCTCGTCTCGGGCCTTTAATAAACCCTCGGGCTGTTCATCATTGATGCAGGGCCGCTAATGAACCATAATGCCCTCCAAAATCATGTTATTGTTATATTATTATTTCAGTCATTTTTGCCTTAGAAGCAAGTTTATGGCGACACACTGCAGCGAGCACAAGCTTGTTTCAATGAGGGGTTCTGCGCTGTGTTTTTTAGGCATAGGCAAAAATGTAAGTGTTTACCTATTCATTACTGCAATAATACATTTTAGACATTTTTTCGTCCAAAATGTTTTCGGGTGAATCTTTAGCTAACACAACACTTCAGTTCTTGGATCACTTGGTACAATATTTACTTATTAACATCCAACACCCCCAAAACCAATGCAAAGCACTTCGCACAAAGCAAGAATATCAATGAACCAACCATATCGGCTGATTACTAAATACTTTAGTTTGTTGCTGATTACAAACATTTGGGTTTGGCTTTTTTAATACGCACCTTTCTTTCGAAGCTCACGCACGTTTCTCAATTGTTGTTGAGTTTCTCATTGTTCCGTAGTTATGCAATCTGTCCACGTGGATGTTTTATTGCGATTAAATGTATCTTATCTTATCGGAATCTTACAGAGAATGTCGAACAATTGTTTTCAGAATCCTCATTGTATTTCTACAAGAGAAACTAAGTATTTTTTTTGTTTGATAACTAGAGATTATTACCATTATGTGGATGTACAAAATATGTATCCGAGTCTCGATCCGGGTTCTAAGGGCAGATCACGTGATCTGCCCTTAGAACCCGGAGCGAGACTCGGATACATATTTTGTACATCCACATAATGGTAATAATCATTTTATCTTACAATATATTGGGGATAAGTCAAGAATGTAGACGAATATATAACGAACTATTTATTCGTACGGATGAACAAAAAGAAAAAAAAATGGAACTCACGCGAAAGGAACGTACTTGTATCCGACCCCTGATACAAACACCTGTATTAAGGGGTCGGATACACGACAGTTGCGGAGTTAATACAGACAAAATACATGTTGATTGTAAGATAAAAGTAAAGAATTATTCCTGGACGTGTATATTTTTTATGTGAGGGCCCTAACTTCAAATTAAAAGACAACGATATTTTCCAGGCCGTTACGAACAGTTCCTTGGCAAAACGAATAGATTTCTTGAACATAACATGTGGTCTAGGGTTCATAGTTTCAGTCCTTTACCCAACCTAACGGCCAAATCCAGCTAGCCCTATTCATACAAATTACTATTCAGTTTTCATTATTTCTTCATTTTTTGTTTCAAACATAGCTTATGACCTCCCACTGGAACGAACTCGTTGAATGAGGGTGAAAAGGTTTGTAAGTGTCGTCTGCCTTTCGTGAAGTAGAGGGTTAATCGATACTGTTATCCCGCTGGGCTTATGGTCTCAATAATATGACTACGGAGTTACATAGAATTAACTTTACTTTATTTTAGTTCAGGTGACTTCATCATTGTTTATCGCTGTTTTTGTTTTGTACATATGTCTGCTCCTGTTGTCATACTTTATAATATTATTCTGGTTTGTAACAAGATTGCTGTGTGAATTGAACGTTTCAAAACGGACAAAGGGGAAATGGTCTAGATACACTATGCGTGAAATCCGGATTACGCATAAGAATTAAAGGTTATTACTTGGTTAGTTTCATGTAGGCCGAGATATCAGCCCGAGGTAATTCATATCAGCCTGAGACCAAAGCCGGTCGATGGAAGATGTGAGGTTACCGAGAGCTGATGCAAAACAAATATTTAAAAATGTTCTCGGCTCTGTTACAGTTTTCTGACAGAGTTATTGTTTTTTATTCTCCTCATAAAGTCCGAAATTTCTCCTTTAATTTCAGCTATCTGAACGTCTCTGCTTCCCCAGTGGGGGAAGCCGCAACGTTCGGATAGCTAAACCATTTCTTCTCTCACTTCGACGAATCTCTGGATCTAAGTTTGTGTTGAACTTTGTGTACAATCCTTTTCTTTTTTCTCTCCACCCATCTAATCCTCACTTATTGCTATTATTAATTCCTCACCACTCAAAAAATTACTCCATTTTGCCCGATACCGCCAATTTTACTGATTGACTGCGTTCCGCGAATAACGGTGAACGATTTCGCCGTGAACAAAATGGTTGCGCCAAGTAACGCATCAAGTGGTGCAACTGTAGCTTGGTCCACATCGACCGAGGTCTGTTTCATATCAATCGAATTTGAAGTCATATCAGCCGAGCATAATAATGGGCAATTCTGGGAGCGAAAATCATATCTAATAAAATAACGTCATGTGCGAACGTATCTGATTGAACGTGTCGCGTCTGGGTGACGTTATGACGTGAATGAAATGTTTTTCAAGAAAGTTATCGACCGCCGAAAGTGATATTTTTCTTCACAAGTATGAGCTCAATTCACTTAAATCAAGTTTGATCATGGTATAAATACAGAACACAACTCGGGTAGAGTGCGTGGGGAGAGGGGGGAATCAAGGACCCTGGGTGGAGTTTTTCCTATATTTCACCCCTCCCCTGGTACTCCACGTCGTTATGTTCTGTCTTAATAGCAAATGGGAAAGAGAAGTATCCTAAGTGAAAGCGCCTGTTCGCCAATCCAAGTTTGTCTTGAACAATGGCCAATAGAATATGTCTAATTAGAAAAGAAACGTTCGCTACAGCCCCGTGCACCCTTTCTCACTCTTTATCAGCATTTCAAGAGTTGATGATGTAAGCCCTTCTCTCTGCACCTCCTTTAGTTACAAAACAATAAACAAGCGTGAAGCGGAATGTTGGGCCAACGGTGACGATTACCATCAATCGCTTCATATTTCACTCTTTTCCTAACATATAACGCAACTATGCAAACTCCTAAGTGACTGGTCGTCGCCTGAGTGCTAGAATGTCCTATGCCCCCTATCGTCGCCTGAGTGCTAGAATGTCCTATGTCCCATAGGGGACAAATGACATTCTAGCACTCAGGCGACGTGGTACCGACAATACTTCATTTATATTCATGCACTTAGAATGTTAGACATTCGCAATGGTATGTTATTGTTCTGCTGTGCAAAGCAACGAAAATACGATATTTGATTCAGGTTATACGCTGCCATATTTTAATGTGTTCTTTGCCTTTCGTTTTCAGTTCAGATTTACTATGTAATTAAAACTTACAATTGGTACTTACTATGAAGGTGAATTTATTCACAAATGGTCAAGCGTGTAAATTACGTAATATATAGAGGATATCTAGTGTTTTTGAGTAGATACCGAAAATTATCTCATGAGTGACCGAGACAAATGTTTATTTTTCGCGAGCGCTTTAAGAATCTGATCATTCCTTCCACTCGTTTCAACCTTGAATTGATGCATGAGGTAAACAGCTGATGCGCATTGACAAGCGGAAGTGATTTGATCGATACTCAGAACAGGTAGCGTGTTGCGATCTGATTCAGCTGGCGGCTTTCATGCAACAAATCAAGGTGAAATACGTGTTGAATTATTGCTGGAAATGATCGGTATCCACTCAAAACACTAGATTTTCTTTTTATTATACGTTTTCGAACAATTGATCATTTCCAGTGATACTTTGACTTGTATTCACCTTGAAGTGATTCTTTGAAAGCCTCCAATTTAATTGATACCGCGAAACTGAAAATTTCTATGTCTTCAGAGTGGGGGATACGATTTCTATCTTTCCGCATTTTTTTCGATAATCTATCGTTTAGCGTGTAATAAAACAATATATTTAAATAACTTCGGGTCGAGTTTAGGACAGCCATTTACTGGCAACGGCTTTGCATTGCTAGTGCTAGAGTTACGTACGATTTGTTTTAGGAACAAAGGTTACATGAGACAGTGACACAAGTCATTTGTGGGGTGCTATGGGTTACATGTGGTTTACTATAGGGAGCAGTGGTGGCGCCAGAATTTCCCCGACAAAGGGGGGGGGGGTGCTTCCTGACACGGGGCTAGGGTATTCCCCGACAAGCATACAATAAAGGAGGCAGATTCCCCGCTAAACCTTCCCGATAGGGGTGCCAGCATGATCCCACCCCGGTGCCATCCCTGCTATTAAGTGTTTGAGAGTATAGGTCGTATATCCCTCATCAGCATCATATCTCATCGTGATTGAGGTGGTTGTTGTCGAAATCAATATCACTGACAGTAACAAGTTCATATTAAAATCTGACGTTTGGTGGGCTTAATCGTGAAAGGTTCAACAAATTCTCTGTGGTATTTGCGAAGTACTGGGAATTATATATGGGTTAAATATGGGGAGAATAGATCTAGACGTTTACATCCAGTGTGGAACAGGACATATTAACATGTACGCGGTAGAACGTTGAAATAAAGGAAGGTAAAGTAAATTGTACACTAGGGCCAACAGGTAACGCTAAAACATCTTCTTCAGAGTTCTATGGGTACCCGTTCTGTCTGATAACTACCGGTTTCTATAGGATACATCCAATTTGGATGTACAATTTTCGCAAAAGGCTCACAATTCTAATCTGTGTCCAAAAATAGCTCGTGCCAGTGGCGGAACTATTGGGGCCGGGGGGGGGGGGGGGCACTGCCCCCCCCCCCGCCCCCAGAGTTACTGTGCCCCCCCCCAACAAAAAAACAATTTATGAAGATTGTGTTAGCAATTGCAAGCATAGGCCTAAATATTTGCGTCCAATTCTGTCCGACAAAACATCTATGAAATAACTAATTCTTTAAACCTGACCAACATTTAATTAAACAAATATCTGGGGTTGGGGGTAAGGGGTATAAATGCCATCAGAGAAAAGATATGGCCTGATAGCAAACTCTTCAGATAATCCTTTTGTAAACATGTGAACCATCTGATATCGATCAAACTAAAGCCGCTTAATATCAAAGAGGCGGCAGGATTTCGACGACGTGCAACGTGATTCACCACCAAAGATGATTTATCACTTCAATGCAAACAAACGTGACATCCCGTTCCCTTAAGAGAGACCCCGTTCTATGGCATTTTCAGGAGACCATTTAGCATTTATTATCTCAATTTCAGACAGGAAAATTTTACGACACATCTAACCGAACATACACAGTTAGAAATCTTCACTGCACGGATTAGTCAGTTTTCAAAATTAGAGTACAGGGTATTTATTTCCTCCAAAAATCTTTTCAGCAGGCGAGAAATAGATTCAGAATCACTCTCAATGCATCAAAATTTTGCAAATTTTCCTGGGGGAGACCAGATCAGACGCCTGCCTATAGGAGGAGGACACTCCCTCCTATATCCTCTCCCCTCAGGACTTCGGGATATGCCTTCGGCATATCGTGCTATGCCTTTGAAATTTGCTATCCCCCTCCCAAATTCGCTGTGCACCCCCCCCCCCCGCCCCACCCCTGTTCCAAAAAAAAAAAAATGAAATCCTGGCTCCACCATTGACTCGTGCAAACTATGTTCTTAAAGTAAAAACTATATTGCCATATTGCAAAGAAAACGTTGTATTAGACGTTAGTGTACATTCATTTGATTTATGAGATCCATGTTTGGGGTAACTCGAAAGGTATAAATAAATAAGTTGTTTTAATACAGAAACGCTCTATAAGAATTTTAAACAATACACTGTATAACTCTAGCGCAGATCCATTGTTTCTAAAAGAAAAAAATTGAAGGTCAGGGATCTTTTTGTGCTCCATATATCTCTGTTTCTATTTGACTGGAGAAATAATAATCTCCCCGTATCTTTTAATAATTTTCTTGGTGCCATGGAAAACAGAAGCGGAAAATCCACCAGACAATCTGGCATGCTTCTCGAAGAAAGATCTCGAACAAAGGCACCAGATGCCCTCCCAATATTTTCTTACCCGAAAATTTGGAACACACTGGATGAAAGATTGCGCAGTATCCCATTTAGGGGCACATTTAGAAAGGAGTCGATAAAAAAAAAGAATTGGTAAGATCGTATGATAATAATGTGCAATTGTAATAACCCATATTGCGAGGATTTCTTAGGTACTTAACATCTATCAGGGTTTTCACTGTTATGGCATCTTTTGTGTCCCAAACTGTAACAAAACGTCACCAATTGATCATAAAATCCCATTTAGAAGCATTATTAACAAAACTAACCCCCTTAATATATACATATTGGAGAATTTCATTCAAAACTGACTTGGGTGCCCAGTATTGAGCAGGGAAAAATTGCCCAACAGTTTTCTCCTAAAGTAAACAAAAACATCCATTCACAACATAATTCATTCATATCAAGTTTTTTGTTTTTTAAATAGAACATTCTTTAAAATAAAGCATAGCATGTATATTGTCTAATGAGTCATAATAGCTAGGTGGGACTGATTTTTCAAAATGAAAAAACTGAAAATATTCATTTTTATTTCAACAAAAACAAAAAAGTCTGATTTAACAAAAACAAAATTTTTTTTGATCGCTATCCTGGTATGCAGATGCGTTAACAAAAACAAAAAACACAAGGTTTGCCCTTCTTGAGCCAGAACAAAAACAAGTGCCCATTTACTCAACCAATATTTGTAACATATACACTGTTACAGAATGAGCAGTAGTAAATTAATTATGGGCATAACAGACACAGAGCTCACATAAGCCTGCGTATGCCATGGTTTAAAGAAACTAGACTGTTCGAAGAGCATACCACTACATATCAGAGACAAAATTAGGAAAAGCTTATTTAAATTTGATTTAAAATCAAAGGTTTCTGGGGAAAAAAATAATTGAGTTTCATTTGCAAGGTAAACACAGAGAAACTAGATTTGTAAGAATATCAAGCTACAAATTTATTTTGTCTCAATTTTCTGATCTGGTTTGATTGGGGCTTTACATCGCTTTCAACAGCTATGGTTATATGAGCCTATATCACAACGTTGTTAGTTCACAGGATGATGGTAGAATTATTCAAACAGATCATCTGCATGGCCCAATGAATTCACCAACCACTGGAGGAACTAACAAGCTCATCCATACAGACACCTCAGTATAGGGATAAAACAAATTCCTTAGAATTTGCAACATCAATATGGTATTAAAATGTCTGTATGAACAGCCAGGTCATCGCTGCTGTACGTTAACAACCTGGCTACTAAATGTGGACCTATTACACGCGAGCCCAAACGGGGTTCAAGCTATACAGTTCTTTGAGAACTGATGTGAATTTGGTAAGTTTTCAAAAAAGCATCTGGTAGAGTAAATGGAAACATGTTTGGACACATAAAAATACGCATTGGATCAGTGTGCATAACGCATTTCTAGATAGTGTTCGAGTGCCAAAGTTTTGTATATAAGATGTACGAGAAGGGGGTGGGTCCCCCAAAATGTCATGGAAAAAATATGCAGGAAAGGCTCCCTACGGTATACACTACTCTTTGTATTTCTTCACAAAAGCAATTTCTAGTCTGTGTGGAACACACAGACTACTGCTTTTGTACCGTTTCTTTTTCTTTTCTTTTCTTTTTTGTTTGTTTTTGTTTTTCTTCTTTTCCTTCTTCTTATTCTCCCGTCTTCTTCTGTCTTTGATGCACTTCCTTGTCCGCACGATAACTCGAAAACAAATTCCCTATCTCGCTGATTTTTGGCAATCTGATAGACAGTCACAAGTACTTGGCCACCTATGTTTTTTTCAGATTCCTGGGGCATTAGGGGTCTCCGTAAGAATATTTAGAAAGTGGGTCACGCCATATATCAGGCTTGGCACCAACACCAAATGAGTCGACACTCGATGGAGGTTCAGAAATATGGGTCAATGTCACTGAGGTCACCTAAGGGTCAATGAGTGCATTTTTCAGAATTGTGGAAACCCCCCCCCCCCCCCCCCCCCCCATTCCCAAAGTGCATACATGCATTTTTACACTCAAAACATGACGTGGCCAAAGAAAAATGGGTCATGCTCATATCTCAAGCATGGTATGAAATATGGACCTGGGACCACCACCAAATGAGTCAAAACTCACTGGAGGTTCAAAATAAGGATGAAGGTAACTGAGGTCTCACATGGGCCATTGAGTTCATTTTTCAGAATTGCTGGAAATCACGTTTTTTGATTTCCTAATGCATTGCCGCAGTTCATACATGTATTTTTACTCTAACAGCATTTAGCGGGAGTGGGGGCACAAATTTTAAGGTTTAGTCACACTCGTATCTCAAGCATGATATGACATATGGACCTCGGATCAACACCAAATGAGTCAAAACACCGTGGAAGTTAATAATTTGGGTTCAGTTTACTGGAGTCACACAGGTCTCCTTTAGTGCAGCTTTCAGAATTGTTTAAAATTGCATTTTATGTCCCCAATGCATTTCTGGAGTTCATACATATATTTTGTCTCTCAAAAGGTGGGCAGAGTCAAAAATATCCATTGTTGTGTTCTTTATAGAACACACCTAATGCTTTGCACAGAAGTTATTTCCGGTTTCCAGAAGATGATCGAATCCTGAATGAAAATCTTTAAATGCTGTTTACGAAAACCTATTTCTGATTTCTTTGAAGATATTGTACTCTCGAAAATAAGTCTCCAGAATTTTTTTTTTATATAATTTAGTTCTGATGCTTTCACCATTTTCACACCGATTCAAATTTACTGGTCGCAGTAAATTCTGTTTCTCTAGTTACCTTCTACCTTTTACCACTATGTTCAATGTGTTTAATGTATTTTCTTCCTTATTATGTATACCGTAAATTAAACCAATAAACAATAAACAAAATGTATACACTCCGTTTCATTTTCCCGTTCCTTTCCTCCAACACTATATCCGTAATGTGATGTCCAGTAAAATAATTTGTGAAGTCACTCTCGCCCCTGAAGGGTTCGATATTTTACTGTGAAGTGTTCTATTGAGTATCTATGGTGTTCCCGTGATGTTCTGTGGGGTATCTATGGGGTATCTATGTGCTAGCTATGGGGTGAATCGTCGAGCCATGTGTGGATAGAAGCTGGTATAATGGCTGCATGACGACTTTAAATGTCCCATCAATGTACTAGACTTTGGCTTGTTGTGCTGGATTCACTTGTTTGTCAGTTACAAATATTAGATGGCGATTTTCTTTATTTTTTACATCTCCACGGTAAAGTGTCTCTGGTATTGTGTACGCTGGGTACTCCTCATCAAGCTGTAATTAGGATGAAAGTGTCAATGACACTGTAGCTCAACTTGACAAACTTGAACTTGGTAAGTTATAAGTGAAATGGCAAAATTGAAGATCATTGGTACCAATTAAATTTGGTGAAATTTCAACATAACAGCATTGTGTGTGCACAACGTCAGAATATTCCATGCATTTTAAATGTAAACTGTAAGACTGGCTGAAGGAAGAATGTTGATACACAAATGCAGTAAGTTCAGAGGTTATTGTAAATGGCAACTTTTTTTCACAGAATGAATGCTAATCAACAGCTCTTATCTAGAGGTCTTGCCTAATGAGCACACCAAGTTCAAAAACAATCCTATGGTAATTGTGGCCTGTAGGTCATATCAAAGAAGAATGTTGATGCACAAATGCAATAAATTCAAAGATTGTTGCTAACAGCAATAGTTTTTGATGGAAATGAAAAGAAAATGAATAGCTCCTATCTTTGTCACCATACATAAGCATATAAAGTTTTAGAACAACATGATAATGAATGCGCCCCCTGAGGCATGCCAAAGGAAGATGTTAATGCACACATGCACTAAGTTTGAAGGTCATCGCTTGTGGCAATGTTTTTTCTCTCTTTTTTATGGAAATTCATAAATATACCCTGCTGAGAGTGCAAAAGGGATAAGTTGCTGCACAAATACAGTAAGTTCAAAGGCTGGTGATAACGACAATAATTTTTTAAAGGAAATAAAAAAAAATCAATAGCTCACATCAAGAGGTCACCCCGAACAACATACCAAGATTCAAAGTGATCCTATCATAAATGTGCCCTGAAGAGTGTGCCAAAGGGAAATATTGAAGCCTGACTAAACTAAGTTCAAAGGTTACTGCCAGCGGCAACATTTTTTGACAGAAATGGAAGAAAATCGATAACTCCTATATAGATATCACCCCACATAAGCACACTAAGTTTCTAAGTGATCCAGTCATAAATGTGCCCTGCATGGTGTGTCAAAGGGAAATATTGATGCACAACTGCACTAAGGTTTTACTAAGTTCGTCAGAGGTCGTTGTCAGATTATGTCAATGGCAACTATTTTTGACGGAAATTGAAGAAAATCGATAGCTCCCGTCTAGGGGTCATCCCAAACAAGCACACCTATTTTCAAAGTGATCCGGTCAAAAATGTGCACTGCAGGCTATGCCAAAGGGAAATATTGATGCATAACTGCACGAAGTTCATCAAAGGTCGTTACCAGCGGCAACATTTTTTGACGGAAATGGAAGAAAATTGATAGCACCCATCTAGAGGTCACCCCAAACAAGCATGCCATGTTTCAAAGCAATCCGATCATACATGTGCCTTGTACGGTGTGCCAAAGGGAAATATTGAGGTTTGACTAAACTAAGTTCTAAGAACGTTTCCAGCGGCAACATGTTTTGACGGAAAAGGATGGAAATCGACAGCTCCCATCTAGAGGTCACCCCAAACATGCATACCAAGTTTCAAAGCGATCCGATAATTAAAGTGCCCGGCAGGGTGTGCCAAAGGGAAATTTTGATGCATAACTGCATTAAGTTCATCAGAGGTTGTTGCCAACGGCAACATTTCTTGACGGATATCGAAGAAAATTGATAGCTCCCATCTAGAGGTAACCCCAAACAAGCATACAAAGTTTCAAACCAATCTGATCAAAAATGTGCCTTGTACGGTGTGCCAAAGGAGTATATTGATGCCTGACTAAACTAAGTTCAAAGGTCGTTGCCAGCGGCAAAATTTTTTGACGGAAATGGAAGAAAATCGATAGCTCCCATCTAGAGTCATCCCAAAACAAGCATGCCAGGTTTCAAAGCAATCCGATCATAAATGTGCCCTGTAGGGTGTGCCAAAGGGAAATATTGAGGTCTGACTAAACTAAGTTCTAAGAACGTTGCCAGCGCAACATTTTTTGACGGAAAAGGACGGAAATCGACAGCTCCTATCTTGGAAGAAAATGGATAACTCCTATATAGATATCACCCCACATAAGCACACTAAGTTTCCAAGTGATCCAGTCATAAATGTGCCCCGCGTGGTGTGTCAAAGGGAAATATTGATGCACAACTGCACCTAAAGTATTACTAAGTTCATCAGAGATCGTTGTCAATGGCAACATTTTTTGACGGAAATTGAAGAAAATCGATAGCTCCCATCTAGAGGTCACTCGAAACAAGCATAACAAGTTTCAAAGCGATCTGATCATGAATGCGACCTGTGAGGTGTGCCAAAGGAAATTGTGGACGTATGTACGTCGACTGAGGAGAAGTGATGGCAATAGCTTAGCTTGACTTTGTCAAGTTGAGCTAATAATACTAATAAATAAATTTTTAATAAAATAAATAATTCTTTTTAAACAACAAAAATTGGGTATAAAATGGCCAGGGTTCGAAACGTCAATGGAAGTAAACATCCAGAGAAACTATCTTTTAATATGATCCTACACAGAAGGTATTTTGGGGTGATACTATTTTCCAGTAAATTTTCCTGTAGGGGTAAAAATATTTTGGTTTAACAACTCAATACGCTTCTAAATGTTTATAAACTATCAATGAAATGAAATGTGACCCATAAACGATAGGCCTATAGAAAATACACTAATTAAGTCATTCAAATTGACCATGTTTTAAGCAAATAAAAAGAAAGATGCGATTAATGTGAGGTGCACGATTTGGGTAATTTTGAAAAATTATATATCGTCATTGCAGATCGTGTGCGTGCTTGCGCGTCCTGTAATATCATTATTTTAACTTCTACTTAAACTTCGTGTTTCCTTTTTCTTGTTCATGACACAAACGAATGCTTGCACGGGGAGGCGTAATTAAAATTGTAGCCTGTTTTACATCCACCCGTGCGCTGCTTGCGATAAATGACAGCTTTTAATACTGCATGGTTATAACTGTCGCAATGCTGTTCGGCTGTGTTTCTTCTTTTATGATACCACCATTGACATTGCCTTTTAGAAAGCTCTCCTTGAGGGGTTTCTGTGAATCTATTTCATAGCTTGCAATCATCCATGAAAAAAACGAAAGTCTATTTCACATCTAATCTGAGTGCTACTAGCCATTAATGACGCGTTTTAACCCTTTACCTATCATGACAAAACAGACGACTTGAAAACAAAATTATTGAATAACGAATTTTTTTCATTTTTTGGCGTCGAAACATAGCCTATGACCCCCATTGGAACGAGTTCATCGAGCTCGTTCCAATGAGGGGTCATAAGCTATGTGTTTTAGGCAAAAATGAAAAAAAAATAATGAAAATTGAATGGCAATTTTTGTGAATAGCGCTGGCTGATCGAGCTCGTTCCAATGAGGGGCCATAAGCTATGTTTTTTAGGCAAAAATGAAGAAAAAAAATGAAAATTGAATGGCAATTTTTGTGAATAGCGCTGGCTGATTTTGGTCGTTACGTTTGGTAAAGGGTTAATACTGGTATATAACTGTTACAATGCTATTCAGTTCTGTTTCTACATTTATGATACCACTCTTGACATTGCTTTTCAGAAAGCTCTCCTTGAGAGCTTGCTATGAATCTATGTCCTAACTTGGTATATTCGATAAAAAAAAAAAACATTTATTCCGGTCACACCCAGAACTTAACGACACGTGTGTCTGTATTAATATCTATATAAGTTGTTACAAAGCTATTCATTTCATTTATGATTCAGTATATACGGTGGCTGATTTAGGACACTCAAATATTTATTTTTATCTCGTTATAACGAGATACGATCTCGTTATAACGAGATGCTATCTCGTTATAACGAGAAAGTATCTCGTTATAACGAGAAAGTATCTCGTTATAACGAGATGCTATCTCGTTATAACGAGAAAGTATCTCGTTATAACGAGAAAAGATCTCGTTATAACGAGAAAAGATCTCGTTATAACGAGATAGTATCTCGTTATAACGAGAAAAGATCTCGTTATAACGAGAAAACATCTCGTTATAACGAGATAGTATCTCGTTATAACGAGAAAAGATCTCGTTATAACGAGAAAAGATCTCGTTATAACGAGAAAACATCTCGTTATCTCGAGATAAAATCACGTGACTCTGATGACATGAAACATATAGCCCCCACCACCAAAACAGTTTATATGTCTCGCGGGTGTTTTCAATATTCTGGATGTAATACATTGGAAAACACCTACCCACCCCCACCCCCAAGCATCCCAACCATGCCCGTGAAATACCGCTCCTCTCCCTCGCACATGTTGTCAACGATAATTACGATAAGCGCATATAACTCTCATACCAATAAACACAGAAATGAGATGGAATTCACACAAACAAATTAAACTATAGCGTAATAAACTCGCTCCCC